>JAHUUD020000016.1:1622500-2222500 GCA_020010945.3 Muscidifurax raptorellus | reverse complement strand
TAGCTCATTTTTGCAGGAAAAAGCTTGTTTTGACACCGGATTGATAAGAAACAGGAAACTGTTTGTCAAAATTGATATTTTGGACCTTTTTATGATGACCTTGACAAGGCTAACTAAGGTCAAATTTCAAAAACTGCAAGAATAAACTCATTTTCGAGGAATGCATTTAGATAAGCATAATTATGGTTTTATGAAATTAAAAATTCATGTCTGAATTAAGTAGTTGTATTTTCTCATTACTGGGTACCGAAAGAAAACTATTCTGCAAAAAAAAAATCGAAAAATCGAAAATATTTGGTAAAAAATCGTCCTGTCGTACCTTAATACTAACGTAGGCAATGGATATTTTATGAACCATTGATAGCTCTTCAATAAATAATAATAATCTTTAATCATTTTTATTATGAGCAAATTAGTTGTCAAATGCGTTTGAAAATTGTCTTTAAAAATTAGAAACATAAGGTAACATTTATAAAAAGAATTTGTAACGATAGCAAAATTGTAAAAATATTATTATTATTTATTAAGAAGCTATCAACTTTTCATATAAAACATTGATGGCCTAAACTCATTTGACATCAAAAAAATTAAAAATATTTTATGTTACATCCTTACATCACAATAAGTATTTATTTTACAATATTTTCATACAACTTTTCATAATGGCTGATTATTCTCCTAATGAAATTGTCGATATGATATTGGTTTTGGGGGAGTGCCATATCAATTACATTGCTGCATCCCGGCTTTATGCTGAACGTTTTCCGGACAGACGACATCCTACGGATTTGACAATTCGTAATTTGACCGAAAGAGCACGAAATGGACATCTTAGTCGTCAACGTCGACGTCATGAATATGACGAAAATGTTCCAAGAGTCGTCACTATTCTAGCAGTCATTCATATTGACCCACATGTAAGTACTCGTCAGATAGAAAGGGAAATCGGCATACCTCAAAAAACAGTTTCAAGAATTTTGAGAGCTGTTCATTACCATGCCTATCATATCACTCTAACGCAAGCTTTAAGAGCACAGCACTTGATAGCTCGTGTTAATTTTTGCCAGTGGGCTTTATGGATGGCACATAATGATCCTCACTTTTTCCGATATGTGCTTTTTTCTGATGAAGCTATATTTGAAAGCGACGGACAGTTAAATCGACACAACTGTCATTACTGGTCGGATGTAAATTCCCACTGGCACAGAGCTGTAGACCATCAAAATCGATGGAGTTTGATGGTATGGTGCGGGATAGTTAACGGTTATCTTATTGGACCCTACTTTTTTGATAGAAACGTTGATAGATTCACATATTTAGAATTGCTAAGAGATCACTTACCAGGTCTTTTGGAAAATGTCGATTTAGAAACTAGATTGAAAATGTGAATTCAACAAGACGGCGCTGCGCCACATTTTGCTAGAATTGTACGACAATTTTTAAATGAACGCTATGCTGGTAGGTGGATTGGACGAGGAGGTCCAGTTCAATGGCCCGCTAGCTCGCCAGACATGACATCGCCAGACTTTTTTTTGTAGGGATTCTTAAAAAATGTTGTTTTTGCTCAAAGGCCAACCAATAAAGATGACATGATTGACCGAATTAGACGAGCTTGCGCGGCCATCCCTAGAGCAACTTTGCTAAGAACTGTGGAGAGTTTTGAAAGACGTTTACGTATGTGTCTTGAAGCAAACGGAGGTAACTTCGAGCATTTAATCCGTGGTTAATTAGTAAGTTACATTAATCGTGAGAGGCAAGGGGACTCACGCTAATCCAGCACCCCGAAGGAAACAGAACTTAATACGTCCACGCCGTTGTTTCTGGGTAATGCTAAAAGTAAGTGAAGAAAAGAGAATTTATTTCTATTCAAATTAACAACTTTGACATTCGAATGATTTTGAAACCTCAATTTCAATGTCAAGAAGATATTAACATTGGTTCCTTTACGGTTTGAAATTTATTTAACAACAAATCTAAAAAAAAAGCTTTTAAGACTATTTTTAATGTTTATCGTTGATTCGACCTTGTCAAGGTCAGAATAAAATAGTCAATGATATTAATTTTGACATACAGTTTCCGGCTCCTCGTGAATCCGGTGACAAGACTAGCCTTTTTCCTCGAAAATGAGTTTATTCTTGCAGTTTTTGAAATTTGACCTTAGTTAGCCTTGTCAAGGTCATCATAAAAAGGTCCAAAATATCAATTTTGACAAACAGTTTCCTGTTTCTTATCAATCCGGTGTCAAAACAAGCTTTTTCCTGCAAAAATGAGCTAAATTTCGCGATTTTACACATTAGACCTTAATTTGACCTTGTGAAGGTCAAAATAAAATTTTTGTGTAAATCATTTTTTACCTAAAATTTTTCGCTCTTTTCGAATCCGCAATAAAAAATAGGGGGTCCCATTTGGAAAAACGGTTTTTTCGAGCAATAACCCTGAAAACGACCTTCAAGGTCAAAGTGACCTTGACAGGTCGATGTCCCCCTCCATACTGAAAAACTTTTGGCTGAAACATTTATTTGTATCTCGCTTACTTTTGGAACAATTCCCATCCATAGATTAAAATGACTCTCCCTGTATATATATATATATATATATATATATATATATATATATATATATATATATATATATATATATATATATATATATTGTAACGGGGTGGTTTTTAGGCGGCTATCTGCCTATGTACTCCGTACAAATGCAAAGTCCTCCTGCACTTTGCTTTTGCGAGATGCTGTACTCGCTCGTGTGGTCGCCTACCTGCGACGATGTCCCGGTGCTCAGTATGTACTACACTCCTGTGTAGTGCCCGCGGAGGCGGCAGTATTCGGCGGTTTAGATAGGAAGAGGCATCGGGACGACGATCGAATGAACACAATACCGATTCTAATAAAAAGGCGTTTGTTCAGTTAAACAATCCGGCGTCCGTATTGCGCGTATTCGCGTCGCGAGAAGGTCACAAAATGTCCCGGAACAACGACTGGGGCCAAATGCCTCACCAGTCGATCGCGTATAAATAAAAAAGAAAATGAGATCCTACTTTAGTTTATAACGACGATCCTCGTTGTACTTTGGCCAGGGAGTCCTCTGCTCGACCTTGCCGTCTTCCTGGACTGTGGTAGCTTTTCTTGCTGCGGTTGCTGCGGTTGCTGCCGTTGCTGCTGTTGCTGCTCAAGATGCTGCTGTTGCTTCTGGGGCTGCTGTTGCTGCTAGGGCTGCTGTGCTGCGGTCGCTGCTAGGACTGCTGCTGTCTTTGCTACTGCTGTAGCTATAACTTTTGGCGCGCGTCGTCAGTACTATTCGCGAGTGCGGTCAAAAGTTAACTGTCTCGAATTTCCCTCGAATTGCGAGATCTCTACCGGCCTTCCCGCGCTTTGGCTCGCCGCGCCGACGTGCGCGTCTCGCCGCCCGTTACAATATATATATATATATATATATATATATATATATATATATATATCTTTTTGCCGTATATCACAATGAATTTGTAGAAATACCGATGATTGAATAAATAATTGATTATTAGTGAATATAAAATTACTTACCTTCTTTTTATCTATATCCTTACCTTTTCCATGGTACATTCTGTATATATTTCATACACTCTTTTATTCAAACTTAAGCGTAAAAAAAAGAAAGAAAAGAATAAAAAAAGACAACAAGAAAGAAAAATAATAAAAAGGAGGGAGAAGCGGAAGCGGGACTGTTACCCCCTCCTCACCTCTGAAGCAGACACACGGCAGTCTGTCCTCCCGCGCGCTGGAGGTTCCCCCTTCCACAGTGGTGCGTCAGCACAACCAGCGGAGGCGGCGGCTTTGTTTTGACTCACCACTGTGAGGGGATTACTACTATCATTGTTTATAAAAAAAGATACAATTAGAATAAGTTAAAAACTTACCCTGTATTTTTCTTTTTCTTGCAGCAATGTTAATGCTGCTCGATGATTTAATCTTGGGAATTGCTCCAAGAACTTTGATACTTGTGCGCGACTTACAGCTTGACGATAAGCTGTAAGTGAAAAATGAAAAAAATGAATATTTTATATTAAATTTAAGGCAAATGAATAAAAAAAATTGACTTACGTGATTCAATGGCCTAGAAAACCCAAGAAACATCATCCAACATCATGAGCAGGGTAGGCGCGTTAGATATAAGCTATCGCACACGGTCCTGCACCGTCTGGAGATTATTTCTCCTTCTGCTTCTCTTGTTGCTGCTGATGCTACTGCTTTTCCTTGGTGACGCCATTCTTAACAATTCTAGAATTCCAAGACTAGCTGACTGACCAGATCATGTGCTGGGCTATTTAACGGAGAAACTGAAGCTTCCCTTTCCGTCTAATTCTAACAAAAAATCCACTGATTTGTCAAAATTTTACACCCAAAATTTTCACAGTTACCGTCCTTAGACATATTCACTTCCAGATTTTTAAAAACTCCTTTAAATTAGTCCTGACCACGCCTAAGTTGTATGGCTATCTGAGTTATGGGAAAACCGAACTATCACAGATATATATATATATATATATATATATATTATATATATATATATATATATATATATATATATATAATATATATATATATATATATATATATATATATATATATATATATATACATGAGGATGCACTTTGATCATGTATATTCAAGCGCATCGGTTTTACTGCTCGGGTGATCTCATATCTTTGAAAGAAATGTATATTTGACTTATTAATGAATAGTTGTTAGCTGAACAGAAAATATGTATATATATATATATATGTGTGAGGATGCACTATGCATTTCGGCGATTAGAAAATATGTATATTCACTCCGAGATTGTGCCTATCTTAGTTAAGAGAAATGGAACTAATACAGATAAAGTATCTTTGTTTGCGTCCTCCGCAAAAAGCAGCCCAAAGATAAGCTGTCAGTCAAGATTACATCCATATGCATTTCGTCTCTTTCTCTACATAAGATAAGGTTACGCTTCTTAGAGCTTCCTTTCTCTTTCTTTGTAGCCCCTCCCCCGTTTTCAAAAAGAATAAAGAACGCTATTGGCTTCCCTCTCTTTACGAGAACATCTACAGAACGTCATAGGCCTTTCCTTGGTCACCATATAGAGGAGGGAAATTGCTGCTAGAGACTTTCTAGCAATTTCCCTCTTTTTATAAAAAGTAGAGAACGCTATTGGTTTCCATCTCTTTTCGAAAAATCACTAGAGAACGTCATAGGCTTTTCCTTTATCATAAGAGATAGAAGGGAAATATTCCCTTACGGAAAAAAACTATCTACGGATTCTGTATCACTTGGAAAAGGGGCTAATACATGAGCGTGGAAACGGTCCAACATACTGCATCTTGGCAATAGGAAGGCGGGGGGGGGGGTCCTTATGGGCTTATACGCACTTCGGATTCTAGATAGCCTTAATAGATGAGGGGGTGATTCTGTATCATTTGGAGAAGGGGCTCGGGCATGGGTGTCGGGGCCCAACATACTGCAACTTGGCAATAGGAAGGGGAGATCCTTATGGGCTTATTACACACTTCGGATTCTGGATCACATTAAGAGGAGAGGGAGTGTTCCAGAATCCATGATTTATAGATATTTTAAAATAAAAATATCAGTATTTTGATTAGTCATTTAATTAGTATCTTAAAATTGTTTCTGCGATAAACTTTTCAATGTACTATATTATAAGTTAAAACACTGGAGACGTAGGTCGTAATAAGCTACTAAACGATTGTAACAATTTCTACCTCAGAAATTTATATCGTCTTTTAAATTTGTATGTAAAAGAAAAACGTTTTAAAAATGTTATGCGTTGATACTTTTTTATAATAGTGTATATGATAAAGAATATCTTGAAGAACACAACAGAAAGCATTTGAAATATTAAAAGACAAGCTATGTAAGGCACCAGTTTTACAATTCCCAGATATGTCTAAACCTTTTACAATATCAGTCGACGCATCAAATGTCGCACTGAAAGCAGTTTTATTTGAAGAAAAAATTGGAGAAGATAGACCAGTAGCATTCGCATCAAGAGTATTAAATGAAGTTGAAAATAATGACCATACGTATGAACGAGAAGCACTGGCAATAATGTTTGCAGTAAAAACATTTAGGAATTATATTTATGGAAAGAAATTATTTTTATCACTGATCATAAACCATTATTGGCTTTCAAATTAGCAGGTAAAAACAGTAGGGTGCAAAGGTGGAGGCTAAAATTATTATATTATGATTATGAAATCATTCATAAGCCGGGAAAAGCAAACAGCAACGCTGACGCATTGTCGCGAAACCCAGTAGAAAATACGCAAATAGCAGTGGTTACTAGAGCACAAAAAGCGAAAGAACAAATAAATGAAGGAAAAAATTATGTGATTCCATAGAATGTATTAGAAACTAAAAACCTCTAGATTTAGAAGAACAAAAATCATATAAAAATGATATAATTGTCTACACAAAAGATCAAGAGTTGGATAAAAATACAAATGAACTACTGAAAACTCGAAATATTGTGATTGATAAAAACCCTGAATCAAATGAAATTGAAATAATAAAAATAGATACGAAAAAATTATTATGTGCTATCTGTATGGATATTAGCAAATCTGCATTAACTATAAAAAATAGGTTATTAGAAAATCTTAAGTAGTGAGGAAGATTATTAAAACGTTATAAAATAGAAAATGTAAGTATACCTAAAAATATAGAATTAAGAAATATAAATTGACAAGAAATAGAGGAAAAATTGGTGGAAGCTTTTGAGAATTCGGGTATAAAAATAATAGTTTGTTTAAATTATATAGGATATGTAAAATTAAAAGATCGTGATAAAATATTTGAATTAAATCACTGTACGGTAATAGGCGGTCATTCCGGAGTAAATCGGACTTTTAATAGAATTAGAAGTAAAAATTACTGGGAAAACTTAAAGGCAGATATTGAAAATCGGATTAAAAACTGTGAAGACTGCCAACGAAATAAATTAAAAAGGATTAAAACTAGACAACCTATGATTATAACTTATAACCCATTTAAAACATTCGACAAGGTAGCCATGGGCGTCGTGGGTCCATTAAGAGTACTCTATACCCCGATCGAAGCGCTACCATGAACTACCAGATCGGAAGCTACTTTTTCTCGACGTCTTATTACTTTATTATTGAATAAAAATCATGAATAAAGCCATGAAAGGAAACTGCAGTCCAATCGACGCGTGGAGAAACTTAAATGTATTAGGGAATAATTTTTAACCGTTTGCAATTAAAGTTTATAAAATTAGGTCTAAAATGTCGTCTGCTTCGGCTATCCAGCAGGCAAACGCAATTGCGAGGAAAAAGCTTTATTGCAAATTATTATATATATATATATATGGTGGACTGACGAAGCCATTGGCAGGGTCAGACGTGTAGTAAGGGGGTGTGCATAATACGCAGCTTTTCTTTTTAATAGGAAAGGTAAAAATAGAAAGAGGAATACAGAGTGAAAGTGGAGAGAAAGGTAAGTAAAACAGGATAATAGGACAAGAAAGGGCGAGAAAAGGAGAAGGGAGAGAAGGAGAAAGTGCAAGGAGGTTAGGAAAGGTAGAAAAGGACGGAGATAGAGAAGAGAGCGGCAAAGCCGCTGGCCATGAACTATAGAGAAGAGGAGACAGCAGAGGTGACGATACGGAATCAGGAACAGAGGAACGAAGAGGAACAGGAATTTAAAATGCCGAGCGGACTGGAACGGGAGCCGGAGGGAGAGATTCAAAGGTGCAGGTGGGAAAGCACGCCGAAGACAGGGAAAGGAAGAAGAAAGGGAAGCGGAGGAAAGGGGGGAGCGCAAAGGCAGTTGGTGCTACCAGAGAGCTTCAAATTAGACAAAACAGAGAGGGGAAAAAGGAAAGAAAGGTCACCGGAGGAGAAAGAGGACAAGAAGAGAGAGAGAGAAAAGAAGACAGGAGAGGGAGAGACACGTCAGAGAGGAGCGGATCGACGGGGAGAATCCCGCCAAAGAAGGAGGAGGGAAAGGAAGGTGAGGACGAGGGGGAGATGGAGAAATTCCAAGGAACGCTGGAAAGGATCCTGAAGACCTTGGAGGAGGAGAAGGAGGAAAGGAGAAAGGGCAGGGCAGAATGGGAAAGAAAAAGACTAGAAAGGGAAGAAAGGATGAATAAGAAGCTAGAGGAGGTGAGAAGCCTAGTGCAGGAGGAGAAGAGGGAGAGGACAAGGGCGGAGGAGGAGATGAAGAGGGCAACCGAGGAGGAGAGGAGAGGGAAAATGGAGGAGAAGATAAAGAAAATGGAGGAAGAGGAAAAAACTAGGCAGACAGAAAGAGGAGACCAGAGAGGGGAAAAGAGGTCAGAGGAAAGGGAGCAAGAGAAGAAGCAACTGAAGGAGTTAGAGTGGAGAATTGAGGAAGGGGAGAGAGAAAGGAAAAGGAACAATGTGGTGGTATCAGGGCTGAAAGAAGGAAAATGGGACAAAGCTAAGGTGGCAGAATGGGTAGATGAGAAGCTGGGGATTTCGGTAAAGGTGAAAAGGACGTCGGTCATCAGAGGAAAAGCCAAGAGCAAAATAGGAGTGGAATGTGAAAATAGAGAGGAGAAAGAGAAGATTATGGATGAAAAGAGCAAGTTGAACGTTTAACGTTTGACGTGGCGAGAGAGGAGAAACAGAGAAAGGTTGAACGGGCTCGCAAGAGAATGGAGAAGCGAAGGAAAACCAGTGAAAGTAGGAAGAAACAAGTTAACGGTAGGAGACACGACGTACTTCTGGAACGAAAGAGAGGATAGTCTTTTTCGAGAGGGGGAGGCAAGATGGCGGTGAGAAGGAGAAAAGGGAAGAAAGGGGAAAAGAGAAAAGAAAGGAGAATCTGAAGGTATTGAGCTGGAATGTGGCAGGACTGAATGGAATAGAAGAGGAAGGATGGAGATACATATTAGGATTTGACGTCATATGCCTACAGGAAACGTGGGCAAAGAGCTGTGAGGAGGAAAGAATAAGGAAGAGAATGAAGGGCTTCGAGACAGAGGTAAGAGACGCGAAAAAGGGGGGAGTAGAGGGAGATTAAAGGGAGGAATGGTAATGGCAGTTAGGAAAGATAGGAAAGAAGACAAAGTTGAATGGTTGAGAGGAAGATCAGGAGAAGTCATAAGTAGCAAATGTAGTATAAAGGGAGGAAAGTGGTGGATAGGTTCGACATATATGAGGGAGGAGAAGGACAGGAACTATGACGAAATAGAAGAGATGGTAGAAAGAGCGGGAGGGGAAAAGATACTTTGGTGCGGAGACCTAAACGCGAGAACAGGGCAAGAGGGGGTTTTTTTAGATGAAAGGGGAGTGAAGGAAAAGAGGGAGTCAAAGGATAGAGTAGTGAACAAAGAAGGGGAAGAGCTGCTAAATAGGCTAAAAGAGTGGGGGCTTTCAATCCTAAACGGAAGTACAAAAGGGGATGAGGAAGGGGAACTCACGTACGTGGGGGGAATGGGATGCTCGGTAATAGACTATGGGATAGTAAATGAGGAAGGCAGGAGAAAGGTAAAGTCACTGAGGTAGAAGATAGAATGGAGTCAGACCATGGAGCATTAGAATTGGAATTCGAGACAGGGAGAAATTCTGAAGGGTTTGAAGGGGAAATGAAAAGAACGGTGTGGACAGAGGAGGCCATCAGGGAGTATAGAGGTTGGCTAGCTAAAGGGGGGGAAGCAAAATCATAGAGGGAATTAAAGATAAAAATAAGAAACGCGATCCAAACAAAGAGGGGGAGAAGAAAAAGGAGAGATGACAGCAGATGGTGGGATGAGGATTGCAGGAAGAAGAGGGCAGAAATGAAAAGGGCAAAAAAGGGATAAAGAGGTGGGGAAAAGACAGGTTCACGTAGACGAAAAGAGACTTAAGGAGCATGTATAGGAAAAAGAAGGAGGAAGGGATGAAGAAAGAGCTAAGGGAGGCAAAGGAGGACAGGTCAGGAAAAAAATTCTGCAGAATGGTGAAAAGGTGAAGGAAAGGCAAAAGGGAGCAGGTAGATAAAGGGATAGAAGATAAGAGTTGGATAGAGTTTTTTAAAGGGCAACTGGGAGAGAGAGAAACGCAAGAGTGAGGGAGAGATAAGGAGGAAGAGTCGGGGAGCGAAGAGGAAGCAGAGGAGGGAGAGATAGAAGTAGAGGAAGTAAGGGAAATAATCAAGAAGCTAAAGGAAAAGAAAGCACCAGGAGCAGATGAAATCCAGAATGAGGCTTGGAAGCAGGGCGGAGGAAGGATTGTGGAGGAATTAACGGAGATACTAGGAAAGATTTGGAAAGGAGGAGGAATGCCAGAAGAGTGGAGGAGAGGGAAGGTCACGCCAATCTACAAAAAAGGAGATAAGGGGGAGTGTAAGAATTATAGAGGAATCACACTAATGGACACAGGATACAAAATATATGCGGAACTGATAAAGGGAAGATTGGAGAAGAAACTGGAAGAAGAGGAAAAGTTAAGTGATACGCAGATGGGATTTAGAAGAGGGAGAGGTACAACGGACGCTATATATGTGGTGAACAAGGCGGTGGAGCAAGAACTAAGGAAGCAAGGAGGGAAGGTATACGCGTGCTTCGCGGACATGAAAGCAGCCTTTGACAAAGTAAACAGGGAAGAAGTGTGGAGTATGATGAGGAAGCTGGGAGTGACCAGAAGGATAAGGGAAAGGGTAAAGGAAATTTACGAGAAGACGGAATGTGAAGTAAGGATAGGGGAAAGGAATGTAGGCAGTTTTGAGACACAGAAGGGAGTGAGACAGGGAAACCCGCTAAGAGGCGTTAGTTATATTTTATCGGCTCTCCCTACCAAAGAGGTCACGGTGGCATCGGCTCCTTTCTGGCCAGCATATTTTCTCGAGTCCTTGTACTCATCAGTCGAGGAGCCAAAGCTGTGGGCAAGGAGGCTGTGCGTACGAGTTTTAACATTATATCTGACATTGCGTCACGCCACACACCGGTGAAGCAGCCCTTCCGCAATCGTGAGAGAATCTGGCGAAACATTGAAGAGAAAAGCCAAAGAAAAACTGGAAAAGTTGATGGAGGGATCAGGATATAAAATGTAAGGTATGAGACCCCGGCTCAGTTGCAATTGTTCGCTGGACCTGTTACTACAGCGCGCAGAGGAAAGTGAGGCGGTGTTGTTGGAAGAATACGCAAGTCGAGAAGTGTGGTGGGGTGAAAATAGACGTGTAACAAGAAAAACGAGGAGACAGAGGAAAAAAAAAGAAGACAACGACGCGTTGGAAGAAAAAGACAAAAAAGAGTGGAACGACTAGAGACATTTTTGACAGTTTAAGATGGCCTTTCTACACACCCATTCGTGCGAATGTTTAAAGTCGGAATTGCTATTATTTGACATTCCACCGACCCAAATGACAATCGAAGGTTCGCATTGTGTTCAGTATAAACCTATATCGTCCTTGACCGATGACTCACCTATAGCATTTGTGATACCCGGGAATAGCGATGAATACCTCGATCTCGCACATACAATGCTCAATCTGCGTGTAAATTTAAGATTTAGCACGTCCAAAGAAGATATAGCTGTTGATGAAGTAGTGTCTTTTGGACTTGTGTGGATGTGTTTTTTTATCAGAAGCGGGTGTCACCGCCGACCAACGCATACGCCAACAGAGCATACATCGAGACGCAAATCTCCCACTTTTTGACAGTCTTGTGGTGCAACAATATGGCTGGAAATATGAATGTCACAGAAAATCGGAACGAGGAACTTATGGAGAGATGAAAATTACTTGCTGCTGATAAGCCTGTTGATCTGATTGACACCTCCATGCAGATGTGTTTAATCAAGAGAAACTACTGCTCCACGGTGTCGAAGTGCGAGTGCGCTTAGTGGAGTCTCGCGATAACTTTTTCCTGATGGACCCTACGAACACTCATTCCATATACATTGAAGAGGCAGAACTAGTCAGGAGCGTGAAAATCATTCCGGGTATATTGCTAGCACACGTTCAGTCACTCTCACGAACAACAGTTAAATATCCTCTGACATGGGTGGAAGTCAGGGCATTCACTATGCATAGTGGTGTACATAGCAAAACATTGGACAATATCATATTGGGTCACTGCCGGAAAGAATTATCCTGGGTTTTTGTCAATAACAAAGCTTTCAATGAAGATCGTGCGCTTAACTCCTTCAATTTCGAACATTTTAATGTAAACTTTCTATGTTACATATATTCTATGGTACAGGTGCCTTCAAAGTCGTTGCAACCAAACTTTACAATGAGAAATCTATATGTTGATGCGTATCACACGCTCTTCTCTAGTACAGGTATAAACTTTCTCAATATGGATAATGAAGTGACTCGTGAATCCTATCCCCACGACTACTGTCTATTCGCCTTTGATTTGACTCCCTAACGTAGTCGCGTCAAGTAATCGTCGATTTCAGCAGTTTACCTCACAGATGTTGCTACTCTGTGCACCACATATATAAATATACACTCAATGATCAACTTCTAAGTCAGTCTCTCTCTCTCTCTCTCTCATTTTGTTCTTTTTTCACACGCTCACGCTGTTGTTATACCCAGCCAGCCAAGCATGGACGTGATCATTGACATTCAGTTCGGGAAAGGGACCAGACATCGGAACATACCAAAAGAGATTGCCGTAGTGGCTGTCAATGGTAAGTTTAGTAGTCATTGGATGCTGACACCAGCGTTCGATCATCCGAGTGAAGATATACGAAGTCAGAACGATTGGCTGACCCAGTACTATCACGCAATCGACTGCTTTGACGGTGAGGTATGCCTGAAAGCTGTGAAACAAATTTTGAGAGAACTTTTGAAAAGTGTGTGAAAAATATACGTTAGAGGCAGTGATAAATAGGTGGTACTGCACAAAATAATTCGTCGTCAAATTTTCAATCTCGAGTATGATGAAAAGTGTCCGTCTTTCGATAAATTGTCGTCCGATGTGTACTGTATGCATCATGCTGTCCAAACTTGTCATCAAAATTATCGCTGTACTTTAAATAATGCCTATAGACTAACATCGTGGCTGTCAGTGTGAGCATCGAAAAAAAACCTTAAACCAGAGCACTTTGAGTGAACTTTGCAATGGACAGTCTTCAAACACTACAGAACCTGTCGAAAATCCGTTCGCATACTCTCGGTGTATTTCCAGCCGATTAGATAGCGAAGGTGTGGACGAAACCGACAGCGTTTATTGTAAATACAGATGATCATACGAGATCGGGTATGCATTGGATTGCCGTATATGCTGACAAATCATGTAGCGCTTTTTACTTTGATTGTTTTGACCTCCCCCCATTCATTCCCCATCATGTAAATCGATTGCGCAAAAATTTTAAACAATTTCAATGGAATAATGTTCGGTTACAGTACTATAATTACATCTATATATATATGTTCGTCTTTATATGTATGTTAATATGTATGTGGGCGAATATGTACGTATGTCAAAATGTATGTTAATATAAAATGTATGTGTGTATGATATGGAATTTTTATCATATACGATACCTACTGATTAAGACAGCGCCACCGCTCGTAAATTGCAACACACCTTGCGCCGAAAATCAGAACGAATGACTTGACCTGCGAGTCACCACTCCTCTCGCTTGTATGACTGCAAAACGTACGTGATCTCCTTGTGGGTGGTATTGGATTACCGCGATCTTTACCATCTAAAATGCTTAACTGCTTCTATCTACACCGACGCTTTTAAAGGCACGGAGACAATCTACGCACTTCTTTTCTGAGAGCGTCAAGTGATCGAGACGTGGTATTCATTTATCGAATACGAGTACTGCGAAGCGGTGCGCATCATCTATTAAGCGCTTAGAACCCGTTTAAACTCTGTGAAACTCTGTGTAAACGATAATATAACTCTTCATCCACTAGTAGAGAGTCCGGAAGCCAGCAGGAAAAGGACCGCCAACGCATCTGGTGATAAATGGGAAACCACGGCTTACAAAGAAGGTACCCGAACCCGACCTCGCCGATTTCAACGATTTTACAATATGTTCTAGTACATGTGAAAATAAGAGACACGTATTTTTTTTACGGCTCATAAGCGTATTCAGGAGGTGAAAACGGCCCCTAAAGTTAACCCCAAAAAGCGTTTTTTTTTTAATGTCTCGCCTTACAATAAATATTTTTTAATGAAACAAATTCGAGATCATTTCTTACAACTAGAGTAAGTAATTTATGGTAATTTGAAGAGGGAAGGTGGCATCCCCTATTTTTTAGGGATCAAAAACATATTTTTTTGGCATAATTTAACAATAAAAAAGTTTTAAAAGCCTAAATAAAATTGGAAACAATTTGAAAACATCCATATTAAAAAAATAAAGTTGACATCTTTCGGCTTTTTAAAAAGTATTACTCCTAAGGGGGGTACACCACCCCTTATACAAAATAATTTTAAATACGTACTTTGATCCATAAAATTTCGTAGAAAGCTTGTATATAGGGGTTTTCAAGGTCGCCCTTTGCCAATCTATTATCAGATTTTGAAAATTCAAAATGGCAGATCCAATATGGCGGGCGAAATTGACAAAAAAATATTTATATAATAAAAAAGATTTTTAACGACTAAAAAAATTCGAAAAACTGTGGTAACATTCATAATAAAAGAATAAAGTCTTCCGATTTTTCATAAATCTTACCCCCAAGGGGGTAAACCACCCCTAACACAAAATAAGCATATATGGAAGTACATACACGGAGTGATAAAAATGGCTTTTTCGCAAAACATGTATGATAAAATGATCTAGACTCATATAAATTGATACTCGTTTGATACATGTTAATGAATATTTATTGCATAAGTTATTTGAAATAATTATTAATAATAAATATCATAATAATCTCCGTGATAAAAGCATTTAGTTGAATTTTTCTAATGCATGTATGGAATGCAGATTGTTTTACAGATGTTATAATTACAGCCATTTCTTATTATAAGTATACAACCTTTACTTTAATTTTCCATTTTTTATGGTATAAAATGTTTACAATAGTGATAATCTTCGAAAAAGTGTTTAAAACATAATGATTTTTTACACCAAGTACAACGCACAATAGCAACATTGGTGCATCCCTCTTTATCGGAGTGTGAATTGCAAGAATCTCCAAAACTATAATAAACAGGATTGTCAAAATCTTCTGGTTTTTCATCGATGTAACCACTTCTAAACCAAGAATATTTAAAAAGATTAATATATCTTGGTGAGGAAAGTTGATTATGCACTAGAGATTGTAATTTAATCATGTTATTCCTTTGATGTAAATTCATTCATAATCCATTAAAATTACATAATCCGAAAATTGACGAACAAAATTCTTCCAGATACGGAATCCATAGACATCAAGTGGTTGGATATTCCCTGTTGTTCCGGTCGGTATTTTTTTACGTTAACAATTTTATTGTCTGGCATCGTTTCTTCTATAACTTTATCACAGTGACCACTCCAGGAGTCAAGTAATAGTATAGTGTTGGTACCTACATTCGGGAAAAATACTTTTTCCATCCAAATTTTAAAGAGGTCTGAAACAAAAACATTAATATTTGCTACATTTTGTGCAGTATTAAATAAAATTGAATAAAAAGATATTTACTCGATGTTAGCTTCCCAGATTTTGAGGCTTCTACAAAAACATTTTCGGCCTTAAATAAATTGTTTTCAACTATAGGTCCAAAATGACCACTGGCCTCTTAAAACTAGAAAAAGTGGTGACATCAGTTTCCCTTCAGCTGATATAAGTGGTTGAATCGTATAAATATGTGTTGTTGACGAAACTGTCTGTACTAGGCATTGCAATTGCTTTCTTCCCTCGATTGCGAGGGTTCTCCTAGAATGCATTTCTAGTTAAAATCCACTCTGGTCAGAATTATATACATTTTAAATTCTGACTTCTAATGCACATAACCGAGTATCGGCGACAAACGCATCTGCTTTTCTTTTCAAGTTCCGAATTGCTTTCTATTGTTTTCTTCGTAAGCAACTTATTTATTTTTCGAGACACTATTCTATGAGCGGTTTTAAATTTTGATAACCAATTTCTAGAAGCTTTGAATCTAAAATCTTCAGAACCTATTTGTTTTTGAGCTTGTAATGCCCATCGACGTAGATTGCGATCATGAATAATAAAACCAGCGGTAAGTGCAGCTTTAAAATTATCTAATGTATATTGACAAATTTGAGCGATTTTTTCTCTGTAAGTGCCGCCTTTATTGATTGTACGAGCCGAACGCTTCAGCTGACTAACGGATCTAACTTTCTTAAATCTTTTCTGTACAGTTTCAAGTTTCATGTGTGACTTTATTTTAGGACTTTTCCAAAATTCTACAGCCCTTTTCTTATATTCAAAATCCACTTCATCATTTTCTTCTGTATATTCATTTGTTGGTGCTTCCGGAAAATCAGGAATATGATGTAGTACTTGATCCTCAACTATTCTTGCATCTTGATCTTTGAAATCTTCGAGAAAATGCAATGATTCTTCAACTGTTATTTCAATGTCATTGAATTCATTTGCTGCATCTATTAAAATATTTTTAATTTTCTCTGACAATTGAGTTTCTCTATAATTTGTCTCACTTTGTGGTATTTGTAATGTTCCAAAGTAAACTGATAATAAACTTATAACATTTAGAGGGCTAATTCTCATCTTCAGATCTAATGCAAATAAAATGAAAATAACTTATTTGTTATATGATTGTAATTATCGAATTTAAATAAAGCATTTTTTAATTCACCAAGCTTGATTCAAATATAAAAAAAAATAGGGCGATTAAACTGTAATATGCTGATATTGAATACACTATTCTAATTTTCCAATTTGCTGTGTCCCAGATAGTAGGCACTAATAAAAATATCTGAAATTTGAAAAATTAACTTTCTATAAAATGAGTATAAAAATTCCCTTTTGGTGCCTATGAATTAAAGAGAAAATCGATGTTAGTATGTTTTATTCATTTGCCCCTTGTTATATAATATAAATAAATTCCAATGTTTATTATTTCTGAACATTCGGTAGAGTATCTTAAAACTTTTTTTTGAAAATGACATAGGTTATTTCAGTATTAACTGATTGTGAGGCCCAAAGACGACCAAAAGTGAAATGGGATATACAGGGTGTACCATTTTACTTTTCACAGTTTAATTGTACAAAAAATTACAATCCAATCATATAATGTTTTGAATGAAAGTAGTAGAGTATCAAGGGGCTGACCTAATTGTGACCTTTGTTTTGACCTTGAAATCTATTTAAGGTCTGAACCTAAAGTTTTCTGTTCTTTCTGATTTCGAAATAGAAAATATAGGTTTCCATTTAAAAAAGTAAAGTAACTTTAAAATACCCCTTAAAATAAGCTTCAAGGTCAAAAGAAAAGTGACGATTCTGTCAGCTCGTTGATATTCCACAAATATCATCTGAAACATGTTATGATTGGATTTTGACTTTTTACGTAATTAAACTGTTAAAGTTAGAATGAGACTATATATATGAAATTTCAACGATTATTTGTAAGTTATATACAATACTAGATCCTGAATTCCATTGAGTTTTTTTTTCAAATAAATAATGTTTGATATTTTTTATTGCTTTTGAATGATTCAAGCAAAAAGACATTTTTGAGGTAAAATCATTTTAATGTTATTTTAACTTGTACTCGACATAAATATTAATATTTACTTTTCTATTTTTCAGACACTTGACTTCCATGTTTTCCGCGTATTTTGAGCCTGAAGCAAGTCTCAATACGAATAATACGAACAAGTACGAATAAACTGGAAAATTAGAGAAAAATTTGTTACTTCTCATATGTATAATTGCCACTACACACTGTACTGACATTATGTAAGGGCTTGTGCCCGTTTAAGCAATAAATAAAAAAATTAATAAATAAAAAAGCACTAAAATTTTCTTTCCTCATAAACGAATTTTTGATTAAACAATTCAAAAGCAATAAAAAATATAATAGATGTGCAATGAAATTCTCTATCAAACTGCACTGTGCCAATTTCATATTGATCAAGTTAAAAAAGCTTGTGTTAGAACAAACTTATAAAATAAGTTTGCATATTATTACAGAATATTCATTAATGTTTTTTTTATCTTGATTTCAATAAAAATAATTGTCAAAATAAATGGTATAAAGTTTGATAAGATACTTACTTTCTTTATAAAAAAATGAAAAGCCATAAATTATTTACACATGAGTCCTTAAGAGTGCTGTATACCCCGACCGAAGCGCCACCATGAACTACCAGACCGGAAGCTACTTTTTCTCGACGTCTTATTAATTTATTATGGAATAAAAATTATGAATAAAGCCATGAAACGAAACCTCAGACCGATTTACGCGTGGGGAAACTTAAATGTATTTGCGAGTAATTTTTAAACGTCTGCAATTAAAGTTTATAAAATTAGGTCGAAAATGTCGTCTGCTTCGGCAATCCAGCAGGCAAACGCAATCGCAAGGAAAAAGCTTTATTGCAAATTATTAAAACTTTGAATATCAACAACTAAAGTTTCCCCACGTGAACAGTTATCTAAAGAATCAGCATCAATTTTTTTCAGGTAAAAATGATAAGTAATAACCGAGTATTCCGTCGAGAAAAGTGAGATTTGAATAAGCCTGCGGTAACTACATATATATATCAGTATAGCCGATAAAGTAGAGCAAAGAATAGTAGTTGTACTACTTCATAGATGGCGCTATCGTCCATCTCCAGTACCGTACCTAGTGCTCGATACAGTTTGGAATATTTTAATTAGTTTCATAGGGGGGTGGGGGATGATAAAAAAGTAAATAATTAAAATAATCTATTCTTTATTTTCTTTTCGTTCTAATTTAAATTTGTTTCTTTTATTTCCATTCTCTTTCTCTTTCTCATTTTCTTTCTCGTTGTCTGTTTTCCCTTTCTCGCCTTCATTTTCTCTCTTGCTCTGGTCTTCTTTATTTTCTCTCTTGTTCTTCTCTTCTCTTTTCTTTTGCAGCCACTCTCGCAGGTCATCCGCCGTACTTGGTTTTTCCGTCTGAAAATAAAAATGAATTATATGTATACACACACATATATATATATATATATATATATATATATATATAATCATATGTATCGCACGTACGGTAACCCTAAGTCCACGTGCAAAAAATACATATAGAGTATACTTATGATATACTTACGTCAATTCTCCGCGCCGCTTTTTTTTCCAGCAGTCTATCACGAAATGCTGCCGCACGGAGAAAACGGCTAATGCCTCCGCTTCTGCTTCTTCTTGGTGCCATTCTATTAATAATTAATGATTAAATAAATAGAATAAATATAAATATTAATTGCCTATTGTTTATTTACTTACCTTTCCAACTCGACAAAGATCGTTTTGATCACAATGGTGTCCTCACTGCAGACCGTGCATTGATTATGGTTTGTTCGTTTTCTAGTAGTGGTGCCAATTTTTTTTATGCGCACACTGCGCATGTGGTAAACATTCTTTACGCGGGCTTTTATAGGCTTAGTTGTCACTTGACTCGTGAACAACTAACACGTGCATATTGGCGGTTACACATTCGATTTTTAATCACTGTGTTTATCCAACATTACACATTGCTTACTAAAGCTATTACTCATAAACTATATATATATTATATAAAATTAGTAATAGTCTCAAGTAAGTGAAGAAGTGCAGTGCCATGGCTGGGATTGCAGAAAATCGGACGACTTCGAGCGAGAGGAAAGGCATCGACCACGGCTACCGGAGACGTTATAGACTCAGCGGGAAACGACTTAGCCGAAAACGCTCTGCCATGCAAAGGTAATTTAATTAAATAATTTTCTTTGATATATATATATATATATATATAGCACATTCCCCGTGTGTAGTACGCATACAAATCTCTCTCTCTCTCTCTCTCTCTCTCTCTCTGTCTCGCGCGCGCATCGCAGTGGAACGGTTGTTTTGTTTTGTCTGTTGTCTCGAGCATATTGACATATTAGCCTGTGTTTTGCGTATCACACTCATATAGATGCATGTGTATATACACGCATTCGTATATATATATATAGCACATTCCCCGTGTGTAGTACGCATACAAATCTCTCTCTCTCTCTCTCTCTCTCTCTCTCTCTCTCTGTCTCGCGCGCGCATCGCAGTGGAACGTTTGTTTTGTTTTGTCTGTTGTCTCGAGCATATTGACATATTAGCCTGTGTTTTGCGTATCACACTCATATAGATGCATGTGTATATACACGCATTCGTATATATATATATAGCACATTCCCCGTGTGTAGTACGCATACAAATCTCTCTCTCTCTCTCTCTCTCTCTCTCTCTCTCTGTCTCGCGCGCGCATCGCAGTGGAACGGTTGTTTTGTTTTGTCTGTTGTCTCGAGCATATTGACATATGAGCCTGTGTTTTGCGTATCACACTCATATAGATGCATGTGTATATACACGCATTCGTATATATGTATATGTGTATGTACATAGATATATATATATTGTTATCCATTCTGAATTCTTCTTGCGCGGAAAATCGTGTATGGGTGATTGCGCTGTAATTTGCATAAAATAGGCTACAAAATGTTTCTTACTAAATCGATTTATTCAAAGTTCTAGCGCGGTCAATCGTGTCTTAATAAGATATAAATCAATTATTATTAACGGCAGCAGAATTGCGCACTTCTATAAAAAGTTGTATAAAAAAAACATGTTGTTTGTTGATTCTAATCAAATTAAATTCGATCTTCATTTTCAAGATTGCAATACTTATAGTACGTTAATAATTTCATATTAAATAATGATAGTCTTCAATATAAATTATTTCTATAGAATTGCTTAGGCGGTAGCCATTTTTACGCACGGTCGTCGACACGCCTATTCCCAGGAAGAGGGCAGAGTAGAGAATAACCGTGCCCAGCTCATACGTAAAAATAGTCCTTGCCGAGACTGTTATAATTCAATAATTTGTCTTCAATAGTATTTTTATTATAAAGTATTTACAAATTACTTTATTATACTTATAATTTATAATTAGAAATAACTTCATAATAATAATACTCATATATGATTATCGGATCATATTAAAGTCAAATTATTGAAACTATTACATGTCAGGTTATGGAAAAAAGTCCATGTTTCATTTTGTTAACGCGTTTTTTTCGATTTTACAATTTTGAGATTTCAGTTATTTTCTAATAAAGTTAGTATTAAATGGATCTTAATCTCTCTGGGCTCGTTTTTTCTGTTTATTTCGAAAGAGAGAGAGAGAGAGACTAGTACAAACTTTAAGTGATTTTATTTATTTGATTCCGAGAATTAAATCAAATATTGAAAAAACACACTTTTCTGTGTTATGTGCATCATGGCTCTTACCTACGAACATAAGTAGGCGGGACCGGCCGCGTGAGTCTATCTCGGACCGGGATTCGGAGCGTGCGCAGTAGCACGCTTCGCTGCTGCGCTTTCATTGGCACTTCGCGTTCGCGCTCTGTTTGAAAATGATAAGGGGCGGGGCTCTGCAGGAGCAGTATTTCGAAAGAACAACGTTCAAGTCCTGTGCTCGGAATTTTTTTAATTTTTTTATTACAGTTCATGTTATGCTATGCTTAAACAACTAATTAAAAATTAAAATAAAATGTTTTAACGATTATTAACATAAATTATCTTTTAATATTACATAGGATGATTAACAATGAACTATTTTGTTATTGTGTAATATTGTTACTTTGTTACGTTTATTTTCTAAATTCGTAATAAATAAATGAATATATTCTTTACTTAAGTAAATTATCACAATAAGAGAATTTAGGGATCCTATATTACCTTTATTGTACGTCCTTTTTTCTCAGGGCAAATCTCTTTTTTCAGTAATTTATTGAAAGTAAATATTATTTGTTTATACAATAAAAAGAAACATTTTAATTCAATTAAAAATAAGAACAATATTTGGTTATTTATAATCAACTATGAGATTGCTTTTAATAGATATTCAAATGGACATACGCATACATTTATAGACATATATATAGACATAATGACGAAGCATACATTTATTAACACCATATAATTGAAAACTTAAATAATTGGTAACTAATTATGTTTAAGCTTAAACAAAATTTAATAAAACTCAAATTTACCCCACCTCGCGGTAAACATATACTACTTTCTATCTAATGACTCGAACGACGTTCTCGGTCGAGCGGTCTAGGTCGTTGCTCGACAATCTTATGCACTTGAGTTCGAGCCCAACCGAGGGCAAAATTTTTTTTTACCATTTATTTATGAAATAAATAATAAAAAATTTTAAAATTAAATTTCGTTTATCTGATTTGTCATTTAATTAAATTTTGTTTAAATGTAAACATAATTAGTTAACAAATATTTAAGTTTTCAATTATTTGGTGTTAATAAATTTATGCTTGGTCCTTATGGGTCTAAATATATGTCTATAACTTTATGCGTATCTCCATTTGAGTATCCATTAAAAGCAATCAATAAGTTGATTATAAATAACTAACTATTGTTCTTATTTTTAATTGTATTAACATGTTTCTTTTTACTGTATAAAGAAATAAAGCTGACTTCAAATATATTACTAAAAAAGAGAGATATGCCCTGAAAAAAAGGACGTACAATAAAGGTATTATAGGATCCCTAAATGCCCATAATTGTAATTAATTAAAAATTTATTGCAATAATTTATTTCAGTACAGAATAAATTCACTTATTTATTGGGAATTGAGAAAATCAACGTAATAAAGTAACAATGTTGCATAATAACAACAAAATTCATTGTTAATCAACCGATGTAATATTTAAAAATAACTTATATGTTAATTATCGTTAAAAAATTTGTTTAACTTTTAAATAGTTGTTCAAGCATGGCATAACA
The DNA here is from genome assembly GCA_020010945.3 of Muscidifurax raptorellus. Taxonomy (NCBI): domain Eukaryota; kingdom Metazoa; phylum Arthropoda; class Insecta; order Hymenoptera; family Pteromalidae; genus Muscidifurax; species Muscidifurax raptorellus. The sequence continues at coordinate 2,199,613 of JAHUUD020000016.1, read as the reverse complement.
CTAACTATATAAAAAAAAAAGAAAAAAATTTCCGAGAATGGGACTTCAACTTTGTTCTTTCGAAATACTGCTCTCGCAGAGCCCAGTCTTTTATCATTTTCAAACCGAGAGCGAACGTGGAGCGCCAATGACCTAGTCCACTTACATTAGACTCAAAATGAGTGTCTAGAGTGGTAATCTGAAGACGATAACAGAGGATCGCGTGAGCTTTTTAAACAATGAACAATTGAAGTCGGATTTCTGCACTTTTTTTCTAATTTCGCTCCGTATCTTAAAAAATATTGATATTATAGGAAGAAGTTTGAACAAAAAGTTGTTTGTTATTAAATTTTTTATACAGTAGTCGGCAAGGACATATTTCTATCTATTATACTTTCTTTGCAAATTGCAAAAGAACGCTGAATTTCTGAAAATTGAAAATTGTTTATAGCTTTTACGAAGATTAATATTTTTTAATCATATTTAAGAAAAATATAGCACTTAAGTAATAGAAGTAGTATGCCAAATTTCAAGTCTCTATTCGTTATAGCTTTTTCTCATAAAATAGTTATATTTCAAAAATGTTTTTTGTTCTCAGTACTGGCAAATCTGAAAAAATTAGTCACTTTAGTCGCCCTTATCCATACACTATCTAGAAAAGTTATATGTTAATAATCTTTTTCGAGAACTGCAAAATTTTAATTAGGTGCTATCTGGGATGTAAATGTTTAAAAAATGCTTAATTAATTTAGTTTGTAGGAGACAATATTTTAGTCTGATTTCCGTTAAACAAAATGCATTGCAAAACGGCGTTTTTTATAATAATCCATTGTTCTGTACATAAATGAGATATTCCAAATTTTGAAATTCGTTGCTACACTTAAAAACTTATACATTTAATATAATGACCACTTCTAACTCTAAAACTTTTAACTGCAAATTCAATGCTGGAAAACAATGACCACTCAACAGTGGTCGATCAACAGCGCAGGAGACGGAGTGGGGGCACCGCCACGCTCGAGTCTCAAAGCTAATAAACTTACTTCAAATCGTAGCGCTCGGAATAAACGCCGTAAATCGGTCAATTTTCATCGTATCTTGCTGTCTTTTTTTTAATTTGCGATAGTGCGAATAAAAAATAACATTGTTGACATTACTTTTAGTGAGTTAATTTATTTAAACCTTTAAAATGTATTAAATCAGTTTTTCCTGCATTACAATTTTTTTTTACATTACATTAAGAAAGTTTCGCGACTATTTCAACATTCTTTTAATTATATTATTCATTTACACTTGAAGATTCCTTTTTTTACTTCTATTCTCTGAATTATGAACATCGTTACCTGAAATACGATTGAGTTTTTTCAGAAAATAAAAGTCATTTGCAAAGAAAGTATAATATATAGAAATGTGTCCTTGCTGACTTTATAGAAAATTTAATAATGAACAACTTTCTGTAAAAACTTTTTCCTATAAAATCAATATTCTTTAAGATACGGAGCGAGATTGGAAAAAAAGTGCAGAAATCCGACGTCAACTGTTCATTGTTTAAAAACCTCACGCGATCCTCTGTTATCGTCATCAGATTACCACTCTAGACACTCTTGCGAACAATTTAAGCCCTTAACCGAGGACATTGGAATTAATGATACCTCAAAAGCTAATTTGACTGGTCTAACCCGCTGAAGCGCAGACTTTTGAACGCGAACATTTCTGCGCAACGACTTGGGGATGCTTGCGTAGGCCGCGTGCACGACGATTAGATAGGATCGATCACGGCCGCTTTTCTTGACACCAGCCGGATATGGCAAATAATAAGCGAGGTCCGCAAAAAAATAAAAATTGGATGTACTCTCTGTGCTACTCTTGCGTCGCTTAAAAATTTGATTATTTCTTAGTAGTGGGACGGAATAACTCTCACACTCGAAATGATAAACTTGTCATTCACTTTAGAAGCATGAAAAGGGGTATTTTCAAGCACATGTTAAGAAAATAATTTTATTCATGAAACAGAAAAGTAAGAAAACTGTATAGAATTATGTATGGAGTAAAAACCATTTTGATATTAAAGCAATACATACACGTAATGTTGAAGGAAGCTACGTGCCAAAGATTTGGCAGCGGGTTTATAAATATTAACATGGTAGATTGCACTTTAAAAATAATGTTGCTTCATTAACCAATTAATGATATGTCACAAATTTCTTATATTTATAATATTTAAATAATTGATTTTAATAGAATTGAATATAATTTGGTGTATGATTTTAGCTATATAAATAATATTTGTGCTATAAGTATCACTATTAAACTTGAAAGTATTTGGTAATAAATTGTTTTCTCTACGAAATTTTAAAATATTTGTAACTGTTAACGTAATACTATTGGAAATTTTGTTTAAGTTAGTAACATTTCCTAAAATGCTACTTCATTTACAGACTCTTAAAATAAGCTTATTACAACTTAATTTCCGAATTTAGTAATAATAAAATTCACTTTCAGCTATTAATATATGGGGAAATCCACAAAACTTTTAATTTTCTAGAAAATTAAAAAATAAATGTTATTGATGTCACTCCAATGAGCTTTGGTGTATGTTTGTTGTTCGTATTAAAGGTCAATATTTCATGCACGTTAATGATTTTAAGGTAGGGGCATAAAAGCTCTGACGTCATCTATATGAAAAAAAAGTTTTATTCTAGACTTTATCAACAATTTATTAGTTAGATCAGTAGAACAGATTTACTTTCTTATTATAAAACAACCTTGCAAACAACTATGCTTTAGAAAAAAAAATTTACCATATTATGTAAGCTGTCGTAGGAAATGCTGCGTGCAAAATCCATTGATATGATCCATTGGCTGATTGAAATAATATATTTAAACTTATACTTATCAAATAAACAAGCCATACTTAACTAATTTCCTCCTGATATATGCATGGAATTGCAACGCGCCTTTTTTCATTGATTATGTTTGATAAATACTTCAATTTACGCTTGGCGCCAGATGAAAATATCTAATAATGTTTGTGTGACATTACAATTATTAAATCATGAAAACTGTTTACGATTCAAATGATAATCTTTCGATGCTTGCTGTGTACAGTCTTTTGATAGCACATCCACCAAACAACATGCAAAAGGTTATTTTTTGCATAAACTATAAGTAAATTTTCGTTAATTTGTGGATAGAGAACGCGGCTGCCAAGTAAAAAGCTTAACATTGTTGGGTAACTTAAAGTAAAAAAAATTGTACCGCATTTTCGTGACCCCAATAACTTTTTTATGAGTTTAGGCACACGCACGAGCTTATGGATATATTTGCCCTGTATGAGCAAGTATCTGAAAAACCAAAGGGCTTAACGAAACTTGTCGGGGCATTAGAATAAAACTGTTAAGAGTTGTACAATTTTATAAAAGACGCAGACGTTTTCACATGTTTCCGATTTTTCAGAATTTTTCATAAGTTTACTAAACAAATTTTGGTGTATCTAATTTAATGGAAAGATGGGTATTGATATATAGAAATGTAAAACAAATACTATGGCTGTATATTGATATTGGATTCAGTAGTATTAGATGATTTCTGACGCCCCGCTGTAACTGAATAGTTCTGTAGATTTCCCTATATATGATAATGTCATTATAACAGAATACTGCTTAATAGCATTAAAACGTATTTTCATTACAATTTATTTTATTTATTATTTAAATATATAGGTGCATACATATCTTTCCGAAAAAAATTAAGATTTTTAAAAAATAAATATGTAATTATATGTCGTTTCATATACAATGTTGAACATTGTTTGATACGTATTTCGTTTTCAATTTTTTTTATCAAAAGGCGCACAGCTGAGAAGGCAGGGGCTCCAGTCAATCCCGGAGGTAAGAATCCCGACGTAAAGTCAAGTAAGTTTGTCAAAGCTAATTTAAACGTTGCGACTGTGCTTACTTCTGGGGCAGAAAATTCAGCAATGCAAAATCAGACTGAGAAACGTGCATTTCAAAGCAACGCCGAAGTATTGAAAGAAATCTCTAACAGTGACGTTAGGGGTTTACAAGATTTTATTGTAAGAGGATCCATGCACCAAGCGCATACGTATTTTCCTCAGGAATCAAGGGGCAAACAATGTACCGCAATGGCAGCGGCATCAATTGCTGCAAGTGCTGTAGAGTCGCCAACCAATTGGACATCAGCCACTATAGATGGTATTCTTAAATCTGGGGATGACCTGTACCATCGTAGTATTGATGCTAGAAATAATGATAATTTAAACGAGGAAAACAAGGATTTTTTGACAGCTGAAGAATTGTCCATCCATGTTTCTGTATCTGAGAAAGCATGTGAATTGAACGTTGAAAGCATTACGTATGGACACTTGACGATTGACCATAGTGAAATTGGTTTTCCGAATCTGAAACAATTGTTAGGAAATTTGTCAAGCCCAGTTGGCGGTATTTTAACTTGCAACAACATTTCTGTTGCTATAATTAAATGTTCTGAGTATTTTGGAATATTTGATTCTCATAGTAGAGCAGATAATGGTCTAAGAACAGAGAATGGTAAAGCTTGCTTTATCGGAAAGACGGAATGGGTCCAATTGCATGATATTTTGTTGGAAAATATGGAATGCCATTCCAATACAGACATTATATCATCCAATCAGTATCAATTTTCTGTTGTACGTGTAGAAGTCAAAGAGCCTAGACGAGAGCCTAAAGCATTCACTATCGACTCGCTGAACCTGACAAATGACAATGCATTGCTCATAACACAGAACAAGAATGTAGAGCATGTGTTAACTGAAAACGAGGAACCTGTTGCATATGCATATGAAGAGCCTTCGGAAGAGTATGAATTATTTGCTGACGATACACTGCTCACGGCGAATGGAAAAGAGTTGCAGATAACACAAAGCAACAATGTGGAAGATGTACTGACTACAACCGAGGAAGCTGTTGTGTCTGCATACCAAGATCTTTATGAAGACTATACATTATCTATTGACGATACGATGTACCCAATGAATGGAAATGAGATGCTCATAACACAGAGCAATAATGAGGATGATTTACTTACTGAAAATGAGGAAGCTATTCTTTTTGCACACAAAGAACCTTCTGTAGATACTTATACCAATGTACTTCCTGATAATGGCGAAGTACTGAACGTATTACAAATGAAAGCTTCTGAATCAAACGTTTGTGATAATAGTCAGCAGAATAACAGTGAATTGAAAGATGAGACGGCGCAGCTTGAAGAATTAGTTATCAGCTCTGCGCCCCTGAATGCAGGTGTCGTTAATATGATTCCTGCCGATCAAAATTACATAGTTAATTTAAATTATCTTTGGACGAAATTACATGAAGTATATGACTACCATGATAAATTATATTCTTGCAACTTTCGTAATCTTAAAATAATTGGCATTACAGCAAAAGGTTTGATAACATACTTAAAATTGAAATGTGATATGTGCTCTTTGGAAAGTAGAATACCTTGCGTCCAAGAAGGAGAAAACCATTTAAATGTGAATATTGCAGGACCATTGGGATGCCATACTATTGGTATAGGGTTATCTCAATTCCAGGAGTTGTTTGGTTTCTTCAATATACAACCTTACAATTACAAATGTTGGAAGCAATTGCAAACGGAAAGTGTAATAAGTATAAAAAAAGCTGCTGAGAAGGAAATGTCAGAAGCTGCAGCAGAAGAAAGACGATTAGCAATTGAAAGAAATGATGTAATTCATGGTATACCATTCACAATGGTTGAGAGCGATGGATCTTTTATGAAAAGATCATATGTCAATAGCCGATACGATTCACCAGCTTGTTGTCTTGTTGTTATAGGAAGGTATACAAGGAAAGTAATTGATATAGTAGTAAAACAAAAGAATTGTAGCATATGTGATCATGCTGCTCAAATAGAAGTAGATCCAAAACCTCACAAATGCTTCAGAAATCATGATCCTCATTTGAGTTCTACAAGTATGGAGAGTACAGCAATAGTCGAAGCATTTTCAAGAAGTATTGAGAAGAACAATCTAATTTATAAAGTATTAATATCGGATGGAGATAGTAGCAATTATTCCTCCATTTTAGATAGTAATCCTTATGGGGAGTATGGAGTAGAAGTAAAAAATGTACTCTGTAGTAATCACTTGAAAAGAAATGTTTGTACAAATTTAAAAAATTTGTCTAGAAAGAAAGGAAAGTTAGGTACGGCTTTGAGGAAAGTTATCTTCGACAGTTCAGTTAAATTTGCAAAATGCATTGATATTTCGGTAAAGGCGATATCTCAAACAGATAACAGTTGGGAAATGAAATCTCGGCAATTACGTAGCGATATTGACAAATTACCTTATCATCTGTTTGGTGATCATAGTCATTGTAATAATAATAACTATAAATGTGTTGGCAGATCTACTGAAAATGAAAAGAATTTCATTTCTTTAATAGAACAACAAAATTTGATGCAAGATGTTAAAGAGTGCTTGTACAGAGCTAGAAGTAATGTCGATAGCCTACTACATAATCTAACAACAAATATCGTTGAAAGTCATCATGCACTGATTGCGAAAGCAATAGGAGGTAAGCGTATTAATTTTGCCAAAAGAGATAGTTACGATGGCCGTTGTCATATTGCAGTATTAGCTAATAATACTGGCGAAACTTTAAAGCCAGTTTGTAATGTATTAAAAAAAGAAGTGCCGACTATAGGACATAACATACAGGTTCGAAGAGCTCAATTGAATAGTCAAAGGCATGAAAGGTCAAAAAATACAAATAGTAGCAAAAAACGAAAAAATCCATTTCGCACGGCTGATAAGGATTATGGAACTCATGCAACACAACCAGATATACATGAAGAAACTTATTCTGCTTTGGTACGTGATCACTACAGAATACTCAATAACTGGAGATTGGAAAGACTCGAAATCGAGGCACGTACAAGAGATCAGAGTTGCAATGATGAGTGGAGAAATCTGCGAAAGTGGTTAATTACAGCATCCAAAATTGGAAGAATATGTAAACGACGTCTTGCAACAAATAGTGCTGGATTAGTTTCGGATATACTGTATCCGCGGGCAATTACAAACGATCCAGCTCTAGATCATGGTATTAGTATGGAGGTAGTTGCAAAACAAATGTTGAAAGACAATGGTTATGACATACAGCCTTGCGGTTTATTTATAGATAGTGAAACACTTGGATTTGCAGCTACTCCCGACGCTTTATTAGGAGACGATGGCATCGTAGAAATTAAATGTCCGTACACTGCCCGTGAAATGCAGCCAGAAGATGCAATCCGCAATAAAAAATTGTATATTGGAAAAGCTTTTGAAATAAAAAATAACATTCCAGTATTGAAACAAAATCATGATTACTACTATCAAATACAATTACAATTACGTGTAACGGGCAGACAATATTGCTTGTTTGCAATTGGTACATTAATGGGAATTTCAATAATGAAAATAGAAAGAAATGATGCATTTATAGAAAATATGATTCACAAAGCTGCGGAATTTTATCGTGATTGTCTTCTACCAGAAATAATTGACAGTCGTAAGTTCAGGCGAATGCCTTTGCGTGAACCTGCATATATAATTGAAGCTCAGAATGAAGCAAAACGTAAAAAAGTGGAAAAGACAAAGGTCTTAGTGAATAACAATGTAGACAATGTACCGCATAATACCATTGGCTCATCAATACAGAACAACTATGATGCCGTCGATGAATTGCAAGAGGGAAGCTGTTATATTGATCAGTCGCAGGAGAGTGGTTGTGAAGGCGTTGAAACATCTCTGGAAATACCTTGCGATGGCGTTGAAATATCGCGCCAGAGATATTCTGATGGCGTTGAATCGTCGCGCCAGAGAAATTCTGATGGCGTTGAAATATCGCGCCAGAGATATTCTGATGGCGTTGAAATATCGCGCCAGAGATATTCTGATGGCGTTGAAATATCGCGCCAGAGAAATTCTGATGGCGTTGAAATATCGCGCCAGAGATATTCTGATGGCGTTGAATCGTCGCGCCAGAGAAATTCTGATGGCGTTGAAATATCGCGCCAGAGATATTCTGATGGCGTTGAAATATCGCGCCAGAGATATTCTGATGGCGTTGAAATATCGCGCCAGAGAAATTCTGATGGCGTTGAAATATCGCGCCAGAGATATTCTGATGGCGTTGAAATATCGCGCCAGAGATATTCTGATGGCGTTGAATCGTCGCGCCAGAGAAATTCTGATGGCGTTGAAATATCGCGCCAGAGATATTCTGATGGCGTTGAAATATCGCGCCAGAGAAATTCTGATGGCGTTGAAATATCGCGCCAGAGATATTCTGATGGCGTTGAAATATCGCGCCAGAGATATTCTGATGGCGTTGAATCGTCGCGCCAGAGAAATTCTGATGGCGTTGAAATATCGCGCCAGAGATATTCTGATGGCGTTGAAATATCGCGCCAGAGATATTCTGATGGCGTTGAAATATCGCGCCAGAGATATTCTGATGGCGTTGAATCATCGCGCCAGACAGCCTGTGATGGCGTTAAATCGTTGTGTTACGAGAATCTCTGATGAAGTTGAAATATCGCGCTAGAGAATCTCTGATGGCGTTGAAATATCGCGCCAGAGAGCCTCTGATGGCGTTGAACCATCGCGCCAGAGAGCCTCTGATGGCGTTGAATCGTCGCGCCAGAGAAATTCTGATGGCGTTGAATCATCGCGCTACACAGCCTCCGATAGTGTTGGATTATCGCATGAGAGAGCCTCTGATGGCGTCGAAAAATTGCGCCAAAAATCGCATGAGACCAGTCTGTATTTTGCATTGATGAATTCTATCGGTAGCACCAGAGGTCGGCAACTTGGATGAAAGCGTTTCAGCATCCAATTGAAATAAGTTGACAGAAGTTTAAATATGCATATAATTTGTTTTATTTATAATAGCTTACAATAATGATAGATACTGATTTCCGTCAACTTTATTCAACGGGAAACTGAGTATGACTTTGAGTACGAATGTTAATATGTGTGCAAGCAGATGTATGATTTCGCATGTGGGTTTACATGTATGTGCGTCTGGATTTGTATGTATGTAGAAGGACATGTGCGTGGGTAGATGTGTATAAATGGATATAGAAATGCATGAGTATTTTTATAAAAATGTGTGTGGCCTTTTATAAGGCAAATAATATATGATTGCGTTGAATTATCGCGCAAGAAGGGTTTCGAAGGATTATGATGCGTCACATATAGTTTTTATTGTCAGTACCACGGTTTCCTCTTGTACCGTGATATTGACAGTGACAGCTATAATCAGTGTACAATGTTTATATCAATATGTATATTTTGTTAAATTTATCTTGACATTATTAACATAAATACATTTTACTCTGATAAAAAGCCTCTCTAATCCATAAATCAACCTCTCCGACAAGTGGTGAAACCTGTTTCTGCAAACGAGGCTCTGATTTGTAAAAATGCAAACTTTTTTTTCAGAAAGAAATAAATGGTGATAAAAATGGACAAAATTGTCAAATACAAAAAAAATTTATTTCTGAATTCAAATTTCATGTCATGTATACATACACACAGGCACATACACACACACACACACATTCGAACTCCAAACATCTCAAAACATGTTTCTATGAAGTTTTAGCGTAACTGAAAAATTTTACTATTACAAAACTTCCTCTTGGAGGAAATAAAAGTTATTACATTTTACAGTTTATTTAATTCTTTTATTTCATCATACTCCTTAAAATACTTTTTGCGATGCGTTCTGCAATATTTTTGCTTTGATTCGATATTAGCTATATATTATGCGTTACTTTCTACACTACATTTAACGATACTTGTTTTGTGTAAAGTATAATAAAAATCTTTGAGCGCTTTTGATTAGTATTGATAGTATAAACATTTAACATTTTTGAACGTCCGAATACAAGAATATGACAGCAGGATAGTGATGTATTAATATCATTATCGCGTTATTAAACGTAGGGTGATTTTATAATATCAATCATACACAGGAAATGCCAAACGTTGAATATAATTTTTGTTCAATTCTCTCTTCAAAGTGAGTCACATGTTACACATAATTTTTCATAAACTGGCTTTTGCGAATGTCAAATGACCATTGTTGTGCACCTACGAGTCGACAGAAATTTTGGAAGTCATTACGTTATATAATTCCATAATATAATAACATAAACTATAGAGAAGGAAGAAATCATAAGTATTCAAAAATTCATCCCACGTACTTAGAAATATTAATATTCTTATCCTCTAACATAAGTTTTTTGAAATTTTAAAATTAATTTTTTTTTTAAATTTATTGCATACAGAACAAAGGGCGTGTAAGTATTTTTATCATTGATTTTATTATAAAAATTATGTTATACTATTTCAATTTTAAGATTTCATCAATAGCTACAGTGTGTGTATGTGTGTGTGTGTGGGTATGTATATAGAAAATCATCCAAATATTGTTAGCTGGCGTTTTTAATCTGTCTAGCCCGCCGGTCTGAAAAAGTAATTTTAGTCCCGCTAATGATTTATATTCATTTTGACGAATAAAATCATCGATTGAGCTGCATACACGAGATTATTTTCAAAGTTTTCACAAAAGTGTTATAGTACAACACACTAAAAAGAATCGATTTCCATCATATTTACTATAACACGTGAATCACATTTATTATCGATATTTCCACTGGACATAAAATAATAAATTTAATGCTTTATTTTTAAATTATTATTTTAATTATAATAAATATTTTGTTACTTACATTATAATTAACAACAATATATCAAATTTTATTTTTTAATTATCGATTAAGAAATAAATTATTGTACGGATTTATTGCATGCCTCGTATCTCTATTCCTAAATAAAATATTAATTGCATAAACAAAATGTTGTTTTCAAATGTAATAAAATTAGCAATAAACATGTTATCTTACTAATACTTATCCAATTTCAGGAAAAACGTAGTTGAAATTTTATTAATATAACGTTTAAGTCTTACAGTATCGTTATAAGAAATTCCAATACAATTAAATTCTTTAATTACTTACCTTAATAAAATAAAAATTACAGAAACAAAATTTAATTTCTAAATTTTTCATTATGTATTTGATAAGTAAAAGAAAAAAAATTTCGCCCTCGGTCGGACTCGAACTCGAGTGCATAAGATTGGCAAGCAACGACCTAGACCGCTCGGCCGAGAACGTCGTTAGAGTCAGCGGATAGAAAGTAGCATATGTTTATCGAGGGGGTGGAATAACCTGGAGTGAATATTGCGGTTTTAGATTATTTTGTTTTAATACATTTATGTTTGGTCATTATAGATTTATGTAGATGCATATCTCCATTTGAGTATACATTAATAGCAATCATAGTTGATTATAAATAATCAACTATTATTCTTATATTCAATTTGATTAAAATGCTTCTTTTATGGTATAAATACTGTTGACTTCAAATGTATTTCTAAAGGAAAGCAATTTGCCCTGAAAAATAGCCGTACAATAAAACTAATATAGAATCCCTAAATGGAGCTTATGCGGAAGAGTTTTATAAAAACAGTAAACTGCGGCGCTAAAATGTTATATATATATATATTTAGTTAGAAAAAAGGTCGGGTACAGAGACTGTATACACAAAGTAGAACAAATTAAACCGCTGACTCATAATTAAAACATGCCTTAAAAAGAGCTTTGATATCATTTAACTTAATAGGCGCTAATTACGCGTATTGATGCGAGTTCCTTCGCATCAGGAACGAAGCTATACATTCTTTCACCTCGCCTCGCTTAAAAGCAGACGCCCCGCGAAACGAAGAATTCCAAAATAAAATCTCATTCGCATAAGCACACAAATTTTCCGAACGCGTTTATCCCGACACGAAATGTATATTTCGCTCCTTGTTCGTTTCACGAGAGAGAGAGAGAGAGAGAGAGAGAGAGAGAGAGAGAGAGAGAGAGAGAGAGAGAGAGAGAGAGAGAGAAAGACGGCGCCCCGAAAATCGCTCGGAAGGGCGGCCGCACCTCGCCCACTTCTGGGAAAGTCCGCGGCTTAATACAGAATATCTCGCACGTGCACAAAAAGGGACGAACACTTGCGCGCGGTATCCTCGCACGTGTAGCTCACAGCTGAGGCTCAGCTCTCCCATCGTCATATATATATCCGACACGATCTCTCCCTCGCGCGCTCGCAAGTGGCTCGTCGACGCACACGAACAAGCGTTTCGCGTTACGCTCAATAAAGATGATGCGAGGCGGGATACATCAAACTCTCTTTCGCGCGAGAGCTATCCTCCGCAACGTTATTGCAAGTGCGTATATGCATGTATGTGCATGTCGCCGGGCTAAAGTAATTAGAGCGCGCGGCACTTTGCGTTGCTCGCGCGGTCGCTTATCGCCCTCGAGCATCGGCACACAATGCTCGCGCTAAGCGAGAGTCTTGCTTCTTGGCTCTATTGCCGATATATGCGCTGTATATATATACATATATATGCAGTATATCATACAGATGAAATGCGCGCCCTGATATATATATATATATATATATATATATATATATATATATATATATATATGTGGACGAACTAAATGGAAGCCTTGTCTTTTTGATCGGGAATGAACTTTGGACTGTTAATAAAATAAAAATTACAGAAACAAAATTTAATTTCTAAATTTTTCATTATGTATTTGATAAGTAAAAGAAAAAAAATTTCGCCCTCGGTCGGACTCGAACTCGAGTGCATAAGATTGACAAGCAACGACCTAGACCGCTCGGCCGAAAACGTCGTTAGAGTCATCAGATAGAAAGTAGCATATGTTTATCGAGGGGGTGGAATAACCTGGAGTGAATATTGCGGTTTTAGATTATTTTGTTTTAATACATTTATGTTCGGTCATTATAGATTTATGTAGATGCGTATCTCCATTTGAGTATACATTAATAGCAATCATAGTTGATTATAAATAATCAACTATTGTTCTTATATTCAAGTTGATTAAAATGCTTCTTTTATGGTATAAATACTGTTGACTTCAAATGTATTTCTAAAGGAAGGCAATTCGCCCTGAAAAATAGACGTACAATAAAACTAATATAGAATCCCTAAATGCCTATAATTTTAATTAATTAAAAACTTATTGTAATAATTTATTTGAACAAATAATAAATTAATTTATTCATTAAGACCCTAGAAAACCAACGTAATAAAATAACAATTTTAAATAATATGTAATATTTAAAGATTATTTATTTATTAATAATTTCCGCATAACGGATGTGAACTTCGTCCCGCTATAATGTACGGCGCTCTCAGTTTCCCGCCCCGCATCTTTTTCAAACGGAGCGTCAGAGTTCGGCAGGGATGCTCTGGGGTCCCGGTCCGAGATAGCCTCACTGCCTGTACTGCAGACTACAGCCCTGACGTGTCAATAAAACAGAGTATTATATCCACTTCAATATTGCTCCACCAGAGGGCGGTACCGTATGGACAACAAAATTTTATTTTCTCAATTCGGACTTCCGGTTTGGGTATAGAGCACTCTTAAATTTTCATGATAGCCGTTGTATAATAATAAAACAATTGCACACTACAAAATCCAATCGCGATCTTTAAAAAAGACGGTACGACTATTCGGCAGATAATTACTGGCTGAACGAAATCCAATGCAACAAAATTTAATTCATGTCGATTAATAATAAGATAAAAGCTGTAAACAAGTGAGTCATTGTGATTCATTGGTTTCGAAATACGATGTCCGATATGTAATGGAATACATATCTATACACATACCCACGCACACCCACACAGACTATAAATAACAATATATATATTTATATATATATATATATATATATATGTATATATATATATATATATATATATATATATATATATATATATATATAAAATTTGAATAATAATCTCTGTTCGAGAATTTTAAAAGTTATTATGCTTCAATTTTATATAATTTAATTATATATATATATATATATATAGACGTCGGGGGGGGGGGGGCTCGACTAATCGACGCGCCGATTTTTGGTGCGAAAGTACATTAGAAAAAACGACTATTCCTAAATTTTCAGCACCGTGGGTTCCCCCTAGCTCCTGTAGCAAATGATTGAATTTTCAAAAAACGTATTAAAAATATATTGAATAAAATTAATTTATTTAATAACATACATTAAATACGCAACAGAGGAAATACGAAATTTAATGGATTAAAATACATACTTATAATAATTTGGTATTAGAGGTGGTGCATATATATTACACCCTTAGGGGTAATATTTATGAATGAATCGGAAGACTTTATTGTTTTAGTATGAACATATTTTTTCGAATTTTTTTTTGGTCGTTTAAAATTGTTTTATTAAATACATTTTTCTTTGTCATTTTCGTCCGCCATATTGGATCCGTCATTCTGAATTTTCAAAATCTGATTATAGATTCATAAAGAGCGACCTCGAAAACCCCTACATACAAACTTTCTACGAAATTTTATGGATTAAAGTACGTACTTAAAATTATTTTGTGTAAGGGGTGGTGTACCCCCCTTACGAGTAATATTTTTTAAAAAGCCGAAAGACGTCAACTTTATTTTTTAAATATGGATGTTTTCAAATTGTTTCCAATTTTTTTTAGGCTTTAAAACTTTTTTATTGTTAAATTATGCCAAAAAAAATATGTTTTCGACCCCCAAAAAATAGGGGATGCTACCCTTCCTCTTCAAATCACCATGGATTACTTGCTCTAGTTGTAAGAAGTAAGCTCGAATTTGTTTCGTTAAAAAATATTTATTGTAAGGCGAGATATTAAAAAAGAACGTTTTTTGGGGTTAACTTTGGGGTCCGTTTTCACCCCCTAAATACGCTTATGAGCCGTAAAAAAATACGTGTCTCTCATTTTCACATGTACTACAACATATTGTAAAATCATTGAAATCGGTGAGGCCGGGTTCGGGTACCTTCCTTGTTAGTAAATGACAACCTTGCTACTAGAATTTGTGTAGATTTAGCCCAATCTGCATCTGTCACACACCACGAATGAGACTATATCATCCGGCGTGCGCAGGGAAATGAAAGGTCAACGTAAATTAAGAACAAGATATATACATAGTAGGAAACAATAAATCTAGTTAAACAAAGCGAAAGTAGACTAGCATATAACGAAATCGGATAGAGTCAAACTGTAAATAAAATAACAACATATACACCGAACTAGGGTTGTTTCTCGAATAAATACAACAATAGCACATTTAATTCGGTGTAGCTTAATTATATTGAAAACCTCAAAACATACAACCAAAATTACTCACAGACTTCAGCAACACCAATGTAAGAGCAAGCAAATATATTAGCGGGCAGAAATAAGTCTTTCGTAACATAAGATTCTCGAGCCGACGGTCAGTTTTCACGAATTAAATAATTATTTGTAACCTGCGCAGCTAGTATAAATATAAATACGGTCCTTACAATTGCATCAGGTTTATGCATTACATGTGCGCTGGTTTAGGTTTAAAAAAATTTCTCGACAATTTATCTGCAAACAATTTGCGGAAAAATGATGACGTGGCTAGACGATATGTCTGTTGTAAAGAAAGGAGAAAAAAACTGCTGACGATGAGTTCATTGGAAGTGGCGGTGTATTGTCAGGTGTTTACAACGTTGTAGTTCCAAGATGTCGTTATTATAACACGAGTTGATAATAATGATACTCTGTTTTTTTATCTTCTTTTGATTCTCAGAATGTTTAAATCACCGTTCTTCTTACTCGACACTCTGTCTCCAACCACTTCTGCTTCCACTGCCACGCAACGAGTATCTTCTCCTCCTCCTCCCTCACCTGACCGTTACTTCTACCATTAACATCGTTATCCCCGCCACCAATCTTATTCTCCTCCCCCCAACAACTGTATACTGTATATTATTTTTACATAAATTATTAAAATTTCGGTTCATATTACAAAGGTACGATTATATTTGGTAAAAGTATCTTATTTAAGGTTATGACAATTTTCTGACCGATATTAATTGATTGCTTAGGAACTATCTTCAGTATTTACCTGCTCATAATGTTGAAGTATTACTTTATACTACAAAAGTTCACGTTTTGTAAAGGGCAAATAAAGTTGTATTCGAGGTTATGGCAGATTTGGGACAAAATGAGAGTCAATTTATCGAATCAAACATAGTACTTGAAATTCCTGGTGAATTTTCTACAATATCAGTGCATGCCATGGGAATTTATACATCATAATAGAAAAATACCTGCTTTAGAGGTTAGGATCCGAAGAAATATAGGAATCAATTTATTTGATGAAAAATATGATATGCACATGAGGTATTTATTATCTCATTAACATTTTATATGTCTGTTCATATATCAAAAATTCTAGTGTTATAAGTAGGTAAAATACCTTTTTGAGGTTATGATAGTTGTTTATGGCAACGAAAATATCAAATTACACGATAGAAATCATGATCTGCACTTCAAGTGTTCACTCTCAAATAATTCTCCCATATATCCATTGATATGTGGATAATACTCGATTTCTGGGATCTTTGAGGTTATACTCACGTGTGGGCGGATACATTATAGTATTGTCAACAATTTTCCATTAATCTGTATCAGTCTACCAACATTTAAAAAAAATCAGGCCCGTAAGTCATTTCTAGGAGGCGCTATTTTATTTTGACAGAAATTTTTTTATTTGGGCCCATAGTGGGTTGTAGATCAGAGCTCTGGCAAACTTTTGGAGGTCCTCTGTTCCAATCGCCTTGAGCTGGGTGCCCTCCTTACATAACTAATTGCTGACCCTCGCGCACAGCCATTCTTTGTCTTTTTATTCCTTGCAGTGCAATATCTGAGCTCCCTCTGGAACCAATGGTCCAACAAACTTGGAAAATAGCTTCCTCAAGAACCTTGGTGCCTTGATCTTTCGTGAGACGCTCTTCTGGATACAGGACTGGTATAATTGCCACCTTCAGATCAGTAGCCACTGCCCTGCTGTAGCCCCTCAGCGCTTCTCCGGTCGAACTTTTCTGAACATCCCTCGGTGTAGAGATATCAGAATGCTGCCTTTTGCCAGTCCCGAGGGGTTATCTTGCGGATTCTGCACCAGTATCTGCCGTCACCTGGATAGCCGCCCGGTTTCCCTCATTTATTCCTTTTCAGCTAGAAAGTTCCTTTGTCGCCGGCATATTTGCAACGACTCCATTTAATGTCTTCCATATAAAGAGCGGGTGGTATGGCTGTATAGTTGGCTCAAACTCACTGTCGCCCTCGGAACCACCCCACCCCCAGGGAATCATTCATCATGGAAGTGCAGGCCGCAGCCTATCTATGACTACTTCTCGTAGTTAGGTCAACTGGCACCTCTATGACTTCCCTACTTCCATATATTTATTTGAACACTTGATTGGTTATTTTGCTTCCTCCTAGAGGAAGCTTTGTAATAGCAAAATTTTCAGTTTCGCTAAAACTTCATAGAAACGTGTTTTGATGTGTTTGGAGTTCTAATCATGTGTTTTTAGAAAATGTCCATGCGGATGGGTGTGTGTGTATGTATGTATATCGTCGAATTTCTGGAACTACGTGGTCTATGATAATAAAATTTGACATGCATGTGTTTTTTGATTCTGAATTTGAAAAAAAAAATTTTTTTGATTTTGACAAATGTGGCCAAATTTTTGGCCATTTGTACAAAAAATTCAGCAATAGTGTTTTTGAAAGAGTATAAAATTTCCTGCTTTTTCCCGCAAGATTTTCTAAATTGACCGTTTCGTTCAATTGTTATGACAAAAAAGGTTTTTTTTTATAAAAAAATTCGTGTCTTCCAAATTAAACAGCTTAATATTTGAAAAATTTTGTCTAGATTCACTACTAGATAGTTGACTTCGTTTCTGATACTCATCTGTTCTGTACCCACAGTAATTGGTAGACTCGTGTCTATCCGTTTCCTTGTGAGTAGCAGCTACTCAGTCTTTTGTAGTGCCAGTTCAGTTTTTGCTGCACCAGGTGAATAACCCGTGCTGTTATTACCGCCGCCACGTCGTCTACGTATGCGATTAGGTACTTGTCAGTCAGCTTGTCCAGTCTTGCTAGTCCCCCGTACAGGGTGTTCCAGAAGTCGGGACCCAGGATTGAACTCTGCGCGACTCCTGCTGTCAGCTTTTTCCGTCGTGTAACACCCGATGTCTCAAACGTCAGGTATCGGTCTCCTAAGTAATCTATCACTACTTGCACGAGATGGGCAGGCACCCGGAAGGTTGTTTACAACGTCTCCAGAATGTCCGTCCACCTCCCAGAGTTCAAGGCTTTCTGTACGTCCAGTGTTACCAAGAGTACGAATGGTTTAGGTCCATGGCATATAAAACCGTTTGTTAGCTTCTATTGCTTGCAACAGTCTTGGTCGCAGCAATAGTTCGTACAAATTTCCCGGCGTATTCAGGAAGTTCAAAGGCCTATAACATGACCTCAAAGCTGGATCCCCTTTCCCTTTGGGAATAAGGACTAGTCGCGCGCTCATCCATGGCCTGCCAAACACTACCGCCATTAGGCAGCCGATGTAGAGCTGCAGCAACGCATCAGGCATTTCAGCGACAATGATCCGCAGCATCTCACCAGGTACAGTCTGATACCGTCAGATCCTGGGGCTTTGTGAGGCTTTAGCTTGGCTACAGCACTCTCAACCTCCGCCATTGTAAAAAGTGCACACTCAAGTCCGCCAACGTAAAAAGTGAGACAGACGCCAAGTTTGCGAGTTACAATCTTGTAGCCGTCCCCCCAGGGATCTGACTCTACTTCGTCCTTTAGTCGTCTGTAGCACTATCGCTTATTCTCGTTGATCGTATGTCTGAGTAGCTTTCTCGCAAGTTTGTATTCCCGCGAAAGAGCATCCCTTTCTTCCGTATTCCTTGGGCATCCCACTGTTTGTCTGTGTAGTCGGTGGCATACCCTTCTGATTTAAAATATGTTTCCAGATCATTAGCAAACCGTTCAGCCGTGATTCGGTCTGTTCGCCCTTAAGATAGGTCCCCAGAAGGTATTGCTACATTCCGCAGTTGCCTCGTGAGCTCTTCTCTGTTTATAAGTCCAATGTCACAGCGTATGGTCAGTCTGCTGTGTCACTGCCTCACCGCAGTGTCGTTCGTCAGGCTGAAGACAATATACTGGTGATCACTGGTCGTATAGTCCTTGATTACTCTCCATCCCTTCAACCTCGTCAATATCCTGTCCGCGGTCAAAGTAATATCTAGTACAGAGTTGCCAGGGTTAACACATTTCCGTTATTAATGACCTCCAGTTCCAGTCGTGCGGCCATTTGTAGGATCAGTCGTCCTCGTCTGGTCGTTGATGATATCCCCTATTCAATCGCTCGTGCGTTTAAGTCACCCGCCACGATCACGTCACCAGAGAGGTCTCTGGCGATGTCTTCCAGCACTTCTAATTTCGCTGCGTACCCGCGCGCGCTATTGTTTGGAGAAAGGTAGGCACTAACGAGAGAAACAGTGTCCACCCTTACCCAAGCATAGTCTTCCTCGGACCCGCTGCCTGCAATCAGCGCTGCGTTCGTCCCTCGGACCGATACCGCCGCCGTAAAGAAAGATTTCTGTACTGCTCGTTTATCACGAGCACATCGTGTTCGTTTCCGCTACAATTTGGGATTGTGCCATGCTGCTCCTATTCAAATTGCACTGGAGTCCATTTTAATTGTCCCGTCTTGCGTTCTTCAGTCAGAGCTTAAATACAGCGCACGAGGCCGTTCCAGGTGATTATTATTATTATTCGTATTATTATTGTAATTGTTGTTATTGGGTTATTGGGTTATCGATATCGATTATTATTATTATTCGTATTATTATTGTAATTGTTGTTATTCTGCTATCGTCGCAACTGTTCTGATAACCCCTATCATCGCGTCAATTATTATAATTATGATCATTCTTCATGTTGTCGTATCTATTCTTGTAATTGCGATTATCGTTACTGTCACGCTTGCCTGAGTATCGACGTACGTTTTTTCGTCCGTAGCCGCGGCCTCGAATTCCAGTGTTATTTTTGAGGAAAGTTATTTTGCGTCGCATTATTTGTCTACGTTGCAGGTACGAGATATAGCACGGGTGCCGTGGAAGCTTCTGGAAAAAGAGCGATGTATTGAGTGTTCCGCTGATATCGTATACTTTGTTGTGCAGGATAGATTTATTGTCATTAGTTAGTAAGACGATTGGTTTCTTGTCGTGGAGCTCGTTAATTATATCTGTGCTGTGGAGTTTAAAAATTTAAAAATTCCACAGTTGTGCTAGTTGCACGGTTCTACTTCCTTAGGGATAGCGCCGGTATTCTGTGTATTGAATTGATGGATTTGTTGCAATGCCTTGCTGTTTTTTTTGTGTCATATTTTTTGAGTTCTAAATGATAACACAGGTCAACATTTAATCTACGCTGGAACATCAGATACTAAGTAGGTATCTATAGGTTTCTGGGGTCTGATCACGATTTCGGGGTCCATGTGATTCCATAAAGTCAGAATCAAGGTAAACTGAAGGTCAAACAACTTAAATCGCGAGATATAATATTTTCGACCCCGGATTCTGAAAGAACGGAAAATTTCACGTTCGGATATGGTTTTATCTTTTCATAAAAGTGACTCCTGCAGGTCATTTTAAGGTCATTTGAAGGTTAAATCCTTCATTTAAACCTTTTGTTTTTCAAAATTTGTTTAAGTCTAATATAAACATTTTACTATTGGTCATCATTAGTCAGGTTTGAAACGCTTAAGTTTACTTTCGAAAAATGATCTCGTAGCAGCTTTCCTCTTATATGACACGTTTGTATCTCTCTTCAAACGTGTCACATAAGAGGAAAGCTGCTGGGAGATCATTTTCCGTTCTTTCTGAATCCGGGGTTGAAAATATGCTATCTCTCGATTTAAGTTGTTTGACCTTCAGTTGATCTTGATCCTGACGTGATGAGGCCATACAGACCCCGGATTCTTGATCAACGACCCCAAAAACGTAGAGATACCTACTTAGTATCTGATGTTCCAGCGTAGATCAAATGTTGACCTGTGTAATCCGACGCCACTTTCATTGTCAGTTTTATTTCCTTGGGGTCTAGAGTTTTCTGTCATAGTATAAAGAAATCTGTTTTTACAAGGTGTCTATCATCACTACCGCGGAGCTGTCTACAGCTAATTCAGCGAATGGCATTCCTAGCGTAATTTGAGTATATAAAACTATAGTCGGATCTTCCGATATTTCAAACTCTTGCAACTACCTTTGGAACGTTTTGTTTTCGATGTTATTAGAAGGCGCGTTCGATGCATCTAGGGTAGTGTAGTCGTCGGTATTTGAAATCGGTAGATTAAAATAAGTTTTTCCTCCATAAGTCATTTTTCATAATTCAATATGGTGGTTAAGACTACGGATTTTAATTTTTGAGGAACTTTTAAGTTAGCTAATTAGTAATCGAAAAAGTTCTCACTGGTTTCAGTTCCAGAGTATATATACGAGATTATTTGATAATGCAGGTGATGTATCTTAATGTGGCCGCGATGATAAGTATATGTACGTAGTTCATTCTTGCTTCCTGTCTTATACTTTGAAATAATAACACCCGAATAATCTACTTCTATTGCAATATTAGAAATGCACCTGTATATTTTGCGAAACAAAACTCCACACCTAGCACCAAAAAATATTACGTATGAGGGTCGATGTTTTGTTCTTCGTGAGGGTGTTAACCTCAGAATTGTTGCAAAAATATCTGGGCGATGTAGAAAGACAATAGATTGTCGGTAAATGCTTGGTTTATTAATCGTAGCTTACAATGAATGAATGAGTTATGAAAGTGAGAGCGCGTGGTTAAAGTAGACTAAGAGTAATCCCGTTCATAACTACACGATCCTAATTTACAATCGGTCGTCTCCGAGCCTAAACTACCTGTCTTCCATGCGGGTATGCGCATGCCGCCACCGAACGCTTTTTTCTTTACGGCTGATTGGCCAGAGGTCAGGGAGAGGGAGACCTGGGAACCTTTCTTCGTCAACGAAGTGAGCCCGGAAAAACACTTCTTCAGGGGACTTCATCCCAGCAACGCCACGACTACTCTACATCCGCGGTACACGTCCATTCTGTTTCAATAAATATTTCAATAAAGTTAAATATTTCAGTAAAGTAAAATTTCAATAAAGTTTTATTCTGAAATTCGCCGAGTAAGTTTTTCCTAAAAGACGCTTAAGCTACACCCGATCCCTAAAAGGTAAATTGGGTAAAAAAAAAGGTACAACAATAATTTGATCGTAAATTTTGCATTAATAACACCAACCCACACAAAAAAGTGGTCGGTACGCAAACACTTTAGAAATACGTTATGAAGAGCTAGAACTACGTATTTTTAGAAAATATCCGTATAGATGTGTGTATGTATGTGTGGATGTGTGTGTATATTACCATAATATTTCTGGAACTACTTCGTCAATATGAATAAAATTTGACATCTATAACTATTTTTGGATTTTGAATTCGGGAAAAACAGTTATTCTAGATTTTACCAACTAGTTTTCGTTTTATGGCCAATATTTGATTTTTGAAAAACTCTATTTATATTTTTCCAATCATCCCATTATTATAAGCAATTCAGCTATAATGCGTTTGAAAGAGAGAACAACCACCTACCTTTCCCCGTTTGAAATGAAAAAGTTGATTTTTTTTAAATTCATATTTTTGAAACCAAACATCATAACCTCACGAGAAAATCACATTGATTGGTGACATATCTATTTGTTCATCAATTAACCTAAAACTGAAAAAATTGAATTTCTTTTTGTACTGCGATTACAGATGTGTAAAGGCATTTTGGCGACTACTTGAGCTAAAAATCGGAAATTCATAAAATTAGATCTTTTATGTCGTACATTTAGGGAACTGAAAAAGCATTAATAAGGTTAAAATTTTAGGAATTAAAGTTAAAATTCTTTGTCTTTCATTCTGCAAACCCTGTATAATTGAAAATCATTATCAAAGCTTATAACTCTCTGACTAAAGCTCGGAATATTTGGAGATAGTTCATGTTTTATGATGTTACGTGATCAAATTTTTATATAAATTTCATTTCATTAAAATTAAATAAGATTATTTATTACATAACAACTATTATGAATTGTAAATTATTTTTATTTCTTAATTGATTTCTATCTATTTCAACGCTAACAAGTGTTTTCACGCGTGTTTTTGCTGCATTTTACGATAAATTTATTTAACAACATTTCAAAATAAGTTATATATATATATACAATTTTATAATAGACATACTGTATATTAAAACAAAATTTTATATTTATTGGAACTATAAATTTAGTTAGAGAAAGCTATGTTCCAATGAATTGGCAGCGGGTTTAAATCCCTATTACTTAAATATTTGAGATCGGTTAAACTTTAAATAAAACACCATACTGACTATATTAAATCATTTGTTTTTAATTATCTTGAACATGTTTTCTATCATATTCCATTATCTACATTTATTGGTAATCTCGACCTTGTGTTCCTCTTGATAAATCATTGTCTTTTCCCCGAGCACGAGTATTAAAATTTGTTCCACTGCATTCATTTATAGTTCGATTGACTATACCACCACGTTTGGATCCAGTTTTTTTGGAATATTCGCAAAAATTGGAATTGTAATTATTTATTGCTCCTGGAGATTGCAGCGACGTGGTTTTAACTTTGAAATTTGGTCCCCCAAAGTGATTTCTATCAAAATTGGGATTCATAGATCTAAAGTTTGGCGGTGGCCCAGAAAAATTATTAAATGAACTTTGATGATGGAATGGAGTCATTGATCTAAATGGTATGTTCGATGGAAAACTACCATTATGTGGAGGTCGGAAATTACCAGGTCCAAAAACAGAAGTTGGAGCACAAGATCGAAATGGAGTTAAATTACTAGACTGTGTTGTTATATTTGTCAAAGTATTGTCTGATTCTGAATTGCTGTTAGACTTTACCGAACGCTGAGATGCATTTGGAATAATGGAAATACATGGCGG
Organism: Muscidifurax raptorellus; assembly: GCA_020010945.3. Taxonomy (NCBI): domain Eukaryota; kingdom Metazoa; phylum Arthropoda; class Insecta; order Hymenoptera; family Pteromalidae; genus Muscidifurax; species Muscidifurax raptorellus. Next base: position 2,175,535 of record JAHUUD020000016.1, on the reverse strand, counting down.
TGGCACGTTTGGGTTAATATTTGATATATGAGTAATATTGTTACCGCTATAACTATTACTTTCCGTTTCTTCAATATTATCAAAATCATAATGCAAAGAATTATCATCTGAATTTATTTTGCTGTTTTCTTTATCCCATTTTAATCTATCATCAACGTCTCTTTCGCCAAAAGCATTCATGAGAGAAATTGAACATTTCTTTTGCTGAGTGATATTTTCTACATAATTTCTTTTTAGCTCATGCTCTATAGGTGTAGTGTGTCTTCCAGGTCCACTCGGATGTTTACACCTATAAAATTGATCATTGTTATATAAGTTAAGAGAATCGCGAGGAGAATGACTACTATAATCGTCATCATTATTTTCATGCAAATTTTCTTTCGAATACATTCTTTCTTGCGAGGTACTTCTATATCTAAGCTCATTATCGCTTGATTGTGAATCTTCAGCGAATACACTATTGAATACTGGTTGATGAATTTTACATACTTTATCCGTAGCACCTCCATCACTCCAACCTATTAGTTGGTCAAATTTTCTTTTGCCCCCACGATTAAGAGCTTTAAGTAATTCTGGATTCTGAGCGAATTTTGAACTTGCTAGTGGAGCTGGTAGATCAATTTCAGGGACTTTAGAATAATCGATTTCACCTTCATCTTGCAGGTAATCCTCTAAATCTACCTGACCTTCACTAATGCCAATAACGTCTCGTAATTCTTCTATTTCACCAGTTTGAACTAGCCTATTTATTGCATCAGCTCCTTTAGATATAGCTTCTGCTAACTTCGATCCAGCTGAAAATTATGACAAATTATATAAAATTATAAAAGTATAAAATTATAAGTCTATTATTATAAAAATAAATACTATTTAATATTCATTTCAAAACAATAACAATTTGAATATTTTTAAAAGGCAGTATAAGGCAAGATATTATTTGTTACCGTCGGATGATTAAAAAAGGCATAAGGTTCTGGAAAAAAGAGGCCCAGACTCGCAAGAGGTAAAAAAATATTAAAATTGAATTATTCGACAATAAAATTTTTATAAGACGAATAGCTCAAGATTTACTGTTGGTGTTTTATCCTTTTTCAGGAAATAAAATGCTACGTTAGCACTACCTGCATGTAGCTACCGTTTTTTTGCTTCAGTTGCAGATTCCGTCTCAAGGATAGTAAGAAATAGAAGTAGAGGAAGAATAGAAATAGAAAGAGGAAACCAGGGGAAAGCAGCTAACAGAGTAAACCGAACCAAAAATAACCTAATTATAAATGTTGCGACACATCATTGTAAAGTTGTATGCTACAAAAAGGATGTTATACAAATTATGTAGAGGACATACAAAAAAGATATAAACCTCAGGTTTGTGAGAATGCAAATTTTCGACAAAAAGCACGTTATCAGGTTCGAATCACACGTTTCTAGACTATCCCTCTCTGCCAGTCTCCCTCTCTCTCACTCTCCCACTCTACGTCTCTCTCTCTCTTTCTCACTCTCCCACTCTCCCCCTCTCTCTCTCTCCCTATCTCGAACTCTCCCTCTCTTCCACTCTCCCTCTCTCTCACTCTTCCTCTCTCCCTCTCTCCCTAATTATATTTCTTTGGAAAGAGCACCGGTTTCGAAATGCGCAAACATCTCGTGCAAGCTCTACTGATTCCTATCATCGACTACTGCTCATTAGTTTACTGTGGCTTGACACAAGAACTGGACATTAAGCTACAGAGTCTGATAAATACGGGAATTCGTTACATCTACGGTGTAAGAGGGGACCAGCACATCACTCGCTACAGGCGTGAGTTGCAATGGCTCACCACCGCCGGACGTAGGAAGTACTTTATGGCCTGTTTCCTAAGAAAACTTTTTAACACCGCTGCTCCATCTTATATCATAACCTATTTTGACTTCCAGTTCACACTTCGCCCTGTGAGGGGTGAGGTGACCCCTCTGGACATTCCCACTTTCGCCACAGAGTCGCTGAGGAACTCATTCTATATAAGTGCCTCATATCTCTAACACTCATTGCCCACTCATCTTCGTGATAATAGATCCTTACCACTTTCACAGTACGTAGTTCTGTTTGCTCGTACAAACTATTGCTTTATGTTCTCCATTCCCATATTTGTAGCAGAGGTTACTACGGTGCAACTTTTGTTCTGTGCTACGGTGCAACTTTTGTGCGCCTTTCTATCTCCCGTGTTCTGCAGACTACCCAGCCTAACCTGATCTTCTGATTAGCTATTATCTGTCGAGCCGCTTTACCTGGCATTCGAATGTCGGCGGTCTACGTGTCCCCATATGCCTTACGCAATGACTTTACTGCCATCTCCTTCGATGTGGATGCGTCGCTACTTTGGAGCTCCTTACGTAGCGCATCTGTAATGTCCACCTTGCTAGCTAAGACGTCCAGATCTTTTAGTTCAAAAGACAATTTTGTCTTGCAGGGTCCTTATTCTGGTACGTTCTTCTAGCACGTCTTCTATTACTTGTCGGAGTTCCGCTGCCATCCCCTCTGCCGTTCGTTGATGTTCCAACAGCAGCTCTTAAGCCGCAGTCCTGCGTACCCTATTTACGTTATCGCCAAGTACCTTCAGTTTGAGCTCCGCCATCTTTCTTAGAATATCGGCACTGTCACCCTCGCCATCCTTTTCCTTTTTTTCTTTGTCTTTTTCGTTTCCACCGTCTGCCAAGATAAACGGCCAACGGTAACGGTATGGAAGTAAACGGATATTTCTATCGCGTATCCATAATTGCTAATGAGACAATCATGTAACCAACACTTCACTTTAACTTTCACATATAAGGTCGTGGATTGTGGGTGTAGCAATACTTACGTAAGCCCAGGCAATCAACCAATCAGGTTAGCGATGGAGTGATGATCGACCAATCACCTTTCACATAACACAGTGCCATCTATAGTTACACAATAGAAGTTTTTTTTTCGTTCGCATGCATAAGAATTAGGTATGGTATAAGGGATTAAGAAAATTGAAGAAACAATGAAAGTAAAAAATACATTTCTTTAGAAAAAAATTATAAGTGCAAACAATTTGTTATTTAATAGACAATTGTACGAGTTTTTTTTTAAAGTACAGCCGTAATAATGCTATTAGTTCTTGCAATCCTCATTCAAAAACGATCACGGGCTATTTGTTCCCACTCTCCACGACGTGCTTTTTTATATGCATACACCCATACACACATTAAATGAACCACTGATTTCTCTTGAAATCGTAACCGTTTTTCCATATTTATAATTTTTCTTCACAAACGGGTTACACTGTGGTAAACTCAATAGCGTTGTTACCCTTATAATCTAAGAAAAGTTGTAATTTGTTGGCTTGAGCACTCAGCTTGTCAAACAAGTTAGCATCCTTCGTCAGTGCAGAAGATACCAGAGAAGGAAGAAAAATTTGGAATTCTTCATCGATAATTGCCCCAATCTTCGAGCCAAAACGTGTCTTAACTTCTCTTAGTGCCGTCGCCATGTGATGATGATCAACCTCCAGCTCGAAGAAGATACCTTCTTCGTTGGAAGGTAACCTCCAATCCATCTAAATATTGTAACGCTGGACCCAGCGTATCGTAACGCTGGGTTTTTTTCCTTATTGTTACTGATGGAATACTCCGTCTCCTCTGCTTGTTTCGATGCATACGAGGCGGCGGGCCGCCTCGGCTCTGGGCGCCAGGCACCGGAGTGCCAGGGATCCCGCGACCCCCTTACCTTGAGACGCCACCCGGTGTCTAAACGCCAGCCCGTCCACCTGCCCGGCTAGCCAGTATTCGGATAAACTTTACATTAAGATGAGACAATTACAAGGTCGTGGGTACTAGTACTAAATGAATGCATGATGGTTATCGCTGACTTTCTCTTTATTTATCTTCACAATTCCCTATTCGTCAGTAATCTACATCGATGGCGACCTCCAGTCGCCCATTCTTACAACCTACGACATCCCCGTCGATCTCACACATACTCACACTGGGACTCGCATGTCACCGCGCCGAGTCTCGAGCGAGGAAATATCTACGCACGCCCTGAGCACGTATCGGGTCGTTTCGAAATCCTATTCAACTGGTCCGGCGCTGAAACCGCTCGTGCCCGCCGGTGTAACTTCCTAGCCGCGGCGTGTTCGTCAACACGCCGCCGGACGGCTTACCCGACGCGGGCGGAACAGCTCCTCGCCCTTCCGATCGTCTACCGGTGCCGACGATCGTAGCGTCCGTCGCAGTCTACCCTCACGAGACTATGGTTTCCCACCCCGACGATAACCATTCTCTCCCGACGTACGCAGGTCCCCAGGCGTGCCCGCCGTTGCCGCGCCGGTGACCTCGCCCGAACTTTGATGCGCCCACTCACACACTTTATATCGCTATACTTAACTTAAAGGGACCGCTGTCCCGACTACCGTACTTAAATTTCATTCGGCTTTCAATCTAATCTAACACTAAGTCTTAATTTACTATAAAATAACGCGCGGGCTAGAACTAGCGATGGTCGTGACCGTGTGTCTGTCGTGTAGGTCATAGTTGTGTCGTATACGAGAGCGAGTACGATAGCTTGTTAATGTACGTTTGGTTTTTGTCATTGTCGTGAAACGAAAGCGATAGCTTGAAAGTCACTTTCACGATAGTTATGTGTGTAAAATCTTGTCGAGTCTACAGTCATAATGTGAAAACGGTAGCGTCAGTGTAGTAACAGTTAACTGGTGTGTAAACGATAGTGAGAACGATAGCTTGTCAGTAAAAAATTGTCGTCAAGAGTGTTCGTCAGTCAGTGTACAGTAAATACGGTATGCGGTAAGTTCGGCATGAGGCTTGATGTTCATTTAACACGTCGAACGACTCAGCGCTGTTAAATCGACGAAGCATGCTACCGCCGCACTCATGCTTCGCCACACTCCGCCGCCATATTAGCCACGTGGCGTATTACATATCGCGAGTTCGCGCTACTCCGCAATCGGCACACTAACAATCAAGAAAGTTATACCTTACTCACAGAAACGCAGTAGTCTATCGCACAGCACTCCCTTACAACGGGAAGGATCGGCCAGGTAGTCCGGTGGTCGAAGGCGGAAAGTAGCGGTAGGAGCGGTGGCCAAATGGACCTGTTGCTCTGCTGGTGGTCCGACGCAAAAAGGGGCGAAGTATCGAGTAGCGCTCGCGTCGATCCCGCTCGCGATCGACGTTAGGTTGGGTCGCTCACCTTCCCTACTCTCGCTCCCGCCTACTCGAGCCTAGCCGATGTCGGCCGAGGCGCTACGAAAACGACCGAACGCGCACTCGCCGACTCGTGCCGAGTCGTTGCCGCGCGCCGCGCGGCCGCTTGTAACTGGCAGTGAATTGCCATGTTACAATATATAATATACATCATTTTATTATTATATTATTCAAATGATAATAATAATTATAATTGATATACATACTTTTTCTTTTAAAATAGATAAAAAAAACCGCGTAGTTCCTCTTTAAAGCTGTGCCGTGTAGCTAGGCAAATACTGGTAATTTGCCGTGTGAACACGCTGACTTAAATATAGATTCCCCCACGACTCGCGCTATCATTGTGACCGCCCACCACCACCACCACTACCACCAGCTGCATCAGTACAAACAGCCAATCAGCTCGGCGTACCTTATCCAATCAGGTTGATGGTGGTGTGTCGTGCCCAATCAGCACGATGTCAGCAGAATTCTCAGCCAATAAACAGTTTTTTCTTTTGTAGTGTCGTCTATACACATTTTTGCTACATGTAACTACAGGGTGTCAGTTACCGATATCTTATAGCCATACGGGTAAGTTTTGTCTAACACTGTAAATCTTCGTTTGCTATACATAGCTTTGCATGTGTTCGTCTGATTCTGAGATATCACGTCGTAAAATGTCGTTCTACTAATAGCGGGATTCGTCAATACTATTTCCAGGTTAAGTGTTCCAGGTTAAATTTCCAGGCTTGTAGAGAAGTGATCATCTCTCAAATCGAATCAAAATTGACTAGTTCACTGTTCGTATAGTTCAATCGAATCTACGCGTAAAACTTTGGACCACCTGACAAAGGTCATTAGATATGCACCAGGGCCCTTGTCGGCTAGTTCATTTGTCAGAGTGCCCAGTGACGGACCGATTGGCAACTCGTATTCACCAATTTCACCTCTGCTAACGTAAAATACCAAATCAGTGTCGTAGTAGAGAACTACCTCACGTAGCGATCCTTATCCTCATCTGTGATGCAGTGTGGTGGATATCCCAACGCCGCGACCTTTTGAGCAAAAAATTCGTTGATGTATCCCGCAAATACGCCACCTTTCCGCTTTTCTTGACTGTACTGCGTAATTTCGTAATGCCAAATTTCATAGACAGTCTTGACCATGTTTCCAAACGTGACAGCAGCCTTCACCTCCTCTGAACCCCAAGTTCCTTGCACTATACGCTCTTCAGGATCTTCATGAGGACAGTCTTCTAGAATTAATTGCTCGCAGCATGTCCGACATAGAGGAAATAACAATTTACCATGCATTTTTACTGGCAATAATGGATGATATAGATTTTGTGGTGGTAGTATATTGCACGCGATCAACCTGTTCACTTTTGAAATGTCGTTACTCGACCCTATCAGCTATCCACACTCTTCTTGACCGATATAAATTTTCGGGTGACCAATGGAATACTTGCCACGTTTGCAAATGAACGGATACAGGGAGCACACGTCAACATACCTGATTTTCTCTGCGCCTTGACAATCAAACACTTTTATGATTAAGAACTCGTTGTTCCATCCAAGAGAGCCAGAGTAGGGCAATTTCAGACTGATTGTCTACCATTCTGTATCCACAAGGTGGTATAATACCCATTTGCAACTTTTAAAAAAATTTTTCTTAAAATTCATGCGATTTATTCAATTAGTAGGCGTTTTACTGATATCTAAATCCTTTAACTGACAGCTTGCTACCTATATGATGAATTTTATTTTAGAAATATTGTCAACATACACCTGATGTATTCTCTCAGTTTATCAATAATGAAAAAAACGGATACAAAAAATATTGCAGAATCAATCTATGTTGACCGTTACGTCAACAAGATTTAAATCTTCTGACTTTTACCAACTGATAGAAAAAGCAAATGTATGTTTCATCTTACTAGTAATTTGCAAGATGCCAGTACTATTTTTGAGGTTCAAGAATTGTTCACATATTAAGCACCTATATTAAAACATTTTTCGTAACATTTTTTGCTTTCTCCTAGAGGAAGCTTTGTAATAGTAAAATATTCAGTTTCGCTAAAGCTTCATAGAAACATGTTTTTAAATGTTAGAAGTTCGAATTACGTGTTTTTAGGAAATATCCGGATGGATATGTGTGTGAATGTATACCGTAATATTTCTGAAACTACTCAGTCAACATCTATCAAATTTGACATCCATATCTATTTTTGGATTCTGAATTCGGGAAAAACATTTTTTTCTACATTTTTTCAATTACTCTCTGTATACGGCTGTTTTTTAATTTTTGAAACACATAATTTTCCTTTTTTTCAATCATTGCATTGTTACAAACAATTTAGCTAAAATGCATTTGAAAGATAATAACGTGAGATTTTTCGCACGAGCAAGGTAGAACAACACCTCCCACAACAGTCTCATACGATATTTTATAGCACGACAACCTCAAAATCGACAATTAAGTTGTCATTTTGAGGTTCGCGCTATAAACATCATAACCTCACGAAGAAAAATATGTTGATGGGTTACGTGTCAAACTATATTCCATTAAAGTTTCAAGTGATTTTACTACTTACTTTTTTAGTAATAAATCTAAAGAAAACTGATAAAAATGAGTTTTTTTTGAGTCTCGATGACGGGCGTAGAAAGACCTTATTGCACTTGAAATTTTGGGAAAAGATAGATCGATTATCTCGGCTAAGTTCTTTTCACAGCTTATGAAAATGATTAGTTGAAAAGATATTAAAATACAAATTCTTTGTCTCTCACCCTGTATACCCTGTATAGCTGAAAATTATTATTTTTGTTAAACCTTATAACTCGCTAACAAACTCAGAATGTTAACAGGGTTATCCTTACTCTTTTGACTCTACTTTAATTATTATTTACAATATGTAGAGGAATATTTACCCCGTGCATCCCACACAAACTTCGTATAAACACAATAAAAAATATTTTTGCACACTTATTTGATAACAAAATTAAATGTTATCATTTTATTACTATTTTCGACTGCCAGTTTAGCTGTAATGTCTACTCTTTGATCGATACTCAAGGACCTCGAGCTTGTGGCATTGGACATCAAGCTTTTTACGCTGGACGTGAAGTTTCTAGCACTGGACCTCAAGACTTAGACATTGAATTGCTTCCTCCTAGAAGAAGCTTTGTATTTTCAATTACTTTTTTTATGGCCATTTTTCGATTTTCGGAAAACATTATTTCCCTTTTTGCTTCCTCCTAGAGGAAACTTTGTATTTTTAGATGTTAGAAGTTCGAATTATGTCGAATATTAACGAAGGAAATGTCCGTATGGATGTGTGTCTGTATGTGTGTGTGCATGTGTGTGTGCATGTGTATGTGTGTGTATGTGTGTGCGTGTACCGTGATATTTCTGAAACTACTCAGTCAATATCAATAAAATTTTAAAGGTGTTTGGTCCACTTAAAAATATGAAAAAATTCAGGTGTATTGGAAATTTTCTCCAAAATACATTTACCGTGGGTTGGAGATAGAAAAAACAGGTTCACCTTTGAGTTGGCAGAGAACCACCTATTTATATATCGTCGGTTAACGAAAACTAACACAGCTCACTTCCTTTCTTTCGAAAAAACTAATATATTATTAATTATTAGAGGAGTCCGACGGGGTCATTAGCAGTGTCAGACGCGTAGTAAGGGGGTGTGCATAATACGCAGTTTTTTCTTTTTAATAGGAAGGGTAAAAATAGAAAGAGGTATACAGAGTGAAAGAGAAGAGAAAGGTGAGCAAAATAGGATAATAGGAAAGGAAGGGCGAGAAAGGGAGAAGGGAGAGAAGGAGAAAGTGCAAGGAGGAGGTTAGGAAAGGTAGAAAGGGACGGAGATAGAGGAGAGAGCGGCAAAGCCGCTGGCCATGAACTACAGAGAAGAAGAGACAGCAGAGGTGGCTATAGGGAATCAGGAACAGAGGAACGAAGAGAAACAGGAATTTAAGACCTCGCGCGGATTGGAACGGGAGCCGGAGAGAGAGGTACAAACGGGCAGGTGGGAAAGCACGCCGAAGACAGGGAGAGGAAGAAGAAATAGAAGCGGAGGTTAGGGGGGAGCGCAAAGGCAGCTGGTGCTCCCAGAGAGCTTCAAAATAGACAAAACGGAGAGGGGAAAAAGGAAAGAAAGGTCACCGGAGGAGAAAGAGGACAAGAAGACAGAGAGAATAGAAGACAAGAGGGAGAGAGACACGTTAGAAAGGAGCGGATCGACGGGGAGAATCCCGCCAAAGAAGGAGGAGGGAAAGGAAGGTGAGGACGAGGGGGAGATGAAGAAATTCCAAGGAACGCTGTAAAGGATCCTGAAGACCCTGGAGGAGGAGAAGGAGGAAAGGAGAAAGGGCAGGGCAGAATGGGAAAGAAAATGGCTAGAAACGGAAGAAAGGATGAATAAGAAGCTAGAGGAGGTGAGAAGCCTAGTGCAGGAGGAGAAGAGGGAGAGGACAAGGGCGGAGGAGGAGATGAAGAGGGCAGCCGAGGAGGAGAGGAGAAAGAGGGAAAAGCGAGAAAGGAAAATGGAGGATAAGACAAAGAAAATGGAAGAAGAGGCAAAACCTAGGCAGACAGAAAGAGGAGATCAGTGAAGGAATGAAGAGTGAAGGAATTATCAATTGAAGGAATTAGAGTGGAGAATTGAGGAAGGGGAGAGAGAAAGGAAAAGGAACAATGTGGTGGTATCAGAGCTAAAAGAAGGAAAATGGGACAAAGCTAAGGTGGAAGAATGGTTAGGTGAGAAGCTGGGGATTTCGGTAAAGGTGAAAAGGACGTGGGTCATCAGAGGAAAAGCCAAGAGCAAAATAGGAGTAGAATGTGAAAATAGAGAGGAGAAAAGGAAAGAAAGGGGAAACGGGAAAAGAAAGGAGAGTCTGAAGGTGTTGTGCTGGAATGTGGCAGGACTGAAAGGAATAGAAGAGGAAGGATGAAGATACATATTAGGATTTGACGTCATATGCCTACAGGAGACGTGGGCAGAGAGCGGTGAGGAGGACAAAATAAGGAAGAGACTGAAGGGCTTCGAGACAGAGGTAAGAGAGGCGAAAAAGGGGGGAGTAGAGGGAGATTAAAGAGAGGAATGATAATGGCAGTTAGGAAAGATAGGAAAGAGGACAAAGTGGAATGGTTGAGAGGAAGATCAGGAGAAGTCATAGGTGGCAAATGTAGTATAAAGGGGGAAAAGTGGTGGATAGGTTAAACATATATGAGGGAGGAGAAGGACAAGAACTATGAGGAAATAGAAGAGATGGTAGAAAGAGCGGGAGGGGAAAAAATACTCTGGTGTGGAGATTAAAACGCGAGAACAGGGTATGAGGGGGGTATTTTAGATGAAGGGGGAGTGGAGAAAAAGAGGGAGTCAAAGGATAGAGTAGTGAACAAAGAAGGGGAAGAGCTGCTAGATAGGCTAAAAGAGTGGGGGCTATCAATCCTAAATGGAAGTACAGAAGGGGATGAGGAAGGGGAACTCACGTACGTGGGGGGAATGGGATGTTCGGTAATAGACTACGGGATAGTAAATGAGGAAGGCAGGAGAAAGGTAAAGTCACTGAAGGTAGAAGATAGAATGGAGTCAGACCATGGAGCATTAGAATTGGAATTAGAGACAGGGAGAAGTTCAGAAGGGTTTGAAGAGGAAATAAAAAGAACGGTGTGGACAGAGGAGGCCACCAGGGAGTATAGAGGCTGGCTAGCTAAAGGGGGGGAAGCAAATACATGGAGGGAATTAAAGAATAAAATAAGAAACGCGATCCAAACAAAGAGGGGGAGAAGAAAAAGGAGAGACGACAGCAGATGGTGGGATGAGAATTGCAGGAAGAAGAGGGCAGAAATGAAAAGGGCAAAAAAAGGGATAAAGAGGTGGGGAAAAGACAGGTTTACGCAGGCGAAAAGAGAGTTAAGGAGCATGTATAGGAAAAAAAAGGAGGAAGGGTTGAAGAAAGAGCTAAGGGAGGCAAAGGAGGACAGGTCAGGAAAAAAATTCTGGAGAATGGTGAAAAGGAGAAGGAAAGGCAAAAGGGAGCAGATAGATAAAGGGATAGAAGATAAGAGTTGGATAGAGTTTTTTAAAGGGCAACTGAGAGAGAAAGAAACGCAGGAGAGAGGGAGAGATATGGTGGAAGAATCAGGGAGTGAAGAGGAAGCAGAGGAGGGAGAGATAGAAGTAGAGGAAGTAAGGGAAATAATCAAGAAGCTAAAGGAAAAGAACGCACCAGGAGAAGATGAAATCCAGAATGAGGCTTGGAAGCAGGGTGGAGAAAGGATTGCGGAGGAATTAGCGGAGATACTGGGAAAGATATGGAAAGGAGGAGGATTGCCAGAAGAGTGGAGGAAAGGGAAGGTCACGCCAATCTACAAAAAAGGAGATAAGGGGGAGTGTCAGAACTATAGAGGAATCACACTAATGGACACAGGATACAAAATATATGCGGAACTGATAAAGGGAAGATTGGAGAAGAAACTGGAAGACGAGGAAAAGTTAAGTGATACGCAGATGGGATTTAGAAGAGGGAGAGGTACAACGGACGCTATATATGTTGTGAGCAAGGCGGTAGAGCAGGAGCTAAGGAAGAAAGGAGGGAAAGTGTACGCGTGCTTCGCGGACATGAAAGCAGCCTTTGACAAAGTAAACAGGGAAGAAGTGTGGAGAATGATGAGGAAGCTGGGTGTGACCAGAAGGATAAGGGAAAGGGTAAAGGAAATTTACGAGAAGACGGAATGTGAAGTAAGGATAGGGGAAAGGAATGTAGGCAGTTTTGAGACACAGAAGAGAGTGAGACAGGGAAGCCTGCTAAGTCCACTGCTGTTCAACGTGGCAATGGCAGACTTGGAAGGAGAGATGGGAAAGGTGCAAGAGGGAGGAATAATACTAGGGAGAAGGAAAGTATGGTCAATCTCATCTGCAGATGATGTAGTACTGCTCGCAACAAACGCGAGCGGGTTGAAACAAATGTTAAGAAGATTCAGAGGATTCATCAAGAGAAAGGGATTGGAGCTGAACACAGAGAAAATGAAGATTATGATTTTCAGAAACGGAGGAAGAAGGAAGAGGGAAGAGAAATTTGAATGGGATGGAAAGGAGATAGAGGTGGTGAAAACATTTGAATACTTGGGATACACGATGAAAGAAAACGGGAAAGAGGAAGAACAGGTGAAGAAAGTGAAAGGGAGGGCAAATGCGCTGATAAGTACCCTGTGGGGCTTAGGAGAGGCAGTGTTCAAGGACAGCTGGAAGATGAGGGTGAAGCTTTTCGACGCTCTAGTGCAGAGTGTAATAGAATATGGGGCGGATATATAGGGTTGGAAACGGCAGGAGGAACTAGAGAAGATACAGAGAAGGTATATCAAATGGGTTCTGCACCTAGATAGTACTACGCCGGCACATGTGATTCACTGGGAGACGAAAAGGTTTAAACAAAAGACAAGGACAAGGAAAAGGGCAGTTAGGTTTGAAAGAAAACTGAGGAGGGCAAAAGAAAACACGTTACTAGGAGAATGCTGGAGGCTGCTGAAGAAAGAGGGAGAAAGGGGAGAATGGAAGGGAAGAGGGAAGGACGTGAGGAGAATGGAATTGGAGAAGTGCGGAATATCTGTGGCGGAATATACAAGAAGAATGGAGAAGGAAGAGGGAGTGGAGGAAGAAATAGAAAGGATAAACAAGGACACACAATGGCAGAAGTGGAGAGAGGAAATAAATGAGTCAAAGTATGCGGGTGAGATAAGGGAGGTAATGATGGAGTAGGGAGAAATACCAAAGTACCTGATGGATGTGGGAGAACACAGAAGAGGGGCGCTCAGCGTTACGGCAAGGTTCAGACTAGGGTGTGAGACAAGAGGGAACAAATACTGGAAGACGGAAGAAGAAAGGGTATGCAGGCTGTGCGGGAGAGAGGAGACGCTTAAACACGTGTTCGAAGAATGTGTGGAGACGAAGATAGAGGGGAAAAAGTGGCAGGAAGTAGGCGGAGGGAGAAGAGCGCAAGTGGGGAAGCTTTATAGCACTATATGGAAGATGAAAAATAAAGAAAGGTCGCAAGAATAAAGGAGAGGAAGGCAAGGAAGGAAGGAAACCAAAGGATAAAGCAGAAACGAGATTTGAAAAGCGCGCGCAAAGCATGCGGGGAATTCTGGGGAAAGTCCCTAGGAGGAGAGAGAAAGAAACTAGGAGGGTCGGTAAGGAAGGTAGGAGTAATCAGACGGAGGAAACAGGGAGAAGAAAGAGGAACGAAAGGAACAGAAAGGAAAGCACATGGTGAGGAGAGCAGAGAGGTTATAATAGGGAGAGAGAGAGTGTGCAAAGCTAACAAAGATAAAACGAAGATAAAAAAGCTGAAGGCGATAAAAAGCAGTAGGGAGAAATGTCGCAGCATGAGAGAAGAGTGGAGAGAGAGATGCGGGACATGAAAGAGGAGATGAAGGAGTGGAGGGTGAAGTTTCAATTGGAGAGAGGGAGAAGAGAAGCTGCGGAGAGGAAAATGACGGATCTGGAAGGTGATGTGGAAATTCTGTAAGGAAAACTGAGAGAGGAGAGAAAAGGTATAGAAAGAGAAAGGGCTAAAGTGAAAAGTGAGGTTAGGATAGTGAACGCCAACAAAAGAAAGAGGACGGAGGGAGGAAGGAGCAAAGTAGGAGAGACAGGAGTGATCATTCACAAAGGAACAAACTGGGATGAGAAGAAGGTACTGCAGGACTGGTTGGACGAGATTTTAGAAGGAACGAGCTGGGAGCTGGAGGAGACCTCGAACCAGGATACAAAAAAATCATTTTTGCGGCAGAAGAGGAAATGGAGGAGATTTGGAAGAAGAGAGAGGAAATTAATGAAGGGGGAATGGTGAAAATGGAGCAGTGGATGAGTTGGGAAGAGAGAAGGCAAAGAAGGTAGCCATGGGGATAAGAGAGAGAAGAAGAGAGGAAGCAAAAAAGAATGGGGAGCTGCTGAGAAATGGAGATGTTAAGGTGAGAGTGGACGGGATCCTGTACGAGTGGAAGGAGGAGGAGGGAAGGATAAAAAGGGTAAGAGAGGATGAGAAGAGTGAAGAAGAGGAGAGAGAGAGGAAATAAGGAAGAAGGAAGAGTAGCAAAGTGCAAGAGAAAGAAGAGAAAAAAAAGAAATTATTGTAAATACGCTTGTAAAAAACAATAAAGAAATTATTATTATTATTATTATTATTATTATTATTATTAATTAGAAGAACTTCGTATAATTGAATAATTTTTCCACCGACTATTTCGTCATATGTTAATCTTATTATATACCTGTTATGTGACAACTTTACTACAATTATATTCGAACAAGTTTTACACATAAAAGGTACAGCGAGACTCAAGGCTACAAAAGTAACAGGTAGCCAAGAATCTCGCTGACCTAAACAATTTCCCCTCCGCTGCTCGAGACCGCGCGTGCAAAGCTACGCTGCAGTTTGGGGGCTTGTGCAGTTGCTAGGCCCCGTAAGACCTAATGAGTGCAACAAGTGCCTAAACAGCGACGTAGTTAAGGGGAGGAAAAACTCACGAAAGCGTGGGAGGTCCGGAAACACTTCCGAGCGTCCCCAAGCCACGGCCCTCGCGGCACTCCGACTCGAGCCAAGCTGCCGAGCGGACATACAATTTTTTTTTAATTTTGTTTGGTTGAATATGTAACATCGTCTGCATTTTTAACCAACCTCTTATATATATTCTAGAAATAGACACATTTTCTGAAAAAAAAACAGACCCATACTCATCTAACAGCAAGCGGCGTAGTATCCTTAATGACACAGGACAGGATGTATAATTTTAAAGGTACTGGGAAAAATCTCCGAAAATGCGCCTATACTGTTTCACGGTCCCACACTAAACTCATAAAACATTCAAACGAAGATACTTTGTACGCAGAGTATAGGCCCACTTCAATTTTCTTTTAGCATTTTCTTACAGTTAGAACCGAAAGTAACCAGCTGCAGTCGTAAAAATGCGGATAGCATTTGGTATCCTAGAGTTTTACGACCGGTCGCTCTGAGAACCTCAGAAAAAAAAGGGACGGATACCGAAAATCCAAAGATTGTAAAAAATAGTACATGCACATGGGGTATCTTGGAGACATCTTTCACGAACCCAGGGTAAAGGTTTTTATTACCCTAACGAACGGTTAAAATATACTGCTGTATATATTTATACATCCTGTTTACAAGGAAATACCATCTCCTTGTTGAGAATAATTTTTAACTCTCGATGAAATAGAAAAGAGAAAATTATTAACGGTTTGTCAAAAATATTAACTATAATAAAAATCATAGTTAATTGCTAAATAGGATATTATGATAATTTTATTATATATGCAAATAACAACAAATATCGACAGTTAAGATCATACTATTATATTACCAAATTAGTTACATTTATTAGTTAATAATTATGATTATGTAATATCGAATCTCTCCTTTTCAGTAATTTAACATTTATACCAATATTATAATTTATTCACATAATGCAACATTCAATATCTTTTGCCTATTCTAAATACAATTTATTTTTCCTTGCGTTTAGAGAGATTCGATAAAACTATATATTTCTTTGACCATTTAATGTAAAAATGCGTTATCTTATACAAAAACGTTGTTAAAATAGTATTTAAAACTTTATCAGAAAAGGATTCTGTAAACCAAGAAGTTATAAAATCTTTCTACATGGTGTTATGATTATTTAGCATATATAAAAAAAAGGAGAAAATACCTCCATTTTTTAAATTTATAAAAAATAACAACATTTTTGTATAAGTATTTATTTTTTAAGTTATGGAAAACTCCATCAGGCCCTCTGCCGCCCCCTCTTTTCCTTCAGCTTGAAGTAGGGATGCAGGAGACAACGAGTGCGTCGTCTCCGAAAATCTTCAAGATTTCTATTGGAAAATCCCTCTCATTTCCACCAATCAGGGGATGACCCAAAAATGAGGGTGTGTCTTACGCACAGCCTTTAAAAGCCTTGGGAGACGCACTCGGAACTCACTCTTTACTTTTGCTTTACACTTTTTACTCACTTCTTTTCACGCACTTTTAAATTCTCATTTTGCTTTGCATTGCTTTGCTCATTTATCTTACGATACATTTCTCGTGCTTATACCATCCCTCCTTTAAGTTTGGAAGGAGAGGGTATTTTTTTAGTTTAGCTACTAAAAATTAAATTTCTGAGTTCAGAAACTATTTTTAGTAAATTAAAAAAGTGTAGTGAAAAAAAAATAAACTAAAATAAATCAAGATACATTTTTGTGAAAAATTATTTTATAAAAAACAAGAAGCCTTTTTCCATACCGTTACCACATATCAAAAAGGATTTTTTTTGGAGTTTATTCAAGGTCGCAACAAGAAAACAAACGAAAAGTAAGTACAATAATTTTTATATCATTTGCGAGTAATTTTAGCTACCACTGAGTAGTTTAGATTCTTTTCTTTCTTCCCGCTTGTGTAGAGATCAAGTGCGGTTGATCTGTGATTAACCTAACAATAGTGTTGCGTCTTTTTCAATAAAAAACAAAGATTTACCTTTATAATATTGATCAGGAGATTTATGCTCAGGGAAACCTGTACGCTGAATTTTCTGGTTAATATTCAATCAAACGACCGCGAATAGAGTCAATAGGGCTTAAAAACCAAATTATATTTGCAGATCCCGGTTCAGGCCAATAAGCTTGTAAGACAGGGATCCCAAATACACAAGTGGAAAAAATTAAAGGATCAAAAAAAAATTCTGAATTTTTAGGGGTTTTTTAAATGGCTGTATTTCCCTTAAAAATGGCCGTATCATGATTTTAAAAAAAGCATTTTAAAGCTTGATGTATCTAGTTTTAAGATCTTACAATGATACAATTTTTCAAGCATCACGTACCGCGCAATCCTAAGAAATACTAAAAAAAATTTTTTCTCAAAATATTTTCGAATTTAACCACCCTATGTGTCGAATACCTTGTTTATTCAGCTTCAATTTGCTTTTTTTAAAACTTCGATCCGACGACTTCTCGCTGAGATATCGAGCTTTGAATGGAAGGATCTTTTTTCTCTTTAATCATCAATATCTCAGCAACCGCTTATTGTACAAGAAAATGAAGGAGGGTTTTGAAATCTTGAATAAATGTACCACAAATATCAGCGATAGTTTTTTCAAAAAAAATTTTCTTTAGTCTTTACATTAATTTGAAAAAGCAAGAAAAAAATGGCCTTTGGTGGCTTTTTGGATAATCAGGCGTTTAGTTGGAAATATCGCGTAAACCTGTAATGTTAAGTGTGCCTTTTACAGTTCAATATGCCCACAAAATTCTCACAAAGTTTCAATTTGATCCATCAAACCGTTTTTTTGTTTCATTAGATCGAATTTCAAAAAAATTAAAGGATCACGACTTTGACGGTAAATGATCATAATCTTTACCAAAATGAAAAAACATGTTTTTTTCGGTCTTTGACTGCAGTTTTATGGATAGAAGTGTTCAAATTTATTGGAAAAAAAACATTTAAAAAAAAAAAAAATTTTTTTTTCTTAAATGCAGAAAATCTTAATCAAAAACAACCGCCGGCATTCGCATTACCCAAAGCGTACCACGTGGAGATTGCCCGGTCGGATTTACGCTTCTTGCGTGTATGTCCGCGTATGTGTGTCTGTATGTATGTTAGTGTGTTTCTTTAGGAGAAATGAAACCCAGAGGCTCGTCAGTTCCTCCGTATTTAATGACTCCAAACTCATTCTCCAAAGAGTGTGTGGGTGTCTGTGTATGTTGACGTCTGTTCGTCTGTCCGTTCGTCCGTATTGTTAATAACGGGTATTAACGGGCACCCCTGTTCTCAATTACGGCTGCCAAGCGTTCAGCCATATTGATGCAGCGGGCAATCTGAGGTTGCGGGATAGTGTTCCAAATGCACAGAAGTGCACGCTCTAATGCGGCCAAGTTCTGCAAATTTGGATACTCTCTGCGCAAACGACGACCCATTATGTCCCAAACATGGTCGATGGGGTTAAGATTTGGGCTCATTGGTGGGTGCCGAAGCAGAGAGATGTCATGCCGTTCAAAAAAGCGTCTGGTGATGTTGGCCGTATGTGGACGTGCGTTATCTTGCATTAGAATAAATGCCCTCTGTCGTTGCCGTCCGCGCAATACAACTGGCCTCAAAATTTGGTCGATATAGCGTCTAGCTGTTAAATTTTCACGCACAATCAGTAGAGGTGTTCTCCAATTTCGCGAAACGCCGCCCCAGACCATGACTGATCCACCGCCGTAGGCAACAATCGGACGGACAAAGTTCTGGCGAAAACGTTCTCCACGACGACGCCAAACAAGGGGACGTCGGTCGCTCCCGTGAAGGTTGAACCGGGATTCGTCGGTGAATAAAACGTTTCCCCATCAATTATTTTTGAAAAAAAATTTTTTTAAATGTTTTTTTTCCAATAAATTTGAACACCTCTATCCATAAAACTGCAGTCAAAGACCGAAAAAAACATTTTTTTTCATTTTGGTAAAGATTATGATCATTTACCGTCAAAGTCGTGATCCTTTATTTTTTTTTGAAATTCGATCGAAAGAAACAAAAAAACGGTTTGATGGATCAAATTGAAACTTTGTGAGATTTTTGTGAACTGTAAAAGGTACACTTAACATTACAGGTTTACGCGATATTTCCAACTAAACGTCTAATTATCCGAAAAGCCACCAAAGGCCATTTTTTTCTTGCTTTTTCAAATTAATGTAAAGACTAAAGAAAAATTTTTTTTGAAAAAACTATCGCTGATTTTTGTGGTACATTTATTCAAGATTTCAAAACCCTCCTTCATTTTCTTGTACAATAAGCGGTTGCTGAGATATTGATGATTAAGATTTTGAGAAAAAATTTTTTTTAGTATTTCTTACGATTGCGCGGTACGTGATGCTTGAAAAATTGTATCATTGTAAGATCTTAAAACTAGATACATCAAGCTTTAAAATGCTTTTTTTAAAATCATGATACGACCATTTTTAAGGGAAATACAGCCATTTAAAAAACCCCTAAAAATTCAGAATTTTTTTTTGATCCTTTAATTTTTTCCACTAGTGTATAATAAAATAATAAACAATAGAAGAAAAAAATTAATAGCTTTTCTAAATTTTCTTTCATTCTTTTAGCAATCTTTTATTTCCTCTAACTCAACAACAATTCATATAAAAGAAGCTCATCCCAGCTATTAGTGGACACACTAGGCTAAAAAGAGCAACAGCAACCTTCCTTGTCTAGGAAAGTTACAAAATAGCACAAGGAATTATAGAAGGCTATAATCCCGATGTGACAAATACCAATTGTAAATTTCAATTTAGTTTATTGTTTTAAATTGAATAGTTATTAAATAAAGTTCTTAAACCAGAATATTTAGGTATTATTTTAAATTGGTCCCGCAATATCAAGTTCAAGAAGAAAACCAAACAGGGTCTTAAAGGACACCTTAATAGAAACGAGAGAAGGAGTTCCAAAACAAGGAGAGAAGTCACCTTTTTGTATTTACCACCTACAACAAGGTAAAACGTATTATCTTTTATGTGAGAGTGTGATAGAGAGAAAGAGAGAAAGTAATTGACATTGGCAATTTGGAGAGATTAAGTGAGTCTAATCTCTTCCATAGCTGTATAGCTGTGCACGTGCGTATGAACTCACAGTATAATTATTATGTGAGTGACAAAACGTCACTTAACAATACCTCATATATGTATGAATTTGTTTAGTTATCATTCCGAACGTTGTATAAAAAATCGGAGCTGCATTAGTATTTGCGGAAAGAATCTGAGCTGCATTAGTCTTCACGGCAAATATTGAACTATACTAGTCTTCTCGGCGATAATGTACTGTCTTACTCTTCGATGGTAATCTCTGAGCTTTTTTAGTCTTCGTATGGAACGACAATATATATATATATATATATATATATATATATATATATATATATATATATATATATATATGTGTGGTTTTTTTTTTTTTTTTTTTTTTTTTTTTTTTTTTTTTTTTTTTTTTTTTTTTTATTGGAGAAAGAGGTTGGAGGGAAAAATCTTAATAGACCATGACATGGCCTGAGCCACCGTGTGTTGGATTCTCACCAACTAAAACCCTTCGTTTTGCGACCGAATATAAAATCCAATTGCAACCCGAATCCTCCTCGCTCTCCTTACCGACTTGTCGGTGAGGAGGGCCAAGCTCCGTCTTCAGTGCCTCTTTTCCCCCGCGGTACCACGGTCAAGTATTACTTCGCGGGGGGGCATAGGGACATTGCCCTTGTCTCCTTGATGTGATTGTCATTCCTTATGCGTCCATATCTAGTAGATCTACTATAGTACCTTCTTCATTATAGGCTGCCGTCTACTTCTTACCGCATCGTCCGGTCGTCAGCTTCTTGCAGCATCTCTCGTCTTCTTCTCTCTTCGTCGCCCCTCACTTTCTTGAGGATGACCGCGGCGTAGTTACTAACCACGTGCCAGCCCTCAGCGGTGGCGAACATAGCTACCATAATAGACTCAGGAGTTGCTCTGGTCTGGAGGTAGCGTTCCAACTCTTCACGCTCCTGCTGGTAACGCGAGCAGTAGCAAAAAACGTGCTCAGCGTCCTCACACATGCCCAAACATGCTGGGCAGTCTGGACAGTCTTCTAAATTAAATCTACACAGGTATGCTCGATAGCATCCATGTCCCGTCAAAAATTGCGTGAGGTAGTAGTTTACTTCCCCGTGTCTTCTTGTGATCCAGTCTTCAATCTTTGGTATAAGTCGGTGCGTCCAGCGCCCTTTCAGGCTACTGTCCCATCTTCTCTGCCACTCAGCTACTGTTTGTTCTCTGGCAGCGTTCCAGATTTCTGCCTTCGTTCTATCGCTGTTCTCCTGTTTTGCCATGTATATGGCCTTCCTCTCTAGTGCTAAGAGGTCGATGGGTGGCATGCTTGCCACGACGCTTATTGCATCGTCCGATACCGTGCGGTAAGCAGACGCTACTCTTAGCGCACTCCGTCTATACACGGATGACAGGTTCCGCGCATAGGCCTTTATTGCCATTGCATCTGCCCAAATTGGTGCCCCGTACAGCATAATCGATGTACTGACACTTGCTAACAGCTTCTTTTTCTTCTGAGTAGCTCCACCGACATTCGGCATGAGCCGAGAAAGAGCAGCAGTCGTTCTTGACGCTTTTTTACCTGCTAATTCAAGGTGCTGTTTAAACGTCAACTTTTCGTCTATAGTAACGCCCAAATACTTGATAGTCGATTTAGAGGTTATCTCATGGCCGTCTACCATTAGGGCGATTGTCTCCATTTTCTTCCTGCTAGATATCAGGATCGCCTCGGTCTTGTGTCCAGCGAGTTCAAGTCCCGTTTCTCTCAGCCACCTCTGGATGGTGGTGATCGCTTCATTGGTGATTTCAGCGACGTCTTCTTTTTCCTTCCCTACTACTACAAGAGCTATGTCGTCTGCGAATCCTACTACCATAGCCTCCCGCGGGAGTTGTAGTCTCAGCACTCCGTCATACATAATGTTCCACAATGGCGGGCCCAGTACTGATCCCTGTGGAACACCTGCCGTGACCTTGTAGGTTTCAGTGCCGCAATCCGTTTCGTACAGTAAAGTTCTGTCCTTCAGATAGTCGGCCATCATCCTCCTGATGTATGTGGGCACCTCAAGCTTTTCAAGCGCTTCATGTATCTTCGTCCAATTTGCAGAGTTGAATGCGTTTTTGACATCCAAAGTAATAACTGCACAGTACTTCTTTGTTCCGCCCTTCCACCGTTTTCCACTGATGGCTGCTCGGGCTGTGTTTACCACTAGGCCGATCGCGTCCAAAGTAG
Source organism: Muscidifurax raptorellus (assembly GCA_020010945.3). NCBI lineage: Eukaryota > Metazoa > Arthropoda > Insecta > Hymenoptera > Pteromalidae > Muscidifurax > Muscidifurax raptorellus. Next base: position 2,153,489 of record JAHUUD020000016.1, on the reverse strand, counting down.
ATCGGCACTTCCGAAAGCCATATTGGTGCTCGGCAAGCCCCTTGGTCTCTTCGATTATGCACTCCATCCTGTTGCTGATAATGCGCTCCAGTATTTTTCCTTGAGTGTCCATCATACATAATGGTCTGTACGATGTCTCCCCTCCGGGCGCTTTGTTACCCTTAGGTAACAACACAAGTCGCTGCTTTTTCCAGTTGGTCGAAAATCTCCCTTCGGCCAGGCATGCATTGTAGAGGCCAACAAATTCTTCAGGTTTAGCCTCGATGGCATGCTTCAGCGCTACATTTGGTATGCCGTCAGGACCGGGAGCCTTATTGTTTCCTACCCTCTTGCTTGCTACAAGTAGCTCCTCAACTGTAATTGGAGGTATATTTTCTTCCCGCACTTCCTCTGCTATAGCATATGGTGCGTCCGGCTGACTTGGAAAAAGTGTTGTCACTACCCTCTTTAGTACCTCTGGGCACTTTGGTGGGGGTATATAGCTTCCTTTGAGTGTCTTCATAACTGTTTTGTAGGGCCTGCCCCATGGATCTTTATTGACCTCTTCTAGCAGCTCCTTATGACATCTCTGCTTGCTTTCACTGATGCACTTCTTGAGGGTGCACTTGGCTTCTTTCATTCTTCTGCTGCATTCTTCTACAGCTTCGCTTCCAATACCGGTTCGGTAAAACTTTTTCCTTGCCCGTTGCTCAAGCCTTCGTGCTCGGTGGCAAGCGGAGCGCGCTGATCTAATCTTCTCATTCCACCAATATACTGGTGCCCATCTTTGATTGGGCACTTTTCTTGGCATAACTGCGTCACAGGCTCGGGTGAGCCATTTTGTCATTTGTTCAGCCTTATGTTCTGCTGATCCCGTCAATTGGATATTTCCTAACATCATCAGAAATAGTTCCTTGTCGTACTCCTTGGCTTTCCATTCCATTTTCGTACTTATAGGGTTAGTAGTACAGTGCACCATGTTTTGTGTGCCCAGCTCCATTATAATGGCGTGGTGATCACTATTAGTGAAGTGATCGCTTACGGTCCATTTACTCACCTCTTTTACCAGAGATCTACTAACAAATGTTAAGTCGATCACTGATTCAGCGTCCACCTTTTTATAGGTTGGTACGTTGCCTTCGTTCACCAGCACCATGTCCAGAAGTGTGAATGCCTCTAGTAGGGCCTGTCCTCTTCTATTAGTTTTTCGGCTGCCCCATTCAACCGCCCATGAGTTAAAGTCCCCAGCTATAATAGCTGGTTTTTTAGCCCTGACATCTCGTACTAGCCGGTCCAAGAACTGCTGAAACTGATCTATTGGCGCACTGGGTGGGGCATAACAGCTGTATACCTGTATACCCTCAATCTTTGCGCTGGCAAAACCTGCTTCTTTGACTTTCATCCTACTTTGAAAGGTAAGGTCTCTGCACGCCCAAATAGCTGCTTTACCGGAGCCATCGGATTCCCACCTTGGCTGTTCAAGATCTCTGTACTGCTCACTGATTATAGCAACATCAATCTTCTGCTCACGGACGTACTGACAGAGAAGGTCCTGTGCTACCTCACAGTGGTTCAGGTTTAACTGTACTATTCTCATCTTCTTTGTTTTGTGGCTTTCACTGCTGCTTGGTACGCTGGGCAATTATAGCTACCTGCGGCATGATCGCTTCTCTCTACGTCGTTCTTTCCTCTGCAGAGAATGCAGCTGGGCTGGTTTGTGCAGTCTTTCGCTACATGTCCCGCTGAGCCACATTTGTAGCAGCAGCGGCTTCTATCGTGCTGCTCAATGCAGCTTGCAGCAGTATGGCCGAAGCCCAAGCATTTATAGCACCTGAGCGGGCGGGTGTCTCGCTTTATTGCCCTTATTCGGCAGATAACCCACCCTATCTTTATCTTCTCACCCTTGATAAACTTCTGGGCTATCTGGGCAGGTAACTGTACTATTGCTTTCTGCGTATCTCCATAAGCTTTACGAAGCGACATATATATGTGTGTGTGTCTGTGTGTGTGTGTGTGTGTGTGTGTGTGTGTGTGTGTGTGTGTGTGTGTGTGTGTGTGTGTGTGTGTGTATATATATATATATATCATCGGCCCGTACGAACTTATCTAATATATATTGTGACGGGCGGCGAGACGCGCACGTCGGTGCGGATAGCCGAAGCCCGGGAAGGCCGGGAGAGGACTCGGAATTTGAGGGAAATTCATGAGAGTTAGCTTTTGACCGCAGTCGTGAATAGTTGAGTTGTTAAAACGCGCGCCAAAAGTTTAATGAGATCAGTAGCAACAGCAGCAAGACAGCAACAGCAGCAGCGGCAGCACAGCAGCAACCGCAGCAACCACAGCTACTACCACAACAGCAACACGGCAAGATCGAGAGAGCTACTTTCTTGCCAGAGGACGGCGTAGATCACCGCGATAAGAAAGTAGGATTTTATTTCCATTTATTTATGCGCGATCGACTGGCGAGGCATTGGGCCCCAGTCCCAGGGACGGTCCTCAGGTATCTTTCGCCGATTTCGATAATATTATAATATGTTGTAGTACATTAAAAAATAAGTGACACGTATTGTTTTTATCGGCGGAATACCACTTCTAAGTGGTGAAAACCACCCATAAAGTTTACCCCCAAAAATAGATTATTATTATTATCTCGAAAACTAATAAAGATATACGAATGAAACCAATGCCAAAAAATTGTTTTAAACAGGTGTAAGTAACTGCTCTATTTTCATACTGAAGGCTTGCATCCCCTATTTTTTATATGGGTAAATATATGTTTTTATATTTTTTTCTTACAGAACTTATTAAATCAGCTGAATTCAATCAACTATTGTGCTGTTATTAGAAACATTAAAAATTTAAGTTCATATGTTTAAGGGTTTTTGAAACAAATTCATTGTAAGGGCTGAGTTACCCTGCAGTTAAGGGGACAAAACAATCCTATGACCTGAAATAAAGAAATAATATTTGAGAACAAAAGTATGAGCAGCGTGAATAGATTGAGTATTTTTATTGCAAAAAGTTTTTTTTATCTCTTGAGCCGGATTTTGTAAACAACAGAGGACCAGTATCGCCGACCTCAAGATGTATAATCACGGTACGTCAAAAATTCGCACTTGTATGATCTGAAGAACAACTACGCTGCTGGGCGAAACATCTAAAATAATTATTTTTAATTTCACACACATAAGTTGGATTGATTTGAAATTTTGTATACAAATTTTGTGTAGCAAACTTTATATTTATTTGAGAATTTTGTTGGCCTTTTTAGTCCTAACTTACTATAATGAAAAATCAAACACCGAAAAGCCCTGTCCACACGATTCCAGAACAATGTACGGCCCAATCGGGCTCAAAATTTTTTGACATACGCTTAAAAGCACTAGTTTTGCTATGAATGGAGGGAATTTAATTTAAATGAATAGAAAACTTTTTAAAAATAAAACATGTCAAAAATAATCAAAAATAAGTTAGAATAACTAAATTTTTTACTTATTTTATTTTTAAAAAGTTTTCTATTTTATGGTTTTTAAAGACCTTAAGTACACTTTCGTATATTTATTTTAATATCTTCCAATAAAACATTATTTTTACCTCTGTTTTTAGTTTTAAAAAAACCAACTGGAAAAATGACTGCAGGTGCAACGATAAAACCGTCTCGTGCAAACACACATAAAATCTCAGCTGCGAACACAACAAACTGAAATGCGGACCCGCGCGAATAGGAAGGCGAGTCCGTACGAAGCGGAGCGAGCGCCCGCACAGAAACTAACACAGCGACATACAGACAACAGCCCCGTATACACTAGCGCGTAACGGCTGGCTATATAAGACCAGCCGCCGGTCTAGGAAGACAGTTCAGCTCGAGTGTTCGATCTGTACAGGGCCGTGCGCACATGACACTGTGTAGAAGAACCGAGTGAGAGCAAACCGTGGACGTAGTGTCTCGTGAGTACACGTGACGGTGAATCTACGACGACCGTCCGTATTCCTGATTACCATCGTGTGCACACGAGGTAACCAGGAAACCCAGGAGCCAGAGAGACAACCTCCTCGTGAGCATACGTGGACGCTGTCTCTAAGCCTCACTGACCATACTTAGCACCATACCAGACCGTAGTTTGCCTTGCCTCTGTGAGCACACAGGGTAAGGAAAATTCCGAGTTAAGGAAACCAGGAGTCGCACCAAGTTGTGAGCACACGTTTTGGTGGGACACAATTATTACCGCTACCCGCACCACACCATAGCACCGTATTCTCTTTCTCACTGTGCGCACACTGGACAAAGGGAAAACAGAGCCCACGAAAATAAAGGGTTTGTGTAGTCGTGAGCACACGTCTCCACACCATCCAGAAACACACAACCACTGCCTACCGTACCAGTCACCAATGTCGGTAAACAGGATGGTCAGAAACCGTAGCACACACGCCTCCGCTGCCGACAGATGGAACTCTAACCGACACAAACCTACATACTCACACCGTACCGTCGATTTTGTAAAACCATCCCGTACCGCTACCGAGACTTTGTAAAAAGTATTGTAAATGAAATCTTTCTAAACCATACGCGTTGGTTTATCTGTTTCAGATTGGAGAGAACATCTAAACTCCAAGTGTAATTTAAGCTCTGTAAATATATGATCATTAATTACTACAGATAAACTTTATTATTTTCGATTCCGAATCCTGGTATCCGACTGAGGCATTCTGCACAACGGAAACGCAACCGTTACACAGGTATATATAATTATACATTATATTTTAATAAGAAATAGAAAAATAATTCAATTTAATTAATTTCTTTATCAGATCATCAAAAAAAATATAAAATTAATATATATTCACCCGTATAAAAAATAGGGGATGCAACACTTCAGTATGAAAATAGAGCAGTTACTTACACCTGTTTAAAACAATTTTTTGACGTTGGTTTCATTCGTATATCCTTATTAGTTTTCGAGATAATAATAAAAATCGATTTTTGAGTGTAAACTTTATGGGTGAGTTTCACCACGCAGAAGTGGTATTCCGTCGATAAAAACGATATGTGTCACTTATTTTTTAATGTACCATGTTCCATAGAGTTCTACTATATTTTTTCAAGCACAGTCATGCTATTTTTTGAGACTTTAAAAACGTGATTTTAGGTTATAAAGCTCAAAAAAGCTATCTCCCTGAATTTTTTGGTTGTCGAACTCTGGATTAAACTTTCAAATATGCACATTCTAAGATTTGCATCGGAGGTAAGTCAGTTAAAGCATGTATATATGGCTTTAAAAATATTTGAATAAAAATTCAGAAAATTTTACAAATCAAAGTAATTCTGCGTTTATAGCAAAATAGCTTCCGTGATGAGTTATAAATTAACCCATTTACGACCAAGACCCCGAATTTTCAACAACTGTTTCAAGATTTTTTGTCAACTAAAATAAAGGTATGAAATATTTGAAAAATACCTACTAATGGGATACTAATAATTTGATATAAGGTGATACTAATTTTTTGTTAGAATACTCCTGCAAATAAATAGTGTGTTATACGACAAAAAAATTATTTTAAATTTAGAACTTTAAAACTTTATGAATTTTTTTTCATAAAAAAAATTCAATGACAATAATTTTAAAAAATGCAAAAAAGTGCAGTCTATGTTCAAATATTACGGAAAAATTTTGTTCACGATTCTAAAATATTTTTAACCTCTTGAAAATGACTATATTTCATAAAAATTTTATAATAAAAACGAAACGGCAATAATTTAAATCACGGCAAAATGTTTGCCATGACCCTATAATTGTTTTGAACTTTCCAAAATGGCCATATTTCTTAAATCTCAAAAACGGAATTTTCAAGGAAGCTATGATTCTGATAACTTTCAAGATTTATTGTTAAATGAAAAATGGTTTCAAGGAATTGAGCAAGACGCCTTAAATATAATCCCAACATTTTTCGAGTTGTTTTTTCGCATTTTTAATACAAAGTTTGCGACGCTGTACCTCCCAGCACAGATGCGTGACTCTTGGTGCTTCAATGCGCCCAAATTTATTTATTATGCGGCGGATTCGCGGGAAACTCAGAGGAAAGCAAAAAACTAATTACTCGCCGCGGCGTTCCTTTGTTTGCGTCGTCCGACGTAACCGACCTCGCACTGACGGTCTCATTTCTGTCTTGCCCTTCCTGTCGTACTCCTCAGCTCCGCACGGCGCTGGGCCTCGACGCCACAGACGTCAATCCAGTAAAACGAGCGTATGCCCCCATTCCCCACTTTCACGCCGTACGCCCCGCACTAGTTACGGTATTCTCCTCGTGCCCCCACACTGCACGCGCGCACACTCGTCTTTTTCTGTCTTAGTCCAGTCGGATTAGACTTTTTTCAAAAAGAAACAAAAACGGGAAGGTTCTCTGCAGAAAGTGCTTGGGGAGGAAACTCGGATATTATGTTATAAAAAAATTGCCACAATTTCAGCCAAGATCATTGTTTAAGCAATGAAAGAAAATGCGAAAATCGGTTTTCTGCGTATAATTTTAGAACCATTAATGCTATCGAAAATTGGCAAGAATATCAATTTATAGGTATTAAAAATACTTACAAAATGAGCTGTGTTGGATTAAATTTATATTACTTGTTTACTTTTAATAAACAAAAGACCGCCAATTTCGGCATTTTTTATATTTTACACAATTTATTTATTTTTGATTATAAATAATCGTAGTGCAGGTTTTAAGAAGGTCGTTGTTTACACAATAAGTAATAAATATTTTGACTTGAAACATTAATAACTTGTTGTTTAATTCTATTTGTTATTTAAAAGGATGTCTTCCAAAAATATGATTTCTAGTATTTCCAGGCATCGTACAGACAACTTCCGCGGCTCATTTTACTTGTAAAGAGTTGTAGAATAATGTACAATAAAGGAACTTTCAATTTTTTAACTGTTAATTGTTTAAATAATACGTTAAAAATTAAGCAGTTTAAATAATTAATTTTAAGCAATAATTTTTTTTTTAATTTAATTCACAAATCATTTATTCTATTGCCATGATTTTTCTTCAAATTTAGAGAAATTAATGATTCTATCATGATGATTCTTTTTATTTGGGGTAGAGTGAAAATATAGTAACAACTGTCGGTTTAGATTATCGAATTAAAAATTATTTCAGTAAAAAGTTTTACATAATGCAATAATATACACAAGCCAGTTCAAGTTGTTTTTTTTTATTATTATCCGTATACACAAGACGGAGGTCCGAAGGCGGAAGTATACGGACCTCCGTCTTCAGAAAACGGATCTCCGTCTTCAGAAAACGGATCTCCCTCTTGTTAAAACGGACCTCCATCTTCGGAAAACGGACCTCTGTCTTAGAAAAACGGACCTCCGTTTTGTTGACCTTGACCTAGTAAGGGACTGAGAAAAAAGTCTTAGTATAGCTCTTTAATATAATATATAATTTTTTTATATAAGTTTATTATGTGTGATAATAGCGAGGACTGTAGCAGTATCAAAATGCGTAGGGTCGAATAGTATGTTTATATATTGTAATTTAGAAAATAAGTATGCGATTGTAATTGACTGTAAATAATAATAACTTTTAAGTTTAGTTAAAGTTGTTGATGAACTGACTTTATTCAGTGCATACACAAGTGCCATTTTCTATTCCGAGGGGAAGCATGACTGGCTCAAGGATAGGTTGAAAATACGACATAGAAAGGTAGCGAGTACCGACAGTGCTTTATAAATGATATCTGAGGAATTCTGTCACTGCCCCTGGTCTGGGAGTCAAAGTCTGTTATTGCAGCTAAAACGTCCGATTCCGATATCTCCCTGAAATTAAAATGGTCGGAGATGTTCAGACTCTCAAGGGTGTGCAGATATTCCTCTACGGCAGGAGCCAGCGGATTTTTGGAGATTTTGCTGAAATGTGCGTTGAGGTGTTCAATGGAGAAGCGAGAAGGTGGTTCTCTCTCCAGATCTCGCCGACAGCAGTCAGGGAGGCGTGAATGATAATAGTTCAGCTTAGCATCCTCGATGTCTATGAGCATCGTCCCTTGCTAGTCTATAAAACTACAGATCCAGCGGAAGACGTGATCTGCGAAACCGTCTGTAGAGTTTGTTTCGTTCTTTCAAAAGGTTACGAAGAGCCGTGGTAAACCACGGGTGACGCCTTGGTCCAGGAGTCACTGTACGTAATCGAGCGAGATGGTTGATGGCGTTAGTCAAGTTAGAGTTGAGTGCGGCGATGCAATCGTCAAGTGATGAGTTGTCGAGCAATGACCAGTCACATGCACCGAGATAAACCCTCAGTCTCTCGGGAAAGATTCTTGTATAGTATCTATAAGTAAATATTTTAGGCTCATGACGTGGTATCTATTCGTTGAGAGTAGCCGTGATGAGGTCATGTCCGTTTATGAAAGGTGAATCAGTCTTCCAGTGTGAGAGCAGGCGATCCTGCTCGTCGACTAGGCAGAGGTGAAGCCAGGTGTCGGATTCCGGTTTATGATGTTTTCCACCATAAAAAAACGACTGAAGGAAGTTCTTCTCGATGAAGGCCTTGATGAACTTGGCATCTTCAGATAGGGAGAGTTGGTTAGCGTTAAAGTCATCCATGATTAGCTTTGTGGAGTAGTTATGCATATGTGTGGTAAGTTTTTCAATGCAATCATTGCCTTGAATGACAGGGGCATGAGGTGGACGATTAACATCGCCAACAAAGATGGGCGAGACTCCTTTTGTAGAGATCTCGCAGAAAAGATACTCTGGCTTCCTTGGCTTGCCCGACCAGACGCCGTCGGATGATGTCAGAACTATAGCCGTAAGTGAATGATCAATGTAGAGGGCCACATCTCCACCGTTTCTGTTTTTGTCTCGTCTAAGAAGTATGTAGTTGTCGAAAGAGGGTATGGTTTTTACCTTGTCGTCTAGCCAGCTTTCAGTTACAGTTATTACGTGATAGAGGGGCCGAGTGGAAAAGAAGAGCTTCACCGCCTCAATGTGATCCTTGAGGGAGTTAAACCGTCCCTTAAACCTTCGGTCAGAGTTGCCTTAGAAACGGATGAAGATGTTGTGATCGGCGATGAAGATATAGATGATGGTAGTGTGGGTGGAATGAGATGAACGATTTTTAGTGGCCGTTACTGCTGTTGCACGGAGGCTTCTTGGCAAAAACTTAGCCAGTTCCTCATCGCTGGTGATGATGGTGGCCTTCTCCTCCTTCGTACGTCCTACAACAGTGTCTTCTCTTGGCCACTTCTCTAGCCTTGATGCAGAGCTTATGCACCTCTGTAGGGAGCAGCTCATTGATGTTAATGAGCCCCTGGTGGTCTGGGGTTAGGGTCTTGGATTCCTCCAGAAGGTTGGTACTGAGCTCAGAGGTGTGCAGCTTACCCTCCTTAATTTTTGCTGCCAGGGTGGAGCGAACAAGAGCATGGGAAGACAGAGGTACAGCAATCGGTGGTAATCTGCTGTCTGCAGCCAAGGTGTTGGTGGGTGCATTGAGTCTTGCCATGATCCTAGTGGCAGCTATGTCCCTCCTAAGGACAGTGGGGTCAAGAGCAGAGAGAACGGAGAAAGCAAGTAGATGAAGAGAGCTCTCCTGAGTGTAATGCAGCCCCGTAAGTACGATAACATTGTTGTTTGACAACTTCTGCTGATGCTTAATAGCCTCAAGTTCCCTACGAACGCTGGCGACAGAGATATATATATATATATATATATATATATATATATATATATAGAGAGAGAGAGAGAGAGAGAGAGAGAGAGAGAGAGAGAGATAGAGAGAGAGAGTGAGAGAGAGAGAGAGAGAAAGAGAGAGAGAGAGAGAGAGAGAGAGAGAGAGAGAGAGAGAGAATGAAACCACTTGTCTACGAAATTGCGAAAGCTCGGTCTGAACGGCTTCACCGTAACTTCGAGCAACACCGCATACAGATAATTTGAGAGTTTTGTGCCGCGCTTTGAAAGAACGAGACATCACCAAACGAGAGGCCGAGGAGGATTACATGATCATCGATATATTAAGGTAGTAGGTACATCGATCGGAGCGAACATTCGCGAACGAGAATAGTTTCCGCGGGACGCGTTGAGTGATTAACAAAGTATCGCCTATCGTATAAATTGAGTTGTTACGAAGTGAGAGTTACTCCTTACTTCCCATCGCGGAATTCCCTCTGAGTACGAGAGTCACACTGGCTGAATATAAGAAGAAAGAGCGACCTGGCGCCTAAAAACAAATTCGGTTGCGGTTTAGTAAATTAACAAGCCGAGAAATAACGTGTTAAACGCGAGTTTCTCCGTGTTAAATACAACGTTACACTATCCTCGTCTAAAACCGTGCTGTCAATCCGAAAGATCTTCAGCATCTTCTACCGCTTGCAACAGTGTCGGTCGCAAAAATAGCTTATACAGTTTTTGTGGTGTACTCAGGAGGCTCAAAGGTCTATATGAAGTCTACGAAGACGGATCGTTCTTGCTTTTGGCAATGAAGACTAGCCGCGCGACCTTCAAAGGCCCACCAAACACTCCCGCTATCAAGCAGCCGTTATAAAGCTGCAGCAATGATGATCCGTAGCAACTCACCAGGTACACCGTCTGGTCTTCGACCTTCTTGCCGCACAGTTTTTTAAGCATTTCGCCCTCGAAAGTAGCGGTTCGCATAAACAAAAATACTTTGATATTAAACTAACCTTGAAAATGAATGACTCTTACGCAGATAGATGACCCTCGCTGTCCTGACCAACTTTTGTCTGAATCATGTTTTCATATCACGCTTAGAAGCGAAGAAATCCGAGTTTATAGATTAAAAAGGCCCACCTTGTATGTATTTATGTATGTTTGTGTGTATGTGTGTGTATGGAGAAGGAGGTATTAGGGAAAATCTTAGCATGGAAAGATTTAGCATGACTTTGTTTATGGGGTTGTAACGTTCCATGCCATATTACGCAGCTATAGAGCACATGTATATGTTCGTCTTTAAATGTGTGTTAATATGTATGTGGCAGATATGTATATGTGTCAAAATGTACGATAATATGATTATATTTTTATATGTATGAACGGACCGTGTACATACCCGCGTGTACCTGTAAATGTATATATCCACTAAATGAATACGATATTATGATACACCGAACGCCTAAAATCAGAGCGAATGCTTTGATCTGCGAGTCAGCACTCCTTGCGCGCGTTCTACATAATGTAACCCGCTATATTCCTTCTGGTGGCAGACGTTGATTGGACATTGGCTACCCCCAAAAATTAAAACCAATAAACTGCTTGCATCGACACCTAGGCTTTATAAGCTCGGGAATCAACCCACGCAGTGCCTTTTGTACAAGTAACTTATTATCGTGTAGCTGTACCCGGAGGTGAGTACGAGTGCTATATCACTGTGACAGAATATAGTAGAACTCCTCGTTTCTGGTAGAGAATCTGCAACGTGCAACAGGCGAACGGTCCTATATATCTGGCGTTAGTGGAAACACAGCTTAGATAAGTTTAAATAATTTGCCACGAGAAATCATGTAGGATAGAACAGTCAGCATCTGCCACACCAAGAAGGAGACTACATGATTCAACGTGCGTGAGAACGGCTGTAATTGTAAGTCGCCTTAGTAGAACATAGATAAAAATGAATATAAATAATAAATAGTAAATAGAATAACGTAACTAAAAACTATATTAGATCAAAACAATGTAACATCTGTCATTATTGAAAAACGTCTATGAAGTGAAGTGCTCCGTCTGTTCTCAATAAATAAAACCACCAAAATTTAGATGAAATGAGAGCATATTATTCTTAATAATAAATATCTATAAAACCTACAAAATCCCTAATAATATATCGGCAACATTGACAGCGTAAAGGTATGGACTACCGTATATCATATCAGCAGTACAGACATATAACCAAGTCTAAACGCGGACAGACAGCGTCCACGTAAGAGCGAGCATGGACACAAAGCCATCCGCCTAAACACTAAGAACGGACATATCAGAGTCCACACATATATACGCGGCCAAATCTTGGAACCACATCCTCGTGTAAGGCGAAATACTTTATTGCTCAGTGCATAAGGCTCTCGAGCCAACGGTTAGTTTCTCGATAATTAATTAATTATTTGTACTTGCGCAGCCCGTATTCACTATATATTAAATACGATATTTACAGGGTCGTTTAAACGGCCCCATCTTCAATGTCATCCGTGTATCGGATTCGCATCGACTAAAACCATTCCTCTTTAGACCAGGCTAATAGACCTAACCTAAATTCGAAACGTCTCCATGTGCCTTCAACAACCCTTAGTAAAGATGAAACTGGCTTCATCTTTTGTGTCCTCTTATGTATTTTTTGTATCCCCTGCGGTACAACTGCAAAACAATATTTCGCGGGGCGGCGTACGGTTTCCGCCTGCTTTTATCGAATGTGGTCGTCATCTCCATAGTCGCCGTTCATTATTTCCATTCGACGTCTGTCTAATCAAACGCACAACCCACATTCCCCCAATCACCAACATTCATTTATACACACACATACACGCGCATATACACGCATTATTCACAATCACTCTTTCGCACACTCAGCCTCTTCTTTTTCTCCTCTTTCCCTCGTCCTTCCTGACCTTCTTTAAGATATCTGCTGTATAGTTGCTGACTGGGCGCCATCCATCTATCGAGGTCAGCACAGCCGTAATGACTGACTCAGGGGTTATTTTCATTCAAAGATATCCCTCGAGTTCTTCTCGCTCCTGTTGTACCTTGAGAAGTCGCAAAAGACATGTTCAGCATCCTCCGTTGCGTCCGAACATACTTGGCAGTTCGGATTGTCTTCTAGTTTCAACCGGCGGAGGTAAGCCCGAAAGCACCTTTTGTACTCTTTTTATCCAGTTTTCTATCCTCGATATGAGGCGATGTGTCTATCGACCCTTGCCGCTGGCGTCCCATCTTTTTTGCCACTCAACCATTGTCTGTTCCCTTGCCGAATCCCACATTTCCTTCTGAGTATTGTCACTGAGCCGCCGCTTCATCTTATAGTCACTCTTAAAGCACTTCTATATACAGCCCACAGCTTCCTTGCGTAGGATATCACTTGCATGACATCTGCCCATATTGGAGCTCCGTACAACATAGCTTGTACACAAAACCTTCCTCTCAAGTCATCATTTTTTCCTGGAAAGCCACGTCTCCACATGCCCAGATAGCCGCTTTGCCAGTGCCGTCTGTTTTCATGATGACTCGTCCAAATCCCTGTATTCTTCTCATACGATAGCTACATGAACCCCATTTCTTGGACATACTGGTTAACTAGGTCCTATGCTGTCTCGCAGTGGTTTAGGTTTAGCTGCACTATCTCCATTTTCTTTTCTTCTTTAATTCTCCTAATGCCGCTCGGTAGACTCGGCATGTATAACTACCGATTGCATGATAATATTTCTCTTCTGCGCCTCTTTCGGAGCCGAGTACGCAGTTCGGTTTACTCGTAAAATCTCTTGCTTAATGTTTTCCATTCCCACATTTGGAGCAGAGGTTACTACGGTCCCGTGTTACGGTGCAACTTAAGGCGACATGTCTGAATCTTAGACATTTATAATATTTAAGTGGGCGAGTGCTCCTTTCCATCTCCCGTAATCTGCAGACTACTCAGCTTATCTTGATTATCTGTCGAGCTGTTTTACCTGACATTTAGTGGCACTTTACTGATATATTTTTCAATGTAGATGCGTCGCTACTTTGGAGCTCCTTACGTAGCGCAACTGTGATGTCCTCCCTGCTAGTTAAGATGTCCAAATCTTTTATTTCAAAGACAATTTTGTCTTGTAGGGTCCTTATTTTGGTAGCTTCTTCTAGCATGTCTTCTACCACTTGTCGGAGTTCCGCTGCCATCCCCTCTGTCGTTCGTTGGAATTCCAAAAGCAGGTCTCCAGCCACATTCCTCCGTACCCTATTTACGCTATCGCCAAGTAAGTTTAGTTCGGTCTTTATCTTTCTGAAAATATTATGGTAAAACTTCCCGTCGGCAACCTTTATAATGAGGGCCTCAGGCCGGGCTGGTTTTGCCTGTTGTGGCTATATTTTCTCTTGCCTTTTTAGCTCAAGTCATCACTGCCATGCTTGCCGTCTTCCTTTTCCTTCTTTTTCTGTGTTCTCGGAATTCTGTCCCGGTGGAAGTTCGCTTGACGTTCCTACAACGGCCTTTTCCTTCTGACTCTTCCTTTTCCTATTGGGATTTTCATCCCTAATTCCATCCACCGGGCATGGCAACGTCGCTTTATGCTTATTTGGTGTATTGATCGTTAAACCTGCTGTATGCGTAGACTTGCTCGACGCTCCAGTCTTCTCCTGATTTCTCGGAGTTTCCACCGGCTTTAGCATAAGCTGGTTGGTAGCGGGAACGCTCCCTTGATTCTATCTAAACATCTCGCGTCCCCTTTTGACTCGTGTCACCAACGTTTAACTCAGATTTCTCCCAAATCCCAACCTTCTAGTCGTGTTATCTGGGCTTATGCCATAACTCAAGTCGACCTCAACAGCAGCTGGAGAAAAGTAGCGAGCCCCCCCCCCCTCTGACAACGACAGGACCCTATTCAGGCGTTACCCAGCACCTTCGAAGTCATCAAGATTTTCGCCGGTTGATAGGGCAGCCAAAGCGTGTCGGCTAAACGGCCCCGGGTTCCTGTACTTACCGACAGCCCGGAAGTGTCAAAACCTATTTTTCTCGAGTGTGTGTGTGTATGGCGTGTGTGTGTGCATGTGTGTGTGTGTAATTAGAATCATTATACAAATATTTGTAAATTAATATTGAACTTACACTCAACGGGAATCATTTTTCCATACAAAATGATAGCGTTAGGTGTGACATCATTTAATGGAACAGCTCCAGGAGTAGTTTCGATAAGTTGATTAACTATTGCATTTAAAGCTTCTACTTGTTCGATATCCTCAGCTTCCATTTCATTCCATTGAGCTTGGAAATTTCGTGGTATAGGTTTACTGTACGGTACTTTTTTACTTGCCAATTTTTTATTATCTTCTGCATTGTGTTCAAGGTCAAGACCAGGTATTTCACCATTTTTTTCCTCCAACTCACGATCAACAGTGATTTGATCTTCTGGGCCCATTCCTGGGATGACAGCTGAGGCGTCAGCTAATAAACAAATTAATAAAATACGTTAGTGCATTTCTTTTATTAATGTATTCTTAACGCATTCAATCAATTAATATTTCAAATATCGGTAAAAGTGAAAAACTATTCTAAACCGGTGATTTCCCCCCTAAGGGATGCCAGTTGTTACGAACAGAGAGGAGACAGAGTCGAAAGGCGAAAAAAGTAGACGACGGGACTCGATCTCGCGGACCCGAAAGCTAGAAGCCTGTGCTCTAACCACTGAGCTAACGTCTATGATGCTTTCGGATCCTATGCATCGTAGTACGGCTCGGCGGACTCTTATCGCTGACTCGTCTCACTGCTCGCATTGCCGACGTGTGCGTCTGTGACAATATATTAAAATCTTGAAAAGATCGCTCCTTTTCTATACAAGACGCACCTCACAATTTGAAAATTAAAATTTGAATATCTGTGTGCTGCGTACCTCCTCTTGTTAAATGTTAGAGTGCATGCGCGACAGTATTGTTGGAAACTCAGTTTATCTATGCGCATGTAACCTAACCCATCCTGCACAGGTGCTATATCAACAAGTATTTACAAATATATCTACAATATAGTTGTGATCATTTGCCTGAGCTATTCTAGCGTTATATATATATATATATATATATATATATATATATATATATATATATATATATATGTATATATATATATAATTAAAGTGTAAAGAAAAAAGTGCAGTCAAAAAGTGTAGTTAAAAAGGTATAGTGAAAAAAGTGTAGTAAAAAAGTGTAGTAAAAAAAGTAGAACAGTGAAATTTGTATAAATTATAAGATAAAAAAAGTATTAAATGTTAGTGAGTGTATTGTGTAATTGATAATGGCTCCGGATATGGATGCAAAGGGAACATTTGCATCTACTCATCCGGATGCCAAGTACTCCTTTGGCAGGACAACGTGCTGGCTTCCTGAAGATTATGAATATAATAGCCTGCTTTATAATTATTTCTTCTCTGTATTTTTATATCGTTATTACAAGTCAGAAATATTCATTAATTTTGTTTTTGAGTGGAAGAGTTTGCTATCTGCCTCTCTGTATAAATCTCACAGTTGAGGTTACGTATGTATATATACACATGCATAGTATGGTGCCAAATTTAAATATTCACCAATTCAGTATTATAAAACATAATTTTTCCAATTTTACCCTGTTATATTAATATTTAAAATAATATAGAAAATAATTAAAATGTCTTTTTAACTTCCAGGTAAAAATTATCGTACTGGCTTCATATCGTATGACCAAATATACCACTGCGAACCTAAACCTAAATCACTGCGATGTTGCACAGGATCTTCTGGAACAGACCGCTCGTGAATCTTTTATAAATGTTGCTATCATCTCAGAGCAATATAAAGACAGGAACGCCACACAACAATGGTTGACCGATTGCAGCAGCAGGGCAACTACCTGGGTTAACGCGTACAATCACATACAGGAACGCCCACACCATCCAAGCGAGATTTTTACTTGGGTAAAGGTGAGCGGACTATACATTTTCAGTGTGTATGCCCCTCCAAGTCTCACGGAAGATTGCTTTGCAAGACTTCTCACTAGGTTAGAAAATGAAGCAACCAACAAGAAACCCCTAATTATCGACGGAGACTTCAACGCGTGGTTCACCACATGGTGGAGTACCACAACGAACAACAGAGGTAACATACTCCTTGACAGTTTTGCAAGAGTGAAGGTACATCTAATTAATACGGGCACCGAGCCTACATTTGTAAGAGGCGAAAACTCATCAATAATAGGCCTGACCTTCGCTAGCGACGATCTTACCTCACGAATACAAAAGTGGAGGGTAAGTGATCAATATACGCACAGCGACCATAGGGCAATACTATATGAGATAATTGATAGAAAAAAGACCTCGACCAGGCCTAAAAAGCTTAGCACACGCAAATGGAATGCGAAATCACTACGCATGATGGAAGACGAAGGGCTTGACAAAGGTACTCCCGACTCCAAGGCCGATTCTCTCATGGAGCTCGTAAAAATGGCGTATGATGTCTCCATGACGCGATCTGGACAAGTAAAAAACGGTCATAGCGAAAAATACTGGTGGACAAGAAAAATTTCAGAGCTGCGCAAGAAATTCCATCGAGCGCGAAGACTGGCACAAAAAGCTAGAAACAATCGAGAACACGGGAGGGAACAATACCGGTTGGCACGAAGAATGCTCCTAAAGAGATAAAGGCAAGCAAACACCACTGCAACATTAAACTTTGTGAAGAATTAAACAGGGACTTATGACGCGGCTCAAAGGCAAAGTATTCTCGCCTGTGTTGCCTCCAGTACCTTTATGTATTTATATATATATTCATATTTTATTATTCAAATTGCGAATAAATATGATTCGATCAGATTGCTGTTCAGATAATATTTCGTGATTCTAATCGAAAGGTACCTCGTCGCCTTGTATCTCTTTCTCTATCTGTTACTATATTTGGAGATTACTATCTAAAATTGCTACGCTCTGGGGTGGGTATTCTTACGCAATAAGTGATCGCTTTTGATGTGTAAAACAAATAATGAGTATTATATGTATTTAAAGAGTGACCCAAAATTTGGCCCCTTTCTTCGAGCTCCGGAAGTCGATTAAAAAGTGGTATAATAATAGCTTATCGCGATACTTCAGAGTAGGTTAAATTTCAAGTTGAGCGTAGGTTTTGTTTTGGATATATGACGAGTTAAAGCTGTTAGTTTACCTGTTCACGCTGAGATGAATCAAATATTCTTGACAATCTTGTTCATTATGTTCAAGGTTCTCAAACACGCAAAATATATTCCTATATAAAATCTTCTGTTTTTTTCGAATCTTTCATTAGATATTGTTCAAGTGAGGTATAGCCGATTTTACAGAAAAGAAACAGGATTTTTCCGAAAATATTTGATCAATCGGTATTTTTATACTAGAGAGATTAGGTTTGGTTATACTACTGAAATGCATATTATTTCAGTAATATTTAAGTAATTTCTACTTGTTTTGTTGTTTGTTGTAATTTTCTTTCTTTCTTCTTTTTTTAGCCTTTTTCTATTTTTTTCAAATTCACAAATAAATTAATTTCTGAAGCGAATCTTCATAGCAAGTGTATTCAAGTATGCGAATCTACTTCTTTACGTATAGAAATAGATATGTCACAAATATCTTGATTCGGTACATGAACTCCTTCATACTGTGCCAACAACCAACTGTCCGTGAACCACTTTCACAGGTACAGTAGTACTTCGGGATTAAATCTCTTCCAGTCTTTGCTTTATCAAGCTTTGATAAGTAAAAGATCTTTGACATCAATCTCATATTTAGCATAGCCCAAGGTAGCTGTTCGGTGTCTCGGTGGTGGAGAAAACTGTAGTACTAAGAATATGCCTCCATTTATATGTT
Organism: Muscidifurax raptorellus; assembly: GCA_020010945.3. Classification (NCBI taxonomy): domain Eukaryota; kingdom Metazoa; phylum Arthropoda; class Insecta; order Hymenoptera; family Pteromalidae; genus Muscidifurax; species Muscidifurax raptorellus. The sequence continues at coordinate 2,134,963 of JAHUUD020000016.1, read as the reverse complement.
CTGCATAGTAAGAAGCTGCATTTCTTGTTTGATAAGGACCTAAACCTAAGTGGAACAAGTGATCTAAGGTTAGTCTAGGGAATTGCAATCTTTGATTATTCTCTTCATTATCCAATGCGGTGTACTCGATGTCAAGATAGGGAGCTTCAAGTTGAAAATGGTTAAACTCCTGAGCAATAAGTTTTAGACGGTTTGAGACGTTTAGTCGTGATTTAATTATTTGAGCAATATCCTAATGAAGCTTGTCACTTAAGACATGTTCATGAATTAAATTCAAAAGTGCAAAAGCAATTAGTAGATAGCCAAAAACATGATTTAATGTTGGATAATGGGCTGGCAAAGAAAAATATTTCAACTTTTTTTGAGGCGGCCGAAAACTTGTTTAATAATCCAGCGGCATTTTGTGATAAATCTAGACATATTTGCTTCCATCGTCTCAAGTTGGCCAAGTTCAGGGCAAAAAACATTTAATTTCTTGCTTTTTGTTAAAAAATGCAAAACGTCCCTAAAACCTCTGTCAACCAAAATATGATCACCTTCTACAAACGTAGACAATTTGTCTGCGAACCTACAGAAACAATCTTCTAAAATAGTTGCATCATTATGTCGTGCGTCGAACGGACCCAGTACAAATAGAATATACCCATCAGGCGCACAAGCCACCATGGATTTTACTAAAGGTATCTTCTTTTGTTCATTCCGAAGTTGTTTCTGTTCTGCGAAGTTAGATGATTTTTGAGCTAGCCGATACGTAGCATCAAAAACAAGACATGCCTTGTTATCTGTTATATCAAATAATATTTTTGCCATTTCAATGTTATGTGATAATGACACTGAGCGATCATTATTATTTATGAATTGGGGAACTAAGTTCTTTAGAAGATCTTCTCTGGCTAAATTCATATAAATGTCAATAGTTTGATCGCTAACTCCGAAGAGAAATGCGAGTTGATTATTAGAAAGACTTGTACGTAACTTGCACAAGAGAAAAGCTATGTGCTTAGGTTGACAAGTTTTAGCATAAGAACAAAGTCGTTGAAATTCTATTATACTATAACAATAAGGTCTAATAAAAGATTCGAAAAAATGGAAAGTAAGAAGTAGTACTGCTTGTATCTGTTAAGAATTTTAAGATTACTGAGAATAACGGATTTGCTTTGATGTGGATGAATCAAATAACAAGTTTAACTCGTCATATCTCAAAAAAAGAAACTATTCTCAACTTGATAATTCGTCTACTTTAAAGTATCCCCATAAGCTATCATTTAGTCCACTTTCGAATTGAATTCATGAGGTCTATGAAATAGGCGAAAAATAGGGTTTTTTTGGGTCACTCTTTTGAGCCATGTCGTAGTTATGGTCCGAACGTAGCCGTAAGAGCTTGGGAGCCGATGAACGTTCGGGACATCAAAAACTGCAACTACCGACAAAAACATTGCCAAAGTTCACCAAATGGTGCTAGACGACCGTCAAATTAATGTGAGAGAGATAGCAGTATTTGATAGCAAATGTATTTAAGTACAACCAAAATATGATCACCTTCTACAATCGTATGCAATTTGTCTGCGAACCTACAGAAACAATCTTCTAAAATAGTTGCATCATTATCTCGTGAACGTTCGGAACATCAAAAAACTGCAATTACCGACGAAAACATTGCCAAAGTTCACCAAATGGTGCTAGAAGACCGCCAAATTAATGTGAGAGAGATAGCAGTATTTGTCACATATTAAATCAGCATTTACATATGAGAAAGCTGTCCGTGCGTTGAGACAACGCAGAGTATCACACCTCAGCAGTCGCCATGGCGAAAAACGACGAATTACGGTTTGAACTGCTTGATTATCCGCCTAACTCACCAGATCTAGCTCCAAGTGTCTTCTTTTTGTTCCCTCATCTAAAAATTGCGCTCGAAGGACAAGGATTTTCGTTAAATGAGAAGGTAATCACCGTTACAAAGAGACAATGTAGAAGATAAAAAAAAAAATCAGAAAAAATGTCTTGTATTTTTGTTAGGTTGGAAACTTTTCAGACCACCCTCGTATTGGCATATTCATAGGCTTTTGTGATATCAAAATTAATAACATGAGCTTCCTCATTAATTTCAAATTTTAAAATACGTAAAATAGCACAAAATTAATTTCAACTCAGCAATAAAAAATATTGATAAATTCTATAATTTGTGTTAGAAAGCTAGTTATTTGTTATTTTATAATTGCATATATCAACTGGATAAAGGTAAACATTCTATAATATTTTGATCAATATTTATATACGATACAAACTAGATTTTTGATTGATTATTATTGAAGTGTCAGTAATGTCACCACCTGCGAAAAAATTCGTTCAGATAGATGTTGTAATCCCTTCAATTAAGGAGCGGATAAAGGAAAAATGCTACGCAAAATATCAGCTCATTCTTGTCTAAGCATACAGATATTCCTGAGAAAGCTATTATTTACATAATGTGTTGAAAGGAGAGCTATATAATATTAAATTAATAATACATATATTAAATTAATTCAATGTTTCTATATATGAAGACGAAATGGATCCCAGACATCAGCTAAAATAGAACAATTAATGGATGAACTGAAAGAAAAGTTTAATTCTTTTTCATAAAACGCTCCATTAAAAGTCTCTATTCTAACAATATTGCCTGATTGTTAGTCATTACGAGATATTATGGACGAGCTTAATGTTCCTATGAGAATTGCAAAAAAGGCAAGAGATTTAAGACATGAATTTGATATTTTAGCAACTCTAAAACCGAAAAAGGAAAGACATTATCTGAGAATACTATTAACGAAGTTGTGCAATATTATAACTCCGCTATCAACAATCGCGTTATGCCAAATAAAAATGATATATTGAAACTCAAAGATGGTGGTGAGGTGACATATGTGCTAAAAAGATTAATTTTACTAGACGTAAATGTTTTGTACAGAAATTTCAAGAAGAAGAATTCAAGAAGAAGAATTTAGTTGGAGTAACAGGTACGCACAGTGTGTGTGAATGTGTAATATACCAAAATTTTAAAGCAATGTATGATCGTTCAAATTTGACTAAGTTAACAACAGATTGGCTATATCCATTGCAAAGTATTGCTGATGCTTACAGTTAACAACAGATTGGCTATATCCATTGCAAAGTATTGCTGATGCTTACAGTTAACAACAGATTGGCTATATCCATTGCAAAGGATTGCATTGATTCTTTTTTATGCAGAAATGCCAATCAAAATTGTTAATTAGGATTGTGCCAACGATGCCCAAAATTATCAGATTTCGAATAGTACGTAACATTAGTCCTACTGGAAAACGATGTTGAAGGCATTACTTGCAGTATTTGTTTTCTTTTTTCTATGTTCTATGGTGTCCATAGAATGTCCTGGAATCATGTGGACAGTGCTTTTCAATGTTTGATTTTTCATTAGCCTATGAAGAGGTAAGATTCCAAGAGAATATCAGCTTTGAAAGTTTTAATTTAGAAAGTAGATTATTGCAAACCTTTCCAAAGCAAATCGTCATTGTCACAATGAATCGACGGAAAATCGTGAAACCTTTCGATGGACACCTGGTAAATAAAAATTTTGAAAATATTGAAAAAAATGACATTCTGAATCGAGCCGCATTGATTCTACGATCTGAAATTGAAAGTATCAAACAGAAATCATCTCTGATTTTTCTCCAATGAGATTTCAACAACGAAGCGTCGTCAACGTAGTTCATACAAGTAACGTCTTAGTAATTTTTTTTTCAGAAGTTCTAATTTGTGCAATGACGAACGGAAAAATTAAACCCTCAAAACACATTACTCTGGGAATGACTTTGAAAAGTCTTACTAATAGTAAAAAGATAATTAATATCATCAACAGACTCGGGCACTGCTGCAGTTATACTGTTCTGGAAGAATTAGAGAGGCAACTTTTGCATCCGTTTCCCATTCGGAGATTTGTCCTGAAGATATTATACGAACATCAAATCTTAATCCAGGTCTTGCCTTCAACAATTTCGATCGGTTCGTTGATACTAATAGCGGAAAAGATACTCTACACAATACTGTAGCTATAATTTTCCAAGATGTCATTGTTTTTATTATAGATAACCAAGATACGTCGTCATCAAGTACTTCTTGTAAAATCAAGAATTGTCTCATCTAAGGAAAAAGAGACTTCGATCTTTGGATGCTGTAACGCCAGAACTACCAGCGTACATCAAAAAACCTAGATTCGCAGAAAAATTGGAAAATTTTGATAGTCTTTTGAGATTGAGAAGAAAGTATTTTAGAACAGTATAAGAAAATTGATTTAACTTGGGTAGGTTACAACGGTATGATAATCGATGATCTTAGCTGTCAACAAAAAATTTCATACCTAACTACTATCAATTCTTCTCCGACTAACAATTCAGTGGTAGTAGGAACAGTAAACAATTGGAGTAACAGAATTAGGAAAGCCTTACATGGAAGTTACATACGATCTAGCGATTGCGAAAATAGTGCTACAGATTCAAAGTATTGAACGATCACAATTCGATAATTTAATCATTCACATTGGATCGCTTCACATTGCAATGGCGTGCTTTAAAGCAACAGGAAAATTCATAGACGGCTGCGGAATTAAAGATTCGATGGTCAAAAATAAAATATTAGCGAGCGGTTTGGTAAATAGCCTTTTAACAGGAAAACACTTCAATAGATGTAAGCGTCTGCATCCTACAGTATCACTCCAGATATTACATTTTGAATCATTCCTTGCTGCTAGTAATATAAGTTATGAACAACTTCAGGCTGAAGTCAAGAACTATATAATACAGTTCAATTCATCGAAATCCATCAATCCTACAGTTACTGATGAAAAATGCTTATGTATCTTGCAAAAATACGAGAAGTATTTACAAGAAATACTAGCTGGTGAACATGGAAAGACTCCTCAATTTTATATGATTTATGTAAGTTTAGTTGATGATTATTTCATGTTCAATCGGAGCATCAGATTAGAAAGATTTGATCTATTCAAGTATATGCTACCTAGAATTTCAAGTATCTTCTTCACTTTTAATCAACAAAATTACTCACGTTATTTAGTATTGACCACGAAAAATTGTTGAAAGTTGAAGAGATTCATCCACGATTACAGCTACAATTAGAACAAGGTTCATTTGGTGTTAAAAACAGATAACTCTTTTTCAAGACAGGCCATCGACTTAACTTTAGAGAAAACGATTAATGCCGATGCCGCGAATAATCTAACTGGAATAAGTCATTCAACTAGTTCGATCGCAGCTAGACAACAGTGGTTAAAAGCCATAGTATTCGCTCAAGAATTATTACTCACGTGATGGATACAATGGGTTTACGAAAATTACAAGATATCACAGCTGATCTTGAAAGTAGTAGGATAAAAAACATAGGCAAAAACTTCAAACATTGATTTCTCACATCAAGCAAAACGTTAATCCATTTTCCGAAAGTGTGAACAAACAGTATTTGTATAAAATTACAACTGGACGTGCTGTAAATGAAAAAATTGAACATTTTGCTTCCTCCTAGAGGAAGCTTTGTAACAGTAAAATTTTCAGTTTCGCTAAAACTTTATAGAAACACGTTTTCAGATGTTAGAAGTTCGAATTACGTGTTTTTAGGAAATGTCCGTATGGATGTGTCTCTCTCTGTGTGTGTGTGTGTATACCGTGATATTTCTGAAACTATTCAGTCAATATCAATCAAATTTGACATGCATATCTATTTTTGGATTCTAAATTCGAGAAAAAACATTTATTTTTTAATTTTTTCAATTATTTTTTTTATAGCCATTTTTTAATTTTTGAAAAACATTATTTGCATTTTTTTCAATCACTCCATTGTTACAAACAATTCAGCTAAAATGCTTTTAAAAGATAATAAAATGACCTATTTTTTCCCGTTAGGTCCTCAAGATTGACCGCTGCATTCCGCAGCTAAAATGAAAAATGTAATTTTTTTTTTTTAAATTGATATCTCTAAACTAAACATCATAACCTTACGAAAAAAAATATGTTGATGGGTTACGTGTAAAACTATATTCCATTACAATTTCAAGTGATTTGACTACTTTTTCTTTTAGTACTAAATCAAAAACTGATAAAAATGAGTTTTTTTTGAGTATCGATTACGGGCATAGAAAGGCCTTATTGCACTTGAAATTTTGGGAAAAGATAGATCTTTTGATTACCTCGGCTAAGTTCTTTTCGCAGCTTATGAAAACAATTAGTTGAAAAGATATTAAACTACAAATTCTTTGCCTCTCACCCTGTATACCCTACCCTACATAACTGAATATTATTATTTTTGTAAAAATTTATAACTCGGTAGCGAAAACTCAGAATGTTTTGACAAAATTCATGGTTTTATGAGGTTATGAGGTCTATTTGTGATATAAATTGCAATTCATCTTATTATGAAGATCCGGAGAAAAAGAAATGCATTATTAAATTAATATACTTGAACGATACATACGAACAAGGAACAATAGATTTGTTTGGAGGAAGCTACGTGCCAATCAATTGAAAGCGGGTTTTTATTTAATGTCAGAAATTTAGGTGAGGAACAACAGGAAAAGTTCATACGAGAATGTTCAGAAGATAATCTAAGATTCGAAAAAGCGATAAAGAAGAATAAAATAACAATGTTTATTGATTCTGTTGAAAAAAGAAAAATGTTAGTAAATGGAACATTACTTGAAATAAAAATACAGAGAGATCTCTTCGGAAAATTGCTGCAAATGTCTCTGGAAAGTACATTGAATACTGATATCGTATGATCATATCCACTCACACCAATTCCACTTGCTCTTTGTCATGTGGATGGTGCTATTTGCAAAACTGAGAAGTCAGTTGTAACGCATTTGTTAGAGAAAGAAGTACAAAGTACAGAACCTGAAAAATGTGACGTCATAATCTACGATGGTTTTTTCATGATTCATTCGACGAGAGATATTCCTGTTTCCTTCGGTAATATTTCCAAAAAAATTTTAGTTGATCTCATGAATACGAATGCAAAGACCGTTATCATTGCTTTCGATCGATATTTCTCGCCTTTCATTGTAGATAATGAACATATAATGAGAGGAAGAATACAAAGAGTTAGATTTGCCATCAATGGACCTGACCAAAAACAATCAAGTAGTTTTACAAATGATTTACAGAATATACATTTTAATGATTCACTAGTCAAATTTCTGTATGACGATTGGGAAAATGATCATTTAGCTCCTTTCATTTCAGGGAAAATCTTATACGTTAATTATGAGAAATGTTATAAGTATGAAGTATTTAATGACAAAGTTATAAGAACTGAAGAGAAACATTTAACATGCCGAGATCACAAAGAGGCAGATAAAAAGATAAATTTTCACGTGTGTAAGCTGGATTTTGATGCTCATGTAACTATAAGATGCTCCAATACTGATGTATTGGTAATTATGCTTGGGAAAATGCATGCATTACAAAATAAATTGGAGATCTCTGTGCTTCTTGGTACTGGAATCTCACGGAGATACATAAATATCACCAAATTATTCGAAAAATTGGGTGGTGATTTATGTATATCTTTACCAGGTTTTCATGCTTTCGCGGGTTGTGACTTCAACCCTGCGATTTTCAGAAGAGGAAATAAAAGAGGGTTCGATTTACTAAGAAAATCAAACGGTTACATACAAGCTTTCATTCAATTATCTCAAGAGTTGCACCCAAACTTCCATGAAAATTTTGCAGTATTGGAAGAATTTGTTAGCTGTATGTATGGTTTTAATAATATAAATGATGTCAATTTATCATGGATAGCAGCATTCATGAAAACATTCGGGGTCTCTATACTCTTCCACTGTGCCATTCAGTATTGCAACGACAATTATTGAGGAGCAGTTATATCCCTCAATTTTCGACTCACGCTCTCATCAAACATCAACTCATTCAACTCCAACTGATTATGGATGGAAAAAGAAGGATAACAGATATGTTTTCAAATGGTTCAAAGAAGATTAATTGCCTTCGATAAATAGCATCCCGAACTCAATCGAAGATGAAAGCGATAATATTATAGGTATTTATCATACTTTTCTCTGAAAAATAATCGTAATCTAATGGGTCGTCACAAAATGGCACCCAAACGCGGTTCACGCAACCATAAATTCTTCGAATATTAATCAAATTTAAAAATTCAAGAAGTGCGTCCATTTCCGGCAAAATCGCGTCCGACGTATATTAAATATATTACAAATTACGAAATCACGAGGACGCCATAAAATGGCATTCAACGTGAGTTGAATAAGGTATAAAGTAGTACAATTAAACGAGAGGCCGTACAAAATAGTGCCCAACGCGTATTAATAACATACAGTATCAATCATGATTTTCTATGTTCGTTTACGTCAGAAATTAACTGCATTGGAAACGTCAACGGTAGAATCACTTATTATATTATATATATACACAAAGTGACACACGCTCGCATTAACGAAATGTTTAAGCGAATAAGGCATAAACTCATTTTTTCATAAAGTCATTCTTTTCTTAAAATAACGCGATCGACACATGAATATAAAAATAGACAAAACAACAAAATTTCATTAAGCTAAATTTCACGTTCCCTAGCCAACGTGAAAAACTAATTAAATAATCGTATTGTTATGTGACAACTTTGCGATATTCATATTCGAACAATTATTTCGAATATGAAATCGAGAAAGTTCTGCACATAAAAGGTACAGCGAGACTCAAGGCCACAAAAGTATCAGGTTGCCAAGAATCTCGCTGACCTAAGCAGTTTCCCCTCCACTGCGCAAGACCGCACGTGCGAAGCCACGCTGCAGTCTTGAACTTTGCACCATCGACAGGTCCCGTAAGGCCTAATGAGTGCGACGAGTGCAGACGCACTGACGTCAGCATGGGGAAGCGTAGCTTGGAGACGCGTGGGAGGTCCGGATATACTTCCGAAGCGTCCCCAAGCCACGCTACCTCAGGCACTCCGACTCGAGCCGAGCTGCCGAGCGGACGAGAATTTTTAGTAGTTTTTGGTTTATTTTATACTTTGTTTTACTTTTGTTTAAGGTTCAGTTTATTGTATTATATTTTCCTCGGTTTTTCTTAAGTTTACGCATATATATACATATATTTTATAAATATAAAGTTCAATTGAAAATAAAGAAAGGCCAAGTGAAACCAGAAGGTATTTATTTAAAAAGAGTCGCTAGTATACATCTTATTTGATTCACCCAGCTATATATAGTTGATCCCCAAGAAACAAGAGAGCGTGTGAGGTAAGGAAATCTATTATAAAATAAATCCGCGTTTCAACCAAAGGGAAAATTAAACTGACAGCCAGGAGAGATTCGAAGAGTGGAGTCTCTCCCGTAACTACATAGTTGCGTGCGCAAGATTAACTCACGCAAAAAGTTGATTTATACTGCTAGGTGACTAACAATCACCTAACAAAAATTGGAGGTCCCACCGAGATCTCGCGCATAACTGGCAGCTAATTTTTCCTATTTCGTTGCATGAACATAGAAATCTTGAGTGCCTAAAAAAAAAAACGATATATTAAAATATATATATTAAAAAGATTAATAAATTAAATAAAATATAATAAAAAGTGCGCGAATTAATAAATAATAGAAACGCGAAGAAAAATAATAAACACTCTAAGTGACGAGAAATACAAAGGAATTAGAAAAGGATCGTATTACCTGGCCGCGTGCTATCGGCAATAGCAGACGCGTAGAAAGCATAGCGTGGCGTCGTGCGGTGACGTCACAATCGATCTTTTATACAAAGATACAGCATCGAGTATCTAAAAAAATACAAAAGAGTTTGAATTGCTGTGAACATTTAAAATTAAATAATTGAGCATTATATTAGTTTTTTTTTTTTTTTTTTTTTGATGTACGGTCCAATAAAATCATAACAAAACCATTGTTTAAAATAGAAATGAGAATATCTTGACATAAAAAAAAGCATGTAAATGATTCTAATTGTTATTTAATTCAAATATAAAAAAGTTAGAGATAAATATAGCAGAAGGATTGTTCGGTAAAAGCAGCGATAACCAAGGTGAAATTTAATCACATCTAGAAATTTAAAGTATGTGCGAGTAGTATTATGACACAATTAAGAAGGGAAGGGCCCATTTAAAATAAATGTACCAAAATTTTCTTATATATATAAGCAGTGAATATACAAGAATTTATATATATACAAAAAAAAAACTCACCAAAATCTGGTCGACCAGCAAGAAGTAGCTGAATTGGCATATTTCTGCCACAGTCGAACCAGGGCGTAGCTGACGCAGGTGCTCGATAGAGGTGATAGACCCCGCAGAGCGTGGTTGACCCTCTGAGCCTATATATACATATATTAATTAACATATTTCAAAATATATAATATAATTCTATCGAATGGTCGACAACAAAAGGGTAAGACCATTCAAAATAATTGTCTTATACTCGTATTTGAATAAATGACTTAAAGGTTACGTACCTATGAAGTAGTGTTCGGAGATGAACAAAAGTTCTGGGATACGTTTGCCTGGTGTATGGAAAATTCACACCACCTGTAAAAGAAACGTACAATTTACACAAAGCAATTTGCTCTTGTACTCAGTTGATGATAATTCAATCAAGAAATTATAAATAAAAATACTTATCTGACAAGCAGCAACAGGTTGCACTGCTCGTGATACATCGTGTTAGGTCCATAAACATTTTCAGTCACAACTTTGGTCCTAATCAACTGAACAAACCAAAACACACACACACGAGTAGAGGAGACACTCGCGAATCCACAGATTATGGGTTTCAGCAATGAATAACGCGTTTTACGCAAAATACTTTGATGAGAAAAATACGCGACGCGCGAGAAGGTTAAACACGCAACATACAGTGTGTAGCAGTCGACGCCTCGTGTTTGTTCAGAGCAAACACCAGCACAGGCGTGGAACTAGACGCGGCACTAGGGAGACTATAGTGGTGTAGGTCTAGTGACTTGGCACCTCTACAGCGGCCATTTTGGAAGAGTATAAAACGCGCGCGAGATTTAAACTACAATACATGTAAAACTGATAGATAGATGACACTTGACAATGAAAATTAACTAATTATTATAAATGAATTATTAGAGTGCCAATTTAAATAAATAAATAATTTTTTTTTATAATAAAATTTTCTCGGGGAATTTTACAACTTTTTGGTTTTATTTGCGTATAATTGAAATTTTTTACAGAGTATTAAAATAAAAATCAATTATTTAAATAATTAGAGTGAAATTCGGACACTATAAAATATTATATAGTATAGCATTAATTTTATTGTTTTCTTGTTTTTTTTTACATGCATTGAGGATTTTTACAACATCATTTCCGATTGAGGCACCACTCTAATGCGTCCATGCAGTGAATATTCATGCATTAATATTCACGTGAATAATTTAAATAATAAATTCACTTTTGATCACTTCTATTTAGTTTAATTATTTCAATTCGAAAGTGCAAAATTTTTTCATTTATTTCAAACCAAGAGCTTAACAGTAATTTTCATTGAAGTTTTTGAGCATTTGTCAAGATATTTTTAGACTTATGTATTTTATTTCATTTTAAAAAGAATTCTTCATTGGCTGACGAACTTTCTACCTTTTTCCTTTAGTTTGTTTATAAAAGCGACTATTCATCATAACCTCATAAGTCTGCTTGACAGCGGCTTTTCCTTGGATCTGCTCAATAGCGCTCACTCTATATCCTAAGGTTTGCTCAGTAGCAACCTGATCCTTTGGTCTGCTTAGCAGCGACTACTCTTGTGAATCCTGGGTCAGCTGAGTAGCGGCTCTCCTTGGACCAGCTTAACAGCGGTCATTGTATCCAATAAGACACAACCCATGAAGGAAGAAAATTTGTCAGGCAGAGAACAATTATTTAACAAAAGAAGATCAGGAAAAAAATATTTCTTGCAGAAATTATTGTTTGAAAAGAAAGCAAGATCAATTGCACAATTATTACCGGGAAGACAGTAACATAAACGCGAATCATAATAAAGTTTTTGAGAATAATTTAAATTTTCGATCTGAGGTAAGCAAAAAGTTTAATGAACTTTTGGAGTTCGCCTTAAAGGAAACAAATAAACGCGAAACCAATTAATTAGTGTTTTTGACAAAAGACCACATCTAGTTGCCCTTGAACCAGTTTGAAGTATTTCCTGATGACCCTAAACCCACACTTAGCGACCAATAACCCGCTTGAATAAACAATCCCAACATCTAGACCCATTATAAACTATTTTTCCTTTGAAAGAAGAAGAAGAATTTTCACGAAAAAAATATACAAAACAGCATTCAAAATGAATCTAGGCGACGAAACAAATGCCAGAGGAATCAGAACAACAAATGCGAACGAATCTGATTCCAATTTTATGCTGATGAATAGCATGGCAAACACCTTCGCGCTCATGAACTGCATAAGCGGTATCTCGACTTTTGACGGCAAGAGAAGTCTCAGAGAATACATACAGGACTTAAGAAATGCAGCATCTCTAGTGAGTGAAGACATACAACCACAGTTTTTACAAAATGCATTGCACAAAATCACTGCACCAGCAAAGAAGAGTTTAATCAATAAACAAATTACCACAGTTAAAGAACTCATAGCACATCTAAAACAGAGATTCGGACCAGGAAGGAATTTTAGCTATTTTAATAACAAAATTCAGAATGTTCGAATGAGAGAACATGACACCGTTGGTGATTTCTATGATGAAATCGCCGTCTTGCTTGGCAGTGCAAAAACAGCACTCCAAGAAGAAAAAGGCAGTAGTTACAAGAAAGAAAAGATGGACCCGTTGAAATCGCTTGCAGTGGATATATTTAGCGGAAAGAGTTGACTATAGCAAACCGGCGACACTACGTGAAGCCTATGAAGAAGCTGTACGTCTAGAGACGAGGATGGAAGCTAAAATAATCCCAGACTCCAGACCATATCGTGGCCGGAATCATGGCTATAATACCCCCAGATTATATAGTGAACCACGGACTGCAATGAATTACAGAAATAACAGAAGATACAATGACGAAGATCAATACAGGAACAGTCAGCATAGAGATCCTCACTACATAGGTTACATAGAAGAACGATACGAACATGAAAAACCTGAATACATTGCTATGTACAAGATCGATCGAGAAATGTACCACGTGATGGATATTCTACCAACCGCCGCCAAACAAATGGTTATCAACAAAACCATTACCAAGAGAATACTTACAGAAATCCGGATTACGTAAATCGTTACAATAATACAAATTATGGAAACGGATTTCGCCAGAACCAAAACTACAATGACAACCGACAAGAGAGTTACCGTTGGCGCGAAAGTAATAATCAATCCTACAGAGCGAGTCAACGAATATTCAACCCTCAAACAGGAAGATATGAAAGTACGCAGAACCGACCTGACAGGCGGAATGCCAGCAATTGGCGTAATGAAAATCCCAGATGTGACAATCAAAATGATAGGGGCAATTTAAACTACCAACAGGCTCGTCACGAACCTAAGATGACGAGCCAAAATCAAAAGTATTCGAGACAAAACGATCAACAAACACCAAGGAATATGGACCAAGCAAATTATCAAAGACAGATGCAGGAATACAACCAGAATCGAGATTTGAATCCCAGGAACCTGCAAGAAAATCAGACGAAAGCCCCAGTAATGGCAATACTAACCAAACCCGAGAGATCGCGAGGATGTGTTCCACGAACTGTAAAGGACCTGAAAACTATAATTGGAAAGATGGAGAGGCAACAGCTGTAAGAATAAAGATACCCGAAGGAACACAGCGACCGTATTTGGACTTCATGATAGATAATGGCGCAACTGTAAACCTAATAAAAATCGGAGCTCTGCACGACGACTTACCAATAAGCATTGAAGATGCCAGAGAATTAGGAGGCATCACAGACCAAACAGTGTGGACAGCAGGATCAGTGTACCTGGATATAAGAGGAACCCCAGTCAAATTTCAAATAATACAGAACGATTTTCCCATTAAACAAGATGGCATGTTAGGAAGGAATTACCTAAAGAAGGAAGAAGCAGTAATCTCCTACCATAAGAATGCTCTCATGGTAAGTGGTGATGTAATGCATCCCATACCGTTCATAGAACATGAAGAAGAACATAACCCAAGGAATCTAAGAAGAGGTTATACATACAAACAAGCAAATGAAGTACTGAAAGTATAAGCAAAAATTGATGACGAGAGCAAATGTATGGAACAAAATATGGAGAACCAAGAAAATGTTACCACGGACAAAGTAAAATACATAATAAAAGCTAGAACTAGACAAGTAGTCCAAATTAATCTAATTAAAAGTGTCTTGAAGGAAGGCTACATTCCTAGGATACATGTAGGAAATGACAATGTATTTCTTGGTAAAGGCGTAGTAAATAATGTAAACAATACCTGCAAAATGATGGCCATAAATACAAGTGAACAAGACGTAATGATAGAGGTAGATCCAAAAGAATTAATACCTTTCGATACCGGACCAGACTTTCTACAAGAAACAGACAGTGATTTTGATGGAGATGCAATTGTTGATCAAATTAAAAGATTAGAACGAGTGGAGTCATCAATCAGAAGAAATCATTTGAATAAAAAGGAATTAGAAATTGTGGACCACATAATAGAAGATTTTCTGGATCGATTTCTATTGTCAGGAGACAGACTCCCGTGTACCGACATGATCGAGCATCATATTCACTTAGAAAATAGCGTACCTATAAACACTAAGCAATACAGACATCCTCCTCAACATAAGCAAGTTGTAAGAGAAAGCGTAGCCAAAAAGCTCAAAGACAAGATTATAAGAGAATCCAATTCATCAGAAATCAGAAATCCAGACATCCCTGCAATTCACCCATCTGGATAGAACCTAAGAAACCAGATAGTCATGGCAACCCAAGATGGCGCATGGTAATTGATTTCAGAGAACTAAATAAGAAAACCATCAGAGATGCATACCCGTTACCAAATATTGCGGACTCACACTAGTCTTGCAACCTGACAAGATTGAATTCTTTAGAAAAGAAGTTGGATTTTTAGGACACACAATTAGCGCAAAAGGAGTTGAACCCAATCCAGAAAAGGTTTCGGCAATAGCCAAACTGGCCACACCGCCTAATGGAAGAACCCATCTTACAATTCCCGGATTTTAATAAGAAATTCACCTTAACCGCAGATGTATCAGACTACGCGATCGGAGCAGTCCTGAGTCAGGAAAAGGATGGTTTGATCATCCAGTCCAATACTTGTCTAGAGCTTTAAATAAAGCTGAAAGGAATTACTCCACCACTGAAAAAGAGTGCTTAGCGGTACTATATGCTCTACATCAGTTTAGACCATACTTACTGTGTCGCAAGTTCACTTTAGTGTCTGACCACGAAACATTAAATTGGACGCATACCAGAAAAGATAAACAAAAATTTACCTAGAATCAAAGTGATGATAATAGAAGAAAAAGCAAAGCAAGAATAAGAAAAGGTCAAAAACAAAGTACCATCACAGAAGATTAGTTTTCGCAACAGAGCACACTCAGCATCGGAGAAAACCGCAGTACCCAGAGGCAGGGGTAGACCCATAGGAGCGAAAACAAACGAAGAAGCGCCCAAACTGGAACATAGTGTGGTAGCGTAGAGGACAAGAGCAAAACGTGCTCAGGTAGAAAGCCCAGTAGGACAATACATCAAACAAGGTGGACCAAGCAAAACGTCCAAACCCATTAGTACAAAGAAAACTACGCAAACAGAAACACCAACAAAAATCGAAACAGCAGACACCGAGACAACCTCTATCAAACCACGAGAAGTGCCAGGAAGTTCATCTGACATAGATTCGGACATTTCAATGACAGTCAACCCATCCAGGAGATCATGGCTATCGTCAGCGTCTAATGAAGACAGCTACTTAGATAAACCACCCATACCAGATCCCAGATACAGCGGATTACGACAACCAGACTCAGAGACTACAGAAGATGAAGCCCAAGAAGTACCCGAGAGCGAGACATCTTCAGAAGATAGTCAGAATGAAACCATAAGCAATATCGCAATAGACATGACTGCAGTAGAAGATTCTCAAGATGAAGATAATGCAGATGAAGAATCTATAGAAAATCTATCAGTCAGAACCACCCTAACGAGACAAGAAGTAGAAGAAGCTAGCAGAAAATTTGAAGAAAGCATGAGAAAATATGAAATGGATAAACAAGCTGATATCGACGAATCAACAACTAACATAGATACCCAACTGGATTTACCCTCACACTTCTCTGACGATGACAATGTACCCGATGATGTGCGTGAAGCAATCTACATATCTGATCCACGATTTGAGAAAGAAACCGATGTAGACAAAGTTTGGAGAAAAAGTGTTCAAACCCTTATAAAACGAGCACGACAGAAGCTACAAGAAGCATCTGGTCAAGAGGACACAGGTAATGAGTCAGATGTCGAAAGCGTAACTGACATAATACTGCTACCAGTGAGAAAGACATTATCAGTCACACCTACAATAAAAAGTGACATCCCTACCGCCAACAGTACACCAAGAAATAAGTCAAAGAACCACAAGAAGTTAGGGATATTGAGTGAAATAGAAGCCGAAGAAGGCTCCATTATAGATATAAGATTTTCGAAACCACCAGAACCCACAATGCCTTTTCTCCTACCCACCCCACCAGGTTTAGAACCTCTAAATAAAGGTCATGACACACGAGAAAGCGAGCAAAAATCCGAAAGCAATTTAACTCGTACCACTGAAAAGGCCATGCGAATTCCCAACAACATAATTACCGTGAGAGAATGCCTCACACATAAGCGAGACAATATTGTTCATTTCCTATCAGCGGACTGTGACAACACGTGGTCCGTTACCAGACTACTCGGAGAAATAGGAGCCATTGATCTAATGAAAATAAAGAACAGAAGACCAAAACCAGGACAAATCTTAGTCACTCCTTTCAAGAAACATCAAATATTTACTGTAATAGTGAAAGACAAGTACTTCAACACAATAAAAATGGAGAATGTACACAAAGGACTCAAGAACCTAAAAGAAATATTACTCAATAGAAATATCAAGAATTTCAGAGTAGCATGAAAAGGAGACATTCTGGACCAAATGGGCTCCCCAAATATCATTGAAATACTTCATGAACATTTTCACAAAAGTAAAATAAGAGTAACAGTAACAACAATGTGTTACGGAAAAGCAGAAGTACCCGCTGAAAAAGGCAGAAACGAAATAATTGGACACCTTCATGACAGCCTGACAGGAGGACATAAAGGAATCAACCAAACGTACCAGAAACTAAGGGAACGATACTATTGGCCAGGAATGAGAAACGACGTTCAAAACTACGTCAGACGATGTGCAAACTGTCAAGAACAGAAAATAGAACGGTTCAAGACGAGAGAACCAATGATCATCACAGACACGCCAATAGAAGCTTTTGATAAAGTATCAATTGACACAGTGGGAAAATTGAAGATGACACCAAGAGGGAACTGTCATCTCTTAACGATGCAGTGTAACTTAACCAAATACCTAATAGCAATACCCATCAAAAACCTCAATGCAACGACAATAACTGACGCACTGGCGAAATATCTGATTTGTCAATTTGGAGCTCCGAGAGCCATACTCTCAGACCGAGGGACCAGTTTCCTATCAAGTATAGTAGAATCACTACTGAAGCTATTCAAGATAAATCATCTAACAACTTTAGGCTATAGACCTCAAACAAATGGGTCATTGGAGAGAAGTCATGCTCCACTCATAGAGTTCATCCGAATATACTCTGAAAGATACGATGATTGGGACCACCTAACCCCCTTTGCAACCTTTACATATAATACCAGTGTACACGCAGCCACGAACTTTACACCCTTTGAATTGGTTTATGGAAAGATAGCACGTTTCCCTTTGAGAATACTTTCCGATGAAAAACTAAAAACATATAGCGTTTATATGCGAGACCTAGTATTAAGACTAGAAGAAAAGAAACTTTTAGCAGGAGAAACTCAAATAACCAACAAAATTAGGACTAAAGAAAGGTATGACAAAAAGGTCAGAACTTTCAAGGGAAAAGTCGGCGGACATGCTAGATTAATTAAAGAACCCCGCGTTCATAAGTTCGATTTATATAGAAATAAACCACTAAAAATCATAGAATTCGTAGGTCGGAAAAATGTAATTCTAGAATACCCCAACGGAAAGAGGGTCAGAAAACACATTGACAAACTAAAGGATGTCGAGATGGATCCTGACCTGAATTCTGACTAAATCACATGAACAAAGGGAATAATAAAAGGGACAATATCATTTATAAATGTAAACTAATCACTATTTTTTTTAGGACAGGACACACTCAATCATAAATATTTCAATAATTTTAAAGTATAGATATGGAGATCCAATGTGGACCCTTACACCTATAGACACACACATATATATATATATAAAAAAAAAAAAAAAAAAAGAGAGTACCCATACCATAAAATATTATAGAAAAAGAGAGTCACCAACATCAGATCCAAAGTGCGTACCGTAACCGATACGAAGCACAAGGACCCCAAAACCATATATCATACCCTAGTAATTGTTACATGACCAATAATAATAAACATTAAATACCATATTTAAATTGGACCCTGAATCAAAATTAATTCAAACCAACTTGAATTGTTCCAGCAAAATGGACCACACCAGCATAGACATACTAGATATCACTGAGATGGACAAAGTGAGCATATTGGCAAAAGCTCAAGGCGACCAACAGGCCATAACTCACCTCTTCAGAAGTTATGGACCCTGCAACATCACATGCACCACTACGACAACACCAAATCTATATTTACTGATGGTCATATATGAAAATGAACATCAGAAAAATAGAACCCTGAATGCAGGAGAAGATGCGATGAAATTTATGGATGGTCATGACAAAGAAAATGACATCACATCAACAGTAGAAAGAAAACTTGCAGAGGAACCTAATTTGTCAATACCCCAAAGAATGATGATGAAGATGGGATATCAACGCGGAAAAGGGCTGGGACGAAATCTTCAAGGCATGGTCGAAGCTCCGTTTCTGACACCATGCACGAACAGACAAGGTTTAGGCCCAACCGTCGAAAATCAGTTCACACAGGAGACGCAACTACAATTTATACAACAATGTACCCACTCAAAAGAAAATGACACAAAACACATGACGCCACGTATCACACATTTTAAAAAACTAAACAACAAAACAATGACAATCACAATAATAGGACCCAAGCACGATCTATTGGCAAATCTAAAAGAATTTGGCCAGTGTGGATAGAGCTGGTTTACACCAACAAAGACGGAAAAACCTAAATATTAGCCACATACAAAGACGCCAAAGATAATGAGAGTGCCACACTTTTCATAACAGAAAACCAAGAAGAAATTCCATCAACCCTGGAACCAGAGAAAACAGGAGAAGACACATCTGACACATGGGTGCAAATGAAACCCAGTCAGATGCCAGTACCCAAACCCAGCATCATAACCGGACGTTTAGACGATACTGTAGGACTAAGATTCTGCGCCCAAGTACCCTTAGCCATGGACCACGAAGAATTCGTAAAAGTATTCGCAACATTTGGACCAGTGGACCACATCAGATTTTTACTACAGAAAAATCAAGATGAGGAAAAACCTCATAAGAAATATCTAGCTTTTGTGCAGTACTTCAACCACAGTGATGCTCAGAAAGCCATGGACCATCGCAACCATCTCTACAGACAAATATGGGCCGCCCCAAAACATCTTGCGAGAGACCAACAGTCATACAGAAGGGTACATCCGGTCTGTCATCGATTGGCTGATACGAGGCTGAAAAGAGAACATCAAATGGTCTGCAAAATCCAAAATGAAAATGCAAAGCTGCTGCACAGAGCATGTGGCCAACTAATACTATATAAAAATTGGGACCAACATCTGAAAGAATGCAATGGCTGCATCACCAACAACATGAACAAAATAGAAACTAAAACCAACCCCGCCAAACACACACCATGGACAAGCAGAGCTGAAACCATCTTGAGCGAGAGAACGAAACAGGAGGGATGCTCAATCAACCCAACCTCATTACAGGACCAGAGCATTGACGGTGACCTAATGCTCGATGAACCATTGGTACCAACCAAAGAAGACAGGGTAGACGCCGAAGATGAAGACCTGCTGGACCGCTTTGAGACATTAAGCCTCATCAGTCAGGGGGCTCTATCACAATAACCCATCTAGGACCTACTGATGGATAACTCACCTACTTTATCGTCGACAGAAACCAATTTACTTATATGATTTATTGGTATAATAAAGGAAACCATATTTTTGTACTTTTATAATGAAACCCGGACCATTTAACTCTAACCCCACCAACCATATCACGAGATAAAATATATTGTTAAATTTTAAGATAAGATATAATAACCTTAGAAATAAGAACTAACAAATGACAATATTAAAAAATTTTAATACATATACAATTTATACAATACAAAATAAGAATACATTAAGTATAAGAAGCTAACAATACTAATGAAACAGAAACTAAGATAGATTTTAAAGGACCCTGGGACCAAATAATCCAGCAACAAGTAAGTGGCAACCGCCAGAATTAAGTTCAATAAGCTTTCTTCATCTTCTTTTTATTCAACACCAAATTAAGGACATGAAAGAGATGACCTATCCAACAAACCCATCCCATCGTGCAAATAAAAGAATGAAATTCATTCGAAAGGTCACATGTATAAAAAAAAGGAAGAAGGGAAAACGCATAAACTAACAAGATAAAAAACATATAGATCTTGTGTAGGGTATGACGGCACACCGAAACTAAACAAATGATTGGTAGAACCATCACGCTTACGTGTCATAAAAACTTGCTCCATATCTACAAAATCAAAATGCACACTAACAAATCATCCCTGTAACATGTTCGTCCTTGTCCTTAATTTGAGACTTTAGTTTTTTTTCATTAATTGATACATTCACATCTTTGAACCTTACTTGTTATGGACCACCAACTGAACCACACTACCCTCAGAACCCGCGAAGTTTGTCGAGGACGACAAACGTTTTCAAGGGGAGGAGGATGTTATGTGACAACTTTGCGATATTCATATTCAAACAATTATTTCGAATATGAAATCGAGAAAGTTCTGCACATAAAAGGTACAGCGAGACTCAAGGCCACAAAAGTATCAGGTAGCCAAGACTCTCGCTGACCTAAACAGTTTCCCCTCCACTGCGCAAGACCGCACGTGCGAAGCCACGCTGCAGTCTTGAACTTTGCACCATCGACAGGTCCCGTAAGGCCTAATGAGTGCGACGAGTGCAGACGCACTGACGTCAGCATGGGGAAGCGTAGCTTGGAGACGCGTGGGAGGTCCGGATATACTTCCGAAGCGTCCCCAAGCCACGCTACCTCAGGCACTTCGACTCGAGCCAAGCTGCCGAGCGGACGAGAATTTTTAGTAGTTTTTGGTTTATTTTATACTTTGTTTTACTTTTGTTTAAAGTTCAGTTTATTGTATTATATATTCCTCGGTTTTTCTTACGTTTACGCATATATATACATATATTTTATAAACATAAAGGTCAATTGAATATAAAGAAAGGCCAAGTGAAACCAGAAGGTTTTTATTTAAAAAGAGTCGCTAGTATACCTCTTATTTGATTCACCCAGCTATATATATATTTGGACCTTCCTTCGACCAGAAGGATATTGAGGACAGATTTTTTGAAGTTGATCCCCAAGAAACAAGAGAGCGTGTGAGGTAAGGAAATCTATTATAAAATAAATCCGCGTTTCAACCAAAGGGAAAATTAAACTGACAGCCAGGAGAGATTCGAAGAGTGGAGTCTCTCCCGTAACTGTATAGTTGCGTGCGCGAGATTAACTCACGTAAAAAGTTTATTTATACTGCTAGGTGACTAACAATCACCTAACACGTATTTACGAACATACATTGATACAAAATGTCAGAATTAGATATAATAGCAAGCATAATCTTGACGATTTCATTGCGTTAATTAACGAGGCTGTACTAGAACAAACATTGAAAGAACTTAAACTTGACCCATATAGACCGACTACAGAATGAATTGAAAGATTGCGTAGATGATTGCAAGGCGAATACATACTGGAAGACTTTACAATATCCCGAACGATTAACGAAGAAGCAAATTCAATTCCGACGAAGTAGGAGATTTTTGGGAACAGCAAGGAAGAAACGTAATAAAACGAAACGTACCCCACGCAACAACAAGTCCGAACGATTCATTACTAGGTAATAATCCTGCACCTAACACGACGGAACAGACCGCCGTGTCAAGTAAATTCACACTAGTAATGCTACAAACGGGGCAGACGATTAAAATCGCGACAGACGTTGCAAATTTTGGGGAAAATCAGAATCGAAAGAACAGGAGGATTTATTAATCCAAGATTTAATAGATCAACAAACGAATCGTTTCACCGCAGGTAATAGTACGCCGCGTAACATACGCTCACCAGCGCTGAGAAACTTAGATGAATCGATAAAGCGCTCAAACGAATTAGCGGCACGTCAGCAAGAATTAAGCAGGAAATACGAAGAGCTCCGCCGCTAAAACGAATTATCGCAACGCGCAAATAGAAGCAACGGGTAGAGACATTACGCGTCGAGCACAACCGCCGATAGATAACGAGCACGAGGATAAACCACGTGATGTAGCAAAAATCATATCAGCATGAAATCTTAAAATTATTGCGAAGCCTACCATTATTGTTAGTCGAACCGGCGATAAATGCACGAAGAGCATATAAAAATGAATGGCGTACATAGGAAGATTTTGAAAAAGACATGAGAATTCAGATCCGATAATTATCCGGAAGAATTCGTGGACGGAATTCGAGAAAGAAAGCAAAAACCGAACAAAACGATGAATAATTATTTGAACGAATATCTCGCAATGCTTAGAAAATTATTAGAACCGTGGTCAGACACGAAAAAGATAAACCAGATATACTGTAATATGCGCGGAGAATTTTTTGCATTATTGCAACCTTTGAAAAGCGGAACTCTCGACAATTTTATTAATCAAACTAGGGCTATAGGGAAAGCATACGAGACCGGAAAAAGCTCGTTTGGCAATACGCAGGCGAATGCGTCGTCACAAGATAACGTAAGAAATCTCACTAACAAATCGTGTAAAAACGAAACGAGCGTAAATTCCGTAAAAATACCGACAATGGGCGAGTTTGGTAAAATTTTAAATAAAGAATCAACAAAAATCAGAGAATCGATCAGAATGTCGACATCAAGCAACACAAATTCGCAACAAAAACAGAATAACTCGGATAATCAAAATAATGGCGCGAGTTGACAAGCCGCACAGTGGGACGAAACAAGGTCGCTGTGGACAAATCACTCTAGAGACCTTCAGGATAGACGAAATGAAACGATTTTTTTTTTAAATTTAAGCTGAGGAAATTTCCTATCGATTGCTCAAGCCCGATTTTGAATTAAGCTCAATGCCGTCCCGTGAAAAATCAAGGAAGAACAGGAAATTTTAATTTTAAAATTCAAATTTAACATAGAAAACAGAAAAGTGGACCAAGTCAGTCTTTTTTTTCAAATTGAAGCTAAAAATGTATTTTTTCGGCCTCCACAGTAGGATTTTAAATTATAATCAATACAACTCCGTGGAAAACGAAAAAGTACGAAAAATGCCCTTTAAACCTGAAAATCCAAAATGTACACTGTCATATCATTGAACTTACTTTTTCGATTTTCCACGGAGTTGTATTGATTATAATTTAAAATCCTACTGTGGAGGCCGAAAAAATACATTTTTAGCTTCAATTTGAAAAAAAAGACTGACTTGGTCCACTTTTCTGTTTTCTATGTTAAATTTGAATTTTAAAATTAAAATTTCCTGTTCTTCCTTGATTTTTCACGGGACGGCATTGAGCTTAATTCAAAATCGGGCTTGAGCAATCGATAGGAAATTTCCTCAGCTTAAATTTAAAAAAAAAATCGTTTCATTTCGTCTATCCTGAAGGTCTCTAGAGTGATTTGTCCACAGCGACCTTGTTTCGTCCCACTGTGAGCCGTCGGTCAAAACCAAAGATACGCACAAAAAGGCGCAAAATTCAGACAACCCGAGAGTAGCAATTACAACAATCGTAGCAATCACGCAAATAGTAACAACCCGAACGGGAACGGGTCAAATTATAGCAATAATAACTGGGGATGCAAACAGAGAAACGGAGGTAATAGAAGAAATTTTAGCAACAACAATCGAGGCGGAAATTTAAACCAGGGCAAGGTGGGCAATTTTAATAATCATCGCAACAAAAACGGCTATTGCAGGAATAACCGATTCCAAAATTCGAGCCAAAACCGCAGCGTACCGATCAACTCGATAAATACAAACTCGGCGGGAAACGCGAATTAGGCGGCGAACGCGAGATCGCTACGTCGTTTCAAAAGTCTAAGGTCTCCAAAATGAGAAGGAAGATAGTCACAAATGGCAGTAGCGAGCAGCCCAGTAAAAATTCGCAGGATTCACTGTTAGTACCGGACGCGGAAAACCTAATAAAACATCCGCGATATTAAAGATGCAAACATTATGTCAAATCAATTGGATACTTCAATTGAAGCAGGAATAGTCGAGAAGTCGCACACCACCTGGAACAACCCGATACTCATGGTCAGAAAACGCGATAACACGTACCGAATGTGCGTAAATATGCAAGCCGTGAATAGTTTATCAAAGAAAGACGCGTATCCCCTACAATATTGGACGTAATTTTAAATAAATTGAAACGCGCGAAGTACATAACTACAATCGACTTAAGTAACGCATACCACCAAATACGTCTAACAGAAGCGTCGAAAGAAATAACGGCATTTACAATACCGGGTCGCGGTCTACGACAGTACAAGCGTTTACCTATGGGACTGAGCGGCAGCGGAGCGACATTTCAAAGACCGCTCGAAGAGTTAATCGGCGACCATGAACCATACGCGTACAATTATCTAGATGATATTGTACTCGCGACAGAATCATTCGAGGAGCATTTGCCAACTCTTCGAAAATTAATTAATCGTATAAACGGCACCAGATTAACGATAAATCGCAACAAGAGTAAATTCTGTCGGAAAGAAGTTAAGGTTTTAGGTTTTCTAGTAAATAAGAAGGAATTGAAGATAGATCCGGAGAAGACCGAAGCAGTTAAAAACTACCCAGGACCTAGAACCCTGCGGCAGCTGCGCAGATTCTTGGGAATGGCCTCGTGGTTTAGAAACTTTATTAAAAATTACGCATCAATAGCGGATCGGCTCAAGATGCTTACCCGAAAAGACGTTAAATTTATGTGGAAAGAGGAGCACGATAAAGCTTTGAGATTATTAAGAAAATTCTTATCGAAGCCCCTCTTTTGCACAATCAGGATCCCGACGCGTAATTCATTTTGCACTGCGTTGCATCGAACACAGGATTGGGAAGCGTGATAACGCAAGTAGTTAATGGAGTAGAAAGAGTACTAGCATACGCTAGTAGAGCATTAAGTAAAAACGAATGAAATTATAGCACAACGGAACGCGAGAGCTTAGCGATAAAATTCGCGAGAGAAAACTTCACACCGTATATTGAAGGCGGCACTTTTACAGTGATAACAGATCACAGTGTTTTGCAATGGTTATTTAAAAAGAAAGACCCAGTAGGAAGGTTAGAACGGTGGGCAAAAGAATTAATGAGTTATAACTTTAAAATCGTGCACAGAAAAGGCACGTTGCTCAAAGACGACGAATCAGTTAAAATCAGCGCGATCGAAATTAAAGAAATTACAACCAAATGGTATAAAAAACGATTATACCAGATATTAAAACATCCGCGCAGATACAGAGACTGGAAGGTAGTCAACAGAAATATTTACAGATACAAATTGGAAAAAGACATAGACGACATAATGACAGACTTAGACGCATGGAAACTCGTTATTCCGCCAGACAAGTGCGATCAAATTTTCGAGAAAATGCACTCCGAACCATCAGTTGGTCATTCAGGAGTAGAGAAGACATACGATCGGTTAGTACATTTTTATTATTGGCCTGGAGCATATAAAGATACGGCAAGATTCGTGTAAAACTGTAAAATATGCTAGCAAACATAAACCAACCAGCGCGCACAAGTAGGTTTCATGGGGACACGTGACGTCGACAAACCGTGGAAAATAATCGTAGCAGATTTAATGGGCAAATTTTCCAGAAGTATAGCAGGCTATGAGCATATAATAGTGTTCGAAGATTTATTTTGGCGATTCATTATATATGTACCGATCAGAAAGAAAACCGCCGCGAATGTTAAAAACGCGCTAGAAAACATAGTTTGCGCCCAATTTGGCACGCCATAAATACTTTATCCGATAACGGCCGTGAATTTATTAATGATACGATGAAAACGTTCTTAGATGAGAATTCGATAGTTCACGAAAGAAAACCAGCGTATCACCCGCAAAGTATTCCTGTAGAAAGGGTAAATCGTGACTTAAAAACACGTATAACGGCGTATATAAAGGACAATCATAAAGAATGGGACAAATTTATCCCACAATTCCAATTTGCGCACAATACTAACGTACACGCATTTTTAATTTTCGGCCGAGAATTACATCCACCGAAATTATGGCGACGGGAAGTTGAAATGCGAATCGAGACAAGTCCGAAAAACCCAAATTCAGCAACCACGACAGCGACAGCTCGAAGTCCGTCAGATCAGTTCAAAAGTATAATACGCAAGAAAGAAAGAGAAAGAAATTGGAAAAATCCAAAAACAAGCGAAAGGCTGACGTAAACAAAAAAATTAATGACATAAACAATGCCGATGATAGCAAAGAAAACAAAAATTATACTAATAATAATGATAGTTTAAAAGATAAAATAAATGATTGGACCGAGAGAATCCCAAAATTATTGCACGTGCACGACAACACTCTAGTCCAAGTAGACAAAGAAAAGAGTAAACAAGAAAAGCATAATAATAAAGATAAGCGCGAACAAGCTTTTGAAATAGAACATCTCGTCTGGATAAAGAATAAAATATTATCCTCTGCACAAAAAGATATAAGCGCAAAATTAGCTAAATCATATCTTGGACTTTTTAAAATTAGCAAAAGAATAGGGGAAGATGTCTACACTTTGCAAGATATCAACGGGAATAACCTCAGCAGCTCATGTCACGCAAAAGAATTAAGAGAATACAGGAGCGAAGAAAAGTCCGAAAAGAAGCCCTAAAAGAAGGTAAGGGAGGAAGCCGAAGAAAAACCTAAGGAAAACGGTAACGCGACAGTACCAAAGAAACTAAAACGCATGCCCGGCAGGCCGCCTAAATAGAGAACCTTGTAATGAGAGTAACACCGAGCTTGGCTGAAATGCAAGAGGAAATCCCAGCAGGAAGCAAAAAAAGGATCACCCAAAGTATGGATGAATGTGAGTCAATTAAAAATTACAAGCACAACAAAGAAATATATTTAAAAGCGAAACGGTTACAAAACTGATCAAATTTTGTTTCTTTTTCGCAATGACGTAAAGCTTTTGTTTTTGTATGCAAGGGTGCATAGAATTATTACGTCTTGTGACGTAAACTTTTATATTTTGTTTTTTTTTAATTTAGATCATGCATTTAGGTAACGAAAATCAGAAATCCAAACTAAAGAATTTTCAATGTACAGGGTGACCTATTTTAATCGCCGCACCCGGATTTCTCGCAACCTAAGCCAGATAGAGAAAAACGGTTTAGACAAAAGTTGTAGGGGACAGAGGGGGTCACACAATGGCGCTAACGTCGTTGACCTTGAACTTGACCTTCAAGGATATTTCAAGGTCAAAGTGGTTTTTTCATATAGGAATACCTAGTTTTAACCCCGGATTCGGAAAGAGCGGGAATTTAAGGTTCAAAATCATATTGAGAAATTTTTTTCAAGGTAGTTTCAAGGTCAAACTCCGAAAAGTCCGTTTAAAATCAGTTTTTCCATGAACCACAGGCTTAGCTGGTTAAAATTGATCTTAGGCTTAATAGGGGAACCCACACATCCCAAACCCAAAAGTTACATATCCTAGTAAACAAAACTCAAACTCGTACATCCTAACCCCATGCACTTCATGCCCTCACATGCTAAACTGTTACACCCCGATCCCACACAACCATACTCCACATTCCCTAGTCCCACACATCCCTACCCCACGCATGCTATCCTGCACACCCCAAATCTGTTATAAATGTATTAACCTTACTTTTTGCGCTACCCAGAAACAACGACGTGGGCGTAGTAAGGATTGTTTCCTTTGGGGTGCTTGATTAAAGTAAGTCCCGTTGCCTCTCACTGTTCGGGGTGCTTGATTAAAGTGAGTCCCCTTGCCTCTCACTAATGTAAATAAATTTGTATTTAACCTCGACGCAAGTGCTCGAAATTACGACCATTTGCTTCAAGGCACATAGTCAAACGCCTTTGAAAATGGCGAACGGTGCCCTGCAAAGTTTGTCTCGGAATGGCAGCGCATGCTCGACGAATCCTGTCCTGCATATCTGCTCTTATAGTGGGTTGTTGCTGAAAAACAGCATTTTTCAAATACCCCCATAAATAAAAATCTGGCGATGTAAGATCGGGTGAGCAAGCAGGCCACTTAACCGGACCTCCTCGACCAATCCATCTGTTACCATAGTGCTCATTTAAAAAAGCCCTTACAATTCGTGCGAAATGTGGTGGTGCGCCGTCCTGCTGGAGCCACATTCTTCGACGCGTTTCTAAATCAACATCAATCATCAATCCAGGTAGTTCATCTCTTATTAGCGTCAAATAGGTATGTTGATTTACATTTTCTTCAAAAAAATAAGGGCCAATCAAATATCCATTGATAATCCCGCACCATACCATAATACTCCAACGTCTTTGATGGTTTACAGTTCTGACCCAATGAGGATTGACATCAGACCAATAATGGCAATTATGCCTATTCAGTTCCCAATCACTTTGAAATTTTGCCTCATCAGAAAAAAGAACAAAGTTAAAAAAGTCTGGTTCATTTTCTATCGATTCTAAAAAAAATAGCTACGATGTTTTGTACAAGAAATGTTGTATCCTTATTTTTTAGAAAGTTATAAGTTTTTTGTAAAAATAAAAATTTATTTACATTAGTGAGAGGCTCTGGACGTAGTGAGGACGCGAAGCATACTCGCTTGTGTCGCCTCCAGTACCTTTATGTATATATATATATATATATATATATATATATATATATATATATTATTGAAAATGCAATTAAATAATACTTGATCAGATTACTGATCATAATATTTTATGATTTTAATTGGAAGGTAACTTGTGGTCTCGTATATCGTTCTCTCTCTGTTACTATATTTCGAGATTACTATCTAATATCGCTACGCTTTGAGGTGGTTGTGTCTTACGCAACGAGTGATTGCTGTTAGTGTTTAAAAATAATGAGTATTTTATTTATTACATTTTTCACGCTTTACAACTTATATGCATTATTATTCGCATAGTGTTCTATCGCACTTACATGCTTTGTCTTAACTCGCTTACATTGTATTACAAAAAAAATAATACGTGTAAAATTATAATCATATTATGAATCTTTCCATACAATAGAAAAAAAAATTTCGCATCATTGCGAAAAAGAAACAAAATTTGATCGGTTTTGTAACCGTTGCGCTTAACATTTTTTCTTTATTGCGCCTTTACATGTTTTTAATCGACACACATTCATCCATACTCTGCACTCTGTTGTGATTTCACTTAACACCTTTTAATTTTTATTTTGGCACTTGAGAAAACTGATTATTACTAAATCATCACTACCTATTTCTAACTAATTATCTCTTATACTTGAACAATGGTCTGTACTGCTCCTCCTCAGATATGTGTGATTGTCGATGCCTCGTAGCTGGTTCCGTCGGAAAAACTGGGCTGTCGATCTAGGCTGCCACTCGCCTAACCTAAGCATCTCGTCCTTGAAGCTTGCTTTTACCAGCTGCTTCTTTTCGCTGAAATACTTTCCCAATGGGTCGAAGTTGCTTAGTAGATATGCAACGCGGATAGGCCCCCCTACCCACCACTCCACCCTCAGCACACCTGTGCAGGTGAGAATAGGCCCCGCCCCCCATCGAACGTTCTAGAAGCTTCGGGCCATGACGTCATCAGCACACCTGTAAGCCGGTAAAACAGAACACGAGGTGTGTGGAAGGGGTTCGCACCAGGAGTCATCTGCTGGGAGGAAGATGTATCCTCTGGGTACTATACTCCTTGCACCAGGAGTCGGCTGCTGAGAGGGAGATGTATACTCCGGCTAGCACGAGGAGTCAGATACTGGGAGGGGGGTCTATACTCTAGGCAGCATGCTGTAACCAAAAGTCCGCTCAAGGTCAAAGGCAGCAGCAGCACACTAGAATGCAGCGCAGTGAAGTCAGCTGCCGGTACGGCCGCGGTCGGAGTCGTGCATTGAGATAGCGCGGATCGAGTTACACCTGCTTGTTGTTCTTCTCTAGACTTCTTTTTGTATCTACATATTCGTACTATTATCGAACACGATAACTTATACGCATCTTCTTAATGCAATATAGCTGCTGCGTATTATCGGGAGCTCTTTCTTTTTCTCTTTCTCTTTCGTCCACGCTACAGGTATCATATTCACGGCTACCGTGCAACGTTTTGCAGTGATGTCAGCGGCTGATGAGCTGTATCACGTTACAATAGTCAGCATCTTTACCCCGTGACTTAAAACTTGTTTACAGCCAAAGTATTTCGTTATGGAGCGAATTTTCTACAGCATGTGTACATTGATTTTCTACGAATTAGCTTGATGACTTTATACCATAGCGATTTTCTGGTTTCACGCTTGTTTTTTTAAGACGATATAAATTATTGCGTTTATTAAATACAGCTACATATTGTTTGGTAATGTCAGTCGGGAATGTCAGATTGCGTATACTCTAAAACATTCATGCGTACATTTCATAAACATCCTCACTAGTTTTTAAGATGATTCGTTTTCTACGAATTATTTTTCTGAATAATAAGCGCGTCAAACTTATTTACTTGAAATAAGACACTACCTTCCAGAATAATACATGCTTCGAAAGAACAAAGGGGACAGCTCATATAAAAGGAATGCAACTTCATTGCTTTCCATTCTATTAGTGTCATTTAGAAATATCTACAATACCCTATGCTGCCAAATGATATACCTAAATTAGAAAAACAAAGTGATATTTCAGTTAATATTTACACTTGAAAAAAAAGTGGACGAACCTTTACAGTTGTACCAACGCACTTGACATTACGTAAAAAAGAAACTCACGTTAACCTTTTACTGGCACAAAATTATTATGCAGATGAGAAAGAGGAGGTTGATGATCAACTTATAGTTTATCATTACGTATGGATCAAAGATTTGTCCCATCTAGTATCGAGACAATTATCAAGACAACACGTTAAACTACACATCTGAAATCGATGTTTACATTATTTCCGAACTGAATCACAATTACACGCACATTAACGTGATTGCTCACTACTAAATAAATGTCGAGTAAACTTGCCAAATACCAAAAATTCGATTCTGCAATTTAAAAATTTCAATAACAAAGAAAAAGTAGCATTTGCAGTTTACGCTGACTTTGAGTGCATCCTTAAAGATATGAAAGATGGAAAGGCTTATCAGCAGCATGAAGCTTTTAGCATAGGATATTATATAAAATGCACTTACGATGATTCACTCTCATATTATCCCAGCTACAGTCGTCAACAAAATGGTTTGTTGACGAGCTTTTACAACTTGCTGAAAACATTGAAACAGTATTTTGGTGTCCAATACCTATTGAGCCATTGACTTGGGAGCAAGAGCAGTCTTTCCAACGAGCTACATTTTGCCACATTTGTGAGAAACTTTTGACGCATGATAGAGTACGTGATCACTGCCATCTCACTGGAAGGTAATATTTTACATAATAAGAGTGATAGCATCCTGATGGCATGTACTATATACTTAAATGTGTATCAGATATCGAGGAGCAGCCCATGAGAAGTGTAACTTAAACTATCAAGATTTTCGCTCTGTTCCAGTGATCATCCACAATCTTAGTGGATATGATTCACACTTTTTAATTAGAGATATTGCTCAATGTATGCCAGGCAGAGTCAACCTATTACCTATCTATAAGGAGAAATTTATGTCATTCACTAAATACATTGATGGTAGTGATGTCAATTTTAAATTGATCGACTTTTTTCGATTTATGGCATCATCACTAGACAAGTTGTTATCTTATCTCGAAGATTTAAATATACTCAAGCATGAGTTTCATTTCAGATGAATATTATAAACATGCACAAACTATTTGGAATAAATTCAATATTTCAAACTTGGGTCAATATTCAGACCTCTATTTATTTTTTTATTTTTTTCGCCTCCTTTCTCATGCTACTATTCAAATAGGTTGACTCTGCCAGGAATTCATTGAGCAATATCTCTAATTAAAAAGTGTGAATCATATCCACTAAGATTGTGGATGATCACTGGAACAGAGCGAAAATCTTGATAGTTTAAGTTACACTTCTCATGGGCTGCTCCTCGATATCTGATACACATTTAAGTATATAGTACATGCCATCAGGATGCTATCACTCTTATTATGTAAAATATTACCTTCCAGTGAGATGGCAGTGATCACGTACTCTATCATGCGTCAAAAGTTTCTCACAAATGTGGCAAAATGTAGCTCGTTGGAAAGACTGCTCTTGCTCCCAAGTCAATGGCTCAATAGGTATTGGACACCAAAATACTGTTTCAATGTTTTCAGCAAGTTGTAAAAGCTCGTCAACAAACCATTTTGTTGACGACTGTAGCTGGGATAATATGAGAGTGAATCATCGTAAGTGCATTTTATATAATATCCTATGCTAAAAGCTTCATGCTGCTGATAAGCCTTTCCATCTTTCATATCTTTAAGGATGCACTCAAAGTCAGCGTAAACTGCAAATGCTACTTTTTCTTTGTTATTGAAATTTTTAAATTGCAGAATCGAATTTTTGGTATTTGGCAAGTTTACTCGACATTTATTTAGTAGTGAGCAATCACGTTAATGTGCGTGTAATTGTGATTCAGTTCGGAAATAATGTAAACATCGATTTCAGATGTGTAGTTTAACGTGTTGTCTTGATAATTGTCTCGATACTAGATGGGACAAATCTTTGATCCATACGTAATGATAAACTATAAGTTGATCATCAACCTCCTCTTTCTCATCTGCATAATAATTTTGTGCCAGTAAAAGGTTAACGTGAGTTTCTTTTTTACGTAATGTCAAGTGCGTTGGTACAACTGTAAAGGTTCGTCCACTTTTTTTTCAAGTGTAAATATTAACTGAAATATCACTTTGTTTTTCTAATTTAGGTATATCATTTGGCAGCATAGGATATTGTAGATCTTTGAAAATCGGGTCGTTTTCATAAGCCTTATATGATGTTACCCTATAAGAATGATTCTTTGCTGCATGTAATGCTGACATAATAGCTCATTTGAAGCAGGCGTCATCGAAATTCTTCACGTTGACACAAGCTCCTCTCCTTTTTATTATATCGGGTAGTTCTACATATGAACAACCTCTCAATGCATTATATTTATTAATGAGCACACATAGATTAAGAATTGCACGAAGTGTCCATCCTGAGTTACGTTCCTAGAGTTCATCCATATCTCGCTGGATAGGCTGCTCAACATTCAAACTAAACCACTTTTTGAGGTTAGTATATTGAAAAATAGCTTCAGACTTTGTGTTAAAATATTTTATCGCCGTCATTTCTTTGTTAGCTTTGGTGATGACGTATTCAGCTGCCAATATAGTATAAGCTTTCACAGCAGTCTCTTTCTTAAGAGCAGTCTTGATTCGATTTTGAAATAAAACTTGAGTCTTTCATAAATAATGCCACATATAACTGTTTCAAGTTTGTAATTACTCCTGATCTCATACGATCGCTGAATACTGCGTCTAAATCCTATCATTTTACTCTATCACTTCGTCGCTCACGTACACCTTCACCACGTTTCCGCCAACACTTTAATTTGTCCTTGAAGCCCTTGAGAAACGCGATTGTTGATAGACATTTTTGCTTTTCAGGAACACTTGCAACACTTTGAAGCATTAGTCTCAAATTTCTTAAATTTGTATTATCAAGCTTGATCCACTTATCCACTTTTTGAGGAACGTTTTTATAACTTTGATCTATAAGCCAATATGCTTTTAGCATAATATTCACAAGCTCCTTGCAATCGTACACAGACATTATGATCACTCTTTAAATGAAGCTAATAGAATGAAGCTTCACTGCAAAACAATGAAGTTGCATTCCTTTTATATGAGCTGTCCCCTTTGTTCTTTCGAAGCATGTATTATTCTGGAAGGTAGTGTCTTATTTCAAGTAAATAAGTTTGACGCGCTTATTATTCAAAAAAATAATTCGTAGAAAACGAATCATCTTAAAAACAAGTGAGGATGTTTATGAAATGTACGCATGAATTTTTTAGAGTATACGCAATCTGCCATTCCCGACTGATATTACCAAACAATATGTAGCTGTATTTAATAAACGCAATGATTTATATCGTCTTAAAAAAACAAGCGTTAAACTAGAAAATCGCTATGGCATAAAGTCATCAAGCTAATTCGTAGAAAATCAATGCACACATCCTCTAGAAAATTCGCTCCGTAACGAAATACTTTGGCTGTAAACAAGTTTTAAATCACGGCGTAAAGATGCTAGCTATTGTAACGTGATGCAGCTCATCAGCCGCTGTAGCGTGCATGAAAGAGAAAGAGAAAAAGAGAGAGATCCCGATAATACGCTGCAGCTATATTGCATTAAGAAGATGCGTATAAGCTATCGTGTTCGATAAAAGTACGAATATGTAGATATAAAGAGGAGCGAAGAGAAGAACAACAAGCAGGTGTAATCCGACCCGCGCTATATCAACGCGCGACGAGAGCGAGAGCGAGAACGAGAGCAAACTCAGCAGCGTTCAGTCAACACAACCGCATTAAACAAAATATTGAGCGAGTTAATACCGTTAAATTAACGTATCAAAATGACATTATTCCCTATTTATTATTTAAAACTAACACTTCCGATGTAGTTATTAAATTTATGATGGATACTGGCTCGGAGGTAAATATAATTAAATTAAGTGTAATTAGGTAGGAGTTTATACCTGGAAATTACTCGGTACACCTGTCGAATTTATATTCGTACCTGACAATTTTCCAATTCCGTTTTATGGATCATTAGGATCGACTTTATTTCGGGAAGGGCGAGCAAAAATAGATTTCAATTCAGGGATTTTTACTCTTAATAATGAAGTAATGACCTTTCATCAAAAGAAAAATTTAATAAATCAATCTTTCGAAATAGAAAAGATTATTAACATTAATGTGAACTTAAACAAATCCAATATTCCATACATAGATATTATTAATCCACCTTCATATACACAAGGTAGATTAATGTTAGACTCAGGTTCGGAACCAAATATTCTGAAATTTTTCTTATTGCCTTTAGAATGCGAAATTAATAAATCAGAATTAGTTTATTTGAAGAGAATCGGAGAAAAATTAACTAAAACAATAGGAACTGCTGAAGTAAAAATTTTCGAAGTCGAGACAGTTTTTCAGAAGTCATAGCCGAACGACTTTGCAATTCCTTGCAAAGGTGTTTTAGGTGCGTCATTTTTCTTTCAAACCAAAAGCACAATTGATTATAAAGAAAATACCTTTACTATAAAATAGAAATAAAGCTATCATCAAATTTGACGATGAAAAACCTGCGTTATCCTTACCCGATCTTAGCAGTCCGGAAGACAAACAGTATAAAGCTGTTAGTGGTTTAACCGGTAAATATACAGATTCGGAGGGGTTACCTGTAGTAATTTGCAGCGAAAAAACTTACTCTATCACAACTTTTGAACGAAAATATATTAATCAACAAGAAAACTATTCAGAGTTAGGTTTAGATACACTATCAAGTACCGCCGCTGATCCATCAACAGAAACGTTATATCGAATTATCTGATCTCAATGAATTAAGTGATTATAATAGATTATCTAATTTAGAAGACTATTATTCTAATTATAATATTACAATATTACCCGTGTGTCAAAATGTAAATCTGTATGACATGGAATGTACATCATATACGGTGCCTACCGATTAAGACAGCGCAACCGCTCGTGAGTTGCAACACACCTTGCACCGAAAATTAGACTGCAAAACGTGCGTGATCTCCTGCTGGGTGGCAAATGCTGATTGGATTACCGCGATCTTTACCATCTTAAATGCTTGTTTCGACACCGCGGCTTCAAAAGGCTCGGAGCCGATTCACGCAGTGTCTTTTTACGAGAGTAAAGTGATCGAGACGTCGTATTCAGCAATGGAATACGAGTGCTGCGAAGCGATGCGCATCATCTATTAAGCGCTTAGAACTCGCTTAAACTCTGTGTGCTATGCGGTATATATATATATCCGACAGAAGGAAAACAAATTGACACCGCGATCAGTTCAATGAAAATAACCAAAGATCACAAAAAATAATGGAAAAAGAAAAAGTTATAACAACAAAATCGAATAAAACTAAGTTGGAAAAAATATTGAAAAATGTTAGTCCGCTCGGTAGCTTTGCTCGAGTCGGAGTGTCGTGAGGTAGCGTGACTTGAGGACGCTCGGAAGTATTTCCGGACCTCCCACGCTTTCGTGAGTTTTCCTCCCCTTAACTACGTCACTGTTTCGGCACTTGTTACACTCATTAGGTCTTACGGGGCCTAACAACTGCACAAGCGCCTAAACTGCAGCGTAGCTTTGCGCGCGCGGTCTCGAGCAGCGGAGGGGAAATTGTTTAGATCAACGAGATTCTTGGGTACCTGATACTTCTGTGGCCTTCAGTCTCGCTGTACCTTTTATGTGTAGAACTTTGTCGATTTTATATTCGAAATAATTCTTCGAATATGATTACAGGAAAGTTGTCACATAACAGCTTTATTCTATCAAATTTTATTCTTGTGTAATTCGTTTATATTCGTTTATATCGGATCTATTGAAAGTGTAGTCACCCAACGCAATTTTAAAGGTTACGATGAGTGGGGTAACAAATTTGAGGTTGAGTTTTTCATAATTTGCTTTTTATTTGATATTAAACTAGAGATAATAACCTTCAATTTGACAGGTGGATGAGCTCTCTACGATAAACTGGTGCGAAAATGCAGGCCATTAAAACTCAAAGTTAGTTATCCTGTAAAATTGCAATATCTCAGCATCTAATCAATCGAATTGGGCAAACTCAACGCCAAATTAAAGGTTACAGAGTATAAATCTTGCTAAAAAAATTTTGCTAAAAACCTAGTGAGTTATAATGTTAGATAAATCCGTACATTAGTTTGAACACAAAGAATAATTTCGAGTTTTCAATTTATTTGATAATTTACAACATAATCTGAAAATTAACTATGAATACATCAAAATCAGTTAAGGATATGAAAAGTAGAGAGAATTACCTTTAATTTAAGCGGTGTATGAGTTCTATACAATAAACTAGTAAGAAAATCAGCTATTTGAAAATAGTCATTTTTAAATGGAAAAATAGGGGGTGCAATAATTATTTTGAGAAGTATATATATATACTTCTCAAAATAATTATCGCACCCCCTATTTTTATTTATTATCGCCACCATAATATATATATATATATATATATATATATATATATATATATATATATATTACGGTGTTATGCGTCTTGTTGCACTCCTACAAGAATAGCAAGACTCAACTGCAGACGGTGATATTAGAGATGCCTGCTGACGCATACGAACACGTCAGAGAGAATAATAACAGAATCTTCGTGGGATATCAAAATTGTAAGGTGTATGATTACTGTAATGTCAGACCATGTTCCAATTGTGGCAGGTTTGGCCACAATGGTACTAAATGTAAAAATAACTCTATCTGTCGAAAATGTGCCGGAGAACATAAAACAAGGGAATGTCAAGTTAATAAAATGAATTGCACAAATTGTGCTTTTAGTAATAGCAGATATAAAACTAAGGTTAACATAGAACACGTGGCGACAGATAGCCACGAATGCGAAATTCTCAAGGCCAAGATAAGGAAGTATATCGACCTTACCGATTATACCGTACAACCAATATTACCAAGATATGTCGGTACAGTAGAAAAAACATCAGACAAAGGATTACTAAAGAAAGCATCTGGATTGTCTGCAGGTTCACTGAACTCCATCAACACACGTATAGCAGATAGGTTAAGAAGCAAGAAATAAGCAGAAATGGATCAAGACTTTAATTTTGATGAGGTAAGCAAGATTGAATGTGAAGTAGAGGATATCAAGAAGCTCAACAAGACTATAATGAAGAAAAAGAATTTAATTTTGTCCGTAAATATTAGAAGTCTAAATGCAAATTTTATAAAACTAGAAACTTTTATTGAGCGTTTAGCAAAAAAGCCATGTATTATAGTATGTACGGAAACATGGAACTTGCAACATCCTCAATTCTATCAACTACAGGGTTATAAAAGTCATTATAATGAAAGTACAATCAATAAGGCTGATGGTGTCATAATGTATATAAAAAATAACTTATATGATGATACTAGAATAGAAGTAGTTGATAGACTGAGTATTGTAAGTACAGTTATTAAACTTATGAGTGGAGAGTCAATAAAAATCTCTGCGATGTACAGGTGCCATGATATACCAAAGTCGGAATTTGTAAATAGCGTAAGAAAGTTTTTGTCTAAGCATATAAATAATAAAAACCACTGTATTTTTGGAGATTTTAATATTGACGTATTAGAAAAAAATGTAGTGAAAAATGAAATTAGTGAAAAAACAATTAGTCAAGAATTTATAAATAATTATCTTGAACATGAATATGTACCATACTTTAGAGGAATTACACGCCCCTCCTTAGATTTGGAGAAGGGTACATGTATTGATAATTGTTTTGCGAAAACTAGAAATATTCAAATCGAGTCAATTAAATTAAATATTCCTTTTAATGACCATTATCCATTGTTCATAAACATGGACCAGCTTAGATTGCAGAAAGTTAGTGAAAATGTTATAGCATACTTAAACTATAGTAAATTAATACATATAGCTAAAAAGCTTGAATGGCAGTCATTGCTGGCAATACAAGACTCCAACGAAGCTTTAAACAAACTAGTAAAATTGATACAAAACTGTGTCGAGAGAGCCACGTGTGATAAAAAATTAAATAGAAAGAATAATAATTCATTGCTAAGAAAAAATTGGATAACTAGAGCTATACAAGTATCTTGTAATACTAAAGAAAATTTGTATAAACTGTGGAAAGATAACCCAACTAATTCAGCACTGAAAAACGAATACAAAAATTACGAAAAAATTTTAAATAGAGTCATAAAAGACGCGAAATACAAATTTGAAAATAATGAAATAAAACGAAATATTGACAATCCAAGACAGCTTTGGAATATCATCAATATTAAGCTAGGCAAAAACAACCAAAAAAGCAAGGCACTTGTCTATCTAGTTGTAAACAACCGAAAAATTGATAACAAACTAACTATAGCGAACACAATGAATGATTATTTTTGTAAAGTGGGCATTGATCTAAGTAACCAAATTCCAAATTTGGATAATGATCAACTAAAACTTCCAGAAAGAAATAATAAATCTATTTTTATCTACCCATCTGATAGTTTTGAAAATCTAAAAATCATAGATTCATTGAAAAAAAAACTGGAGGTGTTGATAATACCAATGCAAAAACGATCAAAATAATAGCAACTTTTATAGCGAAACCGTTAGAACACATTATTAATCTGTGTATCCAGCAATCCACGAGGCCTAATGCACTAAAAAATGCTGACATAGTTCCAATACATAAAGCAGGTGATAGGTCCTGTATGGCGAATTACAGACCAATCTCGCTTATATCAAACATAGCAAAAATTTTTGAGAAAATCATGTACAATAGATTTTACATGTTTTTGACGGAGTGTGAAATTATATTTGACAAACAATATGGGTTTGTAAGGAATAGAGGAACTATGGACGCATTAAACTATATTTCGAACATTATTTATAAAAATTTAGACAAAAGTAAACCTATTATCACTACCTTCCTGGACTTAGCAAAAGCTTTCGACACAGTGAACCATAAAATACTATTAGATAAATTGGAAAGATACGGAATAAGAGGCAGCGCCCTAAATTTAGTAACTAGCTATCTCTCAGGTAGAAAACAATGTGTTAAAATACAAGAGTGTAAAAGCGAATACAAAGAAATATCCACTGGTGTACCACAACGGACCATTTTAGGACCTTTATTTTTCATTCTGTATGTGAACGATCTACTGAGAGATATGCAAAACGACACTATTATGTCTTATGCTGATGACACTGTTATAGTAGCTAGCGATAACACGTGGTCATTTGCAATGGACAAGATGAATAAGTATCTAAGTAAAGTTGCGAAGTGGCTTACTTTGAACAAATTGTCATTAAATGTTAGCAAAACAGTTTACATAGCTTATGGCAGCTACTGTGGCAGCGTTCCGGATAATTTACAAATTGAAATAAGCAATAATATAATAAAAAGAGTAGAAAGCCACAAATATCTAGGATTAATTTTCGACTTCAATATGAAATGGGATAAACATACTGATTATATTGTAAAAAAAAACCAGGTATTTAATTTTCATTTTTGCTAAAATTAAAAATGGAATGAATCGCAAAACATTATTGATGGTATATTATGCATTTTTTCAGAGTTTAGTTAACTATGGTATAATTGCCTGGGGAGGAGCATACAATAACTGTTTAAGTTCAATTCAAAGAATTAAAAAAAAAGTACTAAAAATTATAAATAATACTTTTCAACACTAGACCTACCTCTTAAAGTCAGGCAATTATTCCAATTAGAAGCTATTTCTTTCCATTATGATACATTAAGAATAATATATACATCAAGCACTAGCAATACTAGAAATAAGAGTATACAATTGCCAAGAATAGGTAAGACTGTAAGTAAAAAAAACAGCTATTTCGTAGCCGTTAATATATACAATAATTTGACAAATGATCTCAAAAAGTTAGTATACAGCAAATCTGCAATAAAGAAAAGACTAAAAAATTATATAAGACAAAAATATGTATTATAAAGAAGAAACGTTGTTATCACACTGTTACTTAATCTTTGGATGGACCTCTTTAAAGGTTGTTAAGAAAATTTTATTTTAGAGGCAACTCTATTGCCTCTATAGGATGCCTTTTTCGGTTAGGCATATGTAATGGTAATAAATAAATAAATAAATAAATAAATATATATATATTAGGGTGGCGCCTATTTCCCAAAGTGCTTGAATACCAGCGCCCTTTTCGGGAATCACTTGCATTTACCCAAAAACGATGAATTCAGCAATAGAATGTGATTTAGCAAGTGTTTAACCCGTTTCACTTTCAAAGAACATGATTTTTTCGCTTCTACGTATTTAATGCTGTAGCATTCAAGGATAGTCAAACGTCAATTTCCAATATGTAAGATATGTTTTCGATGTATTTTTTCACGTAGAATACGATGGCGCTGTTGCTTTTATCATAAAAAATAAGCTAATAACGCTAGGCGCATAAAATTGTGTTTTTTAGTGTTTTTCAGTGATTGCTGGCCCCTACTGCTTTAAGGTTATTTATGATACAATTAATAGAAAATACATCAAAAACATGTATTGCATGTTTGGAAATAAACTTGGTTGCCCTTGAATTCGAAATAAAAGAAAATATATCGAATTTGATGTTAGTCTGAGAGTAGACTGGCGCAAAGTGTCGCGAGCATCATTTTATGTATTCAATTCAATTCAACGGCAAGGAATTTTATTTCCAAATATGCAATACATGATTTCGATGTATTTTTTGACGTAGAATACGATGGCACTATTATTTTTATCATAAAACATAACCTTAAAGCAGTAGGGGCCAGCAATCACTGAAAAACACTAAAAAACACAATTTTATGCGCCTAGCGTTTTTAGCTTATCTTTTATAATAAAAGCAACAGCGCCATCGTATTTTACGTGAAAAAATACATCGAAAACATATCTTACATATTGGAAATTGACGTTTGACTATCCTTGAATGCTACAGCATTAAATACGTAGAAGCGAAAAAATCATGTTCTTTGAAAGTGAAACGGGTTAAACACTTGCTAAATAAGCGCCATCCTAATATATGTATATGTATATATATATATATATATATATATATATATATTAGGGTGGCGCTTATATTCTACAATATATAT
This sequence comes from Muscidifurax raptorellus, assembly GCA_020010945.3. Classification (NCBI taxonomy): domain Eukaryota; kingdom Metazoa; phylum Arthropoda; class Insecta; order Hymenoptera; family Pteromalidae; genus Muscidifurax; species Muscidifurax raptorellus. The sequence goes on along the minus strand of JAHUUD020000016.1, from coordinate 2,092,433 downwards.
ATATATATATATATTGTAGAATACGTTTGATTCTTTTATAATAAAACGTATAGTTAGGCTCAAAATATAAAATATTTAATTATTTATAATTTTTAAAGGAATACGAGCAACTTTCTAAAAAATGCGGAAAAGGTCGATTTTGTTTTAAAACTTGTTATTATTATGGACATTTTCTTAAAAAATAAGACTAATTATAAAGTTACAAATGCTTAAGTGCAAGTTTTTAATGGGCATTTTTGCCCACTTAAAATATCTACTATTACAAAGTTTTCTCTAGGGGAAAGTAAAATTCAAATTCAGTATATTAATTGAATACCATTATTAATACGTATTTAAACAACGTACCCACTTCATGATCATCAATTCCACCTGTCCCAGCTGGTAGCGTATTTAGATTATATTTATCTCTCATCAAATCTCCCGGCCTGTTTCTAGTCCAAAATTTAGAAGTATGATCATTACTGCCGGAACATAGTATATGTCCAAGTGGATGCCAAGCTAAAGTCCAAACTATACTATCGTGCGCTTGCTCAATCGCACCTACTTCTTTGTCCGCACTGCACAATTATACATTATATGAGATAAACAAATTATTCGAAATTAATTTATTAAATAAATAATTACATACCCTACGTGCCAAAAGAGAATTGCTCCATCACTACCACCACTGCAAAAGAGACCTTCATGACTTGGGTGCCAGGCTACACTCGAGGCTTCCTTTTTGTGTCCACGAAATGTTTGCATTTCTTGACTAAGGTTACGCAAATCAAATAGTTTAAGTAAATGATCTCGGGAGGCTGTTACAAGCCAGTTTCCATTTTCATTCCACTTAACATCCATGACAGTAGATTTATGTGCATGCAAAGTTGCTAATGATTGCCCATTTTTAGGATCCCAGAGCTTAACTGGTTGCTGATTGTCTTTGCTTCCTGATATGATCAAGCTTTTCTGTGGATGCCAATGAACGCATTTGACGTCTGCTCCATGTCCTAAGCACATTTTAAATTTAGAATATTTTATTTGAAAATTCTGCATATAATATTTACCTCTTAAAATTCGTTCTTCGTGACATCGTAAAAAATCCCATATTCGTACAGTACCATCGTCACTACAGGTCGCTAATTTGTGATCAGTTGGGCTAAAACTAATAATATAATAACTATTAACAAAAGAAATTCTGTTATGGATTTTTAAAAGCACATACAATAAAAACTTTCATCATAAAATAATAATTAAAAAATTATTTATTATTATTAATATTGTAAAAACACTACACTTATAGAAAATAATTTACTTATACTACCCTTTATAGAAAATAATTTACAAAATTAATGTTATTGGAGATGCATGGCATACATTATCTGTTCGCAAGGCTATATGAAGGCAAGGTTATCTTGGTTTCTTTTCCTTTTAAAGGACTCTAAGATTGATGTCAATAGTTAGCGAGTATCAGCAGGAAGATTATTCCACCTCGTTCCAATTCTCTTGATACTGCTATACATTGAACGGTATATTACAGTTTATTTTTTTTGCTTAAGGGTACACACCACCTCTAAAACTCGAAAAAATAATTATTTTTAATTTCACAGATAAGTTGGATTGATTTGAAATTTTGTATACATACGTAACACAACATTATCTTTATTTGAGAATTTTTTTTTATCTACTTATTGTTAGTCCTAACGTACCCTAATGAAAAATCAAACACCGAAAAGTACTTTCCACACGATTCCAGGACAATGTACGGCCCAATCGGGCTGACAATATATTTTGACATACTCTTAAAACCACTAGTTTTGGTATGAATGGAGGAAATAGTCCTATTACCTGAAAAATAAAAAAAAATAAAATTAATATATAAATTAGATTTTATGAAAAGATGTTTTCTATAACAATATTAGGACAAATTACCTACAATATGAGCCCTCATAGGCTTCATATTCACCTACCTGATAGTGGTGACAGTACGTATACCTATCAAATTTTTTTTGGCACTGTCCGTAAGATTCCAAGTGAAACGATGAATGAAATAGACTCAAATTTTTTTTTACAAGTTTTATGCACGTGTTATTTTTTTATGAATGATGTGATTTTTATTTGAATGCGTAGAAGTTGTTTGCAACCAAAACACTAAATTTTGTATTCTTTGTCGACAAATTTCACTACTAATTATTTTATGAAACAACTTCTACACATTCGAATTAAAATCACAACATTCATATAAGAATGACAGATATCTAGAACTAGTAAAAAAATTTGAGCCTATTTCATCCATCGGTTCACTTGGAATCTTACGGACAGTGCCAAAATACTTTGATGGGTATACGTACTGTCACCACTATCCGGTAGGTGAATATGAAGCCTATGAGGGCTCAAATTGTAGGTAATTTGGCCTACAATTATTATAGAAAAAAGCTTTTCATAAAATATAATTTATATATTAATTTTACTTTTTTTTATATTTAGGTAATAGATCTGTTTTGTACTCTTAAATGAACCGAAAACTTTTTAAAAATAAAACAAGTCAAGAATAATTAAAATTAAGCTAAAACAACTAAATTTTTGACTTGTTATTTTAGTGCTTTTAAAAGCATGTCAAAAAATATTGTCAGCCCGATTGGGCCGTACATTGTCCTGGAATCGTGTGGAAAGTACTTTTCGGTGTTTGATTTTTCATTAGGGTACGTTAGGACTAACAATAAGTAGACCAAAAAAAATTCTCAAATAAAGATAATGTTGTGTTACGTATGTATACAAAATTTCAAATCAATCCAACTTATCTGTGAAGTTAAAAATAATTATTTTTTCGAGTTTTAAAGGTGGTGTGTCCCCTTAAGAAGCTTAGGATTTCTAACAGTTTTTAATATTCTAGGATTATTTTAACATGAAAGATGAGATTCATTCTGTACATTTGATATCATTGTGTATGCATTTATTATGAAAACCGATTTGATGGTAGGAATGCCAAATTTTACATACAGATTTCCAAGTTATTTATGATGAAATATAAATTATGGAAGAAAAACATAGTTTCGCAACAGTTCCGCGTAGAAATTTGACTAATATTAGACGCCGTACACTTCAGCTCGGCTATTTTATACCCTATTTCTCTTAGTGTTCCTATATCCAATAATAATATTGTATAGTTCAGCAAGTGTGATTTAACATATATGTTAAATCACACTTGCTGAATTATACAATATTATTATTGGTCTAGGATGTCTGATATTAAATATTTTATATTTTCTCGAATAATTTATAATTTTTGTTAAAGTTTTCATTTTATGTATTTTATCCTTGAATATCTTAATTCGTTAAAGATTACTTTACATTTAAAAGAAGAATTTCTGTTTGTAATTTATTCTATTAAAAATCCGCCACCGAATTCGTTAATATTGTTATGTATTGGACTTCATTCAAAAATAAGTGACACGTATTTTTTTATCGGCGGAATCACATTTCTAAGAGGTAAAAAGCAGCCATAATGTTTATCCCGGAAAACAGATTTTAATTATTATCTCGAAAACTAATAAAGATTGTAACAAGTTGAACACCGATGCTCTAACTCGTGTTGCGCGGAGCGCCGCAGCTACGCGAATCGGTTAGGATTTGGGAATTCGACGGGGGGTCCTCTCGCTACCCCTGCGAGAGACCATGGATAGATAGTCTCCGGCCTTCGTCAAGCGCGCACCTCGCAAGTTTCGTCGATTTGTTAAGTGCGACCTTGACCGAAAAGCTTCGGAACGTTTTGTGCGAGATTTGTGCAGAAGAGTGTGAGTGTTCGCGAGCGAACTCTGCGCTGCCTTCATCGCACCTGACGTGGAGCAATCCAGGAAGGAAGGAAGCGGCGCAAAGACTACGGTCATCTACCGGATCGAGTGTATCCGTGTGTGAGTGCGCTGAGAAGCGCCAGCAATTGCTAGCGGCGATTTTGCGTAGGTACGGCTGTGCTCGGAAGAATTGTCGCGATTGTAAGTAAGCTGCCGAAGTGTTAGCCACAGCTTGCGTAGACTCGGTGCAGCGGCACCAGGACCAAAGAGACGCCTTCTCGTGTGCGCGCGCTTGTCTTGCGTTTGTTTCGCGACGAGTCGTGACTTTCACGTCTTATGACTCTGTAACTTCGCATGATTTCTCTTAAGTGAATAAAATGTTGTTATTCACGAGATACTCTCTCCCGTTCCCTAGTCCTACCCGCAAATACCACCGCCTTCGCGGGCGTTGCAACCGTTGATTGACAAACAGAAACTGAGTTGTCGCGCCCGTTGCCGGGAAGTGCAACGGCGGTTGAGAAAGCCACACACAGCGAGTCAGCAAGTTCGCAGAAGCGAAGTAGGTAGCTTCGCGTTGTCTACGGGGGTCACCGTTGACGAGAGAGTAGTTCCGTGGCATCGAGGGACTAGCGGTCCAGCTTGCAATCCGAATAGTACAAGCGCAGGCAAATTCACACCTTTACAAGATATCCTAATGAAACCAATACCTAAAAATGAGTATATTCAAATACAACTAGCTACAAAGTTTCCACACTAAAGGGTTCGACCCCCTACTTTCTAAGTGGGAAAATATAATTTTTCATATCTCGGAATCACATATTTAGATATATTCCATTAAAAATTGCGTTGATGGAAAGGTAATGTTTAATTATAATTAATGTTTCGGGATTTTTGAAAAAAAAATACTTATTTTGGGGTACCTACCGCCAAAAACAGATTTTTATTATTATTTCGAAAACTAATCCAGATATCTGAATGATACCAATGACTGACAAATTCTTATATTTAAATTCAAGAAACTACCTCATTTCTACACTGGAAGTTTGCATCTACTATTTTTTTTAAAAGGTGAACGTTATATTTAAAATCTAATTGTGTATTCAAAAAGCGTAGGTTTAGATATATTCCTTTGAAAATTCGGTTGGTATAAAAGTGATCTTTGATTACAGATATGGTTTTTTGGGTGTTATGTGACAAAGTTGCCCGATTATAAAATCGACTAACACAAAATAATATAAATCATACCGTAGCGGAAAAATCGAGAAACTTTGACACTTAACAGTTGCGTCTTGGGAGAAAATATCAAGTAACCCAAGGAATACTTAAAACAAAAGCACAATCATAAAACCTCTCCTCCTTCGAAGCCAACGCACGTAGACGCCGACGTCGCAGTTTCTAAGCTTGCGGCGTTGCTGAGACGCACAAGGCCCATAAAACCTTAGATTTATGCTGGACTTAGAAAATGTAACGTCGGAGAGATGCAACACCAGATTTCTTTAAATTTGCCTTTTTCGTCATCGTTTTATAACTAGACTCTATTTCCCCAAAGCGTTACCCGTCGTTCTTATAACTACCCGTGGTTCTTTATAACTAGACTCTATTTCCCCAAAGCGTTACCACGGCTCTTTGTGACCTTTTGAAAGAACGGAATAGACTCTACAGACGGTTTTGCAGATCACGTCTCTCGCTAAATCTATACTATTATAGACTATCAAGGGATGATGCTCATAGACAGGTCGAGGATGCCAGGCTGAACTATTATTATTTACGCTTGTCCTCCCTGACTAATGTCGGCGAGATCTGGAGAGAGCTTGAGAGACTTGGAATTACCGCCTCCAAAGAAAAACCACCTTTTCGCTTCTCCATCGAAGACCTCAACGCGCCTTTCAGCGGAATCTCCAACGACCCGCTAGCTCCTGCCGTGGAGGAATATCTGCACATCCTGGAGTGTCTGAATATCTCCGAACATTTCGATTTCAGAGAGATAACGGAACCGGACGTTTTAGCTGCAATAACGCACTTTGGCTCCCAGGCCAGGCGCAGTGTCGGCATCCCACAGGTTGTCATTTACAAAGCACTGCCGGCACTCGCTCCATTTTTATGTCGTATTTTCAAGCTATCCTTGAGCGAGTCACGGTTCTTCTCGGACTGGAAAAAGTCACTAGTGCATGCACTGAATAAAGTAAGTTCACCAACAACTTTAACTGACTATCGTCCGATCTCTCTCCTATGTTTCCTGTCCAAGGCGCTGGAGTGGCTGGTGCACAGACAAACCTCTGAGTATCTCGAGTCAAGACTTCGGAGAGGGAAGTAAGGTTAAAAATAACTCTGTTTGGGTTTAGTTTAAGTAATTATATATTTAAATGATCAGTAGGGCGCGCTGCCATTCGCCACCTGTAACATAACCAAACAAAAGTACGCTGTTTAAAAAGACTTGTCTCTTATAATAAGTTCTTAATATCTAGGCGGGCTTAACATCTACTCGGTGCGGTTACGGTGCTTAACATCTATTTGGCGCGGTTACGGTACTTAACATCTAGTCGGTACTTAACATGTACTCGGTGCAGTTTCGGTATTTAACATCTACACGGTGCGGTTTCGGTACTTAACATCTACATGGTGCGGTTATAAATACTTCGTCGCTTACATATAATCGTGTACGCTAGGCCTGGAGCACGGCGGTTCGATTATTCCCCTGTCCTGTATGCGTACAGTGACGGCAGGGATGGCGAAGCACCCAGGTGTGTATTTGATGTCGCGGAGTCCTTGCAAGAACGTGTACGCACGATCTCGTGCGGACTCCGTGCCGGTTCCTGGCTTCCTCCTACCCTGTGTGCGCACATTGGCAGGTGGAGTGGAGGAACGTCTGAATGGTGTTGGCGGGTTCGCCCTTCGCTCGCTTATGTGTGTGACCGTTTGTGTATATTTTGCACGAGACTGACGTCTCGTTGCAGTCACGTCTGGCTACTTAGAAAGCTTATTTCCTTCGGCTTTTCTAAGCAGGTTATCCGCTGGTTCGCCTCCTATCTCACGGGTAGAAAGGACGCTGATATTGGTGACAACAATGATCTCTCCACTTTTCGACCGCTAAACATGGGGGTACCACAGGGATCTATACTAGGCTACTGTTGTTCGCATTGTACATCTATGACACAGCTTCCGTCTGGACACCGCCGTATCCCACCTCATCTATGCGGATGACTTGCAAATTTACAGACAATGCTACCTCGTAGAGTTCAATTCCTGTTGCGCAAAATCACCTAAATGTTCTCAAAATGCAGGCGATCGTCCTGGGTTCCTCCTATTATATAAATGCTTTACCTTCTATGGATAATACCATCAACATAGGAGGAGCCCGGGTCTAATGTCAGTCGTCTGTGCGTAGTCTGGGACTGGGGCTTGTTTTTAAGTTGACTTGGAAAGAACATGTTACATAACTGTGTAAGCGTACTCACACACTTATGTATCGATTATATTTTGTTAGAAAGAGCACCAGTTTCGAGTTGCGTAAACATCTTGCAAGCCCTATTGTATCCAATCATCGACTACTGCTCATTAGTTTACTGCGACCTGACACTACAGCTGGATACTAAGCTATAGACACTGGTTAAAACGGAAATTCGTTACATCTATGGTGGAAAGAGGGACGAGCACATTACCTCCTACAGGCGTGAGTTGCAATGGCTCACCATCACCGGACGTAAGAGGTACTTTATGGCCCGTTTCATTTTGAGCGAAAATAAGAAAACTTAACACAGCTGTTCCATCTTATAGCATGGCTTTTTTTGACTTCCACCTCGCGCTCATCCCTATGAAGGTGAGGTGACCCCTCTGGACATCCCCACCTTCGCCACAGAGACGCTGAGGAATTCATTCCATATTAGCGCCTCATATCTCTGCCCACCCACTCATTGCCCACCCATCTTCGTGACATTAGATCAATACCACATATCAAGCGTCAAGTCAAACAATATTTCACCAACTTGGAAAACCCATAAGAAAACCATCCATCAATTTATCTATTGTACTCGCCACATTTCATAATGATCACATCATTCATTTCATCACCGCATTTTATGTATTCTTTATTGTATTACTTTAATGTTCTTGTTGTACAACAAAATGTATAGAAATAAAAATGAATCTAATCTTATCTAATCCAATCTAATCACCAAAGTTTCATCTGTACTAGTATTTTTGTCTGTAATTCGAGTTGAAATAAAATTACAAAGATTCTTTCGATTATTTGCTTACTTTTGATTGACTGTCGCTCGGCAACCCTTGCGGTTTGAATGATCATTAACCATTAAGCCGTTTTTTTCCTTTAAAAAGATAAGATTTTAAATTACACATTGTAAAATTAATTAATATTTAGCAGAACATACAGTCAAATCAGAATGTTGTTGTTCTATCGCTTGTATAGGCCGGGAGACAGGAACCCGAGAAACATGAACATAAGATTGGGAAATTTGAAAAAATATAATTATTCGAGGGTAACTACTCCTAAAATACACTATTTTCGTACTAAACGGAAACAATATTTTGATAAATTTTGACATAATTTAAAGCTATTTACTGTAACATGATAAAATTGAAAAATAAAGCTTAAAAATAAAAACCACCTCTAAATAGCGTTAGAAAAAACTTTTGGAATAATTGTTAAATAATGGCTAATAAATATTCTGTTCGCATATTTAATGCAGATCTTATCAGTTCTTTTGAGAAATTTTCAATAATTTGTGTTGTTATAAGTCACCCCCAGGCTCTTTTGCACAAACCCCTGAATGCGCGCAGCCCGACACACTGTCACTACAGCGTACCGCGCCAGTAGTTTCGTGGCCGGCCGGCCCGGCACTAAGGCGTCTCTCCCCATCTCTCCCTCACCGCTTAGATCCCGGATCTGGTAGAAGAGCTCGGTGCCTAGCCAACTTGAGTAGCTTACCAGAACACGAAATAAATTTGATTTTTACTAACAGATAATTACATTGTAGTTATTTCGCTTCCCTCTACTTCTCGCGTGCCGAGACCTCCTACGCAGCCCTGCGGGCCAAATTGAAGCTCACTCGGCTCTATCTCACTCAAGCTCACAGGGCAAGAGTTTTGGAACGAACATGAGGCTCCTCAGAGCCCCCTTTCCTCCTTTACAAGAGCTGGGTGGTGAAGCCTTCACCGGGTTGGGCGGCCTTCCCTCGTCCAGACTCGCTCCCAGAGTCGACCTAGAGAGGTCGGACCTACGTCCTCCGCTCTCTAGGCAACGTAGAAGCTTTGACGAGGACTTAGCAGAGGCATCAGGGGCATCACCACGGGCAATACCAACCCGTCTGTACCGGTCCCTTCAACAGACTGCCCGTCACCTCCGCACTGAGCGCTCCTCAGGGCCCTCTCAGCTCCATCGCCAATCTCCCCGCGCTCGTCAGCGCCCACTCTTCCTCCACCCCTGCAGGCCGCTCATATCAAGTGGCGCCCAACAAGGAGCCAGACTTCAGGCGTTTGCCGAGAGAGCGCTCTCGTTCTCCTCCGTTTCCACCCACCCCAACAGGCACGCTAAAATTTTGTCCCCCCAGGAATGGAAAAGATTTATCCTTAAAGGTATTGTCATTTGCAACCAAAATATTTAATAAAAGTTTTCTCAAAGTTCTGATTATTTTACACTTAGTATTCATTGAAGAACTATAAAATATAAGCTTAGTCTTTTAGTTCTGATAATGAAGTCCACTGCATTAGAGATAACAACTTCATTTCATGTTTGTTCATGTAATATTTATTAATATTTATTTATACAGCAATTTAATATTGAGATTCCAAGTTGCTTATATTTTGAGAATTTCATGGTCAAGTCTAGAATTTGGTTCATTTCATGACTGGAATATCTGCCATTTTCAAATATAAATGATTTCCATGAAGTGTAATATAAATTATATATGAATCTTTGTTGATACATTAAGTCTGCATATGTTAGAAGATGATATCCTACTACATTTGTTAACAGTGATGTAGCATTACAAGGCAATTTAATAATAGGGTGATACTGTCCTAGTTGTGCAGCATTGGATACATCAAAAATTGATTTTTGTTTTATTGCTGATGTTAGACCCAATATTGAAATATTTCATAGAAGGCGGAAGAGGTTGTTGATTGATTTACGAATCCAGAATCGCGACCTTGAATACGAAACAATCAGCCATTGGTAGCGAGCATAAACCCAACGTCGACACCGACCCCGCGTCATCGAGACTTCATTCTTGTAAGGGGCATTTGTTGCCGAGGTCTTTTAGTAAGACTGAATGTGGAATGAACTACGTAATCTGAGTTTGGTATCTAAAGCTAAGAACGACCTACACGGCTTCATACCAAGGAATTAAACAGTCATTTCGCTGGAGAGTCCATATCGAATTCTGAGGGCGAGGAAGACCTGGATGACATTGTGTCGATGGCTGGCGAGGGAGGATTCACTTTTCCTGACGTCACCCTTGCTGACGTCGTGCTTGCTGTCGTTTATTTCTCGTCTCAAGCAAGAGGATGGAATTTCGCAGAACATTATTGCGAAATCATTACCCATTATAGGCCAACATCTAAGAACACTGATTAATCTATCGCTATCAACGGGGACTTTGCCGACGGCTTGGAAGATAGCACATCTTGTGCCGCTTAAAAAGACATCAACTCCATCAGCAGTCTCGGTCTTTCGTCTAACAACCTTCTTGTGCTTTCTCTCCAAGGTTTTGAAAAAGTTGGTACACGACCAAATTATTGAGTTCTTGGAAGCGCAGAAGGTTCTTGTCCTTTACCAGACTGGTTTTCGACGCAATAATTCAAAGCAAACAGCACTGCTTAAACTCACAGAAGACATTAGGATAGGTATTGTCAGTGATAAGCGCCTCATGACAATTTTGCTACTGGTTTGATTTCGGTACAGCCTTTGACACTATTTCACCATCTAAACACCTTCCCAAGTTGATATGGAATGGGTTTCTTTAGATTGACGGTCATGTGGTTTCGATCATTCATAACCGGACGTAATCAGAAAGCGGTTACCAGAAAAGGCGAGGAATCTGATTGGTTAACAACCAACCTTGGTGTCCCGCAGGGCTCGATACTGGGGCTTCTTCTCTTCAGCTTGTACATCAATGATTTAAAAGATGTTTTGTATAAATTTAAAAGCCCGCGGGGGTGTTTGGGTGTCACGTACCTGCTATGCGCGGATGACCTGTAGGTATATTCTCAGGTCACGAGGGATGATCTAGTTGGGATGGGAGTGGCTCGCATAACGGCTGTGGCACGCTCTGTATCGGCTTGGGCATCTGAGAATGTGCTGTACCTCAACACAAAGAAAAGGCAGGCAATAATTTTCGGTTCCGAGCACAACATAAATCAGAGGCTAAACCTGCAGGGTGTTGAGGTTCAAGATGGTGTTTTCGTGCCCTTTGTCGATGTAGTAAATAACCTTGGTGTGATCATGGACTCTAAACTTAGATGGAAACAACAGGTGGATGCTGTTAGCCGCAAGGTAAACAGAACCCTTTATGGGCTGAGATCTTTTAGGTCCTGCACCACTGAGCTTCTGAGCAAGCAGCTGGCCGGCGCCCTTGTCGTTTCTCACTTGGAGTATTTTCCGGTAGTTTATCTGGATGTGTCGAAGGAGCTTCAGACGAGACGCTGTAGTCTTGTATCCCTGTAGGTTGCAAAATTCATGTGTGAGATATATTAAAGGTGTCGGACGGGGCGAGCGCATCACCCCTCACCGCAGCGAAGTGACCTGGTTGGATGTTAGTGATAGTGAAGAGCCTATTTCGCGGCGGTACTTGTATACAAGGTTTATTCTATGGGGCAGCCATCGTATCTTTCTGCTCTCTTTGAAAAAAAATAGTGCAGGTCTTCGGCGAGGGAACTGACCTCACCGAAGTCGTACACAGAGTTGGGTCTAAATTCATTTCGAGTTTTTGGGGCGTGGATGTGGAATTCGCTGCCAGACAGCATAAGAACCTTGGCCTCGCTCTCGAGATTCAAAATGGCTCTGCGTATCCATCTAATAAGCGTAAGCGAAAATCGGACCTGACGACGAATCTGTGTATGAGGCTGCATATTTGCTGTGATATTATTAGCTCTGTAAACGTTGTATTAGATGTATTGACTGTGATACTGACTGATAATGTAAATCACTGTGATTGACTACGAAAGAATAAGGGCCTAGCGCGTAACTTGTTCTCTACAAATGACGCTAAGAGCCAGAATTCTATTCTAATACGAGTATTATATCGCTTCTATTGCAATACGGCGCCTGCACTATGCTTGCGCTACGTATTGTAGCGCGCACACATACTTGCAGCGCTCACACGTACTCTCCCGTCGAGTGATCTCCGAACACACGCTCCGCGCGTTCACAGACGCTCCCACCAAGCGGCTCGCGCACACTCTCACCGCGCGCTCACGTATACTCCCACTACGCACCGGCAGCTCTCGTACTCGGCGCTCGCACACTACTATAGCGCACACGGATTCTCCTACTCTCTCGTGCTGCTGCTCAGCCGACGAACGAACCGATGATTGTTTTGATCGGCTCGGCGCTAATAAAATGCTATAAATCGCGCCTAGGCTTTTTCGAACTCGCAGAAACTCAACCGTCTTTCCTCGAAATTCACTTATTTTTCGCCGGATCGGGAATTCCCTATATCGAGTTCGCGAGCAATACTTTTTATTTTTCTATCCCGCGTATGCACACGTTTTGGGCGCCAGTTGTAACGGGCGGTTTAATACACTACATATACATAATACATTACATCATGTGTAATTCCCGCAGAGGTGGCGGTATTCGGCGGTCTGTATAGGAAAGGGAATCGGGAGAATAATCAAACGAACACTCAACTGATTCAGATAAAGTAGCGTTTATTCAATAATAGCTAGATGCGCGTGTTTCGCGATTTCGTGTCGCGAGAAGGCCGTAAAATGAAATCCGGATTTGGGACTGGGGCCTACTTCCTCTACCTTGCCGTAGGCGCTGGGTTGGAGTTACTGCAATGGCTGTGGGTGCCGCCGTTGCTGTTTTCTCTGCAGTGGCTGCTGTTGTTGATGTTGCTGCTGTCGCTGCTGTTGCTCTATATTCACCTTTGGAAAGCGCGTGAAAACCTAAACTATTCACTAGTGCGGACCAAAGTTAACTGACTCGAATTTTCCTCTAATTGCGAGTTCCCTCTCTAAAGCCCTTCCCGCATTTTGGCTACCCGCGTCGACGCGCGCGTCTCAAGAAAAAAGATAACATTTCTGATAGAAACGATTGTTTTATTGACGATGCATTAAATAAGGCCCATTTGAAAGCGCTATGAATACATAAATCTCAATCAGATACATTTTATATTTAATATACAATGTGTTCTTTATATGCAAAAAAAATTAATGAAACTAATACAAAATTGTACCAAATTCCACTAAATGTGCCAAGTGGTTTTCGCACCCGCTTTGGACTATTGTACCAAAGATTTAGATTCGAAATGCTTTCCTGATATTTTTTCTTATAAAGTATGATCAATATGATGATCGACCTGTAAAATTAAGGGAATTTATTTCATTAAAACAAGATTAACTTACATTAACAATTTAGATTAAACATACAATATCTTTTTTATTTAATATTTAATAATAATATTTGGCAAATCAATGCTGAATTGTTTCATAAATTAGATATTGTTAACCCGTGCTTTAAATATACAGTTTGAGAGCTTGTACATTAATTACATACAATCCATTCAAATGTAGAAACTATTTTCGTTTAAAATTAGAAAGAATTTAGAGTGAATTTGGACCTGTAACATTTATTGTAACTTTGAGTGCTGGAGGATGAGTGTGGTCAGTAATGGCTCTATATATACGCCAAATAAATTGTTGCTAAATAAATTATTGGATTTTCAAGATCCATTACATAGAAATTAATATTAACAAATCATCAGTAGCACTGGCTAATAAAAGAAAATTGAAAAATAACAGTAGATTTTACGATTTACAGAAAATTACAAAAATAAAATATAAATTGCTATATGCCTACATTATTCGTACTTTACGAAGGAAATAACGATGCACAATTTATTTGCAAAGCGCCTTATCTATTGGAAACGTATGTATCCAGTTACGGAAGTAAAGGAGAAAAAAATTCTTCAGATTTTACTTTCAACGATATGCAATCAAACAAGTTACTATGTAGCGATATTTGGTCCTTTTCTCTGCGGGCTTTAAATCATAGATAATGCGGGGCGATTGAAGCTGCCTATATATTATTGATGCACCCTATTTTTGTTACTTATAAAGATATCATAATACGATGGTTAAGTGTTAAAGAGATTCCAAGTAGAAAAATCCAAACATTTCATGAGATAAAGAATATGCCACTAGTTTCAACAGATACATTTTACGATAATGTTATTGATTATTATTATCCCTATTGACCTGAGAAATTAAAATTATTGTGCTTATACGATTGTTCTAAAATCACGCAGAAATGCAATCCTTTCAGTCAGTCAGAATTTCATTTTTATTTATTATTATTACTTTTTCAACCTTTGAGAACACTGCTGAGTTGAAGGATGATAGTGACAATTAAATAGTCGAATATCATGATAAATGTGAAATGATACGAGAAGCTATGGACAAGATAAATGAACTAGTAGAGCATCAATTATTAGAAACTCAGAAGAAAAAGTCTAATCCTGAAAATTTACCCGAAGACTGTATCCCAACATTGCCCAATGGCGACTATGTAACTTGTTATGCTAATGTCTGTTTTTAAAGTTTGTTTCGCTTGCCTACAGTCAGAAGAGCATTAATACTATTTAAACAAGACAAATCCTTAAAAGCAATTTTCAATCAATACCTTACGACAAGTTTTATCGATATGGTAGAATTGAAATGATACATCTGTATAAGATTTAATTCACATGTACATCAGAATGCTTCAGAATTTTTAATATCTCATTGTAGAAAATCAATATCTTTGAGCAAAAGTATTAATCATGAATTGGTGGCGGCGATAAGATATCCTGTTTGTAACGAAAAGAGATCTAACAAAAGTATAAATAATATCTTGTACATATACAAAAGAAATAGATAGTAGAAAATTCCATAATTGTACGTTGCAAGAATAACACCGGTACATAAAAAAGTGGTCTGAACAAGACACCAAACCTATATATCCTTATGTATTTTCATGCGCTAAATTCGAATCCAAGCTCCATTTTGCCCATACATCCCCAAAATTCTTTTTAAATTGTGAAAACTCTAGAAAAGCGCTGAAAAGTGCGAAAATTTGTTTTTAAGAGTGTCTGTTTATAGCAACTATTTCGTATGCAAGGATTGAAAATCACATAAGCATATTTGATACCACTTCATTAAATATATTACATTTGCGATTTACTCTAAAAAACAACGCAATAAAAGAGTATGAAATAGGGGTATCAACCGCCGCATAATAGTGGCTGGCAACTTCAAACGTATTCGTAATAACCTACATTTACAATTTACAAACGCCCCCATATTGCAGTGGATATTAAGGACAGGTTCCACGTCAAATACATGGTAGGCTTCCAATTGCCAGGCGAGGGTGCTAAAGGTTTCACTGGAATTTCAAACTTCCCTACAAACGCATAACAGCCACCATGCCTCACCTATGTTACGGACAACGACCTAGACGAGAAGCTAAACAACAAACTGAACACATCGCTGAGCCAATTACAGAAGCAGTTTCAATGCCAGCTACACATTAAAATAGAAGCACTTTTGAAGGGGTAGAAAGTTCCAGCATTGGACCACCTACTATTGGTCTCAACAATTATCAGGTTCACTCTGCCCAACATCTCTACAGGCATAGGGATATTCTCAAACACAGTGCTTCCGTTGCAAAAAAAATGCTTTGTATCTCGCCATTTAATGAGATTTATGTATAGAAGTATTAAAATGAATGATACAAAACTCTGTTTAATGGATTCGATGCGAATGGATTCGAAAAGTGATATTCTCTACCATGTTTACATTAATTTAATAATATATTTTTGTCTGTAGGTAAACATGAAGACAAGATAAATACAAAATTTACAAAAACTTGTGGCCATGCTTTTGGCTATGCTTTCAAAATAAACTTACTTACTTCCATATATTGAAATACGGCATTCTTGCCGCTTTCTTTAATTAATTTTGTCTCTAGATTACCTTTCCCATATGTAATACTACGCTTGAGAGTCGAACTTAATAAAGTAACCTTCTGATCAAGATCTTCATTAACAGGTTGTGGTTCATTAATGATTTAGTATTTGCATCTAACTGGTGCTCTTAGAATATACTTTCCATCCTGCTTTCCCATTGGCCACTATAGTTATAATATTCATCCTTTGATAATAATGATTTTTTAAAAGAAAAGTTCAAGGTTTATTTTTCGATTTATAATGGTAAAGATAGTTTGCAAGCGCGTCTAAAATTAGTAATAAAAAAAACGCTCATTCCTAACTAAAAATCTCGGCGTGAATGTCGCTAACGGGACTGGCTCTATACTAGGAACCACGATTGAATTCACGCAGATCAATTTGCACCATAGTAAAAGCACTTCTGCAGTTGTAGTAAGACTCATGTCTAAGGCGCGCACAAGCATATGCCTATTCCAAGAACCTTGGATCCATAAAGGCAGAATAGCAGGTATAAAAGGGATCGGCACCCTTATCAATGACGGTACGGGAGCGGAAAGGACGTGCCTTATAGTGAAAGGACTCCAGGTCGAGTCCGTGCCAGGATGCTGTTCTAGGCACCTTTGTACAGCTAGGGCTTCCTACAAAAGGAAGAATGGAAAAAATAAGATCTTGACAGTCGCGTCATCGTACTTCCCCTACGATGCGGCTGACTGTCCACTAGAGAGGGAAGTAGTGCTGATGCGGGAATGCGAGAACGAAGGCTCCGAGCTAGTCATGGGATGCGATGCCAATGCACACCATACCATCTGGGGCAACACAAACTGCAACCCCAGAGGGGAAAAAAACTTTCCTGAATGTGATAAAGGAGGAGGTCATCGACATCACCCTACCATCAAGAGGAATATGGAAGTAACGGATTGGAGGGTATCGGATGAGGTCTCTATGTCGGATCACGATTATATCGTCTTTCGACTAGGAGGTTACAGCACAGCGGATGTCTTTAAAAGGAACCCTAGAAAAACTAACTGGGAGGGTTAAAGGGAGGAACTCAAAGCAAAGTTCGAGCTCCTTCCGGCCACCTATGAAGCGGCCGAGGATATCGACCATTGCTGCGAGATCCTACAGGATATGATCATCAATTCCTTTGAAAGCAATTGCGAGTTGAGGAAGAAAAAAAATGTAAAGGGGACTTCTTGGTGGAACCATTCACTAGAGAGGCAGATGAGAAAGGTCAGACGGATCAGAAACCACTTGCGCCTCTCAAAAAGAGACCAGGACAATCGGCTATTTGATTCGGAGCAAAAACTATACAAAAGGGTATCAGACACGGCTAGGCTGCTTGGTGTTCTCCAAAAATCTAAAAATCCCTTAGCTAACTCGATCAAATAAGAAGCAGGAATCTGGGCAAGGGATGGACTGGAACCCCTGGAGTGGCTTACGAAAACACATTTCCCTAGTCTTAATTCAAAGTCGGATAGAGAGCCATTCAGGTCACGACCTCGAGGGGAAGACTGAAACCTAGCACGGTATATCACGAACAAGGACAGAATTAGATGGGCGGTGGATACGTTTGATGGGTACAAAGCAGCAGGGTCAGACGGGATCTTCCCGGCACTGCTACAACAGGGCATCGATATACCGTTGCCAGTTTTGGAAAACTTGTTTCGAGCTTGCCTGGCTTATGGCTCTGTTCTGGCCTGCTGGAGGAGGGCTAGAGTGAGCTTTTTACCCAAGCCAGGGAAGCCACAACATACGACGGTAAAAGACTTCAGGCCAATCAGCATGACCTCATTCGTGCTAAAGGCAATGGTAAGACTGATGATAGATATATTAAAGAAAAACCGCTGGAAGAGATCCCTCTACACCACAAGCAGCACGCGTATCAATGCACAATTATATGCGGACGACATTGTCATACTTTAGAGAGGAGACGATATCGACGTTATATCGGGCGCAATGCAATATGCACTAGGACTGGTTGAATACTGGTGTAACAAAGTAAAGTTGGGTGTTAACCCAAACAAAGTAAGTGTCATGCGCTTTACGAACAGGTACAAGACCAAACCAGTGACGGGGCTACAGCTGCAGGGGACCGGGCTAGGACTGGTCAAGGAAGTAAAGTACCTGGGAGGCACGCATATTGGATTATATATATATTGGAGCCACCCGGGCCCTGGAACCTGATAAGGTAAGATGGCTTTACGAAGCCATTATCACACCAAGACTCATGCATAGATCCCTGGTATGGGGACACAAATGCAAGCTAAAAGTGCATAGTAGGGCACTCGACAGGATACAGAGACTAGTTATGGGAGTTATCACAGGGTCCATGCGGACCACGGCCATGGCCACGAAGGAATTACTGTTGGAACTTCCCCCACTAGATGGTCAGGACGCACGGCTGCAGGACTCGATGCAGAATTGGGGGCAGCTCAGCGAATGCGCGCTATGATAAAAGACAGGGGTTGTGATACAATAGGAGACACATAAGTCTTTTCTAAACCATACAAGGGTATCCTCCCGAATAGAGAGGAATGGAAGAAGGCGACACATCCCTCACTTGAGGGGAGCATAGTGTGGTTCACGGATGGCTCCAAAGACGAAAATAGGGGTGGAGCCGGGGCATAGGAAAGACAGGGAACGGGTGAGATCGTTTGCTCACTCGATCAACATGCCACGATTTTCCAAGCGGAGGTAAGGGCAATAACGGAAGCGGTAAAGAAGCTGCTGAGCAGAGGAACGAGCTGCCAAACAGTCACCTTCTGCTCTGATAGCAAAGCCGCTCTGCTAGCCATAAACAGTATTAGTATTACATCTAAGGAAATGCTCAGATGCCGATAGATACTCAGGTCCCTATCGGCGAGGAATAAAGAACAGCTTCTATGGGTACCAGGGCACTCTGGAGTTTGAGGAAATGAGAAAGCGGATAGACTAGCAGGAAGAGGAGCAAATCGACTCCGAGCCAAGGAGTGCCACGTAGCGATAGCTTCCCGCGAGGTCAAGAAGACGATAAGAGACTGGCTCGAGAAAGAGCTAGGTAGCAAGGAGGAGGTTGGCATGATGGGTGCAAGCCTGAATGCCTGACCTGCATGTCCCCGATCAGGGGCCGCAACGGTCCACCCCCGACAAAACAAACTAACAAACTAATTAAAAATCTTGTTTTTCACAAATTGGTAAAAAACAAAAACAGAAAAAAACGAGCGTAAGTATAGATTATAATGCATCAAATATAATCTTAATTTAAGCGATGCAGTTTTCAATTATACAGTGTAACACAGGGTGAGAAAAAACATTTTGAAACCTAATATCTTGCAAACTAACTGGTTTCATAAACAGTCCAAATAAGGGGATCAAGGTGCTATATAATGTTAAGTAAATCCAAAATTTTTTTTGATTATTGCTTTTTTATTCATCCCGTAGAAAAACCATTTTTTTTTAGTATTTGATGTTTTTCTACTAATCTACCTCATGAAATGACTTAAAATTGATGTGATGTATAGTTCTATTAAGGGGACAAAACAGTCCTATGGGCTAAAACATAAAAATACATAAAATTAATATATAAATTTAATTCTTTATAGATATATTTTTTATAATAAAACTAGATCTCATCATCTACAATTTGAGCTCTAATAGGCCTCACGTACTGCTATCTGGTAGTGGTGACACTACGGGCACCCATGAAAGTATTTTGTCACTGTCTGTAAGATTCCAAGTGAACCGAATGATGAAATGGGCTCTAATTTTTTTTACAAGTTCTACACACCTGTCATTCTCATATAAATGAAATGAGCAGGCATCAAATTGACGGCTATCGCCTTTTCTCGCAAATATTCATACTGTCTTTGATCACCTACCTCAACAGAATGCTTTTGTGTAGACTCCGGATAAAAGACACAATTTTTCGATAAATCTCTCTGGAGATATAATATAAATATTAATGCCATTAAATAACACCAGAACCTTGCAATACCTCCAAGACTCAGTTCAACATATCTCATGCAGTATGACTAATTTTGCTACCATTGCGGAAGAAAAGAAGAGTCCTTCTTTTTTTGTAGAAACCGATTTCTATTTTCTTTATTCTGTTCAAATTAGAAAAATTTCAATTGCAGTTCCCTTTCATCAATACATTATAAATATAATTTTGCAATTGAGTTTGCTCAGGTGTTTTGTCTTTAATATTGTCAAAAAATGTTCAGTCCGATTGGGCCGTACATTGTCCTGGAATCGTGTGGACAGTTCAGCTTTTGTTCAGCGGTGTTTGATTTTTTATTAGGGTAGGTTGAGACTAAATAATGAACAGAATCATACAGTTAATTTTGAATGCCCATTAGTTTTAGGAGATAATTTAGGAACAAATATCATTTGTGGATTTAATAAATCATTTCAGGCTAACTTTTATTGTAGAATTTGTCGATGCTCTAAACAGATATGTGCAGATATGTGAAATGTTATGTTGTGAAGATGAAATTACGTTAAGAACGCGACAGAATTATAATGTCGACCTTTCTTAGAAAGATACTTTCAAAAACTGGTGTTCAAGAGTATGTATCTTTGATAAAATAGATAAATTTCACATAAGAGTCAATATTTATTGCGATATTATGCATCATGTTTAAAAAGGAATAACTTCTTATATGAATAGGAATAACTTCTTATATTGGCAAAGTTATAACCTAATTAATTGATAGTAAAGTGATATCACTTAAGGCGATAAACAATAGAATAGAAAGTTTTCCTTAGAATGAAATCGAAAAGAAGACGCATAAACCTTTATTTTTTACTCTAGGTATTACGATAGGAGACTTGATGAATGACAAATATGAGCATTGGAAATTATACGTTTTTTTTCGTAAAATAATATATATTATAACGAGCCCAGTTATATACAAGAGTCAGCTGATAATTCTCAAAGAACTTATACGAAAATACAATGTATTGTAGGTCAAACTTTTTGGAAAACTCCAATTCTCCACAAAATTGGATTTAACAATTTTTTTCATGCAAATGAAATAAATAGTGAAATAAATAAAACTGATGTATTGATAGATATTTGTTTATCAAGAATTTGTATCGACTATAGGTATAACTTACTCTAGGAAAAATTAATTTTTGACTGCAGATTCTGAAAGACCGAAAAATTTTACGTCCAAATAGGTATTCAATTTTTTTTTAATATAACCCTCAATGTCATATGGAGGTCACTTAATCTTGTTAGATGGAGGATTCGTATGACAGTAAGATAATGGGTTTCCATGGAGCAAACTACTTTGTCGTTATGTTTTCAGGGTCACCGAATCGTAGGTTATTTGGAGGTCAAATCCTCGACAATTAGTAAAATCGAGTCAAGTTATCATTCTGACATATTTTTTATGCCGCTAAATCCAAATATAAAGACCACTTAGTACGTCTGGGTCAAAGTCAAGGTCATCCCAAGATCAAATATACATTTTATTTTCTAAAAAAGGAAATTTTGATCACAGATTCAGGAAAAATGGAAAATTTTACATCTTACTGAATGATATGCAATAAATTAGTATTTGAGAAAAATACTCGACGGAAAGAAACGAAAGCGGAATCGCCTACACCTATCATTCGAAGACAAAAGAACAAGAAAAAAGAAAATCATGAGTTTTGTAATACATGATACCCAAATCTCCGTGTGTGGCTGTTTGTCATACGACGCACAGTGGTCCGGATCGAGAAAAAACGGGACAAATTCGGGCTTAGAACGAGTTCTGAAGATATTTAAATTTAAAAAACGGGATCGTATTCGTGAGACAATTTAGAAGAAATAAGGATACCGCTTTTTTCGATTTCGATCCCGCATCAGGCCATAAAAAATCGCGCCAAGTTGTTATAAGCAGAACTGCGATTTCTGCTAATTGCGGTAATATTGAAAATGGAATTTTAAATTAAAATCCTCATGAAGGAAAGGAATTTCTTTTGATACAAAAGAATCATTTTGCTTCAAAATTGTTCAGGTAAAAAGATTCCTTTTGTATCAAAAGGAATCCATTTGAATCGAAAGAAATCCCTTTACTTCAAGAGAATTTTAATTTTGGGTCCTAATTTAAGATTATTTTCTTATATATACATATATTATATATTTATATATTTATTTATATATATATATATATATTAATTTATTTTTTTATTTTAAACAAAATTTGATAATATTAAATAGAATATATGAACTTAAATTAGTTTATTAATTACTAGACTCACCATAAATATATTATATATATATATATATAAGCCATTCTACGAAAATTGACATTTTAAACGTGCAGGCTTGTATCTTTCATGTGTTTCAATTAAAATACTTGAAATTTCGTTTGAAATTGTGTCGAAGTATTACAATTGTAGGAAAAAATTTACGGACCTATTACTCATAAATTTATACTAAAAATAATTGAAATTGTGTCATCTCCGTGGCCTATTTGTGATGTGATTTTCCAGATTTTTCAGGTTCACGGTCGTTTTTATTAATAAAAACGTTTTGTTTTTTATATTTTGATACCAGCGTTCGAAAGGTCTTGTCTTGATCTTTCATTCTATGTGTAGAAAGAAGAAAAAAAAAATTTTTGTTAGTCTAAATTACACTTGAAAGAGTGTGATAATATTTTGCAGAAACGTAGATGTATCCACAGTTTTACTTTTTTAGACTATTTAAATTTTTTTAACCACTTTTTGCAACCACTATCTTAAAGTACGTTAAAAAACCTTTAATTTCATGCATTAATATAATTTTGAAATACAAGTAGGTCTAAGAAAAAAAACCTGGAAAATAATTTTTTCTTCCGAGTAAAAATTCAGTGTCATCTCCGTGGCGTCTACATATTTAAAACGGATGGATATTTTTTAATTTTGCTACGGCTAAGAGAAAAGCATTTTATAGTATACGAACCTATTTCAAAGGGCATAACATTACTCTACATTGAATTTTGTTTTATATAAATAATCAATTTTTTCATTTCCGTGGCCATTTTGATATAGCTTATAGATCTTGCCTTGTATATGCTTCAAAACTGCTAATTTTTTTTTTTAATTTTTTACATTCTTCAAAAACATTTAACTTTAAAGCGAACTTCATCATTTACTACAATACTAGCAGAATAAAAGTTAAAATATGAAGTTAAATGTACCTATCTTATTGTATCATATATACAAGTTATTATATCAAATATTAGTAATAAATAATATTTCTAATTTTTTATATATATATATATATATATTTATATATGCAGGTCACTTTTAAGAAACACATCATTACTCTGAAAGACGTACAGAATGTAAACAAGCGTTTTCATAATACACTATGCCATATTAATTTAGAATTGCCCCTTGTGGTTGAGTCAGTGTTTTAACTTCATTCATACGAGTAACTTGTAAATTTCTTGTAGAAATCGACATTTTTTCTTTCTTTTAATAAAACTGTTTAATAAATTAAAGAAATGTTTAACTTAATGATTTAAATTTTTATTTCACTTATAGAATCTCGTTTAGAATAGTACAATGACTAAAAAGCAAAACAGACCATCTGAGAGTGAAAAAAACGAAAACGTCGAGACTCCGAGAACAAAAAAAGGGCAAGAGATCAATAAAAAATAACCAAACTCACAGAAAAAAAATTTTCAGTTTTTTATTACTCAATTAATAAATATTACTATAATGTCTTATTACTTATTTAATTCGTATATTTTTTTAACCCCTCACTATTTAATTTTATTTGGTATTGTTTACAACATATTTATTGTTAATCAAGATCGTTTACTCTTAATCTTACTAAAAAAAACAACAAAATTTAATGAACTGAAAATTATAATTTTAATTTTGTAAAAAAATGTCCATAAAAACGATAGTAATAAGATAAATTTAGCACAACGTAGGATGCCTTCTTTGAACACATTTAAGACCCATTTGACTCATTGAATCCATGAAAAAGCAACAAAAAAAAATTTTGGGAAATGCTTGTCAAAATACGTCAATTTCCATAGAATGACTCATATGTATATAACAACAATTTAATACATACGATAAATTCATAAAAATTCCATTATCAATATTACCGCAATTAGCAGAAATTGCAATTTCGTTTATAACAACTTTGCCCGATTTTTTATAGTCTGATGAGGGATCGGAATCGAAAAAGCGATATCCTTAATTATCTAATTTGATTATCTTCAAAACTCGTTCTAATCCTGAATTGGTCCCGTTTTTTTCCGATCCAGACAACTGTGCGACGGTTGGTCAGTTTTACTATTTTACTCAAATACTAATTTATTGCACATCATTCATTAAGATGTAAAATTTCCCAGTTTATATATAAACAATTATATAGTTTATGGGAGTTATCGAGACTTTGGAAGAGGTCTTTGAGGAAGAATCTGTTATAGAAGAAGAAACATCTTCTTAAGAATCTTCTTTTGAAGAAAATTACTGGAGCTGGTTGGATGCTTTAAGAACTGAACTTATTTATTGCGAAAGCCCGTTGTGTCATATTACCGAACCAATGGAGACTGATGACATTTGTTGTATTTGTTTACTAAGTAAAGATAAAAAAGCGCCTTGTCCATTTATGAAATATATTATTATTGAATAATATTCATTGTTGTTTTTAATTCTTGTTATAGTACTTAAAAAGTGTTAAAGCTAATATACAGAACCTAAATGAATTAGCAATGAACTGAATTAGCAGTATACTTTCTCGAAGTTTAGGAAATGTAGATAATATCAGTAATAATACTAACAAAAAAAATTGATTTCTAAAATTTTTTGATAAAGCAAATTCAGTTTATACATAATTATATATCTTTATATCGATTGGTCTTAAAGTTATGTTAGAGCCAAAGTTTGTTATTTTATTCTTTAACGAAATTTTATGTGATTTGATTCGCAAGTTACATAAAACATAAACTTATTGAAAAAGTATTAATGCAGCTCGATGGGAGATAATCTTACGTAAAAAATGTTTTAGTGTAAAAAATTAAAAATTAAAAATTAAATTCATTAAAATTAATCATAAATTAATTAAAAATAAAAATTGCGGTTGGCGACCTAGAGCGAGCAGGGAGGTACGTCCTAGTGTATATATACACACACACGCACACCTTGTTCGCACCTTGACGAAGGCTGGCGGCTTTATCATCTATGCTGCCGGCCGGATGATGGGCTTACGGGAGCAGCATTCCTTCGAATGAATGTATGTAAAGTATGCGAGCGAGTGTGAAAGTAGGGGACGAATGAACATCTTCAGTAAGAGTCGGACAAATGTTGGTCTTAAACTAATGACGAACTGCCGCGTTTGCCGTGCGGTGCGACCCGTGAGCTGCCAAAAGGAGATCCTGAGTGGGGAGGTGTTCTAATGGTCAAGTCCTATGACCTACGGTTGCGCGCCGAAGTGACCTGAACCATTTTTGGCTCATGCTGACAGCAAGACGGGAGGCCGATTACCTAGCCAGTATCGGTCACTCGGATCGGCGAGTGCGTGCTACTCGCGTGATGTACACAGGAAACTCTCCAGAGAGACGAGCACTTTTGTTTGGGTAGAAGGCGAGAGAGCGGGGGTGGACTAGCGCGGTAACACGTGCTATATCTTGGTTTGATGTACCCAGTCTGGCATCGTCTACAGGCATGTGTTGGGGCCATCAGCACTCCCATAGACGGGGATTCAGAGCGTCGGACATATATCGGGATGAATCAAAATACGAACATGGAGAAACGAAACGAACAAGTAGATAAACCAGACAATATCATCAGTCTGAAAAGCGTGTCAAACGCAGGGTGTAAAGCCCACACTAGCCATACGGAGGCTAAAGATCACGACACATGTCAGCAAACCATCCCAAACATCAAGGCGCATGGTGACGAAGTCTAAAGCAGAAGGGTGCAGGAAGCCTGGAGTAAAATCCCAACAGCGGAGACCACAGAGCAAGGCCTTCTAAATAAGCTCCAAGAGACTCTAGAAGGGATAAATGCAGTGGAACCAGCCCGCAATAGCCACAAGACCGTGAGGGATGACATGAAGAAGTTACCCAGCGCAAGAGAAGGGATGAGCAAAATCAAATTGAGCTTCGGGTTGATGCTAATGAACAGCTCACGAAACCCGCAGGACCTAAACAGAAAGGGGACTCTTGCAACGTTAAGGAAGACGAAGGAACGGTTGCCTTCAACAAATGGGACGAACAAAAAGAGGAAGGAAGGCCTAAGCAGGATCAGAAGCCCGGAGTGGCGAACAACAGAACGCCGCAGACCATATTGCGTAAGCAAGGCATAAAAGAACCTTGGCAAAGATGAAGAAAAAGAAGGACAAAGAGGACGGCAAAGGGGGCACTGGAGTTTTTATCCAAAAAGTCGCCAGGAACAGAAACCGCCACGGGCAAGACCTACCCGACTGGATGCATCATAAAGGCTTCTGATGGGAAGTCCTACGCTGATATCTTGAAAGAGATGAAGGCGCATCCCAAACTGAGGATACTGGTAAGTAGTGTCAACAGGGTACGCAAAATGGTACCGAGAGACCTACTTTTGGAACTTTAGCGGACGGCGGATTTGAAGATAGTAAAACTTCGACAAGCCGTGGAAATTGTACGAGAAGCAGGCACGGAAATAAGAACTCTGCAGCACGAAGTGGTCTTCGAAATAAAGGACCTCGACGAGCGAACTACAAAGGAAGATATTGTTAAAGCATTACACAGTCAGTTCCAAGGTAGCGATACATTCGCAGTGGAGGATACGACAGTAAGGTCAGTACGCAAGGAATACGGTAACGCAGACCGCGTTCATCCAAATGTCAGCATCATTGGCTCAACAGCTGATAACAAAGCAGAAAATCAAAATAGGTTGATCATTCTGCAGAATCCGAGAGATACAACGAGGGACTCGGCTACTTAAATGCTCTAAATGTCTAGGTTTTGGTCATATCGCCAAAAAGTGCACATCAATACAGGACCGGAGTAACTGTTACTATAATTGTGGGAGCAAAGAGCATAAAGTGAAAGACTGTAAAAGCCAACCAAACTGCGTACTCTGCCATGAAAGGAGCGTAGAAGGAAAAAGGGACGATGCAGCTGGTAGCTACACATGCCCAGTCTACCGAAGAGCAATAGAGGATGTGAAGAAACAAAAACAATGAAGATAGTGCAGTTAAACCTAAACCACTATGAGACAGCATAGGACCTACTTAATCAGTACGTCCGTGAGGAGAAGGTCGATGTAGTCATCATATGTGAGCAATACAAAAATCTAGACGAACCAACGTGGGAAAGGGACGCTACTGGCAAAGCGGCAATTTGGGAATGTGGGAACGCTGCTTTCCAAGAAAAAATGATGACTCTTGAGGGAAGTTTTGTTTGCGCGAAGGTAGCATAGCAGCTGTATACACGTATACAGCTGCTATGCTTTGCCTAACGCATCTGTTGAACATCTTGAAAGACTGTTAGATCGACTTGTGCAAGACGCAGTAGGAAGAAAACCACTGCTGATCGCAGGCGATTTTAATGCCTGGGCTGTAAAGTGAGGCAGCATAAGGACAAACCAAAGAAGTCGGGTGCTCCTGAAGAATTTGCTCTTTTAGACTTGGTGTTGGTAAATCAGGATTGCGCCAACACCTTTAGAAGACACCTTTAGGTGACACAGGATCTATCGTACATCTGACGTTTGTAAGCGGTTGTCTAATTGTCTAACACTACACCAATAGTGATCATCAGGTCAAAATTATGAAGATAGGAAGATCAAAGCAGGGTTCCAGCACGAGTACAAATACCAATAGATTAGGTTGGACAACGAAGGACCATCATAAGGAACTGTTTCTGTTGGCACTGAAGGAAATGCATCTGTTTGGGACTGCGAACAGTAAGACTAAAGTGATGGATAACATTACCCGAGCCTGCGACGCTGATATGCCAAGGAGAGTGCCCAACCAAAGACGACCACCAGTATACTGGTAGGATAGCGAGACGGATAGCGCTCGTAGCGAGTATCGCCGGACTAGCAGACATGAGCAGCGGGCAAGAAAGAAATACTATAAAACTGGAAGAGGCTTGAACTTAGTAGATGCATACCAGCAGGGAACGAAGGACGCTAAGCGAAATCTTAAGAAGACAATCAGTACCAATAAGTGACGGTCCCTGAAATAATTACAGGACGAGGTTAATGAAGACTTCTGGGGTAGACCTTATAAAATAGTAATGAAGAAGATCAAGGGAAGCTACATCCCCTCCCAAGTGACCGGAATTATTAGATTGAGTAGTGACTACACTGTTCCCCATGCAATGGGACGAATCGTGTGTTATAGAACCAGAGGCAAACGAAGAAGCTATCACTCCAGTCACAATGGAGGAGCTGCTAGCAGCCAGCAAGACGGTTGGAAACAACAAGGCTTCAGGCCTGGATAGCATACCCAATATAGCACTGAAACATGCTATATTCGCCCAACCAGAGGTCTTCATAGACTTGTACAACACATGTCTAGAAGTGGGGATATTTCCGCCCGAATGGAAGAAACAGCGCCTTGTGCTACAATCAAATGGAAAGAAGCTACCTGGAGTGAATCAGGCAGTAGAACGAAAAGGGGGACTTTCGGAATACCAATACAGCTTTCGGAGGAGACGATCAACTCTAGACGTAGTGAACTTAGTGATTAACACTGCGCGTACAGCGATAGAGGGAAAGAGATGCAAAGGAGGAGTAAAACAGTACTGCGCTGTAGTCACACTGGACATCCCAAAAGCATTCAACTCGGCACAATGAAGTAAAATAGACAAGGCACTTCGCAAGCAAGAAGTGCCTTTATATATAAGAAGCATGATATCCGACTATTTGAAGGCCAGACTCTTATTATATGACACTGAAGATAGCACCAAGACCTATGAAGAAACAGGAGGCGTTCCCCAAGGATCAGTACTTGGTCCTCCGACTTAAAACATCATGTACGATGGGGTACTAAGACTGCAGTTACCCAAAGGGGCAACATTAGTCGTGGTAGCAAAACATATAGAAGAAATTACAGAAATAGCGGACGAAGCCATTCGTATAATACACGAATGGCTGACAGAGACAGGATGGAGTTGGCCAGCCATAAAACCGAAGTTCTTCTTTTATCTTGTAGGAAGAAAATGGAGAAAATAACACTGGCGGTGAATGGGCACGAGATTGTTTCTCAAACGACCATTAAGACCTGGACATTACCATTGATGCAAGACTTACGATTGAGCAGCATCTTGAAACGGTGAGCGATAAAGCAGCAAAAGTTAACGCTGCTTTATCCCAATTAATGCCAAATGTAGAAGGGGCAACATAAGGTAGAAAGTTGCTCTTTGCCAGCGTAATCACCTCGATTATGTTGTACGGGGCCCCAATATGGGCAGATGCCATGTTGGTGAAAACGTGCGCAAGGAAGCTGTCAACTGTGTACAGACGAATTGCATGAAGGGTGGCGTCTGCTTACTGTACGGTATCGGCCGTGGCGTCATGTATTATAGCAGGCCTATTGAGCTTTTAGCAATAGAGAGGAAGGGCGTATTCGAGGCGAAGAATCGGAGTAACGACAACACTCAGAAGGAAATCTGGGATTCCGCAAGGGAGCAGACAATGATTGAGTGGCAAAAAGATGTTTTTGCTCATGCAGTTTTTGACCGGGCATGGATACTTCCGGGCTTACCTGTACCGGTTCAAAAAAGAAGACAGCCCAAACTGCTCAGTAGGTTCAGACGTGAAAGAGAACGCGGAGCATGTCTTTTGCGACTGTTTAAGGTATTAGCAGGAGCGACAAGAATTCGAAGGATACCTTCAAATGACGGTAAACGCTGAGTCGATGATGACGGCTATGCTGACCTCGGAAGATGGATGGTGCGCAGTCAGCAATTATGCCGCAGACATCCTTAAGAAGGTCAGGAAAGACGAGGAATAGAGAAGAAGACAAAAAGCTGTTCAAGCGCATGTATGAATGCGTGTTGGTTTAAATGTGTGTATGACTGTTGGTGTGAAAAAGTATAAATGCACATAAAAAAAGAAGGCGTGTGTGTGTGGATGTGTGTGTGTTTTTTTTTTATTGGAGAAAGAGGTTGGAGGGAAAAATCTTAATAGACCATGACATGGCCTGAGCCACCGTATGTTGGATTCTCACCAACTAAAACCCTTCGTTTTGCGGCCGAATATAGAATCCAATTGCAACCCGAATCCTCTTCGCTCTCCTTACCGATTTGTCGGTGAGGAGGGCCAAGCTCCGCCTTCAGTGCCTTTTTCCCCCGCGGTACCACGGTCAAGTATTACTTCGCGGGGGGCATAGGAACATTGCCCTTGTCTCCTTGATGTGATTGTCATTCCTTATGCGTCCATATCTAGTAAATCTACTATCGTACCTTCTTCATTATAGGCTGCCGTCAACTTCTTACCGCATCGTCCGGTCGTCAGCTTCTTGCAGCATCTCTCGTCTTCTTCTCTCTTCGTCACCCCTCACTTTCTTGAGGATGACCGCGGCGTAGTTACTAACCACGTGCCAGCCCTCAGCGGTGGCGAACATAGCTACCATAGTAGACTCAGGAGTTGCTCTGGTCTGGAGGTAGCGTTCAAACTCTTCACGCTCCTGCTGGTAACGCGAGCAGTAGCAAAAAACGTGCTCAGCGTCCTCGCACATGTCCAAACATGCTGGGTAGTCTGGACAGGCTTCTAAATTAAATCTACACAGGTATGCTCGATAGTATCCATGTCCCGTCAAAAATTGCGTGAGGTAGTAGTTTACTTCCCCGTGTTTTCTTGTGATCCAGTCTTCAAACTTTGATATAAGTCGGTGCGTCCAGCGCCCTTTCAGGCTACTGTCCCATCTTCTCTGCCACTCAGCTACTGTTTGTTCTCTGGCAGAGTTCCAGATTTCTGCCTTCGTTCTATCGCTGTTCTCCTGTTTTGCCATGTATATGGCCTTCCTCTCTAGTGCTAAGAGGTCGATGGGTGGCATGCTTGCCACGACGCTTATTGCATCGTCCGATACCGTGCGGTAAGCAGACGCTATTCTTAGCGCACTCCATCTATACACGGATGACAGGTTCCGCGCATAGGCTTTTATTGCCATTGCATCTGCCCAAATTGGTGCCCCGTACAGCATAATCGATGTACTGACACTTGCTAACAGCTTCTTTTTCTTCTGAGTAGCTCCACCGACATTCGGCATGAGCCGAGATAGAGCAGCCATCGTTCTTGACGCTTTTTCACCTGCTAATTCAAGGTGCTGTTTAAACGTCAACTTTTCGTCTATAGTAACGCCCAAATACTTGATAGTCGATTTAGAGGTTATCTCATGGCTGTCTATCATTAGGGCGATCGTCTCCATTTTCTTCCTGCTAGATATCAGGATCGCCTCGGTCTTGTGTCCAGCGAGTTCAAGTTCCGTTTCTCTCAGCCACCTCTGGATGGTGGTGTAACGTCCCATGTTCATAAAAGATAATTATATGTATGGATATACTGTATACAGAATGATGTATGACGGCGTGTATATGTACAGGCGCAGGTATACGACGATAATCACAATGTAAGCATTTCCGCAACCGCGTTTACGACATCAAACGCGTCCCACTAATTAAACCAACTGACCCCCGAGTCAGCAATCCCAAAACCTACTTATTCTGCACCATCACCAACCTATATTGTAAGACACTTTCGGTGGCGATCAGTGATTGGTTATTACCCTAACATTGAGATCATCCGCCAAGCCTTATAAGCCCCGCACTCAGTCCTCATATTGCCTTTTGTGAAGTCTCTTTTTAACAAGGACAACGAGTGTTGTACCTGCTGGACCTGGTGTGTGAATACGAGTGCCGTTTAGTCCTTCGCGTCGTCTATTGGGTGCTTAGAAACCACTCAAACTCCGTGGAAGCTAACCGGTGGAATTCTTCATACTCTGGACGTGAGTTGGTACAGTACGAGGCTTAAGGACCGTCAACCTATCTGGCGTTAGCGTCGGCAGCTTAGTTAAGGAACTTACTCTCAACACGCCACGGAACCATCCGTGTAGGATAATACTAAACACCGCCCAGTCATCGACCGTGCAATCTACTAGTAGTGTCCGAACGGGATTGTAAGTCGAACCAATATAGAAATAAGTAAATACGTAACATTAAGAACAAACATAAAGATTAGATTAAAACATCTGTGTAACATCTGTATCAAAGCATTGGGCCTTCGTCTAAATAAAGTCATAACAAAGAAGTACCATAAAGAGACAGTTTATTAGAATCATAACCTACTTAATAGTAACAGAAGACTCTCGAGTCAAGGCTAGTTCACCTATACTCAAATAAATAATTATTTGTATATAGAATTACTGCGCGGTTCAGCATAGTAAATCAGAACCTTACAGTGGTGATCGCTTCATTGGTGATTTCAGCGACGTCTTCTTTTTCCTTCCCTACTACTACAAGAGCTATGTCGTCTGCGAATCCTACTACCATAGCCTCCCGCGGGAGTTAGTCTCAGCACTCCGTCATACATAATGTTCCACAATGGCGGGCCCAGTACTGATCCCTGTGGATCACCTTCCGTGACCTTGTAGGTTTCAATGCCGCAATCCGTTTCGTACAGTAAAGTTCTGTCCTTCAGATAGTCGGCCATCATCCTCCTGATGTAGGTGGGCACCTCAAGCTTTTCAAGCGCTTCATGTATCTTCGACCAATTTGCAGAGTTGAATGCGTTTTTGACATCCAAAGTAATAACTTTTCCAATGATGGCTGCTCGGGCTGTGTACCACTAGGCCGATCGATCGGCACTTCCGAAAGCCATATTGGTGCACGGCAAGCCCCTTGGTCTCTTCGATTATGCACTCGATCCTGCTGCTGATAATGCGCTCCAGTATTTTTCCTTGAGTGTCCATCATACATAATGGTCTGTACGATGTCTCCCCTCCGGGCGCTTTGTTACCCTTAGGTAACAACACAAGTCGCTGCTTTTTCCAGTTCGTCGAAAATCTCCCTTCTGCTAGGCATGCATTGTAGAGGCCAACAAATTCTTCAGGTTTAGCCTCGATGGCATGCTTCAGCGCCACATTTAGTATGCCGTCAGGACCGGGAGCCTTATTGTTTCCTACCCTCTTGCTTGTTACGAGTAGCTCCTCAACTGTAATTGGAGGTATATCTTCTTCCCGCACTTCCTCTGCTATAGCATATGGTGCGTCCGGCTGACTTGGAAAAAGTGTTGTCACTACCCTCTTTAGTACCTCTGGGCACTTTGGTGGGGGTATATAGCTTCCTTTGAGTGTCTTCATAACTGTTTTGTAGGGCCTGCCCCATGGATCTTTATTGACCTTTTCTAGCAGCTCCTTATGACATCTCTGCTTGCTTTCACTGATGCACTTCTTGAGGGTGCACTTGGCTTCTTTCATTCTTCTGCTGTATTCTCCTACAGCTTCGCTTCCAATACCGGTTCGGTAAAACTTTTTCCTTGCCCGTTGCTCCAGCCTTCGTGCTCGGTGGCAGGCGGAACGCGCTGATCTAATCTTCTCGTTCCACCAATGTACTGGTGCCCATCTTTGATTGGGCACTTTTCTTGGCATAACTGCGTCACAGGCTCGGGTGAGCCATTTTGTCATTTGTTCAGCCATGTGGTCTGCTGATCCCGTCAATTGGATATTTTCTAACATCATCAGAAATAGTTCCTTGTCGTACTCCTTGGATTCCCATTCCATTTTCGTACTTATAGGGTTAGTACAGCGTACCATGTCTTGTGTGACTAGCTCCATTATAATGGCGTGGTGATCACTATTAGTGAAGTGATCGCTTACGGTCCATTTACTCACCTCTTTTACCAGACATCTACTAACAAATTTTAAGTCGATCACTGATTCGGCCTCCACTTTTTTATAGGTTGGTACGTTGCCTTCGTTCACCAGCACCAAGTCCAGAAGTGTGAATGCCTCTAGTAAGGCCTGTCCTCTTCTATTGGTTTTTCGGCTGCCCCATTCAACCGCCCATGAGTTAAAGTCCCCAGCTATAATAGCTGGTTTTTTAGCCCTGACATCTCGTACTAGCCGGTCCAAGAACTGCTGAAACTGATCTATTGGCGCACTGGGTGGGGCATAACAGCTGTATACCTGTATACCCTCAATCTTTGCGCTGGTAAAACCTGCTTCTTTGACTTTCATCCTACTTTGAAAGGTAAGGTCTCTGCACGCCTAAATAGCTGCTTTATCGGAGCCATCGGATTCCCACCTTGGCTGTTCAAGATCTCTGTACTGCTCACTGATTATAGCGACATTAATCTTCTGCTCACGGACGTACTGACAGAGAAGGTCCTGAGCTGTCTCACAGTGGTTCAGGTTTAACTGTACTATTCTCATCTTCTTTGTTTTGTGGCTTTCACTGCCGCTTGGTACGCTGGGCAATCATAGCTACCTGCGGCATGGTCGCTTTTCTCTACGTCGTCCTTTCCTCTGCAGAGAATGCAGCTGGGCTGGTTTGTACAGTCTTTCGCTACATGTCCCGCTGAGCCACATTTGTAGCAGCAGCGGCTTCTGTCGTGCTGCTCAATGCAGCTTGCAGCAGTATGGCCGAAGCCCAAGCATTTATAGCACCTGAGCGGGCGGGAGTATCGCTTTATTGCTCTTATTCGGCAGATAACCCACCCTATCCTTATCTTCTCACCCTTGATAAACTTCTGAGCTATCTGGGCAGGTAGTTGTACTATTGCTTTCTGCGTATCTCCATAGGCTTTACGAAGCGACTTAACCGCCGTAGGTTCGAAATTATGTCCTTCCTCGTTATTTTTGCGTAGTGCGTCCACTATGTCCTCCTTAGTGGTCAGCATGTCAAGATCTTTAATCTTCAAGGCCTCTTCATAATGCAGCGCCCTGATTGTAGCAGTTTCCACTAGTACTGCTTTCACCGCTTCCTGGAGCTCAGCTATTTCCACCTCCTTGAAACGTCGTAGTTCGAGTAGCAGATCTCCTGCTGTCGTTTTGCGTATTCTATGTACGCTGTTTCCTAACTTTTCTAGGCTAGGCTCTGCCTTCATTTTCTTTAGGATTTCGGCGTAGCTTTTTCCATCCTCGGCCTTGATGACTAAGGCGTCAGGTCTAGGGGGTCTTGCTCTTGCCGTCCTACTTTTTCTGGTGCCTTTTTGGTCTTGGCCACGAGCACCAGTGTTATCCTTCCTGTTTACGCTTTTTTCTTTTTTCTTCTTTGCCTTCCTTGTCACCACCTCTTGCCACGAGTCTTTCTCCCTCTGGTGGACATTGTCGTCGGCTACTCTTCTTGCAGAGCTCGCCCCACTAACGCGGCTACCCTGCTGTGGTTTCCCCTTGCCGACCGGCTTAGGGGTCACTTCGTTCGCCTCTGCTAGGCTAATTGCCCTTTTCAGAAGGCCAGGGGTTGTTTGGGTCACCTTGCCCTTAGTCCCTGGCCGTTGGCACTGCATAAGGTTATCGTCTGCAGAGCAAAGAGCCCTGTAGCTGGCCCTTATGCTCCGGGCGAGATCCTTAATTTGCTTGTGCACATTGTGTCTGTCCCTGACATAATCGATCAGCTCATCGATTTTGCTGCCAAGGCGATCTAGGTGCACGTTTTTGGAGGTCGCGCTTTCTGCTCGCTTGTCGCCATCTGCGTCTACCTCTATAGTCTCTGCCTTCTTTCCTGTAGAATTACCATTGCCTTCCCGTGCCAGGTTACCTACAACGGGGCTGGTTGTGTTTTGAATCGAAAGCGTACTTTCGCCTCTCCCAGATCCAAGGGGTTTATCCCCATGGAGGCGAGTGTTTTTGCGTGTCGTTAAATAAATTCAACTAGACGCCGTGTTGTTACTACTGATGTTGTTTATTGAATATAACAGATTATAAATGAGGATGAATAAGAGCTAGTGAACAACTATTTTAACCTTGTTAATACAGAGATGTCGGTGACGCGAATAAAAATTACGTGAGACTATCAGACCCGAAACGCACCAGTACAATCATCGGCTCGGTACTCGTTCGGATCTTTCTCGCTTGGTTACACGAGTAGTTCTGATTTCTGCTGTGTCTCTCAGGAATCAAGTTAACTTGGGAGAACAGCACCTCCCTCTGGTGGAGGGTATTTTTCTCTCCTTCTACCAAAAAATTGGCGTAGCCAATTTTTGTAAGGAGATATTCTATTGGTTGAAACCCCCTCCCGTCGGTCAAGGCAAAGCCTCCAGCGAGGGTCAGGTTTATGGCCCTAGCGGTGGACAAGCCCAAATGGGTCTGGCGCTGAGCACGAGAGCTCTACCGGGGACGGGATTATCGACCCTCGATCGGCACCTAATGTTTTTTACCTGCGCGAGGTTACAACCGGAGGATAATGATTCTTTATTGTGCCGAGACGGGTTCCGGGTTTTCCCATTCTTTTACAGTTATTGGTCTGAGACGACGGCGGGATTTTCCAGTTCTTTTATATTTATTGGTCCGCGCCGACGGCGGGGTTTTCCAATCCTTGAGAGCTATATTTGGACACGCTCGTCCTAATGAACGCAGCGTAAAAATATATGAGTTTAAACATTCCGCCCGCCTTGAAAGAATATCTTTCAACCCGGGTAATAATCCATCTAGCATATAACTACATCTATAACTAAGTACATGAGATTGCAGATGTTTCATAGCCTAATACAAAATGATTAATGCATGGTAAAATGCTGTTACAATTATTAGTATCCTAAAATTTACAGAGTATTCTTATCCTAAAGTATTTAACTTAGTTCTACACTTAAATTCACTAGTTTACTAAATTTAGACGGAATCGCTAGAGTCTTCCTTTGATGCAGGGCCTCCTTGTTCTTCGTATTCTTGAAGTGGCAATTTGCAAATTTTCGATATGGGCCGCTTCAATATACCTTTCGCAGTTTAGACTGACACTACCCTGACGTGCCCATCCTTGCCCGGGTGCGTATCTGTAATACGCCCAAGTGGCCACTGCATTGGAGATGTGTTATCCTCTCTGATGATCACCATGGTGCCCTTTGCGATATTCGGAAGCTTATTGTGAGTCCATTTAACCCTTTTTTGAAGCTGAGGCAGGTACTCTTGCTGCCACCTCTTCCAAAAATGTTGAACCGTTAGCTGTAAATGCTGATAGCGATTAAGTCTGTTCGGATTGATGTCAGTGAGATCCGCTTGAGGCAAAGCCTTTAAGGTGTCTCCAATTAGGAAATGAGCAGGAGTGAGAGGGGTAAGATCATTGGGATCGTTGGATAGTGATGATAAAGGTCTGGAATTCAAACATGCTTCGATCTGTGTTAGTACCGTATACAATTCCTCGTATGTAAGTCGCGTTTCCCCTATAACCCTTTTAAGGTGGTA
Organism: Muscidifurax raptorellus; assembly: GCA_020010945.3. NCBI lineage: Eukaryota > Metazoa > Arthropoda > Insecta > Hymenoptera > Pteromalidae > Muscidifurax > Muscidifurax raptorellus. The sequence continues at coordinate 2,055,207 of JAHUUD020000016.1, read as the reverse complement.
TTTTGCCGATTTCACTGCACTTTCCCACAACCCGCCGAAATTATGGGGCGCGAGGAGGAATAAAGTGCCAGTTAATTTGTTCATGCGAGGCAAAATTAGTTATTGATTCGCGAAATCTCTCAACGTTCAAAAATTTTGACAATTCATTAAGATCATTATTTGCTCCTACAAAATTTGTGCCGTTGTCGGAAAAAATGTTAATGCATAGTCCACGACGCGATATGAATCTTTTAAAACAGTTTAGGAACGCCTCTGTAGACAAATCTGTTGCCAACTCTATGTGGACCGCTTTGGTCACAAAGCACACAAAAATGCAAATATAGGTTTTTATTGACACTCGTGAGCGAGTTTTTTCTTTTATCAAAAAGGGCCCAGCATAGTCGACGCCGCAGTTCAGGAACGGCCGAGCGGGTGTTATTCTAGAGGCGGGCAGGTTACCCATTATGCAATTTAAATCAATAGGCTTAGCCCTGAAACAAGCCACGCATTCCCGTATAACGTTTTTAACAGCACTTTTTCCGTTTAATATCCAGTAATGATTGCGCGTGGAAGCAAGTACCGATTGGCAACCCGCGTGCATAAGCTTAACGTGTTCATGCTTGATTATTAGGTATGTGAATCTATGATTAGACGCGAGGACGATTTGATGCCTATTATCATAAGGTAAGTCGGCATTTGTCAATCGGCCACCCACTCTTAACAGCCCTTCGCCGTCTAAGAATGGCGTCAATTGTAGCAGCTTGCTATTTTTTGGCAGAGGTTTGCCTTCTTTGAGACAAGACAATTCTGCTCGGAAACATTGTAACTGCGCGCATTTTGCTAACTTTCGAGCGGCAATTTGAAGCTCCGCGCCTGATAAAGCTACCAACGGTGCCTCGACAATGCCAATTGCACCGGCCCTGCGTTTTTGCACTCTGTTCGAGATATCCTTTATATATCGAAGGACATGAGCCATTGTTCGAATTAACCGCATAAGAGAAGAGAGTCTGTCGAAGTTTATTAATTTAGCAGTTTGCGCTGTTTTAGCTGCCGCTATTTTCTCTGCCCGCTCTTCATTTATGCGCGATAAAAAAGTAAGCACTGTTTGCTTTTGTTCCGGTAAAGTATCAGTATATATTTCTTTAGCCCTCGGCCAGCTAGATTGATCGTTGACAAGCCAATGAGGCCCGTGCCACCATAGGGTGGAATCACGGAGCTCCTGCGCGTTTATGCCGCGCGAGATTAAGTCTGCTGGATTTTGGCCCGATATAACATGACCCCAATTCTCGTTGCTCAATTCTTGTATTTCCGCGACTCGATTAGCGACAAATGTCTTCCAATTGCTAGACGGTGCTTTGATCCATGACAGCGCGACCATTGAGTCTGACCAGAAGTACCACTGATCAATGCTTGCGCTGCACGCCACTGACACCTTATGCGCTAGCTGAGCTAATAGCACGGCACCGAGTAATTCTAGTCGTGGTATTGAAGTCGCCTTGAGCGGCGCTACTCGCGATTTTGCGCACAGTAGGTGAGAAGTACGCTCACCTTTGCTGTTAGTCGAACAAACGTAAATGCATGCCCCGTATGCCGCCTCGGATGCGTCGCAAAATCCATGATATTCAACCGATTTCGCGTTTCTGACTGACACATGTCTATTTATTTTGATTTGATTTATGTCTCCCAGTTGAGCATAAATTCTTTTCCAGGCGTCATGTACGTCTTGAGGCAGTGATTCGTCCCAGTCAAGTTTGAGCGTCCAAAGTCTCTGCATAATTATTTTTGCTTGGATGACGGCTAGCCCGACTAGTCCCAACGGATCGAAAATTTGAGCAATCATTGACAGTATTGTTCGTTTGGTAATTCTGCGCGTGTCCGTGAATCTAACTCTATATTTGAGCGTGTCACTTGAAGGGTCCCACAGCAGCCCTAAGGTTTTAGGATCTTTATCCGCTTGTATTGATACAGATGAGCTCGTCAAGTTCTGCTGTCCTTCAAGTATATGCGTGTCGTTAGAAGCCCTTTTACGAAGATTCATGCAAGCCGACTGTAAAATCTCATCAAGCTCGCGCTTCAAACGTATACCTTCAGCAATAGAGTTGACGCCCGTTAGCAAGTCGTCTACGTAAAAATCCTTCTCTATTACTTTGCTAGCTAAAGGATATTTATCGCGATTTTCAATTCCAAGTTGCACAAGGCAGCGAGTTGCCAAGAATGCTCCGGACGCGGTTCCGTAGGTGACTGTGTTGAGTTCGTACTCTTTAATCGGAGAGTTAACGTCGGTGCGCCATAAAATTTTTTGCATTTTTCGTTGCTCTTTTTTGACAAGAATTTGTCTATACATCTTCGCGATGTCCGCGGAGATCACGTACGCGTGCTGCCTAAATCGTATGACGATCTCGAAAAGTTCGTCTTGTACGGTCGATCCAGCGTATTGTACGTCATTTAGGGAAGGCCCTTTTGTGCCGTCTGGTCTTTCAGTATTTTTTGAGCCGTGAAAAACGACGCATTTTTTAGTAGTGGTGCTCTCTTCTTTTGACACCAAGAGATATAGTAGGTAACAGCATGGCTCGTTATCGTCCGTATCTTTTGCCGATACTTCGCTCATGTGTCCTAGCGACTCATAATCTCCCATGAAGTCAGTATAGTCTTTTTTAAGTTCTGGCCTTCTGGCCCAAGTCCTTTCAGTAGAGAGAAATTGCTTTAGCGCTAAGTTTTTAGAGCTGCCTATCTCACTCACATTATCCTTAAAGGGTATGCTCACTACAAAGCGTCCGTTTTCGTCACGTTTCGTAGTTTTAATAAAATATCTCTCGCAAAAGTCATTTGAGTTATCTTTTGTGTCTAAAAAACAGTGCTCTATTTCCCAGAATTTTTTCAGCTGTTCGTTCAGCTGATCATTTTTGACCAAGTTGCATACGACTCTATAGTTGCTCAAATGGGGCAGCTGAACCGTTCCTGCGACTACCCACCCTAGCAGCGTTTTTTTGAAAAATGGCTGATCCTTTTCTAGCCTTATCATGCCGTTGCATTCCAATTCGTAATATAACCCGGCGCCAATTAAGAGATCTACCGGTCGCGAGCGATCGAAGTGCGGATCGGTTAACTCAATGCCATGCGGAATCTTTATCTTAGACGATGTTATTTCTCGCGAGGGTAGATTGTCACTTATCTTGTCCATCACCAGACAAGATATGGTGGCGGAAAACCCATTGACGCGTGATTTGATTTTTAGAGGTGCATAGTTTCCGATTGAACGGCCAACGCCTTCTATCCCCGTGACTTCGATTGACGTTTTTTGTAGAGGCAAGCCTAACCGGGCGCGAAGATCGGCTGTGATTATATGAGCTTGTGAACCCGGGTCAAGCAGCGCGCGGCATTCCCGCAATTGCCCTTGCTTGTCGCATACTTTTACGACGGCAGTCGCGAGTAATACGTAATCAGATGCTCTAGGCACGCTCACCTGAGCACTCATTATCTTTTGAGGAGATCCGGAGGTTTCGACCTCAGGTGGATTTGTCGGCATTGAAGCTGCGCTCGATGCACTCGGTTTTGCAGTCGTGTTTCCTTGCGTGGGGGTCTGATCTATGTGAAGCAAATTATTGTGCTTTTTTCCACATCTCTTGCAAGGCCCAAAATTACATTGTCTGTTCCTATGCGAGTCCGACAAACAGTTAAAACATAGGTTTAAGGCCTGCGCCTTTCGTACGCGCTCTATTGGCGAGAGTCGTTTAAAAACGTCACATGCATAAATAGCATGCGTGCCATTGCAAAAAGTGCATATTTTTGTGGTTACCGCGTAAGATTTAACGTGGCTATTATTTCTTTGATTTGATTTATTATATTTATTTTCATTAATTGGTTTATCTGTTTGAACCTTTTGTAAATACTTGCAGTGCATTTCTAGAAAATCGGTCATAGTTTTTAACCTGATTTTCGATTCTTTTTGCGACATTCGGGATTTTTCCCATTCGCGTTTTACTGCGTTGTTTAGTTTTGAGGTTAGGATATAGACGAGGAGAGTGTCCCATTGCTCAGTTGGCTCGTCTAATGCCTTCAAAGCCATTAAGTGGCTATTCGCGCTATCTAGCAGATTGCGTAGTTCAGTATATGATTCCTTTGTGAGCATCGGAAGTTCAAAGATTCCGTGCACGTGGTGGTGGATGAGCGAGCTCGTATCCTCGTATCGTGCACAGAGAGCTTTCCACGCCAAATCATAATTGGCTTCTGAGATACCTAACTTATCAATGGCATGCACCGCCTCGCCCTTGAGTACTGAGTTTAAATAATGAAACTTTTGAATTTTGTTCAATCTACCGTTCTCATGGATCAAGGATTTGAACGTATCGCGGAATTTAATCCAATCTCCGTACGCACCATCGAATTTAGGCAAATCTATTTTCGGCAGATTTATGCCGATTTTATCAACGCTTTGGCGCTCTATTTGCGACGATACCGAACCGAAACTAGACGCGCGGCTTCTGCCTGTCTCTTGAAATCGGCTGAGGATTCTCTTTGCTTTCGCGGTCGCGGCGTAATAGTCCCTTTCGAACTGAACCCGTTCCTGGTTTTCCGCGGTACTCAACTCTGCATCATCGGCCACTAAAATATCTATACGGTCTTGAGTCTCCTCATATTTATTTAACAAGGACTCAAACCTAGATAGTCTGTCTCGCAATTCGAATTCGTCTACATCGGCTCCTGAATCATTTAGGTAATTAGAAAACCGTGTTATGGCTCCTGTTTGAGCAGCGCGGGTTCTTTTTAAACCTTCCATTTTGCTAACCCAACGAACTAGTACAGATCGAAGCTATCTTTGATTTTAGGATGTAGGAATAATTGGAGACTCACCAGTTTGGAAGATCTTCTTTTAAACTCCAGATCACCGCCCGCCTTGACCAGATACTGTTGCCGTGGCAGTGAAGCCCAAGTGCTCCTTTTTAGATTCGCTTCGTTATTGTCGACGAATCGTAATTAGAGTTTACACGCCGTCTCCATGTAAATGGTTTTTTAAGTTGCTAGGATTTTTTTTCTTTCAAATCCAAAATATTCTTCTTCTTATTTTCACGTCACTTTTGTTCACAAATTCAGAGTCCGCTGAATTTAGTTTCACTTGTGTTTGTCGATCCACTTTCACGTATTCATCCGGCTCGAAGGACCATGTTTTTGCGTGTCGTTAAATAAATTCAACTAGACGCCGTGTTGTTACTACTGATGTTGTTTATTGAATATAACAGATTATAAATGAGGATGAATAAGAGCTAGTGAACAACTATTTTAACTTTGTTAATACAGAGATGTCGGTGACGCGAATAAAAATTACGTGAAACTAACAGACCCGAAACGCACCAGTACAATCATCGGCTCGGTACTCGTTCGGATCTTTCTCGCTTGGTTACACGAGTAGTTCTGATTTCTGCTGTGTCTCTCAGGAATCAAGTTAACTTGGGAGAACAGCACCTCCCTCTGGTGGAGGGTATTTTTCTCTCCTTCTACCAAAAAATTGGCGTAGCCAATTTTTGTAAGGAGATATTCTATTGGTTGAAACCCCCTCCCGTCGGTCAAGGCAAAGCCTCCAGCGAGGGTCAGGTTTATGGCCCTAGCGGTGGACAAGCCCAAATGGGTCTGGCGCTGAGCACGAGAGCTCTACCGGGGACGGGATTATCGACCCTCGAACGGCACCTAATGTTTTTTACCTGCGCGAGGTTACAACCGGAGGATAATGATTCTTTATTGTGCCGAGACGGGTTCCGGGTTTTCCCATTCTTTTACAGTTATTGGTCTGAGACGACGGCGGGATTTTCCAGTTCTTTTATATTTATTGGTCCGCGCCGACGGCGGGGTTTTCCAATCCTTGAGAGCTAAATTTGGACACGCTCGTCCTAATGAACGCAGCGTAAAAATATATGAGTTTAAACAGCGAGCGTCGACCACCGGGGCTGATACCAGATCGGAATCGACGGCAGGATTAGTAATGCCTGCCTGGGTACTCATATGTTTGAGAACGCTTCTTGATTGTTTGTCCTTGCCACCCTAAATACCTGATGTTTCGGTATTTCTAAACAGTGCTGGGGTGCCGAGGACTTTCGTGGCAGCACCGTTAGCTCCTGTACCCTAGGAAGGGGCCCTTTAACAAAGTGCTAGCATCCGGGCCAGATGCACCTTGGACGGAAGATAGAGCCATATACACCCTTACTAAGGGTCGGTAAAGGTAAAAGGGGGGTGTTTCGGCAGGCAAACAACCTAGCCGAAAAACGAATGGGCTTAGAAGGTGAAAGTCGGACACATCACTGGCATTATGGATGGGGCTGTCACGACGATCCCATCAACAATGTCATGTTATCGTTTTTTAAAGATTTGCTCTAATACCTCCTTCTCCAAGAGAAAAAAAAAACATACACACACACTTCTATATACCGTCGACAGCTTCCACGCTGTCAAGATGAGCTGTACAAGGCTATGAAGACCTTTAGTTGCGCATATATATCATGTTTTAATGATCTATTGGTATGCCATCCAGGCCCAAAGCCTTGTTGTTTCTAATCTTCTTGCAGGCGCTTAGTAGCTCCTCCGTCGTGACTGGATGAATATCTTCTTAGTATAGGACTGCTTCTATAATGCACGGTTCATGCTGTTGACTGGGAACAAGTGTCCTCATTATCCGATGTAATAATTCCGGTTACTTCGGCGGAGGTACATAACTTTCCTTAATATTCTTCATTACTATTTTATAAGGTCTACCCCAGGTGTCCTAGTTGATCTCCTCCTGCAGTTCCTTAAGGCACCGTTGCTTGTTGTCACGGATTGTCCTCTTCAGCTTTCGCTTGAAGTCCTTCATTTCAACATTGCGAGCCTTAAGAATTCCCAAGCCTAGTCCGGTTTTATAGTACCTCTTCCTGGCACGCTGCTTCTATCGCCGTCTCTTTATCTCACCAATATACTGATGATCATCTATGGTTGGGCAGTCTTCTTGGCATAGCGGCGTCACAGGCTCAGGTGAAGGCGTTCGTACAACCTCGGTTAAGCAGTACCAAGTCTAGAAGAGCGAATGCTTCCAGTAGCATCCGACCTCTTTGGTTAGTCCTTTGACTACCCACCTCTACAGCCCATGTGTTAAAATCAGCTGCGATAATTAGTGCTACCTTCGCGCGAACAAAACATTCCTCACGATATCTCATTTTTCCGTGGAAAGCAGCGTTCTCTTATGCCCAAATCGCAGCTTTGCCGGTGGCGTCCATTTCCCATATTGGTTGCCATATTAGTCCGATATTGGTGTACTGCTCACATATGATGGTTACATCGACCTTCTTTTCACATATTGATTAAGTAGATTCTGTACTGTCTCGCAATGGTTTAGGTATAACTGCACAATCTTCATTTTTGTTTCTTCTTAAATTCTTTTAATGTAGCCCGGTATACTGAACATATGTAGCTACCAGCTGCATGGTCACTTTTTCCTCCTGCGCCTCATTCCTGGCAGAGTACGCAGTTTGGTGTGCTCCTACAGTTTTTACTTTATGTCCTCCATTTCCACATTTATAGCACAGGTCACTTTGGTTCTGTGCTACTATGCAGTTTTTCGCGATATGTTCAAGTCCTAGACATTTATAACTTCTAAGTGGGCGTATGTTCCCTACCGTCTCCTGTATTCTGCAGACTACCCATTATATTCTGATATTCTGCATTTCTAGCATCCGCTGAGTCATTTCAGCTGGCATTTCTATAACTGCGGTCTGCGTGTCGCCGTATGCCTTCCACAATGACTTTACTACCATCTCTTCTGTCACTGTCGTGTCATCACTTTGAAACTCCTTGCATAGCGTTTCTAAAAATTCTTCCTTGCTGGTTAATACGTCGAGATTCTTTATTTCGAAGACGCCTACGTCTTGTACAGTCCTTACTTCGAAACCATCCTCAAGCACCTCTTCGATAGATTTTCGAAGTTCTGCTATGTTCCCTTCCGCCGTGTGTTGGATTTCTAAGAGCAGGTCTCCGGTCGTCGTCTTGCGTACCCTACTAATTTTATTGCGGAGCGTTCTCAATGCAGGGTCCGACTTCATCTTTCTCAAGATGTCTATTATCATAAGGACTTGTGGCCGGGTTGGTCTCGCCCATGGCGGTCTTTTGTTCCTATTGCCTTTTCGGATTAAGGTACCGATGCCACTTATGACATTCTCTTTTTTTTCTTCTTTTTTTGGGCTTGGGCTATAAGCAGTGGGCACTGAGAGGTGCTAGAGATTGTTACCCCCGCTATATTATTAGGTAGCGACTTTCTTTCTCCTAGAGAAAGCTTTGCAATAGTAAAATTTTCAGTTTCGTTAATAATTCTAGAACATACGTTTTGGTGCGTTAGAAGTTCGAATCCACTATTTTAAAAAAAAGTTTGTATATATGTGTATGAGGATGTTCGTGTATGTGTATGTATACTGTGATATCTCTGGAATTATACAGGCGAGGTTATTGAAATTTGGCATGGAGTTTGGTTTTTTTGATTCTGAATTCGGGAAAAGTAAACTTATTTGAATCGATTAACGTATTTTTGTTTTATGATAAATTTTCGAATATCAAACAATTTATTTGTAGTTTTTTTTATGATAAAAATAGAATTTTTGAAAATGCGATCAAATGTAACTGATAGCGTGTAAAAATACCTACATTTAAATAAAAAATTATTAATTTTGCATTTATAAATCAATGAAATATTGTTTTAAAGAAACAAGCCGGGTTGAACCCCGTAAAATATATTAAAGATAGAGCTTAAAATGTTGTATGGATATGCATGCTCTATATATAATACTCCATTTATTAAAGTCTTGAAATAATATTTTATTTATTGGAACGATACATTCAATTGGAAAAAGCTACGGACCAATGAATTGGCAACTGTTATTGGTTAAACCTGGCACTTCCTAGATAATACTTTTATTTTTTATTAAAAAATTAATTAATTCTAGAAAATTTGTTTATAATTATTAGAAATTTTACCATCAATTACATAGTAAAACATTCATTACTTGAAAGTGAACCATTTCTTATATTGATATATCACTGTCAATAAGTAAAGTTTAACTTTAACCTCAAATTAAACTATTTATTATAATCGTATATTACTATTACTATTTATTATAATTGACCAGTTACTGTTTCCTTTTAAGCATTTATTACTTCATTTCAAATTCTACATTTGTTGCTGTAACGTTCGTTATTAAGAAATAATGGAAATGATAAATTCAAACCATTAGGAACAAAAAATAAATGCTGATGGTAATTGTTTATTGCGATTATTATCTTATTTTCTATATGTATAATGATCAAGAAAAATATCAAACAGTAAGATCAAAGATAATTGGAATTTCTACAAAGAATTTTTAATCGGAGACCAATCTCATGAGATAATTATAAAAGATAATCATTCTTATGAAGAATATGTGTCATTAGGCGGTACTTATGAGGGAGAAGTAAAAATCAAATCATTTGTTGAATTATATAAAATTCATATAAGAATTTATAGACGTAATTGTCCTATTCGAATACATTATGAAGAAGACTCTGCTTTTCAAACAAAAAAATTGATACTTTTATTGTCGGAGGATGATGATAAAGGTCATTACGATGTTGTAATGTGTCATAATTGGAATTTTTGGAAAGAATACAAAAAGATATTAAAATAATTTGTATTGTAACAAATAAGAATCACTTGAATAATCACGAAGAAGTTATAACCAAAATCTCAAAAATTATTCATACGCCAGAACAAGAAGGAAGGATTAGAAGACGAAAACCTAAAGAATCTCCAATAGTACCTTCTATAAACAAACATTTTTAGGAAAATTGGCTGTTAATAATGAAGTAATAAAGTTTAATATTTTTTGCATTATTATAATTAGAAATAAATTTATGTAAAATACTTATTATATTTTTGTTGCTATATATTAAACAATTTTCTTCGTGCTTGCCATAACGCGCCATATGCTGTATTAGTTAAACTTTTCATGTAAAAATTTTCTAGGATCTAACTTTGTGTACATTACTAATCAATTTGATAACACAGTGTAATAGCACAACTCACGATAGTCACAACAAAAATTTAAAATATATATGAAAATAATAGACCACTATCTTATAATTAATAACCATAACTTACTTTGAATTGTTAGAAATTAAATTACACATTAATTTTATTCCATGGAATCATGTACACTTATAGTAATATTTTATTAAATACATGATTTTTAGTAGCATTATGAGTATTGTTAGTCAAATAAGAATTGTTATTTCCATTACATAATCTTTCATGAATGCTTATATTTCGAATGAGCATTACAATGCAATTTATGTTAATACGAATTTTGTTCTCTAACTACTCTCATATTTTGTGTTAAATGGAATGGTAATAATTGATAAAAATTGACACCCAGAATAATGTTTTTATTATCAAATAATTTGTCGTTATTCATTATATCCTTTAAAGTTCGATCTATAATTTCCAAAGCATAAGTACATCTGTATTTCATGAAAATTCAGCTTCTTTTGATTGCATTTAAAACTGATGCAGGTAATCCAAATACTTTATGAACAGTCATTCCTTTAGGTAACAGTGTTGCTGCTATCCCTATAAAAATCATAGTACAAATATTTTTTCTATTTCGTCGTAATAAATTATGTACACAGGTTTATCCACTTCCACCTGTTCCATCTACATAGAAGCATTTTAAATTAGTATTATTATTCGCATCCTCACATGACTTTAAACAATATTAACGATTCTCTTCTGTTCTTTATTCAGTTAATTATATAATTTCATAATATTTGTCGTTAGAGTAGCATTGCTCTCATTGTTATGTGATTGATAATTACTCTTTATTTTTTGCGGCATAGACGGAAAATTTGTAATATTATATCAATTAATATTCAATATTTTGCAAATTTCTGTGTATGCAATATCATGAGCTGTGATTTGATGCCCTATAACACATAGGAAATCTTCAGATAATCCATCTTTATATTTTTCCTATAATAATTCTGGATTTGGCGGTTGGCAATGAATTCAAATTCCTACATATAAATTATGAAGATTATGTGGCAACACCCATATTTCAGCTTCTTTCATAGTTTCACCCCATTCATTATCATCTACAATTAGTCATAAAGTCAAACATGTTTCTGAAAATGTTTTATATGGATTTCCATCAACAGTTCTTAAGGTTGATTAGGATTTACGGAATACATTTTGCCGAGAACATTAAAATTTGACTTTCATACAGTCCATCGATATATTTTTTCACCATTATCTATGTGTTGTTTAAATACGTAAAATAATGGAATCTCTGTGTACAAATATTTACTTGCATCGATCTCTCTGGCGTTAAATTGGAAATAATCTTTTTTGATAAATGAACTGGATGTCAAATGATTGAGAAATTTTTATCTTTAAGTGATTCACATAAAATGCGATAACAGGCTTGTACGGGACTAACGTAACGACCATAAGATCGAGCAAGAATATTGTGTTCTCGCAATATATCATGTTACGTCTGTAAAATAGTCATATCTACACTATTATTAGAAGAACCACGATAATTAATTGATTCCCATCTAATTCAGAATATAAAGCCTCATTAATTTGATAATACATCAAATTTATCCATTAATTTTAAAGCAATACGAAGCACGTCCAGCACATTAATTAAATTAGTATTGAATAATCCAAATGCATACATATTTTTATAGTTTCTAATATGATTAAAAAATCTAGTCGATTTTTTATGTTTTTATGAGTTCTTACAATTAAGGGTTGCAATTCACGTGAAAATTTCAGAATCGATTCCGTTTTTATGGTATCTTTACTACAACAGTCGTTAAGTGATTTACGTATTATTCCTTCACATCTACAAAATATATTACGCCGCAATCTTCACAGCAAACGTTCATCGGTCCTAAGAAATGTTGTTTAGTTACGTTATATTATTCTTTCGACATAAAGATTTTGACTTCTTTAGATATAAACATTTTACTTGTGCGCCACGGATATTCGGAGTATTGATAGTAATTTCTTCGGAATTGATTTTCTAAATCTTATTTTGTTGTTTTTTCCTATTATTGTTACTCTAAGTTTGTGCGATTTGTATAACTTCATGTTCTTCAAGAGTATTCGAAATAATGTTTATACACTGTCACACTGTAACTTCTACATGTTTATCATCAATTAGTTCATCATTTTTCATATTCAATTTGTAAACAGATAATATCCTGATAAATTTTTTAAATTTCAGTTGTTCTATATGTTTTTTTTCTTTTTGTTTAGACCTACGCCGTTTATTGGTTGTCCACGACATTTCGACGTCCTAATAGTAATATCTTTATTTATTCAATTTGTAAAACCTTCTTCTGTTATTCTTTTTAACTTCTGTTACTTTCAGTTCTTGAATATTTTGTACTTGTGAAAGTTTTTAGTGGACCAAAAGTGAAACATGCATATTTATTTAATTCAATATTGATTGGTTAGCGTAACTCTTAACTTCTATTGGAGATTCTTTAGGTTTTCGTGTTCTAATCCTTGCTTCTTTTCTGACGTATGAAAATTTTTGATGTTTTGGTTGTAATTTCTTACATTACAACATCGTAATGAGCTTTATCATCATCCTCCGACAATAAAACTATCAAATTCTTTGTTTGAAAAGCAGAGCCTTCTTCATAATGTAAGAGCATAGAAGAATTACGTCTATTAATTACACGGGCCCATAAAAAAAATGAACTTGGATGTCAATCAACAAAACCCATGGACACCTATGTATTTTTGCGCGCTGCGGGCATTAAAAGGGTATTTGAAGGTCAAATTGCAGAAATCAGCAATAATTATTGCAAGACATCTATCTGTTAAGTTTTGGGGGGCGCTGAATCCAAATCCAAATTTTTCCTAGAGTAAAAAGCTTTGACCTTGAACTGACCTTCAAACTTACCTCATGGAGAAAAACAAATACCAGATTCGGATTCAGCGCCCCCCAAAACTTAACAGACAGATGTCTTTTATTGGTTATTGCTTATTTCTGCAATTTGACCTTCAAATGCCCTTGAACCCGACGTGATGAGGTTAAACGAATGCCAGATCCGTTTAACTCGTTTATTTCGTTTATACACGGAGAAAAATTTCGAAGGCTCAGCGTTCGATACTTTCGAAGCTACGGGAACACGAATAATATTGTACTCTGTCCCATCTAATTACGAATGATTCGGCTTCGAATTCGAAGTATAGATACTCTACGTTTTTGTGCATGTATGGACGCGAGACATGGTATTATTAGCAGTCGAATTGCGAGAGTGGGGACTCCAAGATTCTCCGTACCGCAGGGACTCGACGCTTCGCAGTCTCAGACCTCAAAACTTGGAATACTATAGCGTGCCGACTGGAGCTCGAAAGTCGAAGCGGTAGACGCTTATGCTCGTATCGCCAGAATTCGGAAAATTTCGGGATTCGGGGACGACGAAGATAGACTGCAAAACACTCCATCGATAGAGATCTGTACGGCCGCAATAACATGGAGCGCTGAGCCTTCGAAATTTCTCTCCATGTAGCTATCAGCATTATAGGTACGTACAGGTGTAGTACTGCTTTATTTTGATTGTAAACTATTTATGGACGGCACTTGATCTACTCAGACCTGAAAATTTTCTTTCTTATGCTACCTATGGTACATATGTTCTATAGAGAGTTTGTAATATCATTGATTTTTATTATCCACATTCTTTGAGTTACATCATGTCAAAATTAAGCATCTAAGCACTTTTTGTATTTGTGGCTTCTGTAAATCACCAATACCATAACAAAATTGCATAAAATTAATTGTATGGAATAGAAATGACATAGAAACGTCTTGAATATAAGCTCGCTCCGTTTTCGAAGCGGATCTCGAGATGGGGCGTTCTCGAAGTTGTTACCGGAAAGGTTCTGAGAGATCAATCCCTACGTTACTCTTTCGAGTTGAGATTATTCGGCCGTAGACAGAGAGGCGTATGGTTAAGGATATAGTCCAGGCATGTTGTGCGCAGTGCAAGACTGTAGGAATGATTAAGTTAGGCCACCGGGAAAGATTTGACCGGGGCAGTAATAGTCACTTCTTTAGCTTTCATATAAATAGGTAACTCCTAGAGAACCTTGGGCTCCGACGATTAGAATAGAAGTAAGAATCGTGTACGCTTACTCTGGTAGCTCGCGCAGTAGTGAAGCTCCAATTTTCTTCAATAAATATTAATTTTTAACTACTTCAAGGTGGTTAATCGTCATGATAATAAAATTTGTTTTCTCATATAAATGATATGAAAATAAATAGATTAGGAAAAATTTTGAAAAAAATTGACAACACATAAGTATAGAACAATATTATTGATTAAAATCCGAATAATTATATGAAACCTGACAAAATATAAACATTTTATTGACAACCCTATGTATTTTATGTAGCTACCACGTTAAGTTTACCAAAAGAAGATACGGTATTCAGATAAAAAAAACGTAATGTTTATCTACCTGAGTCCTCGAATTGCTTCTTTATGAGCTTGAAACATTTTGACATTATTCATATTGCTTTGCCAATATTTCACGTATCCAGCATGATCTCCAGTAACCATCCAACTTTCATTGTGAGACCATACCATTGTTCGGACTGGGCTGTCATGTGCCTACGATAAAATTTTAAAATAACATTAGATAAAAAATTCAATTAACTAGCTAAATGAAGCAACAATTGCTCGTCTCGTTTTTCGCCGCCTAATTTACATTAACCAATCATTATCATTGATACTGGTTCTCTTTATAAAGAAAAACGAGACGGAAGAGAGTCAAGATACACTTGATTTTATAGCTATTATCACCATAGAGCAAATGACACAACTCACACACAGACAAAACTATGGCGCAAGGTGATTTGAAAATTGAAATAGATAACTAAAAGTTCAGAATGTTCTCGAAGTTATAAGTATGACCAGTTTCATCAATTTGTAGTAAAATGTATTTTTTGTTATTTTTGAAATCGATCACTAGGTGCCCGATTGGTTTGGTACTTTTTGTATAAAACCCCTTCGTCAACGTTAGTTATTGTTGTCGATTCATACGGCTACTTTTTCAACTTTTTTGGGTTGGATACTTCTACATAAGAGAGTTTTGATCTTTCGCTTGCTAATAGTTCTTTTCAGAATAGTTAGCAAGTTTTCGATTGTCTCTTGCAGAAGAAGTGTGATTCAATCCATTTTAGGATAGTAGAAAAGCTATCGCCAGTAAATCTGTCTTCTGCAGTAGAAACTGAACATCAGTCCTTTTCAGGATAGGTGTTGAGAATCTCATTTGTTGCTAAGAGAGTGTTGATCTTTCGCTTGTAAACAGCTTTTTTTATTTGTTATCTTTTTTAGACATAATTCATTGGAACGCAATTTTCTGACATGGGAGATATTCAGTATCTGTAGATGTTTCATACAAGCGATGTTGTACAATATCGAAGTCTTTACCACAGAAATATCCAAATTTACAACCTCGTCCTAAAATTTGCCATAAATGCAGGCATAGCATTTACGAATCTCAAAAAGAGCATTCTTTGGATAGTGCTGTTTCTGAAAGTTCGATAGAATTTGATAATTCTTCAGAGCAGCCTCCTAGTAAGAAGATATGCAAAACTAGTGAAGAACAACTAGAGGATCTTCTAAATGCTCTGAAAGAGAAATTCATAAATGTATCAAACAATGAAACTTTAAGAAATTTTATACTGACAATAGTTTCAGATTGTTGCAATATTCGTCAAATCTTTGAAGAATAACAATGTTCTTACATGATGGCTACACAATCCTAGAAATTAAAAGAATCAAGTGGAATATTAGCTATGCCACAATTCAAAAGGGGAACAAATATCGACTAAGACACCGTCCATAAAGTGATTGAATTTTACGAAAATGATAAAAGTTGTCGATTGTAAAGTAACAAAAAAGGAACATTTACTGTCATATGATATGAAAGTTTTGTACTTAATATTTAAGGAAATGTATTTATAATATCCAATTAGTTCTAAATTTTCGGAGTTGCGGCAAAAAAATGGTGTATTGTAGGTAAAGCATTGAGGACACACAGTGTTTGTATATGTACGATCCATCAAAACGTTAAACTGATGATCAACGCTATTAAATTTAAAAAAATTGAGCGAAGATTGTGATATTGAACTAAGTGCTTATAAAATTGTATTAAATTTATACTTTATGAGAAGCCTACTCCGAATTGCCATTTGTAATGCAATATTTAGCACATGGATATCTACTATCTGGAATCTACTGATGGATAAACAAAGAGAATCTGTAGACGCGGGCGTAGCTCGTCGGCTAAGGGAATGGAGAAAAGCAGGGGGGGGGGGGGCGAAGAAGAAAATTTGTGCAGAAGCTGGCGGTCCAAGCAGAGTACGAACAAGCGAGAGCGAGAGAGTTATAACGGCCAGAACCAGTGGCTTGTCAATTAGTGACAATATGAGAAACGTGTACCATCCGTGGCTGACGTTATCCACAATAGAAACCTAAGCAAATGAAATCTAAGCCAAACGGGATGAAGCCAGTTGAGCCGCTGGCAAGTAGTAAGACAGATTCGTGGCCAGTGGATGATATTCTAAAATATAAGAAGAGAGGACTCTGTGAAGACCGAGATGCACTAAGATCAAGAGGCTCCAAGTCTGATCAAGATGCACAGTTCTCACAAGAATATATAGAACGAATTAGGCAGAGAGTGAATGAGAGATATCAATCTAATGGAGTTAGATGGTTAGGTGGTCAGAGACAGCAGTCTAATGAAAGTTTCGGAAGATTGGTAGGAGCGATAGACCTCGTAGAGCTTAGAATTAATGCATCACAGTCTAAGGAACTATAGAGTCAACTCACTCGAGATCCAACGGGAAAAAGAGTGACTTTCTCATCAGGGCCAGACATAATTCATAGTCAAGAGGAGCAAGACCTCATAGTAGCAACAGAACTCTTCATGGAGACAAAGTCAGACCATCAGAGATGAAATTCGGGACTTAGTAGAAGTTGCGGAAGATTATAACAAATTACAAAAAATTGAGGCTGCCCTCGATTTTTTATTGGAAAGCGAGGAGAAGAGTAAAGAGGAAATATCCACAACCATTCTATATGAGGAGAAAATAGGTCATTTAGAGGTCAGGGTGGATGAACAAACGGAGTCTGATGTCGAAGCGGCAGTAGCTATGTCTGACAATAGAGACTACTTACAAGTAATCCTTGGAGGAGTAGCTTAATCATGCTCTGTTTGATCCAGGAGCTGTGATCACTATTGTGGGACCGAAGATTGTGGCCAGGTTTAAACAGAATTCTAGATGCTCGAGCATCCAATCAAACAGTCATTGGAGGGTTGTCTCCAGTATTAGGATTTCAAAAAACTGGATTCGAATTAAAGCGACCATCGAGGCCTATGGAGAGCTAATTGTGGTAAGTGGCGCAAGTTTAATGACTAAAGTCCATCCAGAGATGAACACGTTTTTGCAGTATGTGCCGGGATCCACGAGATAGATGTTGATGAAAAGAAATAAATTAAACAATTAGTGGCCGCAATCTTTCCTGAATATTTACCTGACATGCTGGGATTCACTGACATGACGGAATATCACATTCAGCTAACTCAAGACAATCCAATACAAATTTCGCCACATATCACCTAAAAAGATCGAAGCCATCCAGAAAGGCGCGATGTAATTGCGACATCTGGGAATAATCGAGCGATCAGCTAGTGACTTCGTCAGTCAAGCGGTCCTTGTCCCAAAATCTGGTACGGACAAAAAAAGATTGCGTGTTGTCTTCTCAGACGTCAATAAATTTATATAGAAAGATTGTTATCGTTTTCCAGATATGGATAGATTCTGGATAGATTGAAGAGCGCCCGGTATCTGAACAAAATAGACCTTCGTCAAGCTTATTTATAGGTTAAAATGAAAGAACATAGTAAGAAGTATACTGCTTTCGCAGTATCTGGCTATGGTCTATGGCAGTTTACAAGAATGCCGCTCGATTTAATTAACGCCTCCATAACGCTGCAGCGGCTAGTGGATGCTCTATTTGGGCCAGAGGACGCTCCGCACGTGTTGGAGAAGTTAATAGTGTCCGGGTCGACTATAAATACCAAGTGTTGCTTTTGTGTTAGTGAGGTAAAGTATTTGTAGTTTCTTTTGGATCGAGACGGATCGCAAACAAATCCTGACAAAGTAGCGCAAGTTTTAAACTGTCTAGCTCCGCGAAACGTTAGACTTACCGAGAGTGCTAAGCATGTCTGGATGGTATGCCAGATTTATTGGAAATGCGTCAGAGTTGAAGATACTTCTAGTTAAGTTGTTGCAAAAAGGTAAGGCTTGGGTACGGAGAGAGGAACAACAGGAGGCCTTCGTAAAGCTTAAAGAGGCTTTAACTAGAGCACCAGTGCTCGCCAGAAGTTGGATGATGGGGAAGATCCTATTGTATATATCAGGCGAGTCCTAATACCGGCTGATAAAAATTATACTGACATACGGTGCGTTCACAGTGACGATAATACCGTGGCTAGTTCTGAAATATCAAATATTATTAAATTAATCGTTCTTTATTTACTTGAATAAACTGAATTACTCGTGATCACCAGCTTTGTTACAAAACAAGAGGCTAAATCTTTCGTGGTTAATTTTTAATTTTCAAAAACTGTCACATGCATTTACGGAGTAATCCTGTGCGGTGGTTTTGCTTACACTGTTCCCGATTCTTGTTCGCGAATATGCGTATTTACATTGCGATTTGAGAGCGGCGGAGCGTATAGATGTAAACATAGCCGTTAACCTCGAAAACTCGGCAACCAGTTGTCGTCTGCCGGGAGGACAGCTGCAAGAGTCGATGTGTTATTGTAGTGTTTGCCTAAAAGTGCCAGTGCTAGTATTGTTAGTTTCAAGTGAAAAAAACAATTTGTGTGTTCTTCAATATTATTTGAATGGGCTCTATTGTGTTTTAATGTAAGATATGCTGTCTTAATAGAGAAAATCATTCGAGTACTATAAGACGTATGTAACATTGATTACATGTGTCGAAGTACTAGATGCTAAAATACTAGAGCCCACTGAACTTGTTTTGTGAAATATGCATTTTAAAAAGGATATATTCAGTGCTTCTTCGTGCATGGTTTATATTTTTTTCTGGTCATTATTTATACAAATGAGTTCACTTTGTACAATTTTCTATCCTAATCCATCGATGTTTTTGGTTTGCTGGCTATTATATCCTGCTACGCCAGCAAGTTGCATGGTCTGATACGATATACTTATAACTTGTATGCTCAAAACATTAATGTACTTGATGAAAAAATTGTGTTGAATATAAACCACACACAAAGAAGCACTGAGTGTATGTATACCTACATTTGATTATAAATGCTCTTTTTAAATTGTTTGTCTTCCAAAACAATTTGAACGCGCTCCTGTATTTTTTCAGCTATAATCTATCCAAGGTGTGTGCTATAATTCGGCTGACTCTCTCTACTAAGGTAGCTTGATGCCTTTTCCTTTTTTTATATACTATTTATTTCAGTATCTTGCTAGATAGTGAAATGAATTGTACTAGAGCTTATTCTAATGATATTTAAAGTATATACAAGGACAGATTATATCATGATCAAAACCATGTGCAAGGTATTATTCAGCACTTTTTTGTGTGTAGTTTAAATTTTTCTTTTGGTTATATTTTAAATTAGTAGGTCTCAATAATACAATTTAATCTGGTCAAATTGATTGATATTTTTAGTATATAAGCATCGTGTCAAACCATACAGTTTATTGATGTAGGACGACACACATGCTTGTAAAGTAAAAGTATCGATATACTTGATGAGAAAAATTGCATATAATGGAGTGATATAAAGCATGACCAAGAAACAAATAGAAACTATATACAAGCGAGCACTGACAAATATATTGCACATGGCTTTGATTGCAATAAAATTTATCTTTGTGTTTCACTTTCAATATTACTTTTGATTAGGCTCATAAATATTTACAATGTTGTGTAAGTATTAAGTGCCAATGTTGAGAGCTGCATGGTTTGTAAAGCTCAGTTCTGCCTATACGGTTGCAGTTTCAGAAGCCAAGATCAAAAAGAGAAAATTGCCTGATCCAACAACAGGTGGTGATCTACCCATTGTTACATTTCTAATGATCTTTCTATAATATTTTTCACTACTATACATACAGGTTTCCCGCGTTACTCGTGTGTTTATAATTCAATGCAAACAGCTCAGAACTATAACTGAAACTGTAAAGTTAATTATTACTTAAATTTTATTCGCCTTCGTTAAACTAAAATAACTTTTTTGAGTGGACAGGAATACTGCTTATATTCTTAAAACACCAAGTGTCTAAACTCCAAGAATATTGCCGTTTGGGTCATGGAGCAAATAATTCAAACAGTAACAGTAGTGGTACTGCTAATGGCACTACAAATTCATCTTCCACTAGCTCTGGCAGAGCAACGCCTAACCACACCTCCTCGTCTAGCCAGTCTGTGATGCCCAATTCGACTTATTAATACTCACTCTTCAACTCCTAACTACAATTCTAATTCAGGTGCTCAGTGTATTACTCTCCGTCTGAATCAATTTGAATGTATTTTAAAAAGCTGGTTTGCTTACAAAGAGCAGAAGGTGTAGTTCAGGTATTAATGTGGCTTGAGCGGTAAGATATTTTCAAAAATCATTGCATTCTGCTAATGAAAAGCAAACCAGATTTTGTGTATAGGATGAAATACATGCACATGAAGAGTATATCAAGTTGCAGCTTTTCCCTATCACTCAGATTGATTTTATTGATTTTTATTTGGTGAAATGTTAAATCAAAGTTGATTTTCTTCATACTGAGTGGTTGGAAAAAACTAAAAATATGAATATACCTAAACTTGACAGTAGGAAACTATAATTAGAGTAATTAGTGTGTAATAGTTGCGTGTTTCGTCTAGTATGTATGTATCTATTATATTGACGATGTGACCTGTGTCTATGCTGTGTATTGCAAGAGAAGATTTTTCATCTCTGTTTTTTATGGATAGTGCGTGTTCTCTTTTTCTATGTTTTAATTATCTTGTTGTCATTCCTATGTACGTAGCTTCGCAGTCATTACAGTCTATTTTATATATTAGGTTGTGTGTGTCATTGGCGTCTAGTTGGTCTTTTCCGAGTTTGCTTTTTATAAATATTTTATCAATAAATTTTAGTGGCCTTGAAGAGGGAGGATAAAGCCTCCGAAACGTCGGCCGAATCAACGAAGAGACTACTCGTAGAGATTATTTTTCCACCTCAATATAATTAGAGTATATTGAAAATGCTTACAGGAAAATTTTCCGTGTCACCTCATCAATTGTTAATGATTTAAACAAAGTTATAAACGCAAATAGAAGTATAATTCAGTTTCAACACGCGTAGTAGGTATCAAAGAATATTATAAAATTAATTTGACTAACAAATTTTAAAATTATATGATTAACGTAACAAAAACTGAAATCAAAATATCATTTTATCGGACAAATTGGAAGGAGCAGTGGCCATTTAGCTATCTACACTTTAACTTTGTCCGACGAAGAATGTCGTTATTAGTTAATTTCAATTGATTAAATTTTTTTAATTCATGTCTCAATATTTACTACAAGTGTTGAAGCTCGATTTACTCAATTAATTGTAATAAATAAAAAACGTTTTTTACTGTAGATTTGGCGGGTCATTCGAGATTAGGAGCACTCTTAAAAATACAAATAGAAAGCGCGCTGCAAGCGCGTACAAATAGTTCTAGTATACTTAAAGTTTTATGACAAATTTCCTTAACAAGTGCATCGTTATTTTCAGTGTACTGATTGTTATATCGTATTAGTCCAACAAACTATATGGTCTGACACGATACACTGCTGGTATACTAAAAACCTCGATGAACTTCATGGGGAAATTAATATGATTGTCACTTATTAATATAAAGTATCACCAAAAAAAGAAACGACCATACACTAAGATTAAATCTTCCCTTGTTTTGAATTGCAATATTATTGGAATGGACTCTAGTATGTGTTTCAGAGGACACGAGTAATTTTTTCTACCAAGATAGTACAATGTATATTATAACAAACTTATCAAACATATCAAACTACTGAAAGATATGTCCAGATTTCGTCATAACCCCAACCGTGTGCAAAGTATTCATTAGAGCTTTTGTTTAAGTTTCTATTTATTTTTATGCACTTTTTTTATTAATTGATATGATTTATACCGTATTAATGACTAAGTGCGTTGTTATACTTGGTTTACAAGGAAATATATGGTGTCAGACCATGCGGATTAGAACCCCAACATGATACAATTGCTTGTAAACTAAAAACATTCATATACTTCATAAAAAAAATTGTATAATTAAAATTTATATAAAGATATAAACTTAGACACAAGTTCTAATGATTGCGTCTTATAATTTTTCGGCTCAGGCACTCCGGAGGACAAAAAAACAGGACTAGCAGAAAGCCGTCCGTCAGAAGAACAATTTTTAATTCGAAAAAGTCCATCTTCGAAGAGGATCAGGACTTGACGTCTACATGTTCCCAAGAATTTAAGTGAACGAAGCACTCTTTTACGCCGTCAAAGGAACACGTCAGCAATCGCCGACGTACCTTACAAAAAACAAGCACTACAACCAACGGACCCCGTGAAGCCGGATCAGCTACCTAAGCCTGCCCAGACTATCGAGGACCAGTCACCTCACGCATTCAGCCACCAGCGTGGACCAGGCGTTGGCGCGCGCGAATTCGCAGCCGCATTCACATCTGTCGCCTCGGGAGTTTTAGAAAAATTTAAGTTCACTGCAAAAAATAAAATAGCGACAGCGTCAGTAAAGCCACAGCCGTATCAAACGCAGACCAGTTTCAACGAGCCGCCCGAAACCAACGTCGCAAATCTTTCCGGTGAGAAAGAAACAGCTCCCAAACCAGTGTCAGCGTTATCCGAGTCCAAGCTAAATGACACACAGCCTTTACCGGTCGAGAAATTAAACAGCAATTTCATAGTTAACGTCAAAGAAAAACAATACGGGAGTAAAGACGGTATCCAATTTAATATCCAGGAAGCAAAAACCCAAGAAGCCAGCGACGGCGACGAGTTGGGTAGAATCGCGCACGTGTCGCATGCAACCGGCAAGAGCAACAGCTTTAATAAAAATAACAAAACACCGTAAAAAACGCGTAAATTACCGTAAATTCCCGTAAATTCCCTCTCCCCGGCAAGAAGTTCTCCGCAATACCGATTATGAAAATTTCCAAATCAACCGTAATGTTTGACGACGGATTGCTAATTTATATTCTATCTATACCACCTTTGGATTTACAACAATTTCATTCGTTTAAAGCATCTCCGCTCCCGGTTATCCAAAATTCATTCTAATTACCATTCATAACGGCCTACGTATGGCCGGATTACCATTATTTCGCGATAAGCTAGTCAAACAGAACTTACATGCTGTTGCAATCAGAAAAAATAGCGAAACTTCGAAAACTTAACGAATAACTGATTATAACTAATTCCGAACCCATCCTAGAAATAAAAGACAGCGCGGCATGCGAAATAAAATTAGCAGCAGGTCTTAAAATTAATAAAATCGAGGAATGCGACATTAGAATAAGAGAACTAAAAGATACATTTTGGCTCCGCTTACATGCATACCAACGCATCATGGCTATTCTCAACATCAATTACGGAAAACATTTTAATACAAAGTTGAGGCGCCGAGCAGTTAATGATATCACTGGCCGGCGTTGGCATTCTAGAATTAGCTCAGACAGCAAACGCGCGGCTAGTAGCATCCCAATCTTATTTTTCATTTGAAAATACCACCGCTTTTGAAATCATTAAATTTAATATGACAAAAATATTACAAAAATTAGAAAACGAAGGCGAGAGCACCGCAGCTATAGAAGCCGCGATAGAGACCGACCGGCCAACCACGCAGAAAATCAACACATTTTTATATACACACTATGATGTATTATTAATATTATCGATAATTTCATCTAAAACCATGTAATATTACAAAAAACATTGTATTTTAAGGAGCTCTTACATCAATGTAACGCAGCAGCGGCTGCGATATTTCCTGACACAAACAAACTACTTCCTAACAAAACAAATCAAAAGGGTGGGGAAGATCCAATGCGACTCGCGCAACCAAAATCTTTAGGGACACTGACACAACACGTACATTCATACTCATTCTCGTAGACATTCGCAAAAAACAGACAAACTTACACACGATACACCGAAAATGACACCAATCTTGTAAAGCAACAACAGTCGCTTAAGGCGTAATAAAAAAAACACAAATAACATAACGAACAGCATCCGTACTCTAGAGCTTATGCAATCAAAATTTTAATCATTTAGGAAAATTGACTAATTTAAGACTGTTTTTTTCGGGCGACGTGGACGTTTGCCCACGCGTCCCGGACGTGTCACGGGCGTAAGCCCAGGGCACAGCACCGTACACCCGCGGAGTGCTGCGCGGCCCAAAGTTGCCGTTGCAGCACCGCTGCGGGGACTGCCACCGGCCAGCGGGCCGGCAGATCGCCGACGACACTCGCCAGATTAGGAGTTCCTCTCTCTGCTAATAATATGTAGATAATAAACCAGAACTACCATCGAGTTGCTCTTCTTGTCCATCACCCGAGTACCACCCTCCTTTTCGTAACATTAGTAATGTCGATATTAATATCGCTTTTATAGAAACTTATTTTACCACTAATAAGGAAGAACGAACAATACATGCTTGCTGCGCAGATCCGGAATCCTCTATTGATAATGTATTTGATATTGTCAAGAAAAAACAAGAAAATCTATTCAAAGAGGGCAGGCAGTATCACAGTCAATATTATAACTTGTTAACACTGCTAAAGCAATTTCCAAATAAATTCTATGCATATATGAGAGTGCATCTGAGTAAGTTTGAACACATTCTTTCAAACGTGGAAGAGAATTTGGTTAAAAATTGGTGTAATCTACATCAATAACCAATTTTACCAGAAATAGCTCAACAATATTACGTGTTGTGGGATATACCAGACTGTGTGGGATCCACAGATGTACGCCATATAAGGATTAAGAAGCCTTGTAACTCCGGATCGTTGTACTACAATTATAAAAAATTCTTTTCCATTACGTTGCAAGCTATTGTGGATGCTTCATACAAACTTGTTGTGATTGATGTTGGTGGATATGGGTATCAGTATGATGTCACTACATTTCGGTATAGTTCCTTATACAAGGCTTTCCGAATTAATAAATTAAAACTTCCGCAAGATGATGAGCTGTATAATAGTCGCACCATAGCGCCTTTTTCTTTATTGGCGACGGTGCGTATCCTTTAACTCAACATTTAATTAAGCCATATCCCGGTACAGGGTTGTCTGAGCAACAAAAGCTATTAAATGAAAGGCTATCGAGAGCAAGCGTGTAGAGTGTGCTTTTGGATGATTATGCCAAAAGTTTCGTATATTTTAGATCCTAGAAAATCTATCCTAGAAAAATCGGAATTGATTGTTAAAGCTGCTTGTATTCTTTACAACATTGTAATTGATTGCGAGAAACCTATCAATACAGTATCACCTGAATTAATCAATGAAGCATCAGTTCTTAAAGAAGATCGACGTCAAATAAATGATGGTTGTGGTGATTCAACGGATATTTTTTCTGGGAATGGTGAGATTGTTAGAACGAAACTTATTGAATTCTTTCTAAATAATCCCATACAGTAGTGTGACTCAGCAATGTAAGCAATAAAATATAGATATATTTATGAAATTCATTGTATTAGAAATGTATACCATTTTTTCATATTTGGTCTTCTTTATATCTAGGGAATTTTTTAAGAAACAGATTTGGTTGATGCTGATGTATAATATAGTTAACTTTAATTATATAGATATGGTAGATCCATTATATTGTAAAATTCTATACAATTGATAAGATATTGTATGAGGTAATTATAAAAAAGCAAAGAGCTGTTAAATGAATAAATAGAAAAGCATGAATGAAGCTTCGTTCATACTTAAAACCATCATAGAGGCTTCTTCAATATAATGTACACCCATCCTTCTCTCTCTCTCTCTCTCTCTTTCTCTCTCTCTCTCTCTCTCTCTCTCTCTCTCTCTCTCTGTGCCATTTTAAAATTAAACTCAACTCTTTATAATTATTTTTTTTACATTTCTTTTGTTATCAATAGTTAAAACATCTCTATTTTTACAATAGTTTACATTGTATACAAAATATTTACATGCAAATAAATAGTAGGAAAATATGATAGCACACACTTTCGACGAACTCTAACACGATATTCTTTTATTTGCCCGAGGGGAAGAATGAAGCTTGTATTCTTTTCCATCACGATTTCGAGAATTCAAGTAGGGACGTAGTAGTTCAAGGTATTGAATCCTAGTATTGAACCCTATACTGCATGCTGTCATCCAGCGACAGATTACACAAATACGGGAGCAACATTTTACAAAAGGTCACATTGCCTTTGGCATTTAGACTGACATCCATCAGCTCCTTCATGCCAGCTTTATTTGTGTCCTTACTCATCTATATAACACGACAAGAAAAGTAAATATTATTATAATAGGAGGAGATATAAAGATTTTACAACTTAAAAGAAACTTACCTTCGATAATGGTGCAATTGAATGAGAATAAGTGTTGCACGTGTTATTAAACGACAAATCACTGGTAGGGTTTGTATTATATGCATAATATATACCGAACAACACTCTTAGTAGTTGCACCGGTCTCGATGTTTTGACCGGTTGGGTATCTATTTGTACAAAAATTCGTTAAGCGCCCTCTAATGATAGGTAGGAGAATAGGTAAGCCGGCAACGCTGTATACGCGCGCATCCCGGAGAGAATCGGTAGAGCTAACTTAACCTTGCATAGCGCACGTTGTGCAGTAAGAGTATTTGTTACTGAAACAATAGAGAGATTTTCTGGTTAAAAGAGTTTGTGCACTCGGTCGTGCACGTTCTCGAAATATATTTGGCATTTGGTACTTTTGAAGGAGAAGAGGAAAAAAATAAAACTTGTACTCCATTTGTGTTTTCTGCTCGCCATCTATAGCTTACAAGATCTTGCAAGAAGTAAGTATAAACACGTGGTTCATATTTATAACACATGCCTTAAATTCTATAAATAACGTATAAAAGAAATTAATTTGATATAAAACGTTCTTTCTAGACTTTTTTTCTACTTAGATATTTCTATTTCTTTTAAACTTTTTTTACAGTACTCTCATATATATATATATAAACACACACACACATGGATGTTTTTTTTTGGGTGGGGGGGGGCAAACTCACGACACCAGAATGAAGGTATCTAGTCTGGAACCAGTATCTGCCACTAGATTAGGAGCTGCGTCAGAAGATTCAAACTGGAATAGCTGCGTTCAACGTAAGAAAGACCAGCTTGATCGCCTGGGCGCATAAGTCGATGATCTTATCGATTTTGTAAGGAACAAACACAACGTCCACAAACATATAAAGGACCTTGCCCGCAGCATAAGGCCCTCCTTTAGAACTGTGTGCGCAGCCGATGACAATCTGGAACAGTGTCAACGACCAGGATTGGAGGGAAAGACTACGCAGACCACTCCGAGTGATGCGAAATAGAAAAGAACAGGGTGGCTCTACGGAGGGTCCGATATCCCCTGAACCACAAAAAGCCAAAAAGACCCAAATACAGAGACGACGAGCCGCGGGAGGGTCAACAGAACAGGAGGAAAGTACCCACAAGAGAGGATCGCAAAAAGGTGAGTGGCGCAAGGTCGCAAACAAGAAGGTAAAGAGACACAAGACACCTTGGTAAAGGAAGCCTCCAAGTACGGTCAAACCGAACTCCATCGTAATAAAAGCTAAAGATGGGGTGTCTTACGCGGACATCTTGAAAGAGATCAAAAGCGACCTGGAGCTCACCGACCTTAAAAAGGAGGTCACCAAAATTAGGAGAAATGCTGGGGGAGTCCTAATATTGGAGCTGGACAGCAAAAGCACGAAGGCGCAGGAATTTGCCCACAAGGTGGAGGGAAAGGTGAAGGAGAAGGCATCTGCCACGACAGGATCCCAGCAAATCACTCTGGAGATCAAGGACATCGACGAAGTCACTACAAAGGAAGAAGTTTGTGAGATCTTATCCGAACACATCAAAGAAGGATTACCTGGGTCGATATGAGTAAGATCCCTTCGACCAGCTTATGGCGGAACGCAGATAGCAGTCGTAAGTGCTCAACTTAATTCGGCAATAAATCTGATAAGACAAGGCAGAATCCTCATTGGATGGGTGAACTGCAGGGTCCGGAGAAAAATAGAAATAAGGCGCTGTTATAGATGTTGGCGAAATGGCCATACTGCAGCTATGTGTGGAGGAACGGACAGGTCAAAAGCCTGCAGACGTTGTGGGGCTCAGACCACGGAGCCATGCCGTGTACGAGGGATCTAGCTGTTTGCTGTGCCAAGAGGCTGGAAAATCCCAGACAAAGCATGCAGCATACAGTTAGGCATGCCCGCTTACCCAGGAGTACATCAAAAAGTTTAGAGGATTAGAATGCTGCAGCTCAACCTAAACCACTGCAAAGTTGCACAGGATCTTGTGGAACAGACCGCTCGTGAATCTTTTATAGATGTTGCTATCATCTCAGAGCAATACAAAGACAGGAACGCCACACAACAATGGTTCACCGATTGCAGCAGCAGGGCAGCAATCTGGGTTAACACGTACAATCACAGACAGGAACGCTCTCACCATCCAAGCGAGCTTTTTACCTGGGTAAAGGTGAGCGGAATACACATTTTCAGTGTGTAAGTTTCACGAAAGAACAGTTTCCTAGGCTTCTCACTAGGTTAGGAAATGAAGCAACCAACAAGAAACCCGTAATTATCGCCAGAGACTTCAACGCGTGGTTCAACATATGGGGGAGTACCACAACGAACAACAGAGATAACATGCTCCTTGATAGTTTTACAAGACTGGCGGTATGTCTAATTAACACGGGCACCGAACCAACATTCGTAAGAGGCGAAAACTCTTCAATAATAGACCTGACCTTCGCTAGCGACGATCTTATCTCACGAATACAAAAGTAGAGGGTAAGTGGTCAATATACGCACAGCGACCATAGGGCAATACTATATGAGATAATTGATAAAAACACCGCGCCTAGGTCTAAAAAGATTAGCATACGCAAATGGAACGCCAAATCTCTAGATCGAGAAGCCTTTGCCGTCATGATGGAAGACGAAGGGCTTGGCAAAGTTACACCCGACTCCCAGGCCGATTCTCTCATGGAACTCGTAAAAATGGCGTGTGATACCTCCATGACGCGATCTGGATAAGTAAAAAACGGCCATAGCAAAACATACTGATGGACAAGAAAAATCGCAGAGTTGTGCAAGAAATGCCATCGAGCGCGAAGCCTGGCCCAAAGAACCAGAAACAATCGAGAACACTGGAGAGAACAATACCGGAGGTCACGAAGAATGCTTCGCAAAGAGATAAAGGCAAGCAAAAACCACTGCAACATTAAACTTTGTGAAGAAGTAAACAGGGACTTATGGGGTCGCCCCTATAAAGTGGTCATGGCGCGGCTTAAAGGCAAAGTAGTTGCGCCACCGTGTGAGGCAGAATTTTTAATCCAGATAATAGAAGTACTCTTTCCTGAAGATGACCAATGTGAGGTTCATTGGAAATCCCCATCACAAGATGGCATCCACCTTTAACCGAAGTTGAATTCGCTAGAGCCTGTGCAAAGATCGAGGGCGCAGCCGCCCCCAGCCCGGACGGTGTCCCAAACCAGGCTATTAAACTAGCAGTAAAGGTTAATCCCAGGACATTCTCGAGGGTTTTTGAAAGTTGTCTCAGAAAAGGCATATTTCCTAAACGTTGGAAACTGCAACAGCTAGTTCCGATACCAAAAGGCGACAAACCACCGGAGAATCCGTCATCCTACAGCCCCTTTTGCTTGTTGCACACGCCAGGGAAGATTCTAGAAAAAATCGTAGTCGGACGACTCGAAGACTTCACCGAGGCACGCTACGGGTTATCTGAGCATCAATTCGGTTTTCGCAGAATCAATTCAACCACGGATGCAATCAATCTGGTAGTAAACACAGCACGCGAGGCAATCAATGGTAAGAAATGGAGGCGAGGAACAAAGAAGTACTGCGTTACCATTGCCCTGGATGTCAAGAATGCTTTAATTCTGCACGCTGGCCCCAAATTATTGCTTCCTTGGAGCGCCTCGAGGTACGGAGCTACATACGAGAAATAGTAGGAAGCTACTTAAGCAATAGAACGCTTCAATACCACACGGACGGTCGTATACTCAAACACAGAGTATCTGTAGGAGTTCTATAGGACTCTGTCATGGGACCAACGCTCTGGAATATTATGTATGACCGTGTATTGAGGATCCAGTACCCCACAATATTAAGATTGTTGAATTTGTGGACGACATTGCGGTAGTAGTGACCGGTAAAACAATCGAGGAAACTACTGAAGACGCCAACGACGTTATTTGCAGCATTAGAAGCTGGCTCACGACAGCTGGTCTTAAACTGGCAGAATACAAGATGGAGGCAGTATTAGTAGCTAGCCGGAAAAAAATAAAGACAATCACCTCGTCGTCTTCCATACGATATCTAGGAGTACAAATTGACACCCGACTAAAGTTCGAAGAACATTTAAAAATGGTAGCTAGAAAAGCATCCCAGGCTTCTAATGCCCTAGCCGGACGGATGCCTAATATAGGGGAACCACGGCAAACACAGAGGAAACTACTGGCTCAAGTAGAGATAGCGTCAGCAGGACGCCGGGCGTGTTTACGAGTCACTAGCGGATTTAGGACCATCTCTAGTGATGCGGTCACGGTACTTGCAGGGATGCTGCCTCTGGGGAGCTTGCCGCAGAAGAAAGAGCTAGACTATTTGAGAAGGTGCAAGAGAAGGAGTCGTCAAGTGCTCAGACAAGTAGGATTGAGCGACAGCGCACCCTGGAAGCCTGGCAACGCAGATGGGACGCCTCAAAAAAAAAGAAGATGAACACACCGGCCAGTGTCTAATATAGAGATGAGGATTAATAGACCACACGGCAATCTGGATTTCTACTTCACCCAGCTTCTGACTGGTCATGGCAGCTTTAGGTACTACCTGCACCAGTTTCAGTTGGATGGTGAAGAGACTTGTCCAACCTGCCCCAATTCGCTTGAAGACGCCAAACATGTAATGACTGGGTGCCCACGGTTTTTACTGGAGAGGCAAAATCTGTTGGAGACGCTGAGCGAAGTCGTCACCCACGAAAACATTGTCGAGCTGATGTTCAAGTCAGTCGACAACTGGAGGATAGTGTCATCATTTGCGGCCAGCATAATGAAAAAACTTAGAATTGAAGATACGGCAAGACGTCAGCGTATAGAATTCTAAGACGATGAGACTACCGTCCGTATATACGCACCTTAGACCGATGCAGAGGAACATAAAGCGGGGTGAGGATGCCAGAGGCCAACCGCATGATGCTGTAAGAAGTAGACGGCCGGACGATGCAGAGAGAGAAGAAGACGAAAATGAACTGGAACCCCTAATCGCAGTAGTGGAAGGGGGATGTACGGAAAAGTTAAACTAGCAGAAAAGCCAACCGGCTATTACATGACCCCACCGAAGCAATGTCTAGCGATGGTACCGGTGGGGTTCGGATGTCGTAGGGCCACTTGCGCAGAGCTTGCTCTGCCTACACCCGTTCAAAATAAAACACACACACACACAGGCCACGAGGAGGAGCTGTACCCCAAGTAGCGCATCCTCGGGTGGCGGATAGAGGAACGCTCGCTGGAAGCGCATAGTACTACGTACTTAGTGCTGCAAACAGAAGGTTGGAGAGAAATAAAATATCTCCCGCGGACCAAACAGCTTATTGAAGATCTGTCACTACCGAAAATAAAGTTTGATCTTCGGGTTATGTCTGAGCAGGCGTTCGCCGATTGCCGCAGCCCGACTCGACTTCGACTGCTGAAGGGAAAGGGTACGAGATAAACTGGGTTTTCATACTTCCAGGCTGCCGGGAAGTACAGGAACCCGGGGATGTATGGCCAACACGTCCTAGCTGCCCTATCATCCGGTGAAAATCCCAATGATCGCAGTAGTGCTGGGTAGCGCCCGGAACGGGCCCTATTGTTGTCAGAGGGGGGGCCTCGTTACCCTTTTCCGGAGGCTTTTTGAGGAAGACTTGCGCTGGGGCATGAGGCCAGAATTCACACCCGTGAGGTATAACTTCGCGGAGAGAGCTCGGTGGAAGGTAGGTGACTAAAGATGGAAGAGGAGGATAGTAATAAAAATGCTTATTACAACAAACGAAGAAAACTTGGGGACTTCGAATACCTCAAGAAGTGTCTTAATAACTGGGTTCCCTACCCAGAGATCGGACAAAAACAGCAGTCTTAGTAGAAAAACGAATGCCATGGAGTGTAGTTCAATAAAGACTATTTCTGAAATGGCAACACAGACGGAACAAGAGCAGGTGAATCAAGGAGGCAGTAACTCAAACTGGGACTACAACCTTGAAAGAAGAAATGACCAGTTGGAGCGCCTAGGAGAAAAGATCTAGGGACTCTTAGAGTTTGTAAAGGACAAA
Source organism: Muscidifurax raptorellus (assembly GCA_020010945.3). Lineage (NCBI taxonomy): Eukaryota > Metazoa > Arthropoda > Insecta > Hymenoptera > Pteromalidae > Muscidifurax > Muscidifurax raptorellus. The sequence goes on along the minus strand of JAHUUD020000016.1, from coordinate 2,022,499 downwards.
CATAATGTCCATAAAACTATCAAGGATATGGCACAAAGCATTAATGTCATGTATAAAAGTTTGTGTAGCGCGGAGGATGGCCTGCTACAATGCCAACGTCCAGGAATTATTATATTACTATTGAATTATTATATACAGGCAACATTGAGAACTGCTCCTTCACTGAATGCGATAGGAGATAGCGTAAATAAAATAAGCAAAACGGTGGCGGGAGATCTCCTCATAGAGCTCAAACGCACAAAAGAAGTTATAACCGCAGACTTCCAAGAAGCGGCTAAAACAGTACTAGTCGAAGGAACCACAATAAAAACACTGCAGCAAGAAGAGACCTTTGAAATAAGGGATCCCGACATACTTACCTCAAAAGAGGAGGTACTGGAGGCCTTACAAAGGGAAATGGGAGAAAGAGATGCGATTGATATTAATGCCGTAAAATCGCTAAGAAAATCATAAGGAGACACGCAGATAGCTGTTGTCCAATTGTCGAAAGAAATAGCGACCAAGTTTACAAAGCTAGAGAAAATTAAAATTGGATGGGTCAATTGTAGGATCCGTTCGTCAAACCGCAGTAAGGGGCCGCTTAGGTGTTATAAATGTCTTGGTTTTGGCCAGGTCGCTACCAAGTGTACTGATCCGCAGGATAGAAGCAAATGCTGCTACAAATGCGGTAAGACGGGGCATAAAGCAAATAGCTGCCTTAATGAACCGCGTTGTTTACTGTACCGTAAAAAAGGCGAGAATATATACCGACGAACCATGTCACTGGTAGCTACTTGTGCCCAGCCTATCAAGCAGCGGTTAAAAAAATCAGGAAAGGGTAATGAGAATAGTTCAGCTAAATCTTAACCATTGTGAGACTGCGCAAGACCTTCTCTGTCAGTTTGTACGAGAAGACAAGGTCGACGTCGCTCTTGTCAGTGAGCAGTACAAATATCTGAAAGAGCCATCCTAGGAATCTGACGCCTCAGGTAAAACTGCAATCTGGGCATGCAAAGACTTTACCTTCCAGGGCAAGATGGTAAACAAGGAAAATGGCTTTGTAAGAGTGAAAATAGGCGGCATACATGTATACAGTTGTTACGTCCCGCCTAGCGCATCAATAGAGCAGTTTCAGCAACTACTGGACCGGCTGGTGCAAGACGCTACGAATAAAAAACCAGCTATAATAGCAGGAGATTTTAACGCATGGGCGATCGAGTGGGGTAGACGAGATGCAGACTCATTCATTTGTCAGTAACTGCCTCGTAAGGCAGGTAAGCAAATGGATCGTGAGTGATCACTACACAAATAGTGATCACCTAGCTATAATAATGGAGCTAGGCGGACCAAATAGGAAATTCTGTACAAATCCCAGTAGTACAAGAACTGAATGGAAAACCAAAGAGTATGACAAAGAGTTATTCTTGCCGATGTTTGACAATATTCAATTGACGGGATTAGCAGACGACAAGGCTGCACAAATGACGGGCCAGCTCACCAAAGCGTGCGACGCGGTAATGCCGAGAAAAGTGTCCAGTGAAAGATGGCCATCAGCATATTGGTGGAATGTCAAGATCAAACAAGCGCGCAACGTTTGCCATCGAGATAGAAGATTGGAACAACGGGTAAGGAGAAAATTCTACCGAACCAGTAGAGGAATGGATGCGGTGGAGAACTGTAGTCAAAAAATGAAGGAAGCTAAGCGCAACCTTAAAAGATGTATACGAGAGAGTAAACAAAGATGTCTAAGAGAGCTGCAAGATGAGGTCAATGAAGACCCTTGGGGCCGACCTTATAAAATTGTTATGAAGAAGATCAAGGGAAGTTACATACCCCCACCAAAGTGCCCAGAGGTACTAAGCAAGGTGGTAACAACACTCTTCCCAAATAAGCCGGAAATTCCGTGTGCTATGGTAGAAGAAATAGATGTAGATAATATACCCTTAATTATGGAGGAGGAGCTACTATCAGCCAGCCGAAGGGTTGGAAACAAGGCAGACTTGATGGCATACCCAATATTGCATTAAAACATGCCATCCAGGCTCACCCAGCAGAGTCTATAGACCTGTACAACACTTGTCTCAAAGAAGGAACGTTTACATTAAACTGGAAAAAGCAAAGGCTTGTGTTGCTACCAAAGGGTAGCAAGCTACCTCGAGAAGGGTGGTCATACAGACCGCTCTGTATGCTTGATACGCAGGGCAAAGTATTAAAGCGCATAATCTTCGTTAGCATGGAATGCACAACCGAGGGGACAGAGGGGGTTGCAGAACACCAGTATGGTTTCCGTAAGAGCCGCTCAACATTAGACGCTTTCGGCTTAGTGGTGAATACAGCACAGATAGCCATAAGCGGAAAAAGGTGGAAAGGCGGTGCGAAAAAGTACTGCGCGGTAATTACACATGACGTTAAAAATGCATTTAACTCTGCCAATTGGTGCAAAATTCATGAAGCACTAGTGAGACTAGGAGTCCCTCCGTATATAAGAAGAATAATGTCCGACTACCTCAAGGACAGAACTCTCTTGTACGAGACCGAGGAGGGCACGGTGAATTATAAGGTTACTGGGGTAGTTCCAGAGGGGTCAGTACTGGGCCCATCATTGTGGAACATTATGTACGATGGCGTACTCAAGCTAGAACTACCAGAAGGAGCAATGATCGTAGGATTCGCAGACGACATAGCTTTGGTAGTGGTTGCAAAAGATAAAGAAGAGGTAGCTGAAATTGCTAGTGAAGCTATCGTTAAAATATAGAAGTGGCTAAATAATGCGAATCTAGAGCTTGCAGGTCATGAAACAAAGGCAATCCTAATATCTAGCAGAAAGAAGACGGAGACGATTACCTTGAGAATAGGCGGTCATGAAATTACTTCTAAACCGACTATTAAATATTTAGCTATAACGTTAGACGCAAAGCTGACCTTAAAAACAGCACTTGGAAGCAGCAGGAGAGAAAGACGCAAAAATTACTGCAGTGCTGGCGCGGCTGATGCCAAATGTGGGTGGTCCCACACAGAATCGCAGAACGCTACTGGCAAGCGTTAGTACATCAATCATGTTGTACGGAGCCCCGATATGGGCAGACGCTATGCTGGTGAAGGCATATGAACGAAAGCTCTCCTCAGTGCACAGGCGAAATGCACTTAGGGTCGCGTCTGCTTACCGTACGGTATCGGACGAGGCGGTCTGCGTTATTGTAGGTCTCCCGACAATCGACCTATTTGCAAGGCAGAGAAAATAAATCGAAAAAGAAAAAAGACGAGATAGCGGCAAAACCAAGATAGAAATTTGGGATGCCGCTAGGAAAGTAACAATGACGGACTGGCAAAAGCGATAGGACTCTAGTAGTAAGGCACGGTGAACACACCGCCTCAGACCAAGTGTAGAAGAGTGGACAAAAAGAAGACATGGGGAAGTAAACTTTTACCCAACGCAGTTTCTGAGTGGACATGGATGCTACCGGGCGTATCTACACCGATTTAAATTGGAGGATTGCCCAGATGGCTTGACGTGCTTGAATGCAATAGAGGACGCCGAACATGTATTCAGTGGATGTCCTCGCTATGAACAGGAACGAAAAGAACTTGAGTGCTACCTGCAGACCAGAGTAACGCCTGAGTCTATTATCAGAAACAGAGAAAAACGTGATGACGACCACATGAACAGACGAGGGCGATAGCCCAAAGTCCCCCCGCGAAGCAATACTCAAACGGTGTTACCGCGGGGGGTGACTTATTGGAGAAAGAACCAGGTCCAACTTACTTAGGGTCGGTAAGGAGGACGGAGAGGATACTGCTGCCGTTGAAATTCTAAAGCTAACGGTAGCGAAGGGTTTAGTGGGTGAAATGCCATAATGGATTTGCCTTGAACCTCTCACTGTATAAAGAAAAAAAAAAGAAAAAACACACAAACGCACACACACACACACGCACACACACACACACACACACACATAAACAGGAAGGATAACACTGGTGCTCGTGGCCAAGACCAAAAAGGCACCAGAAAAAGTAGGACGGCAAGAGCAAGACCTCCTAGACCTGACGCCTTAGTCATCAAGGCCGAGGGTGGAAAAATCTACGCCGAAATCCTAAAGAAAATGAAGGCAGAGCCTAGCCTAGAAAAGTTAGGAAACAGCGTACATAGAATACGCAAAACAACAGCAGGAGATCTGCTACTCGAACTACGACGTTCCAAGGAGGTGGAAACAGCTGAGCTCCAGGAAGCGGTGAAAGCAGTACTAGTGGAAACTGCTACAATCAGGGCGCTGCATCATGAAGAGGCCTTCGAGATTAAAGATCTTGACATGCTGACCACTAAGGAGGACATAGTGGACGCACTACGCAAAAATAACGAGGAAGGACATAATTTCGAACCCACGGCGGTTAAGTCGCTTCGTAAAGCCTATGGAGATACGCAGAAAGCAATATTGCAGCCACCTGCCCAGATAGCCCAGAAGTTTATCAAGGGTGAGAAGATAAAGATAGGGTGGGTTATCTGCCGAATAAGAGCAATAAAGCGAGACACCCGCCCGCTCAGGTGCTATAAATGCTTGGGCTTCGGCCATACTGCTGCAAGCTGCATTGAGCAGCACGACAGAAGCCGCTGCTGCTACAAATGTGGCTCAGCGGGACATGTAGCGAAAGACTGCACAAACCAGCCCAGCTGCATTCTTTGCAGAGGAAAGGACGACGTAGAGAAAAGCGACCATGCCGCAGGTAGCTATGATTGCCCAGCGTACCAAGCGGCAGTGAAAGCCACAAAACAAAGAAGATGAGAATAGTACAGTTAAACCTGAACCACTGTGAGATAGCACAGGACCTTCTCTGTCAGTACGTTCGTGAGCAGAAGATTGATGTTGCTATAATCAGTGAGCAGTACAGAGATATTGAACAGCCAAGGTGGGAATCCGATGGCTCCGGTAAAGCAGCTATTTGGGCGTGCAGAGACCTTACCTTTCAAAGGATGAAAGTCAAAGAAGCAGGTTTTGCCAGCGCAAAGATTGAGGGTATACAGGTATACAGCTGTTATGCCCCACCCAGTGCGCCAATAGATCAGTTTCAGCAGTTCTTGGACCGGCTAGTACGAGATGTCAGGGCTAAAAAACCAGCTATTATAGCTGGGGACTTTAACTCATGGGCGGTCGAATGGGGCAGCCGAAAAACCAATAGAAGAGGACAGGCCCTACTAGAAGCATTCACACTTCTGGACTTGGTGCTGGTAAACGAAGGCAACGTACCAACCTATAAAAAGGTGGACGCTGAATCAGTGATCGACTTAACATTTGTTAGTAGATGTCTGGTAAAAGAGGTGAGTAAATGGACCGTAAGCGACCACTTCACTAATAGTGATCACCACGCCATTATAATGGAGCTGGGCACACAAAACATGGTACACTGTACTAACCCTATAAGTACGAAAATGGAATGGAAAGCCAAGGAGTACGACAAGGAACTATTTCTGATGATGTTAGGAAATATCCAATTGACAGGATCAGCAGAACACAAGGCTGAACAAATGACAAAATGGCTCACCCGAGCCTGTGACGCAGTTATGCCAAGAAAAGTGCCCAATCAAAGATGGGCACCAGTATATTGGTGGAACGAGAAGATTAGATCAGCGCGTTCCGCCTGCCACCGAGCACGAAGGCTGGAGCAACGGGCAAGGAAAAAGTTTTACCGAATCGGTATTGGAAGCGAAGCTGTAGAAGAATGCAGCAGAAGAATGAAAGAAGCCAAGTACACCCTCAAGAAGTGTATCAGTGAAAGCGAGCAGAGATGTCATAAGCAGCTGCTACAAGAGGTCAATAAATATCCATGGGGCAGGCCCTACAAAACAGTTATGAAGACACTCAAAGGAAGCTATATACCCCCACCAAAGTGCCGAGAGGTACTAAAGAGGGTAGTGACAACACTTTTTCCAAGTCAGCCGGACGCACCATATGCTATAGCAGAGGAAGTGCGGGAACAAGATATACCTCCAATTACAGTTGAGGAGCTACTCGTAGCAAGCAAGAGGGTAGGAAACAATAAGGCTCCCGGTCCTGACGGCATACCAAATGAGGCGCTGAAGCATGCCATCGAGGCTAAACCTGAAGAATTTGTTGGCCTCTACAATGCATGCCTAGCAGAAGGGAGATTTTCGACGAACTGGAAAAAGCAGCGACTTGTGTTGTTACCTAAGGGTAACAAAGCGCCCGGAGGGGAGACATCGTACAGACCATTATGTATGATGGACACTCAAGGAAAAATACTGGAGCGCATTATCAGCAGCAGGATGGAGTGCATAATCGAAGAGACCAAGGGGCTTGCCGAGCACCAATATGGCTTTCGGAAGTGCCGATCTACTTTGGACGCGATCGGCCTAGTGGTAAACACAGCCCGAGCAGCCATCAGTGGAAAACGGTGGAAGGGCGGAACAAAGAAGTACTGTGCAGTTATTACTTTGGATGTCAAAAACGCATTCAACTCTGCAAATTGAACGAAGATACATGAAGCGCTTGAAAAGCTTGAGGTGCCCACCTACATCAGGAGGATGATGGCCGACTATCTGAAGGACAGAACTTTACTGTACGAAACGGATTGCGGCATTGAAACCTACAAGGTCACGGCAGGTGTTCCACAGGGATCAGTACTGGGCCCGCCATTGTGGAACATTATGTATGACGGAGTGCTGAGACTACAACTCCCGCGGGAGGCTATGGTAGTAGGATTCGCAGACGACATAGCTCTTGTAGTAGTAGGGAAGGAAGTTGACGTTTAAACAGCACCTTGAATTAGCAGGTGAAAAAGCGTCAAGAACGATGGCTGCTCTATCTCGGCTCATGCCGAATGTCGGTGGAGCTACTCAGAAGAAAAAGAAGCTGTTAGCAAGTGTCAGTACATCGATTATGCTGTACGGGGCACCAATTTGGGCAGATGCAATGGCAATAAAAGCCTATGCGCGGAACCTGTCATCCGTGTATAGACGGAGTGCGCTAAGAGTAGCGTCTGCTTACCGCACGGTATCGGACGATGCAATAAGCGTCGTGGCAAGCATGCCACCCATCGACCTCTTAGCACAAGAGAGGAAGGCCATATACATGGCAAAACAGGAGAATAGCGATAGAACGAAGGCAGAAATCTGGAACGCTGCCAGAGAACAAACAGTAGCTGAGTGGCAGAGAAGATGGGACAGTAGCCTGAAAGGGCGCTGGACGCACCGACTTATACCAAAGATTGAAGACTGGATCACAAGAAGACACGGGGAAGTAAACTACTACCTCACGCAATTTTTGACGGGACATGGATGCTATCGAACATACCTGTGTAGATTTAATTTAGAAGACTGTCCAGACTGCCCAGCATGTTTGGACACGTGCGAGGACGCTGAGCACGTTTTTTGCTACTGCTCGCGTTACCAGCAGGAGCGTGAAGAGTTTGAACGCTACCTCCAGACCAGAGCAACTCCTGAGTCTATTATGGTAGCTATGTTCGCCACCGCTGAGGGCTGGCACGTGGTTAGTAACTACGCCGCGGTCATCCTCAAGTAAGTGAGGGGCGACGAAGAGAGAAGAAGACGAGAGATGCTGCAAGAAGCTGACGACCGGACGATGCGGTAAGAAGTAGACGGCAGCCTATAATGAAGAAGGTACGATAGTAGATTTACTAGATATGGACGCATAAGGAAGGACAATCACATCAAGGAGACAAGGGCAATGTCCCTATGCCCCCCCGCGAAGTAATACTTGACCGTGGTACCGCGGGGGAAAAAGGCACTGAAGACGGAGCTTGGCCCTCCTCACCGACAAATCGGTAAGGAGAGCGAAGAGGATTCGGGTTGCAATTGGATTCTATATTCGGTCGCAAAACGAAGGGTTTTAGTTGTTGAGAATCCAACACACGGTGGCCATGTCATGGTCTATTAAGATTTTTCCCTCCAACCTCTTTCTCCAATAAAAAAAAAACACACACACACACACACACACACACACACACACACACACACACACATATATATATATATGTATAGTTGTTTTAGCAACACTCCGCCCCCCACCGCCCCCACTTTTATTTTACCTATGTCGTTATCCCGGGAACGTCACTTATGTCATTACTCCAGAAACGTCTGTTTCTTCTTCTCATCTACTCAAATTATATACGTATCAGCACCTCAACTTTCAAATTGAAAATATTAAACAAAAATTTTCTCATAGAACTACTTATATTTATACAGTTGAGTTTCAAAAACGAGGTTTGCCACATGCACACATTATAATAGCATTACATCCTGACAACAAAATGATTACTTCTTGTTGAGAAAATACTCGCATTCGTATATACAACGATATGCACACACGCACACAGCCTATAGCTGTCCGAGAGGAGCAGAGGGCAGAGGGTTGGTACCTGAAAGTTATTGCACCCGATCTACGACCGATGCGACGCTCCCCAGCAGAGACTCACAGGCAGAGGGCCTCACTTCGGAAGGGACCGCCGATCAGCGAACAGATCAGCTACCACGTACAACAGTCTACAGTTATTTTTAATATTATTCAAATCATTCACATCAAGTATATTCAGTTTAACTTCTTGCATTCACATAAAATTGTATTTCCTTTTATCACTAGTTTCTGTTAAACTCTGTGTAAACTCGTCAGTGCGTTATTTAAATAAAGAACATTAAATATATTCATTACGATTTTCCCTATCTCTAACACTTCTGAACATATTGATAAATACATATCTGCTGAAATAATTTCAAGTAATGAAAAACTAAAAAAATTAACTATTATATAACTATTATTAACTATTATAGCATATGTTACACGGACCTCACAGTAAACATCGTCCATGTTTGAATAATAGACATAAAATAGATGCATAAACGAATTTCTAAAACCTTTCGCAAATGTAACCATGATACAAAAAAACACTTTTGATAATCATATTTATAAAATTCAATATAATGAGAAAATTCCAGCTAATAATTCTGTTACATCGTACGCTTCCACATTCAAAGCATTAGTAAATAAAAAATTTTGAAATCAAAATTCAAATTCTCTCGATACACTGCTATATGAGTTCGACGAACGAGCAAAAGAATGTAAGCGTCGACTTAGCGAAATGTTCAACACACAAATCAATATGCAGCAAGCGAGCGCTACTTTTCATGTATATTGCAACAGTAATTTTAAGTGTGCCAAATAAAATGTTGTAATAAACGGAGGTTTTAAGAAGCCTTACTCTCGGTTAAACAAACAGTTCATACGAGATGGCGGACTCACACCGTGAATAAGATTTTTCATTACTTTCAATACGCCTATTTAGAAAGCTCGATTTTATTAATTTATTATATACTATATTCTAACCATCGCGAAGAACCTGAATAAATTCTATATTCTCTTATTTCAATTTCGTGTTTGTTCAATTTATTTATTGTGGAAATTTCTCTCCATGCGAGTGCAACCCATTTCAATACGAATACCTTACTAATCTGGTACGAGTAGAACGAGTAGCTGTCCAATTTCCAGAGATTCATCGCAAAAGTAAGTGTTGTTATTTATCTATACTAACAGTGAGAGAGGTAGAGTACTAGGCGCGTACTAACATTGTTTCCAGCCTTGCCACTACCCATAGCATTACGTTCCTGCCTATTCGAGTGTGAATAGACAGGACGTAACAATTGGTTCCAATACCTAATAAAATCTAGCAAAAACTAGAAAAAACGCGCAATAATAAATTTTTGTTGAACGAATTAAAATTTAAAATATCAAAAGAAAACATTGAAATTGAATAAAATATTTACAATTATAATTTTATGAAACCCTCAAAACAATATATATTTTAAACTTAATCGAAATAACCGTGCAACACTTTTCAAAAAACATTCAGAAAAATTAATGCAAGATATAAAAAAATTGTCAAGTAGTTACAAGTCCCGGAAACCTACTTATTTATGATGCGTACAAGCATCTAACATCCGCTTGTGTCTAAATAGTCAAATATCAAGTGCGGATAAGATTAAAAGCACATGCTGTAAAACATATGTCATGATAAAAAGCAGCGCGCGTCAAGTTTCAATAGCACTCGCAGCGCGGTGAGTGACCTACGGAATCTGCAGACGTTAGCAAAGACGCGGAAGTCGAGCAAAGTGTAAACGACCACAGAGAATAAGTAGGTCACGGACACAAATATACAAAACTAAGTGGGTACAGGCAAATAATTTAATTATATTTCTAACTTAATTATGAAAATTTCAAATGAGTGAGAAAACAAACTCTGACAATAAAACGCCAGACAACGCAACCATTACTAGACAACAAGTTCAACAAAATCCAGCATTAAAAAATTTACAAACAGGATCACTTAAAGATCACGTGTTCATGAAAAGCGCAAAATTAGTAAGGTCACCTTTGAAAGGGCAAGGAATACCGAAAGAAAAAAGCAAACAAGCTAAAGAATTAATAAATAAAAATATAGGAACTACACAGAAAATACTGATTACAAGCAGAAGTAAAATTGAAACAAAACCTGAAGAAACAGTAAAACTAAAAACGAAAACAAAAGATCAAGAAGTAAATATCTTGGATAATTTGAATATACAAGGAAGCCCCAAAAATCAACAACAAGAAAGCTTGGAAAATATCAGCGAAATAAACATACAAAAAACCTCAACGTTTCAATCAAGCCTATCCGTGTTCCAAGCAAATGAGTCAATTTCAAATAAAACATTTGATTTGGAAAAGGACGACCGATATTCTGACATAGGAGGAATGTTAGCAGAACAAAGCCTCGTAGTGGGAACTGCGAGAGATCCACAATTGAATTTAATAAATTACGACGAACCTTCAACAAGTTTTTCGCTCAACACAAGTTTAGAAGATAATAAACTCCTAATTGACTTCGAGAAGCAAGTCAGCGAGGAAATTCGTAACATACAAGAAATTGTCAACGACAAGCAGAGCCACAAACAAAACATAAATAACGTTGGAAATAAAATAGACCAGAGTCTAACACAAAGCAACGGCAAGAACTGAACGAGTGAAAAGCAGGAAAGTCAGACTACTGAAAGTCAACCCGAAATCAACAGAGGGAATCTAAATCAAGTAGGAAACAACGCAAATATGAGTCCCGGGAACATCAATAAAATTAAATCTCAAGGATATGGCAAATTACGTCCCAGAATATGACGGAAAAAATATGTCAGCGGCAGATTACATAAAAAAATTAAAACAGGTCAGAAATCTTATAGATACCGTAGATGAAGCAAATCTTACTAGCCTTTTAAAAGTAAGAATGACAGGAGAAGCAGAGGAAGCGTTGGGTGGCAATGAGATAAAAACCATAGAGGATTTAATAAATGGAGTAAGAACGCTATACCCGATAGACGACGATATTCACGAATTAATTTTTAAAATGCGTAGAATCATACAAGGAGAAAATGAAACTGTGGTTCAATATACGAATAGACTACGTAAAATAGTGCTAAAAATAAAAGAGCTAAGAAAACGAGAAGCATTATCAGAAGAGGATCTAAAAAAATTCGACACAGAATTAAACGCTGAAGCAGCAAAGAAATATAAAAGAGGTCTCAAGTTAGGAACAGAAAACACCGTAGAGGACATTTCCAGGGCAGCTATAGAAATCGAAATCGACATCAGAAAAAGAAAAAAGATAAGCAGAGGCATCGTATCCAACATGTACGAAAATTACGATCGACAAGTGGAGCAAACTCTAAAAGTGCTGACATGCCAAATATGCAGAAACTTCCAGCATGAGGCTCTTTTTTGTCGGGCAGCAGCAGAATATGCAAAAATATTAATCACAACGGCAGAAAAATGTTACAGAAATAAAAGCAGGCAGGAAAACTACAATACTCTTCCTGGATCGAACGCCTAGGAACGGAAAACGAAAATAAAGCGTTCCCACTGCAAATAACTAGCAATGAAATTACTAATAACGCGCAAGGTGAAGAAAATCTAAAGAAAATAGACAATATCAAAGTAGACAATATATTACAAACATATGTTTTAAAACTTGAAAATTTACTACAATATACAGAAGTAAAAGATCAACACTCGAAGTAAATAAATAAATTGTTGGTAGATAGTGGTGCACAACTAAACATTATTAAGAAACAAAATATATCAATTAATGAAATAAATAATGATGAACAAATATTAATATCAGTAATAACAGAGAACGCTATACGTACTCTGGGATCAATAAAATTGCCAATAAACAGAATATATTTTGACTTTCACGTAGCTCCAGATACATTTGCCATTCCGTACGATGGAATCATCGGAATAAAAGTTTTATTGCAACAAAAATTAAGACTAAACACTAGCATCATAGCTAAAGAGAGTGGAGAAGAGGCAAGTACTCAAGAAATCACAGAAGAAAACATGACAGTTCAACAGAATTTACAAAAAGTATTAGATATAGTAGAAAAAATTCAAGATAATATAAATAACGGAATTTCAGAAAACAGAAACGACTCAGAAAACGCAGGATACTCACCAAATTTCGTAAATGAAATTTCGGAAGGAGCACAGCCAAGTAATTGGAGTAACGTAAAGTTTACAGAGTTTATTCATGATTCAAGGTCAAATATTCAACAGTTTATAGGAGACATTAATGAATCTCTTGAAATTCCAGAAATAGAAGAAACCGAAGAATATTGCATACAAAATTTCCCGACATTCGTAAAAATACTCAAGGATAATGTAGATTTCGAATGAGATGAAAAATATTTACGTCATACCAACGAAATAAATTTTCTTACATTTGATATCGAAGATATGCCAGATACATTCATGGAAATTTTAGGATTACCACTGCAAAAGAGAAAAACTTTATATTGTGGCTCCATATATTTAACGTCACAAAGCGGAAGGAGTCTTGAAGAAGTGGAAAAATTAAGTAAAATAGAGAGGAAAGATTTATTATTAAACACGATAAATTTAAATCATTTATCGAGAAAGAAAAGGAAATTTATTGAAGATTTAATATTATGTAACGAAGATATATGATGGCTAGATGGAGATAAATTAGGGATGTGTAACATCGAAGAGCATGAGATAAACTTAGTTGACGAAGCTCCATTTTACGTGAAAGAATTCCCGCTACCATATACGTTGAAACAAATAGCTATCATTGAAACAAAAAAATTAATAATAAATGAATTGGTTAGATCTTCAACGAGTGCATTCAACGCTCCACCGTGGGTTGTACCAAAGAAGGGTTTAACAACGGACGGAAAAAAGAAATGGAAATTAGTAATTGATTACAGAAAGCTAAATGCTAAAACAATACTCGTTTCATATTTATTGCCGAATATAACAGAGATATTCGATTCTATGGGGAAAAAACAAATATTTTACAACGATCGATATGGTAATAGGTTTTCATCAAATAAGAATGAAAGAGTTAGACATACATAAAAGAGCGTCCGAACGGTACATAAGGTACCGTTCGGACTAATTAACTCACCTAGAGTATTTCAAAGAGTATTAACAAAAGTACTAGGAGAACTGCTAGAAAAAGAATTGTGCTACGTTTATATAGACGACATAATTATAGTATCAAATACAGTAGAAGAGCATAACGAAAGATTTAACCTAGTAGCAGAAAAATTAAGAAAAGCTGAACTTAAATTGGAAAGGAGTAAATGTAAATTTTTCCAGAAAGAAGTGGAATGTTTGGGTCATATTATTAGCGAGCAAGGAGTGAAAACAGATCCGAAGAAAATTGAAGCCATAACAAAATTTCCAATTCCACGAAACGTTAAAAATGTTTGAGAATTTCTAGGACTGACAGGCTATTATAGGCGATTTATAGATATTTTTTCGGAGATAGCTAAACCAATTATACAGTTATTACAAAAGCAAACAAAATTTGGTTGGAATAAAGAGCAACAACGCGTTCGAGAGACTAAAAGAAGCTTTATATTCAGCCCCAATATTAGAATTTCACGATATGACTAAACCGTTTATAATAACTACAGATCTAATTATGCACTTGGCTGCGTATTATCACAAGGAGAGATAGGCGAAGACAGATCACTTATATTTGCGTCAAGAGTATTGAAAGCAGCTGAAAAAAATTATCATACTTATGAATACGTGAGGTACTTGCCATCATGTTCGCAGTAAAAACATTCCGAAATTATATTTATGGTAATAAGTTTAAAATAATTTCCGATCATAAACCGTTATTGTCATTTAAAGCATCAGATAAAAATAGTAGAGTTCAAAAATGGAGATTACAATTACTAGATTATGATTACGAAATTATTTATAAGCCGGGAAAAATTGATACAAATACCGACGAATTGTCAAGGAATCCGGTAGCAAATCTTCAAATAAATGTAATTACAAGAGCTCAAAAAGCAAAAGAGTTAAAAATCGATTGCAGATGCATTTATAAAAAAATGTATATGCATTTTCAGTTCACCAAAAGTTGTCCTTACGGACAGAGGTGCAAATTTCACAAATAAAATCTTTAAAGCTGTAGCACGACGATTTAAATTTTCAAAAATAGAGACAACAGCTTTCTCGCCGCAATTGAATGGCTCATTAGAAAGAGCTCATCACCATACGAAAAAAATTGAGTGGGATAGTTCGTTAGAATTAGCACAATTTAATTATAATACGAGCATACATAGCGCTCATAGATTCACACCGTATGAACTGGTTTTCGCTTATCCACCGAGGTTACCTTCAAGTGAACCTTTAAAATCATCAGAACAAGTTCCAACTTTCAATAATTATTTATCGAATTTAATTACAAATATGAAAGATATTGCTAGCCTCACACGTGAAAATCTAATATTATTGATAAGTGATTGTGAGTCGCCTAGCAATATTTATTTGAATTCTGCGTGAGTTGATCTCGCGCACGCAACTATATGGGTACGGGAGAGATTCCACTCATCGAATCCCTCTTAGCTGTCAACTATATTTTTCTCTCTCTCAATTAAATCACAGACTTACATATAATCATCTATTCTTGTGTTCCTTCTCAAGTGTTTACTCCTCACTTTATTTCCTTGGTCCAAAAAGTCTTCTCTTTCAGATTGTTTTGAATCAAGAATAAATAGAATTATCTCTTTAGAACAATGTTTTATTTTAGCCCTGTCTTTTTAGACTCAGCGAAACGCTCAACACACAATTCAATATGCAGCAAGCGAGCGCTACTTTTCATGTATATTGCAACAATAATTTTAAGTGTGCCAAATAATATATTCTAATAAACGGAGGTTTTAACGTTCGACAGTTGGCGCCGTTATTGTAAAAACGAAACGTCGCTACACCGCGAATAAGATTTTTCATGTATTTGTAAGTTTGTTTTAAACCTATTCAATATTCAAATTTTTAACCTCAACTTGATGACCACAAGTTTAAAACTAAAACGTTTACAAATCCAGTTCAAATTTATACAATATACATACAATTTGTATATAAACAAATGTATATTATATGATACTTACAGTGTATTGTATAAAGACGTACCTATATTGTATAAACACTTACGTATAGGTAAAGTTGTTGTCACAATTCTAATATTTCGGCTACTTCGACTTAAAGCCACGCTGCGAGTGGCAAACTATGAAATAGCTGCCATCGTGTTTAAAATTGGTAGCTTTTTAAAATTTATTTACACAAATACAAGAGTTTTTGATGTAACTTACGGCTATTTAAATAAAATGAAGTAAAAGTTCATAATAACGCTGTTGTTTAACATTAATAAAAATCAAACATAGAAATTTTCATTCAGAAGCGAGCAGGGAGGCGAAGCCCCACTAGTATATATATATTGTAACGGGGTGAGACTGTCGTTGAGTGGAGGAAAATACAAAAGAAGACGCCGGGACCTAGAATCGATCCGGCGCTCCCGAGATCTCTAGGCGCACGCTCTATCCATTGAGCCAATGCCGCCTTCTTCCATCACTGTGATTCCTGCTTCGATTACTGGCATAGCGAGGAAAAATAAAGTGCATAAAGAATTGAGTGGCACTCTCGACATTGAAGACGATATGGAAAGTGATTTCAAAAGCTATTCTCCAGAACCAGAAAATCTCCAGCCAAGTCAGTAATATGCAGCAACACAGCCTGCCTTCGCAATCCAGTAATGCAAGCGGATTGGAACTTTCTACTTAGTACATTACGATACATAGAAAAAATAAAAGGAGAGACAACATTAATGCAGTTCAGACTCGAAGCATTTAGAGACTAAAAGAAGTACAGCCGCAAATTAAAGTTGAAAATAAGGACAATCAACAGTGTAGCACATCCACGGATCTTACAAGCAAGTCAGTAACGAAGCAAAGGGTAAGTATCACAATTTATTATATTTTAAACTATTTGCAACACATATGAACTATGTATAATTATTAATTTATTTTGTAGAAATTATAACGTAGATTGATGACGAAGAAGCTGAAATTATAAAACGCTATGCTGATGTACGGAAAGTTTTAATGAATCCATTTTTCATCAAAAAAGAAGAACCAGATGATTAAGATTTTTTTTTATTAATAACATTAATTTTTATTACATTTACATTGTGTAAGTACAAATGTCATAAAGATAAATAAATAAAGGTCAGAATTTAAAATCTTATAGCCTATTTTCCTACTGCCAAAAATTCTCTAAAAGTTAAAAAAGAAAAATTTAAACTACACACAAAAAAGTGGTGAACAATACCTTGCACATGGTTTTGATCATGATGTAATCTGTCCTTGTATATACTTTAAATGTCATTTGAATAAGCTCTAGTACAATTCATTTCACTATCTAGCAAAATACTGAAATAAATAGTATATAAAAAAAGGGAAAGGCATCAAGTTACCTTAGTAGAGAGAGTCAGCTGAAGATTATGGCACACATTTTGAATAGATTATAGCTGAAAAAATACAGGAGCGTATTCAAATTGTTTTAGAAGACAAATAATTTAAAAAGAGCATTTATAATAAAATGTAGGTATACATACACTCAGTGCTTCTTTGTGTGTGGTTTATATTCAACACAATTTTTCTTATCAAGTACATCAATGTTTTGAGCATACAAGTTATAAGGATATCGTATCAGACCATGCAACTTGGCAGACTGGCGTAGCAGGATATAATAGCCAGCAAACCAAAAACATCGATGGACTTGGATAGAAAATTATACAAAGTGAACTCATTTGTATACATAATGACCAGAAAAAAATATAAATCATGCACAAAGAAGCACTGAATATATCTGTACAGTGACGTAATTATAACTCACCTTCTTAAAATGCATATTTCACAAAACAAGTTCAGTGGGCTCTAGTATTTTAGCATCTAGTACTTTGACACATGTAATCAATGTTATATACGTCTTATAGTACTCGAATGATTTTCTCTATTAAGACAGCATATCTTACATTAAAACACAATAGAGCCCATTCAAATAATATTGAAGAACATACACATTGTTTTTGTCACTTGAAACTAACAATACTAGCACTGGCACTTTTACGCAAACACTACAATAACACATCGACTCTTGCAGCTGTCCTCCCGGCAGACGACAACTGGTTGCCGAGTTTTCGAGGTTAATGGCTATGTTTATCTCTATACGCTCCGCCGCTCTCAAATCGCAATGTAAATACGTGTACACGACACTTCACCCAAAGACACTTCTCTAAAAGACATTTTACCTAAAGACATTTTACCTAAAGACACTTTTACAATACGACACTTCTCCAATACGACATTTCTCCAAAGAGACAGTTTTACAATATTAATTTGCGACATTTCTCCGAAGAGACAGTTCTCCAATATCAATATATACAATATTTCTTCAAAACACTAACAGTACGTTAGAGGTACTCTAAGAGATTACCAAATATTGTATAAAGTGATTTATAAAGGTTTTTACATAAAATTATTTTATTTATATTTTAAGTTAACACTCAAGACTCAAGTGGGTCAACTATGGCTGACAGTAGATTTCGGATAAGTTGTCATATATATAAAAATAACCTCAAACCCCAACAATACCGTCTCAAGGTCGTACAGCCGGATTTCTGGTATTGTAATCTTTCTAGTACCGTGTTTGTTGACCCACTTGTGAGTCAACTATGGCTGGCAGTAGTTATCACATCATCGTTATACGATTATTGGAGAAGTGTCGCATTGGAGAAATGTCTTTAGCTAAAATGTCATTTTGGAGAAGTGTCGCATTGGAGAAGTGTCGCACTGTAGAAGTGTCTTTAGGTAAAATGTCTTTAGGTAAAAAGTCTTTTGGAGAAGTTTAGGTGAAATGTCGCGTCGCGGTAAACACGCATATTCGCGAACAAGAATCGGGAACAGTGTCAGTTTTAAAACATGTATATAGATGTGACGAACAGCAAACACCGCGCTGTTCCTGTTCTTGTTCCAGCTGCTTAAATGCAAGATTCTCGATTGTACCTTATGAAAATGTTTAAATGAATCTTAAGCGAGTCTCGGGTAATCTCGGATAATCTCTCAACCTCGATCAAACTCCGGCTTGAACCGAGGCTAGACCTTCGATTTGAAACGTGGTACAACCCCAGTTCGGACCTCGATTGGACTCCGAGTTGGACCTAGGTTGGAACCTCGCTTATAACCTCGATTCAGACTCCTCTGAACATAGCTGTGCATGGCCTAGCGATATGTTCGCTATGGTGTTGTATCGCGTACAACAACGCAAAACCACCGCACAAGATGACTCCGTGAATGCATACGACAGTTTTTGAAAATTAAAAATTAACCACGAAAGATTTAGCCTCTTGTTTTGTAACTTAGCAGGTAATTACGAGTAATTCAGTTTATTCAAGTAAATAAAGAACGATCAATTGGATAATATTTGATATTTCAGAATTAGCCACGGTATTATCGTCGCTGTGAATGCACCGATAGAGAAAGAGTGTTTGGGGTTGATTTGGGTCATAAAAAAATCGCCACCGTATGTAGTGAGGTACCACTTCACGGTCATAAACGATCATAGCGCTTTGCGTTGGCTGCGCTACCTATAGCAGCAAGAGGGCCTTCAAGACATAGCAACGGGACTTTGGTATCATCCACCGCAAGGGCGCAAATCACTATGTACCAGACGCGCTCTCCCGGATGCACGAGAGTGAAGTAGCGGCCGCAATTAAAATAATTGACCCTTAGTACTTTCGTCGACGGAGAGAAGTTGAAGATTAGTCCTTTATTAGACCCTATCACTAATAGTAATGAGTTGATCTAGCCGGTTATCTGGGAATAGATAAAACGTACGACAGACTGGCTCACGAATACTTTTGGCCAGGTATATAACATGACGTCCACACATACGTTAATTCTACTAAGGAAATAATAGGTAAAAGGATTGTGGAGCGACCTTGGTCAGTGGTAGCGGCCGACATGATGAAGTTTCCTATATGGTAGTGTTCCAGGATTTATTTACCCATTGGATAGAAATCCAACCACTAAGGAAAGCGGATAGAAAGCTGTGGGCTGAGCTTTCGAGGAGCTGATATTGTTCGGATGGGAGACACTAGAGTACTTGTTAACGGATAATAGTACTAAATTTATTAATAAACAGTTGACTGAGACGTTAGAAGAGTACGTGGTTACCCAGGTCGCCATATCATCCGCAAGCTATCTGAGCATCATAAAGGCTTGGACACGCATCTTCACGAAATGCGTCACGTGGTGAATACGGTCGATGACTGAGAAGATCGAATGTAACGACTAGACGCATTACGCGAGCCTGTAGCCAAGTTTATTGACGATGCTAGGGAAAGACAGAGTAAAGTCTATAATAAACGGCGGACGGAAGCAGGATTTGAGGTCGGTAACCTAGTGTTGAGAAAGGTTAATCACTTGTCCAAGGCTTCAGATAGCTTCTCAGCTAAATTAGCCCCCAAGTTTGAAGGTACCTTTGAGAATGAAGAGCATAAGTCACCCACGGTTTACGTATTGGGTCTAGGAGAGAGTAACAGTCGAAAGGTCGCGAAAATTCACGTTTCCGACCTAAAGCAATACATACCTCCGCACAAATGCCGGAATAACAAACTTAATCTGTAATCTTACGTGGCCGAAGCATGTGTAATTGGGGCCAACAAAATGTGTAAGTACTTGTAGTGAAGGAAATCGTGTTGTCTCATAGGTCATCTTGACCAGCGCTAAATTTTGGAATTATTACAGAGCTAGAGAAAGATCGACCGAGGCGTTGCGGTCAGGAGGTGATAGAGACCAGCATACCCTGTCAAGAGGAGGAAGCCATCGTTCTTCGGTATGAGTGCAAATCGCACTCCGCCGAGAGACAAGGGAAGGCAAGTGTCGAGGTGACCAGCTCCGGAACCGGGGCGGGGGAAACCCGACTCCGATGGACGTGGACTAAAGTCTGGAGTATTCCATCTCGGCCAGTAAGGGGTTAGCCCTCTTGTAAGAGATCGAGAAGAGGGAGATCGGCCATCATTGGTGGTCCACCCAGTTAGTGGAGAAGAGATTGGGATTTTTATTGTTTACTCATAGCATAAACTCTATGTAAAGTGTCAGAAGGCTGCGATCGAAATTAAAAAGTTTTTTTTTTAAAAAGCTTGGTCAGTATTTTCAACTTTATAATGTCGGAGAAACATTTGAAATCTGAGATTAATAATTTTTTCATTCTTCTTTTACCCATACATGTTACATACAAATGACTCTAATTTTAAGAAGGTTTCTTCTGTATCGATTGAAGTATCTCCCAAGACAGCAAATGCCTTCTGAATCTCATCTTTTTTTGCAAGCAATTTAAACAGATACTGTTTCCCTTTTCTAAAAAACGCTGGATTATAATCACAACCCGTGAACGTATGAAATCCCGGTAAAGCTTTGTATAGATCTCAACCTAAAAGTGTGTAAAGCGCATTTATATCTATAACGTGCTTACTATTAGAAACTCCACATTTAATAAAAAGATTCGCTGTTATTTTGTGCAAATTACCTAGCATAATTACAACTATATCTGTATTGGAGCACTTTACAATAACTTTAGAATTAGCATTTATTTTAGATGTATAATAAACAATTTATGTATCCACAATAGAGTATCCTCGATTTTACAGTAATCCGATAAAACCCACGCTATATCTAATTGTTTATAAAAATCATATTTATCGACTGATCATTCACGTACACTGCTGGCGAACGGTAATAATTTGTTGCGAAAACTGTTTTTTTAGTGTAATGTTGCAATTCACGCCCAATTGGATCGAAGCTTCTCCTCCTCTTGGCTGCTGGTTCATACTTAAAACTACTTATACTATCGCAAAAAGTCAGCGCAAAACTATCGATTTCGATAACATTTTGATAAAAAATTCCAACCGTATCGTGTCACGTATCTTTACCGCTAATTATTTCAACGAAACGATCGAAATTATCAAACGCAATACCTGTACAATAATTCGGAGCTAGTAAAGCATCTTCCGGAGAAACGTTAAAGGCATTGCATGCAGAATAGGTAACTTATGTCTCAAGCTCCTCGACAAAATTGTAACTACAACAATGCTCAAACTTATTCATAAGATCGACAACCTTTCGACTACTTGTTATGCTTTTAAGCGTCAATCCTAGAATCATATGTTTCGAAGTTTTCATTTTCGGTGATGTATCGCATAAATTATATCTTGGCAAATAGAATATCGTCTCTTTACGGCGCATCTATCTTGTAGACACTATTTCAAAGACATTTATGCATGCTTACATTTATACATATTAAAATATCGATGTCTTCTAACAGTTACTATATTTATAGACATCACTGAAAACCGTTATAAGTAATTTGGAAAGATTATCTAAATATAAATATATGAATAACTTTTTCGGTATTACCATGAAATTTTTCCGGCAACCAGAGTGATAGCCATGAACATCGTCCACACAATCAGGAAAAACGACATCACCGTATTTCATTTTTAAAATAAAACGAATGTCACTCCCTTAAATTTTCTTCGGTAAATTTATTAATTTCTTAATAAATTTATATTATATTATTATTAAACTCTTAAATTTATTAATCTCTTAATTTTTTATATTTCCTTTCCCAATGCTGTCTCTTTTCAAATAGCAAACGGTCATTTGTGAGGGAAAGAGAGAGGGAGAGAGAGAGAGGGATAGATAGAGAGAGAGAGAATAGAGCGTGTTTCTTAGACGCACCCAATGCCACAGGTCATTAGCCAAACGATATTCACAGATATTCATCGGTTCTTTCTCTTCCAAAGATTTTGTACTAGAAAATTCAGAAATTAATTTTTCACTTTCATTTATTTATATGTGTGTGCATTGTTATTTTTATAACAATTCGCAATAAATGTTGCTATCATTATAAAAAATAATTAAGTAAATTAATGAACTTTTCGAAAAATATTTATTTAAGAACATCCCAATAAATTATGAAAAGTGCCATGAAAATGTGCGCATGAAAATCAAGAGAAAAGCGATAAATACACTAGCACTGCGCCGCGCGCCGAAATACGCTCTCGCACTTTGAACCCGACTATCTGACGATTGCAGCCTTTTGAAACTTTACATAGAGTTTATTCTATGAGTAAACAATAAAAATCCCAATTGTCAGAAGTACCGCTTAACATGTAAATTTTTCGAGATTTTTCGCAACTTTAGCAGCTTTTGACAACCTTTTCTCCTCTACTTAGCCTTCTAGCCATTTTTTTCCAGCTTTCCCTCATTTTCCTCGATATCTCTGAAAATATTCAGCCGTGCCGATAAGCAGTTTGTTTGTTCGAAAATTTACATGTTTCATCGTCTGCCCACGCACGTAGCCTCTAGCACGCCATCTGACGGTCGGGATTTGGCGTTGCCGATACTCATAGAATCTTTTGTATGTAAAATATTTCGTGCCTCGAAACATGTTGCTCGACATGTGACCAGCTCTCCGTCTATTATAAATTCGACTTTCGCATTTTCAGAATTTATAACACGGTCATAAGCCTCCCAGGAGAAGGGATTCGGTCAAGCAAATCAATAAGTTACTATATATATATATATATATATATATATTTATTTATTTATTTATTTATTTAATCCAGAGTACAAAACACGCAGGTTTACATCATATTATACAAATATATAACTGATAAAACCAGCATCCTATAGAGGTAATCACAGTTACCTGTACATAGGTCTGGAATGAAATCTAAAACTAACTTACAAACGAAAAATTACAACTAACCCTATATAACTAATTTTAATAATTGCACTTAGTAATCTTTTCATAAAACTGAAATAATCTAACATGATTATTTCCGCAACCATTGATTAATTCTCTTTTCAATTGTTTTTTTACTTAATTTGAGAGCTTTTAGCTCATTTGGCAACGAATTGAATACTTTTATTACAATTAGTTCACAATTTTTAAAACTAATGGTTTTATTTACTTTAGGCAAAATAATATTTTTATTTCTCGTAATACTTTGAGTTCTCATACTTCATACTTAGGTAACTATAAAAATGCATCAAGCATTCCACTTCGAAGACATCTTTTATATTAAGTGGTCTAGACAGTTCTTTATCTTTATTTAGGATTATTTTCAAGAATCTACATTGTAGAGATTCTACTATCTTTATCACATTATTATAAGCACCACCCCAAGCGATTATTTCATAGCTAGCAATACTGTGGAAAAAAGCGTAGTAAACAGCTAGTAGCGACTTCTTATCCATAACTTTTGCTAATTTATTAAAAATAAACAGTAAGTATTTCGTTTTTTTAACGATGTATGCTATATGATTTTTCCAATTCATTTGATAATCAAAAATTACACCTAGATTCTTGGTATGGTTGACTCTTTCAATTTCAGTTTCGGTAATGAAAATTCGCATACTAGCCGGAACGCTGTTGCTATAAATACCATAAGTCATGTATACGATTTTAGCTGCATTTAAAGATAGTTCATTTAGTACGACCAGGTATTCACATCGAGTAGGTACCTGTTCATTTTCTGCTTTTTGCCAATTTTCATCAGAACTTAGAATTACTGTATCATCAGCATATGATACAATACATTTTTCAGGCATCATACTTAGTAAATCATTTATGTATACAATGAATAATAATGGTCCTAGTATTGTTCCTTGTGGGACGCCTGTACCAATTGACATATTCTCACTTTTACAATTTGAAATTTTAACTAATTGTTCTCTGTCGTTAAGATAATCATGCAGTAGACTATGCGTTATGCCTCTAATACCATATTTTTCTAATTTGTCAAGAAGAATGCTACGATTAACCGTATCGAAAGCCTTGGCTAAGTCAAGAAAGGTTGCAACAGTAGGTAATCCATTGTTAAGGTTATTATATATAACATTTAAAATAAGTTCTAATGCATCTTTGGTACCTCGATTTTTTCTAAAACCAAATTGATATTTCGATAGAATTTTGCATTCATCCAAAAAGTTTATAAATCTGATACGAATAATTTTTTCCAGTACTTTGGCTATGTTAGATATCAAGGAAATAGGTCTATAATTGGTTGCGAGGTGTTTGTTACCTGATTTAAACAACGGTACCACTTCAGCCACCTTCAAACACTTTGGCCAACTTCCCTTTTCAATGCATAGATGAAAAATATTTTCCAATGGGTACTCAACATACTCAATAATAGTTTTATGCACTTTTGTGCTAATTCCGTCTACTCCACCTGCTTTGTTACTCATTCCCATTACAATTTTTTCTATCTCATTTGCATTTGTTTATCTCATTTTTCTATCTCATTTGTTGGTTTTAAAAAAATAGTCCGTTTATTTGGTTTTATGTTTTTGAGATTTAATATTTTTGGTTTTCGGATTTTGCCAGCGAGTTCGGTACCTATATTAATAACAAATTTGTTAAGACAATTAGCTATGCTTAAAGTATTCGATATTTTTACTCCATTTTCCTCGATGCAATCAATATGATTAGTTTTTAGTGTAGTATTTCTATTTAGTTTGTTTTTAACATACTGCCATCGTTTTTTACTGTCATTTTGAATTTTTTGTACTTCACTTATTTCATATAAATATTTTGCACAAGCTGTTATTTTATTTAGCTGTTTTACATAATTTTTGTACCTTGTTTGTAACTCTCTGTCATTTGTATTTTTATTAGCTTTATTATACAAATATTCCTTAGTTAAACATGATTGAATGACGCCACTCGTAATCCAAGGGTTTCTGGGAGATTTCTTTTTATTTTTATATTGTTATGATTTTGTTGCCATTGATATAATTTTTTTAATGTTTTCAACTAGTAAATTTATAGCTTGCTCAGGTTCCTTAAGATTGCTACACTGATACCAATCCAATCTACTGCTTTTGGTTTTTACTATCTTGTAGTCAACATATGTATTATTTAAATTTTGATTGTTATTGTCTTTTTCCATTGATGATGAGACAAAGAGTAGATAATGATCAGTGAAGCAACTCATAAGTTTATATGCTTTGGCTTTTATGTCATTAGTTTTGAAAAAAACATTGTCAATACAACTGCCTAAATTGAAATTATTCGTGCTTGGTCTTGTTACGCCAGTGGAAAGCGGCACAAAACCAGATTCTAAAAAATTATTTAAGAACTGATCGGTTTCTATATCATTGCTTTTTAAATCTATATTAAGTCACCAATGACCAAGTGATTTTTTATTTTGTTTTTCTCTTTTATATAGCTGTTAACTGAGTTGACAAAATTGATCTTTTCTATATCATGACACCTATATAGGGAAGTTATGTTCAAGTTTTTACCATCTTTTCTAGTTAGCTTCGTATTCAAGAAGGTGACTTTATTTATTCTTTCACTGTTGTAGTCTCAGTCAGACTGCTATTAATATAAATAACTACACCATCTGCTTTGTTAATGTAGCTGTGATTGTAATATATTTTATAGTTAGGCAGTATTCAAAAAAATTTAAATACCATGATTCGGAGCAAACTATGATTTCGGGTCTAAAACTAAGCCTTTCAATAAACACTTCAAGGTTATTAAAGTTTGTTTTCAAACCTCTCACATTTACGTATAGTATATTCAAGTCACTATGACTAATCGCATTGTTCAAAGAATGAATGTCTTGTATTTCGAGTTCAACCATTTTCCGAGTCTGTTGCCGTTGAGTTTGCTGATTTCGCATTTTTTACTTCGTTTGAATTCAGTCTGTTTGTATTCTTTTTTCCATTGCATGGTCAACTGATTTTCCATTGTATCCAAAAAATTTTTGGATTGCAGGTTTGATGGGATAATCAGTATTACTTATTTTTTTGATCATTATTTTTAGGTACGAGCACCTTTCAGTGTCGGTCGCAATGTGATCAACATTGCGATCGTCTTTAAACTTTTCCTTGCCGAAACAACAGTTTGCACATTTGGTCGGTAATTTACCATCACAGTCTTTTGTCTGACGATTGCCAGCACACCTGAGGCATACAGATGTATTATTGAACTTTTTTCCACTATATCCAATTCGGCCACAGTTGTAGCAAGGCATGATATTTAAATCATCAAACGCACGTAAACATTGGTAACCACAATAGATCTTATAGTTATTTCCACGTATGATTTTGTAAACATCAGTTGGAACACGAATAATTGCCATTTGCTTTTTTGTTCTATGGTTGGTAAATAAATGTTCCACACTGCAATAAGAATCATTGTCATTGAAATTTCTTTCACGTAAGTCTTGTTCCAGTTCTGCTGTCATGTTATTCCAACAATTTTGAGTCTTGGATTTTGCATTATTTCCTGCTTTACCATATAATGTGGCCCAATCTTTTCAGACAGCATAGCTTCTAATTTCACAACGTCATCTTTGGTTGCACATTTGATATTGACCGAACCGTCTTGCTTTTCCTGCACTCTTTTAATTGGAACTATAACATCATTTATTAATTTATTAATAACAGTTTTGCTAGTCTTCCGTTTGTACTCATTTGTTTTAGGTATTACCATGATTGATAAGATATGCTGGATTTGTACTTCTTTTTTTCTAATAACTTGTGCATATGTAGAAGTTGTACTTATCACTTTTTGTTTAATTGTGTAATTTTTTTCATCGATTAGTTGTTTCAATATATTGTTTTTATCTTGTAATTCCCTGACTAAATTGCTTAGTAGATAAATTTCGCTTTTCATTACAGCATAGTCATCCTCTTCTTTCCCTGCTATAGTTAGATTATGTCTGTCAACAGAGTCTTTATGCACGTGTACTGAAACATTGTTGAGAATCTCTTCCTGTGCTATTTCTTTTTCGAGTAACTTAACTTGTGCAATGATTATTCTAGCTGAAACACTTAATGCAATATCACTGCTTTTTGCGGTTAGGTCAACATCTTGGTGGTTTGGACATATTCCTAGAACTTTACTAATTCTCACAGCACCTTTCGATTCTAATTTATTAAAATACGCATCGTGATACGCATTTTCACAAATAACACAAATCACTGTACACACTCTTCTTCTTGAATCGTCAACGTAAAACTTATCAGACAGATCAGGCGGGGCTCCTCCGTCCCCCGCCATCTTGGAATCTATATATATATATATATATTGAAACCTGTGGAATTGCTAGGCTTCATCATGCGACCTTGCGCCGATGGAACTTCAATTCATACGTGATGGCGGGCCGCCGCGGCCCAGAGCGCCAGGCATACGACATGCCAGGGATCTGAGATCCCTTTACTCGGTGATGTCATCACGTGTTGGTGCTTATCGACGCGACAGTCGATCGAGCTCAGCTAGCTCTGTTGCGATAAGTTGGTCGATTAAAGGTCGTGGGTAAATGACAATACTTGATTCGGTTGTTGTTGATTTTAATATGTTTCTCTTCTCTTTCTCTAACTTACAAACATTACATGAATAACCTCGGCTTCCGCCGATTATCACCCTGCCTCTGATATGGCCCGCTGGCCGAGGCTTCTATTCTCACAATACACTCCGTGACTCACATACCGTACGCCCGACCACGGTCGCCACACAAGGTCGTCGCGATTCACACATGCATTGCGCGAGCGGCCCCACAAAAATAACCCATAGAAAAACTCTTTCCCCGGTGGGTCCACCCGTGTCCACCGGACGATCACAGCCGCATCCACACTCGTCAGCGTGAACGCCCGTCGACTCGCCGATGCGGTCGAGCACCCGCCTCCTCTTTCCGAAAGTGCCCGTCGGCCGGCCGATCGGCGCGTCCGTCACGGCGTGTTCTCATGGGCTCTCGAACCCCCAGTACTACGTCTTAAAGCCACTCCATATACTACTCGCGCGCCAACCTTATAACCTCCCACTTGCCGAAAATCTTGCCGCGACCGTGACGCGCGCACTTACACTCACACAATACAGGGACTCGCTGTCTCTACGCACTATACTATATTAATCAAACACAATGCTACCGCGCATTAATCTCTTAACAGTTTAATATGTCTTGTGACTAAGTAGCCTAAATACTAATCTACCCGATAGCGAATCAAACGGCGAGAACGAATTTACCGTGGCGGTCTACTATTAACGAGAGCGTAACTTATTTATGGAAAAAGACAGCTTGTGAGGAGGCGATAGCTTGGGAGAGGAGACGATAGCTGAGGAGAACGATAGCTGATTTACGAATAACGATAGCCTGTGAGGAGACGATAGCTTGGGAGAAGAGGCGGTAGCTTGTGAGACGACCATAGTTTACAGGTTGTCCCGAGAGCTGGGAGGAACGATAGCTTGTTCAGGGAGACAATAGCTTATTTACGGAAAACAATAGCTTGTGAGGAGAGGCGACAGCTTGGAAGAGGAGGCGATAGCGTACGAGACGACCATAGCTTACAGGTTGTCACGAGAGCTGGGAGGAACGATAGCTGGTTCAAGGAGACGATAGCATATTTCAGGGGATGATAGCTTAGTTCAGAGGACGATAGCTCAACACTGGACGAGAGCGAACATAAATGAGAGCAAATATAAACGAGAGCAAACATCGCGAGAACAAAGGAGTGAAAACTACAACGCGGCCGCAAACAGTAGCTGGCAACAAAAGCACGACAGTTGGCACGTGGCGGTGAAATATCACGCACTTAAACACTCGCGCACTGTATTGCCCGTCGCCCAGCACATTACACTGAGTTGGCCGTACTTACTCGTAGCTGGCGACTCAGGTGCCGTCCTCGGCGTAGTCCCGGTTTTCCTCCGATGTCCCGACCTGCCTCGAGACAACCAGTTCCGACGAAAGCCGAGATGAAAGAGAGAATCATACTTAATCGTCTCAGTGCCGGTCGGCATTCGAGGCCTGCCAGTCAGCGCCATGCGCGCCTGCCGAGCGAACTACTCCCCCCTCATGCATACTCGCGAGCTAGCTGGTTCCACCGTGAGAGTCGGTCGCTTTTTCACCGATGCGGCGTCGCTCGCTCGCTTTGTAACGTGCAGTCGAATTGCCACGTTACAATATATATATATGCATGCGTGCATGTCTCTGTGTGTGTGTGTGTGTGTTTTTTTATTCCTAGTTAGGCCGGGTTTAGGTCAAATCTTGCATAGATGTCACTGAATTGTAGATGAGGTCGTTCTGACGGCTCTATGTCCAATACCAATGGGATGTCGGAATCTTACCGGCTAAACATGACCAGCCGCTGCCAGGTTTAAGCCTGACAGTTCGCGGTACACCCCGTGTGCCTTTACCGACCCTAGATCAAGGCATTTTTCTTCATAATCTATGCTCAGTCCCCGTGATACTACCATCTACTTCTTATCGCATCGTCCAGTCGCCAGATTAGTCCAGTGTCACTCGTCTTCTGCTTTCTTCTTCGTCTCTTCTGACTTTGTCAAGGATGTTAGCAGTATAGTTGCAAACGGCGATACATCCTTCTTTTGAGTTCAACAGAGTCTTCATCATCGACTAAGAAGTTATTCTGTTTTTTATGTAGCTCTCGAGTTCTTCTCGATCGTGAGCATTTGCAAGACGTGTTCGGCATTCTCCGTTGCATCCGAACATACTAAACATTTTTCCCTCTTTTTATCTGTTTTTGCTACTCTGTCCTATATATATATATATATCTTCCTATAATATATAGTTGTAAGCGTGATTCTAACTTGAAATCCCCTCCATCCCCCTCCACCCCCTCCACCTAATAACGTTAAATTGTTTCAAAATCTACGTTATTTTTTTCATGATTTACCCCTCTACCTACCCCACCACTTCCCCCACCACCCCCTCCACTTCCCTCCACCCCCTCCACCAAAAATAATAAATAATAATACAATTTTTTATAATGTTAATTAATAAATTGAAATAATATGGTCTGACAAATGTCAGAAGTTGTGGGGATATTTCAGTAATCGATTGTAATAATACTTTAATGGAAATTAAAGTACACTTAATCGAGACAAAAAAGAACTTTATAAGATGATGATGATATTTATTAAGTTTAAGGCGAATGAGTGAATTCTGATAGTTTTCCACATCACCCAAGGGGTACTGTCAGTTTGAATGTCGGATTTGAATGAAATTATTAAAACTGATTTATTTTTATTAATTAAAATTTGTATACAATAATCTAAAAAAAATGTGGCATCATCGCCTAGAGCCATATAACCACAGTAATTTAATTACTGAATTTATACCATATCCTCCTTCCGTAAAACTCCACCTTATACTATCCTCCATCCGGACAGAAACACTTTTATACTTGAAAAAAGTTTTCAGGTGTTCTACTATTAATTTACAAATATACATATATATTTATGAATTATTAACCTGTTCAAAATATAATTATTAAACACGATAATATCTGAAATGAACTTTTTTCATGTAAAGTGTACAAATAATCATTAATTATTAACTAAGTATTATTGCATCATGGCCTATAAAAATATCAAATTAATTTGTTTTATAACTTCATGATTATTTGTATGCTTGTTCTGTCTGTTTCTGTTTTTTATTGTGTCCAATCAATTTCTTTAAAAAATACAATAAAAAAAACTTTGAGTAACTTAAATTTAATTGAATAAAAAATAATAAATAATAATACAATTTTTATAATTTTAATTAATAAATTGAAATAATATGGTGAAATAATAAATGTCTAAAAAAATAGTTATAATAAATTTGCATATATATTAAATTTGATCTTTAAAAATCTCACTCCACACAATATTATCGATTTTTGAAGAATCTTCTAATTCATTTTGAATAAATATTTTATTAGAATTTCTGCATCTAGATAATGCTACATACAATTGACCATGGGAAAATAATAGCCGTCTGATAAAAATTCCTAAAGAATCAAAACTTTGTCCTTGAGATTTATTTATTGTTATTGCGAAAGCTAAAATTATCGGAAATTGTTTTTTATAAAGAGTAAAAGGGAATGAAGAGTTCTCTCCAGTATTTAAGGTGATTCTCGGTATAAAGACTTTATTTCCAATATTCTCTCCTGTTAATTAATTATTTCTGCTTCAATATTGTATTAATATAATTTACTGATTTTTAAACGAGTTCCATTGCATAGACCATCTATTATACTCAAATTTCGAATTAACAAAACTGTTGCATTTATTTTTAAATCCTATTTATGAGGTGGAAGACCTTCTCTTATTTCATTTAACATTTCAATTGGACAATTTAGATGAATATTTTCGTCTGTTTGATCTACACCCTTATGTGTTGCGTAATCTATGCTATAATATGTCCATGAATTACCATATAACATTTTTAATACTTTATCATTAATTATTTTAATATCTTCATTATGAGGAGCTAGAATTACAGAATTTATAGAAATGTTTTGATTAATATTGCTATAAATTTTGTCACAAACATTATTAGTTTTCCAAAGTTGAGGTATATTGAAAGGATTAATTTTACCTTCTCCTAAATCTAATAATAATGATCAGAATTCTTTATCATTAGAACGAATATTTTTTATAAATTTTAAAACTTTAAAAAGAGGCCATAATTTGGAATATTTAATTGTTTCCTCAATAATTGAATTTCTATAACCATCTTTCATTACTGGAAGAATTTATCTAAAATTACCTCCTAATACAATTAGTTTTCCTCCAAAAGGTATTTTATGATAGCATACATCTTGCAAGGTTTGATATATAATTTCTAAAGCTTTCTTCGGAATCATAGATGTAACATCCCAAATAATTAAATCAGCCAACCTTATTTTTTTTATCTGATTCTAATTTTAAAAAAGCAGTGTCTACATTATCTAAATCCAAAGGTAATCTAAAAGTTCTATGACTTGTCATTCCTTTTGGTAATAATATAGAAGCAATACCAATCCAAGCCATTGATAAGATTTGTTTGTTTAATGAAATATAATAGTGTATTAATGTTTTATATAAGAAAGTTTTTCCTGAACCTCCAGGACCATCAATAAAATAAATTTTAGTTTTGCTGTTAATGAGTTCTGTGAAAATAGAGTGTTGATCTTCATTTAATTGATTTACCATTTGTTTAAAAATAGTGGCACTATGCAATAGATTTTCAGGTTCTGGTAAACTAAAATCCTTACAACATCTTTTTTCTGTTTCTAATATACTTTGAATGTGAGATAAAGTATTATTTTCTTTATTTCCTATAAAATCTTTAGTGCAAAAATTTTTAAACTTATTCCAAATTGTATTTCCTTGAATGTTTTCTGCTAATATAAACCAAGCGAAAAATTTACGTAATTGTAATGGCAACATTATTTAGAAGGCCTCTTGAAAAATATTATAAACACAATAGTCATTAGCTACTAAACCCATAACAAGTGCTGCTTCTT
This sequence comes from Muscidifurax raptorellus, assembly GCA_020010945.3. Classification (NCBI taxonomy): domain Eukaryota; kingdom Metazoa; phylum Arthropoda; class Insecta; order Hymenoptera; family Pteromalidae; genus Muscidifurax; species Muscidifurax raptorellus. The sequence continues at coordinate 1,989,789 of JAHUUD020000016.1, read as the reverse complement.
TATAAGTTTGATACAGTGTATTATCATAAGTTCGTAAATCTTCAGAAGAAGTATCACAGCTAGTGAGCTGAAACTGAGATATATATATTTATAATTACGCGATCGTTTTGTCCAAGATTTTGTTTTTTGATCAAATCTCTAATATTGCAGAATTTGAACATATTTAATATTTTTTGCAAAATCATCCATTTTATTTAATTTAAACCATGCTGATAAAGTTGTTTCTATGTTGTGTAATGCTTCTAACTCTTTATGTTCTTCAAAAATAATTTTTCGTTGATCTTTAGTATGAACTGCGAAACGTGTAACAGTATGGCTTCTACAACATAATGGAAATATTTTTAGTCACCAAGCTGCTTCCATTCCGCTCAAATAATACATTTTCAAAAAACATGATTTTTTCGCTCCTACATATTTAATGTAGCATTCAAGACAAACATCAATTTTCAATATGTAAGATATGTTTTCGATGTATTTTTGCACGTAGAATACGATGGCGCTGTTGCTTTTATCATAAAAGATAAGCTAAAAACGCTAAGCACATAAAATTGTGTTTTTAGTGTTTTTCAGTGATTTTTGGTCCCTACTGCTTTAAGGTTATGTTTTATGATAAAATTAATAGCGCCATCGTATTCTACGCGAAAAAATACATCAAAAACATGTATCGCATGTTTGGAAATAAACTTGGTTGCCCTTGAATTCGAAATAAAAGAAAATATATCGAATTTGATGTTAGTCTGAGAGTAGACTGGCGCAAAGTGTCGCGAGCATCATTTTATGTATTCAATTCAATTTTTAACGGCAAGAAAGCTTCATTTCCAAATATGCGATATACGTTTGCAATGTATTTTTTCATGTAGGATACGATGGCGCTATTAATTTTATCATAAAACATAACCTTAAAGCAGTAGGGACCAAAAATAACTGAAAAACACTAAAAACACAATTTTATGTACTTAGCGTTTTTAGCTGTGTAAAAATATATCGAAAACATATTTTACATATTGGAAATTGATGTTTGACTATCCTTGAATGCTACATTAAATATGTAGGAGCGAAAAAATCATGTTTTTTGAAAAGTGAAACAGGTTAAACACGTGCTAAATCACATTTTATTACTGCATTCATCGTTTTTGGGTAAATGCAGGTGATTCTGGAATAATTTCTTTATACTTTTTTGTGGAATACGTATGATTTTCAGATGTATTATCTCGTCTACGATATAATGGATAACCGTTTTCTTTAGAAGTTGTATTTTTGCTAAATGCTTTTGGAAATTTTTCTGACAAGTAGTGCTGATGCAAAATTCTTTGCGAAAATTTTTATCACAAGTAGTTTTGGTTTTACTATTTTTTTTAAACAAGGAGATGTATTTGTGTGTGATCCATGTAACATGTGTTTAATTACTAATTTTTGTAAATCTTTATTAGAATTATTTGAAATTTCATCCGAAATGAATTTATTTATTGATTCAGGTATCATGATCTTGTTATTACGATGTAATGTCACAACGATATGAGCATGTGGTAATCCTCTTTTTTGAAATTCTATAGTATATACGTAGACGAGTACTTCTCCAAAAGTTTTATTTTTGAAAATATCGTTTAATAACGAATTAAATTTTGCATAAAATAATCTAACAGTAATATTTGGAATATCGTTTGGAGTAGTGCCACTAGAAAAATTTTTTAGAACCATTTTTAATTCTTTCCATTTAGGATTACAAGTCATGGTAATCAATAAAACTTATCTCGATTTATCTCTCGTTATGGCCATTGCATCTTGATAATGTTGCCTCATATATCGTGGACTTCCTATCTATGTATTCGGTAGTATAAACAAATTACCCGATCTTTCTTTTTTTTCAAAATTTTGTGAAATATTTGAAGCAGAATTATAAACACGATCAAATAAACCTTGACAACATTCAATTCTTATTTATTTTTGATTATTTCTACAGACATTCATTCTATTATTCTCTACCATAACAAGTGCATGTATAAAATATTGTTCAGTTAGTCTACCACCAAATAATGAAGAAGAGAAACTTTTTATTTTTGGTCTATATGATAGACAGTTTACATCGAACCCCATGGCTGAAGCTTGAAAATTTACCCATAGGTGTTTATATGAAATTCAAAACTATATCAGTTAAGGAAAAAACAATTTAACACATTTTTTCAACATGTCAAACAAATGTTCATGTAAAATTTCAGCTCACTAGCTGTGATACTTTTTAAATGAGAGCAAAAACAACATTTTTAGTTATTACTTGTTTTACGATTACTGGTGTTTCACAACTTTGATTTGGCTCTCATTAAAAAACTTGTATAGCTAGTGAGCTGAAATGTTACATGAAAATTTGTATTGACATGTTGAAACAATATGTTAAATTGGGCTTTCCTTAACTGATATAGTTTTGATTTTCATGTAAACACCTATGGGTAAAATTCCACGCTCCAGCCCTGGGGTTCGATGTGAACTGTCCAACCAAGGCAGATAATTAAAAACTGACATTGTAGTCTGTTTCTAAATAATTTATAAAATTTATGTGCACTAATTAGTTGTATAACTTCAATATAGTGCATATAACATCCGTAATATCAAGTATATTCCAAGCTCTCTCACATTAGATCTCATACGAATAATATACACGAGCACCATCACTTTCAGAGTTTATCGCTGGCTATCATGGGTACACATGTACTACCTATTCTCTCATAGAGATCTTGGCATCAAAGTTGTAAAACACTAGTAATCGTAAAACAAGTAATAAATAAAAATCTTGTTTTTGCTCTCATTAAAAAAGTATCACAGCTAGTGAGCTGAAATTGAGGTATATATATTTACAGGATGTCCCATTTTAAAACCACCACCCAAAAATCTCCCAGGCAAAGCATTTTAGAGAAAAATTTGTTAAACAAAAGTTGTCAAGTTTCAAGGAGGACACACAACGATGATCTTCACCTTGACTTCGACCTTGACCTTCATCGTTATTTTAAGGTCAAATTGATTTTTCTAAATGGAAACCCACATTTTTTATGACTATGATCTTGACCTCAACCCTGACTTTAACCTTCAGGGTCAATATAAGGTCAAAACGATCTTTTGAAATGGAAACCCTTATTTTATTGGTCACACGACATTCCCAAAGTCGAGTAAATTTTTGCCTTCCAGTAAATGCAGCCACTTAAGACATTCGCTGCGAGATTAAAAATCTTAATAGTTACAGTAGTGAGCGGCAAAGGGATTCACGTTAATCTAGCATCTCGAAGGTAAGAGGCAAGGGGACTCACGATAATTCAGTATGCCAATGGAAACAGAACTTACTACGTCCACGTTGTTATCTCTATATGGTGCAAAAAGTATTGTGCTCACATAGCATGGAAGCTTTCTGGAAGCTTCCTGCAAGATTCGTATTCTCACAGGGAAGCTTCCAGAAAGCTTCCTTGCTATGCGGTATAAGCCCTTTTATTCAACCTTAGAAAAGTCAGTGGGTAGAAATTGTTAAATATCATTTGATACAAAATAAAAAAATCGATTTGACCTCATATTAACCCTGAAGGTCAAGGTCAGGGTTGAGGTCAAGATCATAGTCGGACGTACAATTTTCCGCTCTTTCTATTTCCGGTATAAAAAATGTGGGTTTCCATTTGAAAAAATCAATTTGACCTTAAAATAACAATGAAGGTCAAGGTCGAAGTCAAGGTCAAGGTCATCGTTGTGTGTCCCCTTTGAAACTTGACAACTTTTGTTTAAAAAATTTTTCTTTAAAATGCTTTGGTTGGGAGATTTTTGGTTGGTGGTTTTAAAATGGGACACCCTGTATGTACCCCTGTTTTTATGTTTTTTGTCATCGTCCTGAAAACTACACAAAGTTCCCGGAATCTATCAGATTATTCATTTTCGATAACCTAATCGTGTTATCGGCCGCAAAGCAAGTACAACTCCCACAATTCATTTTCATTATGATTGGCAAAATGTACTACTGGCGAAGTCTCTTCCTAGGAAAATGTCTTGGCGCCCTTTCATACCCAAAACCTGAATGGGTTAACTCTGCCTGACAGTGGTTTTCAGTTGACCGAATATATAAAAACAATCCAAAACCTCAACGGAGTAGCACAACAGCAGCTCTAATACCGAAGTGGTACTAGTACTGTGTTACTTGACCCGAATTCTCTTTCTTTTTTTTTTAAAGCAGTGTTACCACATGCCCAAATTGATGCTTTGTCAGATGTATCCGTTCCCCATATTGGTTCGTCTAGATCTCTGTACTGATTACATATAATGGCTATATCGACCTTTTCCTCACGGACGAACTGATTAAATAGATCCTGTGCTGTCTCGCAATGATTTAGGTTTACTGGCTATCTTCATTTCCGTTTCTTCTTTAACCCGTTAAGCCCGAGAATGCCCCTTCCGGTACCCCGCTCTTTCGGCAATTATAACTCATGCAATTTAACGTATAAAAAATTGAAAGATGTACTATTTTGAAGCTTAAGATCTCTCCTTTCCAATGATGTGCAGAAAAATGCGAGAAAAAGTTGTTAATCATTCAGAAATATTGTTTAAATAAAAAAAAACATGATTTAAAAAAAAATTTTTTTTTATAAAATCGAGATTCCCGAATGGTTCTTGGTTTGCAATCCACTCGGAACCTTAATAACTGGTGGCATAAATGTCTAAGCTTTCGAAATATATAGTTTTTAGATCGATTTTTCATCTTCGTGTGTTCAAAATGGCGTGTTAATGACTATATTTTTGCCAAGAGATCCATGAATTTTTTTCTTGAAAAGTTTGGACTTTTCGAGAAACTCATAAAGAAGAAAAAGTTCTTAAAATGATTCATAGAATACATCTGAATTTTTTCAACAAGTTTCGAGCGATTTTTTTGATTTTGCAAATTGTCAAATTTTGAAAAATTAAAAAATTGCTCGGAATATTCTGAAAAAATTCAGGTGAATTCTTTGCTCGATTCTAAGATCTTTTTATACCTGATAATTTTCCGTTTTAGTTCATTTTTCCCTTGAGAACAATGAACTAAAACGGAAAATTATCAGAAAAAAATTCATGGATGTCTTGGCAAAAATATAGTCATTAACACGCCATTTTGAACAAACGAAGATGAAAAATCGAACTGAAAACTATATATTTCGAAAGCTTAGACATTTATGCCACCAGTTATTAAGGTTCCGAGTGGATTGCGAACCAAAAACCATTCGGGAATCTCGATTTTATAAAAAAAAATTTTTTTAAATAATGTTTTTTTTCATTTAAACAATATTTTTGAATAATTAACAACTTTTTCTCGCATTTTTCTGCACATCATTGGAAAGGAGAGATCTTAAGCTTCAAAATAGCGTATCTTTCAATTTTTTATACGTTGAATTGCATGAGTTATAATTGCCGAAAGAGCGGGGTACCGGAAGGGGCATTCTCGGGCTTAACGGGTTAATTCTGGGCATGTGTAGCTACCAGCTGTATGATTACGTTTTCCTACTGCACCTCTTTCCTGCAGAGTATGCAGTTCACTGTGCTCTTACAGTTCCTTAGTTTATGACCTTCTTTTCCATATTTATAGCACAGGTCACATCGGTCCTGCGCTACTGTGCAGTTTTTGGCAATGTGTCAAATCCTAGACATTTATAACATCTAAGTAGGCGCGTGCTACCTACCATCTCCCGTATTCTGCAGACTACTCATCCTATGCTGATCTGTTTTTCTAACACCCAATGAGCATTTTAGCTGGCATTTGGTTGGTGAGGTCTGCGTGTCGCCGCATGCATTTACCAATGTTTTCATTATCATCTCTTCTGCCATGGGCGCGTTGTCACAACTAAATTCCAACACGTCTTTAGAACTCCAAAATTGACTATTCAAAGACTTCCTTAGGAAGGAAGCAAAATGTTTGCTGATAACAACTTACAAAATAGATAAATATAAACTAATAATTATTGACCTTTTTTCAAAAAACTCTCCTTTCATCAATAATTTAATCTATGAAATTATTTGGAAACATGTATACCTGTAGAATTGTTTCGAAGTTAAATGTAAGCCCGTTCCATAAAGTAAATTCACCACTAGATGCACCAGTAACGAGTCGTCTTCCTTCAGGCGTCCATGCCATACAAAATATAGGACATCGCATTTTATTTGTAGCAGTTTTTACAAATCTTGTTGTAACAGAATTTATTGGATTGTCTGTATAACTGGGTGGTGGTAACAGATCAGGATAGTATATAACATCAGGTTGGAGTGCTCGTCGGTCCCTAAAATCACGTTGCCAAATACGATTCTGTAATTAAAAAATTATAAACATTAAAAATAGCATGCCTACTATACTGCTTTACCAATGTTACCTCTATTGTTTTAATGATGGCTGAATTGTAATCTACAGTTTTCCGCATTACCGACTTACGAAGCCTTTTACCATCGAATTCATCTTGTAGAGATTCTTGACCTCCGGAAATAAGTTTCGGAGCATGATAAGGTCGAAAAGGCTTAAAGAAACCCCTATTCATTTCCCTATGATTCATATATCGAGATTGATATGTTGAATTAGTATTTATCATCGTTAATACTGGAGGTGGAGCTGATAAATTTGGAGCTGTTGGTGGTGGAACTGACATGTTTGGTAGACTAATGATTGGAGGCGGATTCGCAAATTGAATATTTGACGACATTTTATATCCGTAGTTAAACCTTTGGTCTTCTTCGAAATTTTTATCGAATTTAGTTATCTATTTTACCTGAAAAAGCATGTATTAATTAAAAGTATATTCATTACAGTTAAACTATTAGAATAATAAATTATCAGGCATTCAAGGGATATATTTAGTTTACTACTGACATATAAAGTCTCATATGGTTGCCATGTGGAAATCATGTAGATCCCACAGCGAGATCTCAGCTCAAAACACAATGTTCCTTGCATATAAATTATACATGATTTCCATATGTTCAACTAAAACTATCCATTTTAATAAATATTAGATGGTAGTAACGTAAAAATTATCTGATAAAACTATATGGCTCCTAGTTGTTTTAAACTGGGAAATATGAGTTTCCTAAGGGTCTTAAAGATTATGAAAATCACACAAATTACCCGCGAAGATTAACAGATTTCATACACCCGGCACAGCGACTTTATCCAATTTCTCACTTTGTTTAATCCTCAATGGTGACTTTTAAAGTTTTTAAAAATAACACACAAAAAAAGCGTGTAGTTAGAAAGTTTCAAAATTCGATATCGAGAAAAATTCGTTTTTGTTGTTTTTAAGTAAGAGGCGGTCAATATAATAGAAATTTTAACAGTAAACACTTTTTATTTAGTATTAATTATTAAAACTTTAGAACTCAGGATCAATAATTAAATAAATGAGAAATTGGATGTATTCGCCAAACTGGGAGTGTCAAATGTCTTAGTCTTTGTGGCAAAAACGTAAAATTTTGTATTTTTCGTGGCAAAAGATAAATTAAAGTACTCTTTGCGGCAGGTATTGAATTGTAAACTTTGTGGCGAGAATTGAAATGTGAAGTTCTTTGGCTTGTGGAAATGATATCTCATATTATTTGTTGGGGCCGACAAAATATGCTCTTCTGAAAAAGACAGCATTACCTGTTTGAGACTCGTGAAAATGTCTAAATAATTAACAAGTCTTAATCTTACGTATATTGTGTCGCTAAAGACAAATTCAATCATATTTTTACCTATGGGGCTACCTTTAGTCTATGATCTGTAATTAGACGCTAAAATATTTAGAATTGCGTATGGTATAAAACGACCTAGCGTAAGGGATTTCTGGCTATATATATATTATGACGCATATTCCGTCAATGCAGCCCGGAATATAGGCGCTGCATTCATGCAGCCTTTAACATAGCTTTATAGGACAGGAAAAATGAATTAAGCAGTTAGAAATAGAATACACGAATCAGTTATATTTACAGTATATTTTTCTTTCGTTATAATATATAATCTTTCGTTCGGTGGTATAATATAATAATTAAATTGACTGCGCGGCAGCTACTATCGTAGCAAGAATACAAATTCTAACTGCTTTAAGCAGAGTTCACGGATTCAAAGTTAAACGCGCGGTCTCACACAATATTTAAGTATTACTAACTACACAGTTGACACGCTCTCGAGTTGGAGGATCGAGTCTTCTTGCAGGATCTCTCGCAGGATCTCCTCCTGGTACAACACTGTCCCACAATACTTTTAAACTTTTTCCGTAACACGGCGCAAGCGATATATGATACTCCGAAATGCACGTGGCGACAATACAGCGGTGATTACGACGAGAGAGAATTCTACGTTGGTGCTATACGATCTCGAAACAGAGTGGCCAAGTCTACGGAGGTTCGGTAGCGACGAGACTCAATTCCGCGAGTTGCTCCTATCGGCTGTCGAGGCGCTGAGAGAACCGGTCACGTGGTAAGGGACGGGACTCAACACGGACAGAAATTTTGTATTACCACACCTCTATGTTTAGAAATGTTTGATTACAAAAAATGTTGGTATTTGTAGAAACCAAAAATTTGACTTGTTTTAGTTCCAACTGGAATTGTATAATGCCGAAAGATTTCGGAAGTCAGCGAAGTCGAAATTGGAGTCTTTTTAACTCTTCTTTGGACGTGCAGAACATCCGAGTATTACGGTCATCAGTGAACTCGACGTTAGAAATCCTCGGTTTCCAAGGTCGAGGTTGCTGACGTTTGAGTATATCGGAGGTGCGTGTTTACGAAAGGTTGAGTTTTTTTTATAGAAGCACATGTGACGGGAGAGCGGTAATGCTGTAAGCGAATTTCGGAACTGGAGAAACACCGAGAATGGGCGGAGTGAGAGAACTCGGACTTGGAAGTCTACGAGTTCCAACATGGGATTAAAGCATGCAATGGCTTGAATTGTAATAACTCCAAGAATACTGGAATTTGTCCATTTCCAGTTGGAACTGTATTATTACCAATCTCGAACTCTAATACTACAATTTTCTCGGAGTTTATTTACCTGAAATAATGCTCTGTATAAATTCCAAATCCGCAATAAATAAATACTATTAGGTGTATTGTTTTACCTCCGAAGATTTCGGTACTGTGGTGATTCAAAATTTCTTTCCGTATAGGTGTGTGAGAGAGAGAGCGAGAGCAAGAATACTGCTACAGTAGAAACCACGTACAGTGCCACGTGTGTTTACGGATGCGGCTTCCTCTTGGTCTTGTGCAACTACAACCAATGAGCTGATCTCGTTACTGGTGCTGGTGAGTAGGCCATCCCGTCTAATTCACGAGGTTCCTGGGACACGGGTATTAGAGTTTACTGCTGCAGCTTATGGTTCGACGAGTGCGAGAGTAAGGTTATGGGACACTGTCTGTGATCATTGTACACCTCTACCAGCTTATGCGCAGTGTTGGCGTTTGTTCTAGGATGTAATATCTCTCCTTATAGGCAGTGTCTGCGTTTGTTCTAGGATATAATCGTGCATACGTTACTCCTCCCTTGCCAGGACATCCTGAGAACAGCAGTCTCCTACGATGATGGCTCCTTGGTTTCTAGAAGGTATGTCTCATTTTAATACTTTGTCAAAGTGACCCAAGGCTAATCTACTCTTCTTTGTAGTAGATGCTCCAGGACTCGTGGTGAGTAATAGCCTGTATCGTTCCACTGTATTCTCTCTCTTCTGACTGGGTATTAATAGCTTCTTTATTTACAGGGAACTAGGTGGGATGGTGACTGGTCTCCCAACGTCTCAGCGCCTACCTGGGCAACCGGACTCGAGCAGAGAAGATTCTGAGAGGGATATGGGGGTAGATTAGGGTAGCATATAAGAGGATATGGTAGCTTAGGTAGAAGTACTAGCTAGTTATGGTTTAGTGTCTGAGGGGTTATGTGTTGGGGTGGTTCGCTCACACTGGCTGCATAGAGCCTTCCTTAAATCTATGCACTCTGTTCGATATTTAGGTTTTCTATTTGCATGAGCAGGACTGGTGGTTGCACCATCGGATCCGCTGCTCTGCTACGTAACGCACACAAAGTGTGGCGTTACAATATATGTGTGAGTGTGTGCGCGTGGGTGTTTTTTTTTTCCTTATAGAGTGAGAGGTTAAGGGCAAATCCATTATGGACGATATGGCACCGACTGGTATCACCTGTGTGGGACTCTCACCCACTAAACCCTTCGTTTACCGTTAGCTTTTGAGTTCCAACAGCAACCGAATCCTCTCCGTCCTCCTTACCGACCCTAAGTAAGTTGGACCTGGCTCTTTCTCCAATAAGCCCCCCCGCGGTAACACCGTTTGAGTATTGCTTCGCGGGGGAACTTTAGGCTACCGCCCTCGTCTGTTGATGTGGTCGTCATCACGTTTTCCGCTGCCGTCTACTTCTTACCGCATTGTCCGGTCGTCTGTTTCTTGCTGCATCTCACGTCTTCTTCTTCTTTTTTCTTCGTCCTTTCGGACCTTCTTAAGGATGTCTGCAACAAAATTGTTTATTGCGCTCCATCCGTCGGCCAAAGTCATCATGGCTACCATAATAAACTCAGGCGTTACTCTGGTCTGTAGGTAGCACTCAAGTTCTTCTCGTTCCTGTTCATAGTGTGGACATTCACTGAACACATGCTCAGCGTCCTCGATTACATTCAAGCACGTCGGGCAATCCGGGCAATCCTCCAATTTAAATTGGTGCAGATACGCCCGGTAGCATCCATGTCCACTCAGAAACTGCGTTAGGTAGAAATTTACTTCCCCATGTCTTCTTTTTGTCCAGTCTTCTACACTTGGTATGAGGCGGTGTGTCCACCGACCCTTACTACTAGAGTCCCATCGCTTTTGCCACTCCGTCATTGTTACTTTCCTAGCGGCATCCCGAATTTCTATCTTGGTTTTGCCGCTGTCTCGTCTTTTTCCTTCGTCGATTGATTTTCTCTCCCTTGCTAATAGGTCTATTGGCGGGAGACCGGCAATAACGCAGACCGCCTCGTTCGATACCGTACGGTAAGCAGACGCGACCCTAAGTGCATTTCGCCTGTGCACTGAGGAGAGCTTTCGTCCATATGCCTTCACCAGTACAGCGTCTGCCCATATCGGGGCTCCATACAACATGATTGATGTACTAACGCTTGCCAGTAGTGTTCTGCGATTCTGTGTGGGACCACCCACATTTGGCATCAGCCGCGCCAACACTGCGGTAGTTTTTGCGGCTTTCTCTCCTGCTGCTTCCAAGTGCTGTTTAAAGGTCAGCTTTGCGTCTAACGTTATACCTAAATATTTAATAGTCGGTTTAGAGGTAATTTCATGACCACCTATTCTCAAGGTGATTGTCTCCGTCTTCTTTCTGCTAGATATTAGGATTGCCTCCGTTTTATGGCTTGCAAGCTCCAGATTCGCATTATTTAGCCACTTCTGTATTTTAATGATAGCTTCACTAGCAATTTCAGCTACCTCTTCTTTCTCTTTTGCTACCAACACCAAAGCTATGTCGTCTGCAAATCCTACGATCATGGGTCCTTCTGGTAATTTTAGCTTGAGTACGCCATCGTACATAATGTTCCACAACGATGGGCCCAGTACAGACCCCTGTGGAACTCCCCCAGTAACCTTATAATTCACCGTGCCCTCCTCGATCTCGTATAAGAGAGTTCTGTCCTTGAGGTAGTCAGATATTATTCTTCTTATATACGGAGGAACTCCTAGTCTCACTAGTGCTTCGTGAATTTTGCACCAATTTGCAGAGTTAAATGCATTTTTAACGTCAAGTGTAACCACCGCGCAGTACTTTTTCGCCCCGCCTTTCCATCTTTTCCCGCTTATGGCTGTCCGTGCTGTATTCACCACTAAGCCGATAGCGTCTAATGTTGAGAGGCACTTACGGAAACCATACTGGTGTTCCGCAAGCCCCTCTGGCCCCTCGGTTTTGTCTTCCATCCTAACGAAGATTATGCGCTCTAATACTTTGCCCTGTGTATCGAGCATGCAGAGCGGTCTGTATGACGACCCTTCTCCAGGTGGTTTGCTACCCTTTGGTAGCAACACAAGCCTTTGCTTTTTCCAGTTTCGTGGAAACGTTTCTTCTGTGAGACAAGTGTTGTACAAGTCTATAAACTCTGCTGGGTAAGCCTGGATGGCATGTTTCAATGCAATATTGGGTATGCCATCAAGTCCTGGAGCCTTATTGTTTCCAACCCTCCTGCAGGCTGATAGTAGCTCCTCCTCCGTAGTGCGCGTGGGTGTATGCATGGGTGTGTGCGTGGGTGTGTGCGTGTATGTGTGTTTCTTATCTGCAACCCACGGCAAATGTATTCTAGAGAGAGTTTCTAATGCACATATATTTTTTCAATGGGTATCTACGGGTTGTAAAAAGGTACAGTTAAATTGCTTCCTTGCCGAGCTAAAAATCGATGAACATTGCATAAGTGAGTAGTAATTTAAAAAAAAGACTTGAAGTTTTCATTGATTTTTACATTGAAGAATTCCCTTTACAAGGGAGTAAAATACCATAAAATCATACAGGTAATAACAATACCGCTTTTTTAAAATGTTATTTCATAAATGATTATAATTAAAATCTTAGCATAATATGAGAAAATTACAAGAACACTTTTATTTTTTAAATATTTTTTAGAATGAACATTTTTTTACGGCAATGAAAACAGGATGGTCCAAGACGCCGTTAAAGAAGAAGCAGCGATCACCTCCTCAAAATGAGACCATAATGAAGAGGAGAGTAGATAAAAGAAGGCCACAACCTAATAATATGGCTGGGGTAACAACCCCTAGCACATCTTAGTGCCCACTGTCTACCCCAGGCAAAACCCAACCTTGGGAAACGGTGGAAACAAAGGAGGCCAAGAAAAAAAAAAGAAAAAAGAAAATGTAAGTACCGGTACATTAATCCAAAGAGGCACCAGGAATAAGAGACCGCCACGGACTAGAAGAACCCGGCCAGATACCCTTATTATAAAGGCTACGGAAGGGAAGTTTTATGCCGACATCTTGAGAAAGATGAATGCGAACCCTGCATTGACGACGCTCGGCGATAGGGTAAACAGGGTATGTAAAACGACGACCGGAGATCTGCTCTTGAAACTCTAACACACGGCTAAAGGGAAGACAGCAGAACTCCGAAAAGCAGTCGAAGAGGTGCTGGAGGATGGAACCGACATAAGGGCCCCATTAGCCGTAGGCAGTAGTCGTATTAACAGAAATAGCGGACGAGTCTATTCGTGTAATACACCAATGGCTGGCAGAGGCAGGTATAGAATTGGCCAGCCAGAAACCGAAGCTCTAGTTGTTTGTAGTAGGAAAAAGATCAAGGAAACAGCACTGCCGGTGGATGAGCACGAGATCGTTTCTCAACCGACCATTAAGTACCCAGTCATCACCACAGAAGCAAGACTTACATTCAAGCATCTTGAAACGGTGAGCGATAAAGCAGGAAAGGTTGGTACTGCTCTATCTCGATTGATGCCTAATATAGGAGGTCCAACTCAAAGTTGACGGTTACTCTTAGCCATCGTAAACAAATCGATTATGATGTACGGAGCTCCAATATGGACAGATGTCATGCTGGTGAAATACTACGCGCAGAAGCTGTCGGCGATATATATAAGAAGTACATTACGGGTAGTCTCCGCTTACCGAACGGTATCAGACGAGGCGGTTTGTATTATAGCAGGCATACCGCCTACTGAGTATTTAGCAATGGACAGAAGGACATTTACGACATGCAGATAGAGCTAAACGACAACACTCAGAAGGAAATCTGAGATTCCGCAAGGGAACAGACAATGACTGAGTGAGACAAAAGATGGGACGCTAGCAGCAGGGGGCGATGGACACATCGCCTCATACCGAGGATAGAAGACTGGATGAAAAGAAGACTCGGGGAAGTCAATTACTACCTCACGCAGTTTTTGACTGGAAATGGATGCTCCCGAGCTTACCTGCACCGGTTCAAACTGCAATACAGTTCGAACTACCCAGTATTTTCGGACCCAACGGAGCATGTCTTTTGCGACTGCTTAAGGTATCAGCAGGAGCGACATGAACACGTGGGATACCTTCAAACCAGGATAACCCCTGATGCGATGATGGCTATGCTGACCTGCGCAACTATGCAGCAGACATTCTTAAGAATATTAGGTAATACGAGGAAGAAAGAATAGACGAAAGGCCGATTAAACGTATGTATGAAAGCGTGTTGGTTTAACCCCCTTACTGACCAAAAGGGTCGATTTTATACTTAGTTTTTGTTGCTTAATTTCAGGTACTCAACGAAAGAATAACTCGGCCTAAGGTATGATTCTTTATGTTTTTGGGTATGCTGAATAAAAACGGAATTAAAAAATTTTGACTAGAAAATATGATATAGCGGTTTTTTTGAGAAAAATGTTTAAAAAATGGTCATTTTCAAAATTTATGAGTTTTTTTCAGGCATAAATCGTATGAATTCATGGAGTTCCGATTAACCATCGATGCACAAATTACTTGAAGTTTACTAGAAAATTTTTATATACGCGCTTTTGTTTTCAAAATGGCGGCCAAAATGCAAAATGGCCAAAAAAAATGAATTTTTTGAATAATGTTTTTCTTAAAAGTCAAAGGCTCAAATAAAAATTTTCCATGAACAAAAATGTCTTAAAACTGATCTAGGAATACTCTTGAATTTTTCAGATGTTTTGGAGACATTTTTTGAAAATTTGGTTTTTGTTATTTTTTCCAAAAATACAAAATCGTCTCCAAAAATTAGAAAAAATTTGAGAGTATTCTTTGATTCATTTCAAGCCATTTTTATTCTTAGGCAATTATTATTTGAGCCTTAAATTATTGTGAATAAAAAAATTGAGAAATTGATAAATATATTTTGAATGGTTTGGACATAACTGGTATTAGATTATAATGATAATGATCATATTCGATTTGAATCATAATGATTATATTTGACTTGCTTGTATTGTGAGTTAAATTCATCGAATACCTTCAAACAATTTTTTTTATCAAAAATTCATCTTGTTTTTTCAAAAATTTAACTTTTTTAATGCATATATTTTTTTTTGAAAGTTTTGTTATATTTCACAAAAAATTTTATTATCCATATAACGAATCATCAGATGATTCTGATTATGATTATGATGCTGATAGTCATTGTAATGAAATACTAAGAGTTACTTACCAGCAAGTTTCAAAAAGCTATAAAGCAGATCAAGCTAAGCTCGAAAATGACCATGAATTCGACTGGATAGATGGTGAGAGGACATATTCGAATAAACGTACAGATGAAATATTATTGATAGAAAGTGTAAAAAATAAAATACGCAAGAGTGGGCCTAAAGAACTCTTTGATACTTTTTGTTCAATTGAAATGAAACAGTATATTATCGATTCGTGTAAAGAAAATGGTTTGACTTTATCTTTGGTTGAGTTGAATACATGTATTGAAATTATTATAAATACTTCTTTCAATAAAAGAAAAAGTCAGAGAGATTATTAGTCGATGGATCCGTTCTTGTCCTGTCAAATAAATTCTTCAGCAATGGCATGATCTAAATTCCATAAAATCAAGTCTAAATTAAAGTATTCGAAGGCCACAGATAATAATCCGAACGATAAAGCGTGGCGTGTTCGAGAATTGATGAAAATATTTGGTTTCTGGAGAACTGCTTTGTCGGTAGATGAAATGATGGCCAAATCATATAGTAAACTTGATTGAAGCAATTTATACGTGGAAAACCTATCCGATTTGGACTTCAATTTTGGGGTCTTTGCACTGCAGATGTATTTTTATTGAGGTTCGATTTATACTGCGGAAAAAATTCCGTAGTAGGAAAAAAGTTAGCCAAATGCGCATTAGGCTCTAACGCATGTATGAAGCGTGTTGGTTTAAATGAGTGTATGCCTGAGAGTGCAAGAAATATATGGGGATACCCCGGGAAACGCATCACGGGTAAAATCAGAGTATCTAGAGCGATAAACACAATAGTGAGTAAAAACGGTTCAGTGACTGAGAATTGGAAGGAAACCTGCACAGAGCTTCTGAATGGCTTAGTACCGGATGATGACACAAGCTTAGAGACTAAAGAACAGGTCGAAATAAGAACCAAAGCAGCGGAACCATCTGTTCATCCGAATGCTGAGATGTTCACCTTATCTGAAGTCCAAAAAGCAATAGCTGCCAATAAAAACGGCAAGAGTCCAGGAATAGACAGAATAGAATCAGAGGTCCTGAAGAGGGCGGTTTCAATTTACTCAGGAATAAGGAGACTATACAATGGATGCCTTGAATATGGGGTCTTTCCAAAAAGGTGGAAGGAGGGTATGCTGATAACGTTAATAAAATCTCCAGATAAAGACGAGGCTTGCGTAAAATCATACCGACCGATCTGTTTACTACCAATTATGGGAAAAACAACGCGAGAGGCTATTGATAGACCGAATAAAGCCGATGATCCACCATGGTGAATACACCTCTGAAAATCAGTATGGCTTTAGGCCAGAACGATCAACAGAGGATGCTATAGTAAAACTAAGACACTTAGTCCAAGAATCAGGAGTTTTTAAATACGTGTTGGCAATGCCTCTGGACATCTCAGGTGCTTTCGATAACCTATGGTGGCCCGGACTCTTGGAGAATCTCAAATCAAGAGGGTGCCCGTCGAACGTGCATAAGGTAATTCAGAGCTACCTTGCGGATAGAAAGGTATGTTGTAAAACTGCCTTTTGTGAAGCAAGGAAAGATGTAACTAAAGGTTGCCCCCAAGGCTCGATCTTTGGCCCCCCAGGATGGAACCTCGTCTGAGGTTCCATCCTGATCAATCATGATTGTCATCAGGGGTAACAGCCGAAGAGGGCTCTCAAGTTCAGGGCAGGAAGCGATCGACATAACACAAAAATGGCTATATGAGCATAAGTTAAGTCTATCCATTTCAAAGTGTGGAATGATCCTCCTTAAAGGTGCACTTGACAAGGGACTCCCCCGGTTGTAAAACTGGAAGGGAAGAACTTAAAACTTCTGAGAGAGATAGACTATTTAGGAGTGAGAATAACCGAAAGGCTTAGGTTCTCCTCTCACATAGAAAACCTCTCAGTCAAAAACCAAAATGCAACCAGGGAGATGGCAAATGTGGCAAGATCAACATGGGGTCTAGAGTATGGCTCACTGCTAGTCCTATACGAAGGTCTCTTCCTTCCAAGAATACCATATGCTGCTGCAGGATGGTGGGACATGACGAATGCAATTGACAAAAGGAAGGTAGCTCAACTACAAAGGAGAGTACTTCTAAGAATGATCAAAGCATATAAGACTGTCTCGCACGAAGGAAGCAGCCGTCCTTCCAATTGATCTGGAAATGGACAAAAGGGTCGCTCACTATTACATAAGGAAGAGAAGGGACTTCAATATCCGAGGAGTGCAAGTGAGTGGTGATGACATAAAGTCGGGTAGAGTCCATACGTTGGAAGCCAAGCGGCAAATTGAGAACGCGCTCATGGACGAGTGGCAACTAAGGTGGGACACCTAGACTAAAGGTCGAACTACTTACGAGTTCTTCAACTCAGTTAGGGACAGAGTAAAAGCAGAATGGTTGAGGCCGGACCACTTCACAAAGCAGTTCATTAGTGGACATGGATCTTTTAAGACTTACCTGTACTGAAAAGGACTGAGCGAAGATCCAGATTGTGAATGCGGAGCCGAACAGACGCCGAAACACATTCTCTTTGAATGTCCAGAGTTAGAGAAAATCAGAGGACCGCTAAAGCAAGAGGTCACAAACAAAGGCCACACGCGGCCCTGTGAACTCTCAGTCCTGGTCTCCGAAAAAGCAATCTATAGAACGCTGGCAAGCTTCGCAAGGAGCTATGTAAATAAGGATGAGCCGGAGCGGACATAGGGAGGCTGAGCCTGAATTACTCAGGCGGAGGTGGTAGCAAATACTAGAAAGAGTGCTGAAGGAGAAAAGTCTCCTGCTGAAGCGCCTTAAGGAGAGCGAAAGGTAGGTGCAACCTAACCGAACTCTTCTGAGTCTCTGGAGCGTCTGGTAGGGGTTGAACCAGGATCAAGTGGTTAGTACGGCAACGGAAAGCGAAAGATCACGGGAAAGCCACTGACCAAGATGCGACACCACTCCCATGTCGGGGTATCAGCCGGGTCCCGCTTATGCGGCTTTGCCGATACGCTACCTGACGGTGGGAGGGGATAGAAACGAAAGCAGGGGTTGGCTGAAAGCGGGGATGGAAACCTGCGGAACGTTAACCTAACGCGTATGGAAACCCACCACGCTTTCTTCACAGAATAAATCTGGGTAGGAGGCTGCCTAACAAGCAGTCACCGAACCGATGACTGGTACGACGGATCACTAGTACACAGGGCCGGGAAGCCAAGCCCCACAGTGAGATATCGAACGCGCCAGATCGCACTGTGTTTCCCGGATAAGGGTTGGACTCTGTGTGGCAGTGGTAACAGACTTCACGGTGGAGTGGTGTAAACCGGAGCCACTTAGTTCGAACGCGAAAGTGGAAGACGTGGGGTTACTAGAACAAACCCGCGAACTCAAACCAAGGGTTACGACTCTAGCGCGGTGCTTTCGGGCACTTCTGTGGGGTTCCTTCGGGGACCTCCGTGATGATGAGTTTTGGTACTCGTTAGAGGCTGCAAGCTGAAGTTAAACAGCTTCCCTATGTGAAAGAGAGAGTCTCCCAACTGTCTGTTCAGGTGATACTGAATGGGTTGGCTTACTTGCGGATCGATCGCATGGCGGCAGTGAATACCCAAGGGTGAATCAAACTGTCGTCCGTGGATAGAGGTTAGTACCTTCATTATTAGTGTATGCCTGAGAGTGTACAAGTATAAATGTGCAATAAAAAAAAGCACGTACACGTGGCTTGACACATGTACGTGTGCGTGTTAGTGAATGTTTCTATGCGGGGTTCGTGAGAGTGCGAGGGTATTTAAGGATGTGTGTGTGTGTTTCTGTGTGTGTTTGTGTGGATGTAGATGAATATGAGTGAGTGTGAGTGGATGTGTGGGTATGTGAGTGTGTTTCTTTTTTCAACGGGCGTAGGCAGAGCAAGCTCTGTGCAAGTGGCCCTACACATCCGAACCCTACCGGTACAATCGCTAGACATTGGTTCGGTAGAGCTGTATAATAGCCGGTTGGCTTTTCTGCTAGTTTCACTTTCCCGTACATTCCCCTTCTACTACTGTGATTAGGGGTTCCGGATCAAGTCCGTCTTCTCTCTCTGCGTCGTCCGGCCGTCTACTTCTCACATCATCATCCGATTGGCCTCTGGCAGTCTCACCTCGCCCTACGTTCCTCTGCATCAGGCAGGGGAGCTGAGCTCAACTCCATTACCTACGTTCCTCTGCATCAGTCTAAGGTGCATATATACGGACGGTAGTCTCGTCGTCTTAGAATTCTATACGCTGACGTGTTGTCGTATCTTCAATTCAGAGTTTTTTCATTATGCTGGCCGCAAACGATGCCACCACCCTCCAGTTGTCGGCTGACTTAAGCATCAGCTCGACAATGTTTTCGGGGGTGACGACTTCTCTCAGCGTCTCCAACAGATTTTGCCTCTCCAGTGAAAACCAGGGCACCCTGTCATTATATATTCGGCGTCTTCAAGCGAGTTGGGGCAGGTTGAACAAATCTCTTCATTATCCAACTGGAACCGGTGCAGGTAGTACCTAAATCAGCCATGACCGGTCAGAAGCTGGGTGAGGTAGAAATACAGATTGCCGTGCGGTCTATTGATCCACTCTATATTAGACACTAGCCGGTGTGTCCATCTTCCTTTTGTTGAAGCGTCCCATCTGCGTTGCCAGGCTTCCAGGGTGCGCTGTTGCTCAATCTTTCTTGTCTGTGCACTTGACGACTCCTTCTCTTGCAACTTCTCAAATACTCTTGCTCTTCCTGCTGCGGCAAGAACCAGAGAAGGTATTCCTACAAGCACCGCGATCGAATCACTACAGATGGTCCTGTATCCGCTAGTGACTCGTAGACACGCCCGGCGGCGTGCTGACGCTCTCTTGTGTAGGACGGCAGCGTTGCTGCTTTGTGCCAAACCGGCGCAGCGTTAAGCGTTATTGAGCCAATTACTTGGGACAGTAGTTTCCTTTGTGTTTGCCATAGTCCCCGTATATTGGGCATCAGTCCCGCTAGTGCATTTGCAACCTGAGATGCTTTTCTACCGACCATTTTTAAATGTTTAAAAACGAACTTTAGTCGGGCGTCAATTTGTACTGCTAGGTATCGTATAGAAGACGACGAGGTTATATTACTATTTCCAACCCTTAGAGTGATTTTCTCTATTTTTTCCGGCGAGTCCTGTGGAAGTCCTGCAGATACTCTGTGTTTGACCATACCATCGTACGTGCGGTATTGGAGCGTTCTATTGTTTAAGTAGCTCGCTGCTATTTCTCGTATGTAGCTTGGAACCCCGAGGCGCTCCAAGGAAGCAATAATTTGGGGCCAGCGTGCAGAATTAAAGCATTCTTGACATCCAGGGCAATGGTAGCGCAGTACTTCTTTGTTCCTCGCCTCCATTTCTTACCATTGATTGCCTCGCGTGCTGTGTTTACTACCAGATTGATTGCATCCGTGGTTGAATTGGTTCTGCGAAAACCGAATTGATGCTCAGATAGCCCGTAGCGTGCCTCGGTGAAGTCTTCGAGTCGTCCGACTACGATTTTTTCTAGAATCTTCCCTGGCGTGTGCAACAAGCAAAAGGGGCTGTAGGATGACGGATTCTCCGGTGGTTTGTCGCCTTTTGGTATCGGAACTAGCTGTTGCAGTTTCCAACGTTTAGGAAATATGCCTTTTCTGAGACAGCTTTCAAAAACCCTCGAGAATGTCCTGGGATTAACCTTTACTGCTGGAAAAGACTATGCTGTATTGTCAATGAGACTGGACAAGACAGTACGTAGATACAACTTCGAGAAAAGATATCACATTCAAATCCCATCAAGGGAAGATTGGAGCGAACACGACCCTGGTCCATCCGCAGGTGAAACCTGGTACACAGATGGAGCCAGAAAGAAAGGCAGGACGGGAGCTGGAGTCTTCCGGAGAAGGCCCGGAAAAGGGCTTATAGCACCGCTCGGAAGACACGCCACCGTCTTCCAGGCGGAAATAGCAGCTATCCTGCTCTGCGCACAACTCGCGCTCGAGGAACAAAGGCAGGACTGCATCAATATCTGTACGGACAGCAGAGCCGCCCTAGCAGGGCTAGGTGGCTCTAGCACTTTCTCCAGACTGGTGTGGGACTGCATAATGGTCTTAAACAGACTCGGCGGGAAAGTACGCAGACTCACCCTCTACTGGGTTCCCGGACACCATGAAATCAGGGGAAACGAGATTGCGGACGAACTCGCCGGAATAGCAGCGGGACAAGACTTACTTGGACCGGAACCCGCTCTTGGCATTCAGGCGTGCACCGTCAAAGAGGCGGTTCACGACTGGCTGAGAGAGCGACACCTAAAAGAATGGTGCGACAGCAACAAGTGTAGACAAGCCAAAGCACTGATAGGATCGCGCATCAGAGAGGACTGGGCGTCGGAGATGCGAGATATTACCAGGGCAGAGGCAAAGATCTTCACTCAACAAATTACCGGACACGAAACGCTGGGATACCACCAGCACACAATAGGTCGAGCGAACTCACCAGTATGCAGGTGGTGTAACCAAAATGAGGAAAGCAGTATACATGTATTATGCCACTGCTTAGCCTTAGCCGAAAAGAGACATAGGGCGTTGTGGACGACGACTTGCAAACCAATGGCGATCCAGTCACTGACCGTTAGGACGGTGATACACCTGTACAAGTCACTAACGGAATAAGATACACACGAATGGGGCATACCACCTGACACCTTTTACCCTGAGGAATAAGCAATACAGGAATGGTTCATACCACCTGATATGCTGATCCTCAAACGACAAAACTAGACTGGTACAACCACTAGTTAACTACCGGGGATGCAAAGGGCGTAAGCCTAGGCATCAGGACCTGATGGTCCACCCAGACCAATAATAATAATAATAAAATAAAAAAAATAAAAAAATATTTACTGCTAGTTTAATAGCCTGGTTTGGGAAACCGTCCGGGCCGGGGGCGGCTGCACCCTCGGTCTTTTCACAGGCTCTAGCGAATTCAATTTCGGTTAAAGGTGAGATGCCATCTTGTGATGGGGCTTTCCAATGAACCTCACATTGGTCATCTTCAGGAAAGAGTACTTCTATTATCTGGTTTAAAAATTCTGCCTCACACGGTGGCGCAACTACTTTGCCTTTGAGCCGCGCCATGACCACTTTATAGGGGCGACCCCATAAGTCCTTGTTTACTTTTCACAAAGTTCTATGTTGCAGTGGTCTTTGCTTGCGTTTATCTTTTTGCGGAGCAGCGTTCTAGTCTTCTCGATTGCATCTGGCTCTTTGGGCCAGTGTTCGCGCTCGATGGCATTTCTTGCGCAACTCTGCGATTATGCACCAGTATGTTTCGCTATGGACGCTTATTACTTGTCCAAATCGTGTCATGGAGGTATCACATGCCATTTTTACGAGCTCCATGAGAGAGTCGGCCTCGGAGTCGGGGGTATCTTTGTCAAGCCCTTCGTCTTCCATCATGGCGGCAAAGGCTTCTCGATCTATTGAATTGGCGTTCCATTTGTGTGTGCTAAACTTTTTAGGCCTGGTTATGGTCTTTTTTCTATCAATTATCTTATGTAGTATTGCTCTATGTTCGCTGTGCGTATATTGATCACTTACCATCCACTTTTGTATTTGTGAGGTAAGATCGTCGCGAGCGAAGGTCAGGTGTATTATTGAAAAGTTTTCGCCTCTTACGAATGTAGGCTCGGTGCCCGTATTAATTAGACAGACCTCCAGTTTTGCAAAACTGTCAAGGAGTATGTTACCTCTGTTGTTCGTTGTGGTACTCCCCCATGTGATGGACCACGCGTTGAAGTCTCCGTCGATAATTAGGGGTTTCTTGTTGGTTGCTTCATTTCCTAACCTAGTGACAAGCCTTAAAAACTGTTCTTCCGTGAGACTTGGAGGGGCATACACACTGAAAATGTATATTCCGCTCACCTTTACCCAGGTAAAAAGCTCGCTTGGATGGTGTGGGCGTTCCTGTATGTACTTGTACGTGTTAACCCAGATTGCTGCCCTGCTGCTGCAATCAGTGAATCATTGTTGTGTAGCGTTCCTGTCTTCGTATTGCTGTGAGATAATAGCAACATCTATAAAAGATTCAGTGGTTTAGGTTGAGCTGCAGTATTCTCATCCACTAAACTTTTTGATGTACTCCTGGGTAAGCGGGCATGCATAACTGTATGATACATGCTTCTGCAGGAATTTTCCTGCCTCTTGGCAAAGCAAACAGCACGGATCCCTCGTGCACGACATGGCTCCGTGGTCTGAGCCAACACAACGTCTGCAGGCTTTTGACCTGTCCGTTCCTCCACACATAGCTGCAGTATGGCTAATTCGCCAACATCTATAACAGCGCCTTATTTCTATTTTTCTCCGAGCCCGGAAGTTCACCCATCCAATGCGGATTCTGCCTTCCCTTATCAGATTTGTTGCCGAATTAAGTGGAGCACTTACGACAGCTATCTGCGTTTTTCCGTAAGCTGGTCGAAAGGATCTTATTGATATCGACCCAGGTAACCCTTCTTTGATATGTTCGGATAAGATCTCACAAACTTCTTCCACTGTAGTGACTTCGTCGATGTCCTTGATCTCCAGAGTGATTTGCTGGGACCTTGTGGCTGTGTGTGTCATGTTATGGTCTTTAAAAGATTTGCCTTAATATCTCCTTCTCCAAGAGAAAAAACACACACACATACTCACGCACACGCACACACACACACCACGAGGGGGAGCTGTACCCCAAGTGACGCGTCCTCGGGTGGCGGACAGAGGAACGCTCGCTGTAAGCGCATAGTACTACGAACGTAGTGCTGCAAACAGAGGGTTGGAGAGAAATAAAATATCTCCCGCGGACCAAACAGCTTATTGAAGATCTGTCACTATCGAAAACAAGGTTTGATCTTCGGGTAATGTCTAAGCAGGCGCTCGCCGTCTGCCGCTCTCCGACTCAACTTCGACTACTGAAGGGAAAGGATACGAGATAAACAGGTTTTTGACACTCCCAGGCTGCCGGAAAATACAGGGGCTCGGGGAACATCCGTCGAAAATCACAATGATCGCAGTAGTGCCGGGTGGCGCACGGAACGGGCCCTACTGTTGTCAGAGGGGGGGGGGGGGGGGCTCGTTACCCTTTTCCGGAGGCTTTTTGAGGAAGACTTGCGCTGGAGCATGATGCCAGAATTCTCGCCCATGAAGCATAGCTTCGCGGAGAGAGCTCAGTGGAAGGTAGGTGATTAAAGATAGAAGAGGAGAATAAAAATAAAAATGCTTAGTACAACAAACAAAGCAAACTTGGGCACTTCGGATATCCCGAAAACATCAGTCTGAGTAGAGAAACAAATGCCATGGAGTGTAGTCCAATAAAGACTATTTATGAAATGGCAATACAGACGGAACAAGAGCAGGTGAATCAAGGAGGCAGTAACTCAATCTGGGACTACAACCTTGAAAGAAGAAATGACCAGCTGGAGCGTCTAGGAGAAAAGATCCAGGAACTCAGAGAGTTCGTAAAGGACAAACATAACGTCCATAAAACTATCAAGGACATGGCACGAAGCATTAGTGTCATGTATAAAAGTTTGTGCAGCCCGGAGAATGACCTGCTACCGTGCCAACGTCCAGGAACGATAGGCAAGGAAACTCAGACAACACCAAGTCTGAGACCTAAAAAGGCGGGTAAACCAAGGGAGGCCTTGACTACACCGCAGGATAGGAGTAACAAAGAGGAAAAAGAGAATAAACAACCTAAAGAGGCAACTTGGCAAGAGGTCGTTATAAGAAAGGCGAAAAAAGGGAGAAACAGTCAAGTAAGAAAAACAACAAGGTCCCTGGCGTTAACAACCAGAATAGGACCAGCAAAGACAAAACTAACCGGGCAAGACCGACCAGACCGGACGCTCTTATCATTAACATTGAGAACTGCTCCTTCACTGAATACGTTAGGAGATAGCGTAAATAAAATAAGCAAAACGGTGGCGGGAGATCTCCTCATAGAGCTCAAACGCACAAAAGAAGTTAAAACCGCAGACTTCCATGAATCGGTTAAAGCAGTACTAGTCGAAGGAACCACAATAAAAACACTGCAGCAAGAGGAGACCTTTGAAATAAGGGATCTCGACATACTTACCTCAAAAGAGGAGGTACTAGATGCCTAACAAAGAGAAATAGGAGAAAGAGATGCGATTGAGATCACTGCCGTAAAATCGCTGAGAAAAGCGTACGGAGACATGCAGATAGATGTTGTGCAATTGCCGAAAGAAATAGCGATCAAGTTTACAAAGCTAGAAAAAATTAAAATTGGATGGGTCAATTGTAGGATCCGTTCGTCAAACCGCAGTAAGGGGCCGCTAGGTGTAATACATGTCTTGGTTTTGGCCATGTCGCTAACAAGTGCACTGATCCGCAGGATAGAAGTAAATGCTGCTACAAATGCGGTAAAAAGGGGCATAAAGCAAATAGCTGCCGTAATGAACCGTGATGTTTACTGTGCCGTAAAAAAGGCGACAATATACCGACGAACCATGTCGCTGGTAGCTATTTGTGCCCAGCCTACCAACCAGCGGTTAAAAAAATCAGGAACGGGTAATGAGAATAGTTAGAGAAGAGAATAGAACACAAGGTCGATGTCGCTCTTGTCAGTGAGCAGTACAAAGATCTGAATGAGCCATCCTGGGAAACTGACGCCTCAGGTAAAGCCGCAATCTGGGGATGCAAAGACTTTACCATTCAGGGCAAGATGGTAAACAAGGAAAATGGCTTCGGAAGAGCAAAAATAGGCGGCATACATGTATACAGTTGCTAGGAATAAAAAACCTACTATAATAGCCGGAGATTTTAACGCATGGGTGATTGAATGGGGTAGTAGCAGAACCAACGAACGGGGACGAGTGTGTTGCTGAATCAAGGCGACACCCCCACGTTCAAAAAAGGAGATGCAGAGTCATTTATAGACTTGATATTTGTCAGTAACTGCCTCGTAAGGCAGGTAGACAAATGGATCGTGAGTGATCACTACACAAATAGTAATCACCTAGCTATAATAATGGAGCTAGGCGGACCAAATAGGAAATTCTGTACAAATTCCATTAGTACAAGAATTAAATGGAAAACCAAAGAGTATGACAAGGAGTTATTCTTGACGATGTTTGACAATATTCAATTGACGTGATCAGCAGACGACAAGGTTGCACAAATGACGGGCCAGCTCACCAAACCGTGCGACGCGGTAAGGCCGAGAAAAGTGTCCAGTCAAAGATGGCTATCAGCATATCGATGGAATGACAAGATCAAACAAGCGCGCAGCGTTTGCCATCGAGCTAGAAGATTGGAACAACGGGCAAGGAGGAAATTCTACCGAACCGGTAGAGGAATGGATGCGGTGGAGAATTGCAGCGAAAAGATCAGCCTGCCGAAGGGTTGGAAAGAACAAGGCTCCAGGACTTGATGGCATATCTAATATTGCATTGAAAGATGCCATCCAGGCTCACACTGCAGAGTTTATAGACATGTAAAACATTTGTCTCAAGGAAGGAACGTTTCCATTAAACTGGAAAAGGCAAAGGCTTGTGTTGCTACCAAAGGGTAGCAAGCCACCTGGAGAAGGTTTATCATACTGACTGCTCTGTATGCTCGATACGCAGGGCAAAGTATTAGAGCGCATAATCTTCGTCAGGATGGAATGCACAACCGACGGGACAAAGGGGCTTGTGGAATACCAGTATGGTTTCCGTAAGTGCCGCTCAATATTAGACGCTATCGGCTTAGTGGTGAATACAGCACGGACAGCCATAGGCGCGAAAATGTGGAAAGGCGGTGCGAGAAAGTACTGCGCGGTGGTTACGCTTGACGTTAAAAATGTATTTAACTCTGCAAACTGGTGCAAATTTCACGAACACTAGTGAGACTAGGAGTCCCTCCGTATATAAGAAGAATAATGTCCGACTACCTCAAGGACAGAACTCTCTTGTACAAGACCGAGGAGGGCACGGTGAATTTATAAGGTTACTGGGGGAGTTCCACAGGGGTCAGTACTGGGTCCATCGTTGGAACATTATGTACGATGGCGTACTCAAGCTAGAACTACCAGAAGGAGCAATGATCGTAGGATTCGCAGACGACATAGCTTTGGTAGTGGTTGCAAAAGATAAAGAAGAGGTAACTGAAATTGCTAGTGAAGCTATCGTTAAAATACAGAAGTGGCTAAATAATGCGAATCTAGAGCTTGCAGGCCATAATACGGAGGCAATCCTAATACCTAGCAGAAAGAAGACGGAGACAATTACCTTGACCATAGGCGGTCATGAAATTACTTCTAAACCGACTATTAAATATTTAGGTATAACGTTAGATGCAAAGCTGACCTTTAAACAGCACTTGGAAGCAGTAGGAGAGAAAGCCGCAAAAAGTGCTGGCACGGCTGATGCCAAATGTGGGTGGTCCCACACAGAATCGCAGAACGCTACTGGATAGCGTTAGTACATCAATCATGTTGTACGGAGCCCCGATATGGGCAGACGCTATGCTGGTGAAGGCATATGGACGAAAGCTCTCCTCAGTACACAGGCGAAATGCATTTAGGGTCGCGTCTGCTTATCGTACGGTATCGGACGAGGCGGTCTGCATTATTGCAGGTCTCCCGCCAATAGACCTATTAGTAAGGAAGAGAAAATTAATCGACGAAGAAAAAAGACAAGCCAGCGGCAAAACCAAGATAGAAATTCGGGATGCCGCTAGGAAAGTAACAATGACAGAGTGGCAAAAGCGATAGGACTCTAGTAGTAAGGGGCAGTGGACATACCGCCTCATACCAAGTGTAGAAGGCTGGACAAAAAGAAGACATGGAGAAGTAAACTTTTACTTATCACAGTTTCTGAGTGGACATGGGTGCTACCGGGCGTATCTGCACCGATTTAAATTGGAGGATTGCCCAAATTGCTTGACGTGCTCGAATGCAATCGAGAACGCCGAGCATGAATTCAGTGAATGCCCACGCTATCAACAGGAACGAGTAGAACTTGACTGCTCCCTGCAGACCAGAATAACGCCTGAGTCTATTATGGTAGCTATCATGACTTCGGCCGACGGATGAAGCGCAATAAACAATTTTGCTGCAGACATCCTTAAGAAGGTCTGAAAGGACGAAGAAAAAAAAGAAGAGCACGTGAGATGCTGCAAGAAGAAGACGACCGGACGATGCGGTAAGAAGTAGACGGCAGACGACAAAGAAGATTTTTGACGAACGGCTGTTCAAGTGTCAGAAACAGAGAAAAACGTGATGACGACCACATCAACATACGGGGGGGGGGGGGGACTTATTGAATGAAGAGCCAGGTCCAACTTACTTAGGGTTGGTAAGGAGGACGGAGAGGATTCTGTTGCGGTTGAAATTCAAAAGCTAACGGTAGCGAAGGGTTTAGTGGGTGAGAGTCCCACATAGGTGGTACCAGCCGGTGCCATATCATCCAGAAGGATTTGCCCTTAATCTCTCACTCTATAAAGAAGAATAAAAAAGAATAAAAACACACACACACACACACATACACATGTATATATATGTAAGACAAGTGACAACTTGGAGTCGGCTTTAAATTTTTTTAAATTTTCACTGCGTACATTTTACAGGAATTGCCTTTTAAAATCTTGTAGGACTGCCACTACACAATTTAAGAAATAAAAAAAGCTGGTAAGATTGGGTGTTATTGTACCGGCTTCCCAGATAGGGTGTTACTGCATCAACTTCCGAGATAGGACGTTCTTCAACCGGCTTCCCAGATAGGGCATTATTTTCCTCAACGGTCGATATAAGTCGATATAATATTAATGCAATGTTTTATTTCTTACAGTGAATATATCTTTTATACCTACATTGTTGTTTAATCTACATTTTCCCTCTCCATATAACTGGGGTCATTCGCAGCGAGTAGGAAAGCTGATCCCCACTTTTTGGCAAATATCCCTCTATCCAGATAGAGGTGAGATTGTAAGTGTGTGGAGATTGAGGAGTAGATCTCCCCTCCTCACCTCCCGATACAAAAGAGTAGCGTTCCTTAAGTGGGATTCCACTATTGAGAGGTGATCCTGGATCGTCCCCACGACCCAGGGTCACCTAGTTTAGTATAAGGATGGATGATAGTGGGTCTTGACACGATATCGCATTGCATCTTCCCTTCTGACTAATTCTCGGGCCTTGAACTCTACGCGGATTTCGGTTCACACTAACTAATCTTTCCTGGTACGTCACAACCATGCCGCTATCGGCAAGATAGTGTTAACACCGCTGCATAAAGGCTGCAATCATGTGCCATAATAAGACAAATTGCCTTCGCACAAATTCTACGGTGCTTCTTGGACTACATTGTCATCTTCTGGCTGGTACCAGCGCATTTCTTGTGGAATTTATGTTCGGTACGAACTTACATCTACAGGGCGAATTTTTCATTCTTCTAGAACAATATCGGGTATATATGCGTCGAATTTAAAGAAGTTTTAAGATTGTCAAGCGAGTTACCGATCGCGTCTTTGATATCGATGTAAACGGTTCCACGAAAACCGTCTCAGCTGGTTTGTTGAAACCAACTTATCATATTCCAGATAATCTGAACGAGCTAGTCCCTTTAGATAATGCTAATGGCAATCAGCTACTAATCTAATCTAATCCCGTTGATACGCCTAGTTGTCACCCTTCTGAAACTTGTTGTCCAGCTTTAAAGACGTATTCATGTAAGAAAGTATTTTTCGTTACTAGTTCTTAAGTTAGAATTTAAAAATTTTTAAAAATAAAATTTTATAGTAATTTTTCTCCATGTTGATGCTACTTCCCAGCTATATAATGTTTGAAATTTCATTGATATTAACACTCGGGGGGGGGGGGGGGGGGGGGTTTCCTTTCCTTCTGCCGAGTGCAGGTAAACCAACACTTGTACCTTGGTGCTAATCAAGTTTTTGTCTTCTAGAGGTGCAGGCTTCATCACTAACCTCTCCGAATATCTCACCTAGAAGAAGTGGAGCTCTGACCAGGTCCAGCTGGACCCAGCGACGCACCTAGTGAATTATTTTCATTATCTTATGGTTTAGAGTGCGTTATTTATATTACACACAGAATGAACAATCGTCCATTTTGCCTACTCAAAACCATTACGTTATGATACTTTTGAATGCGAGTGATAAAAAAAACTAGTGTGTATAACGTAAATATTAACGTCTATTTATGTTATCCTTTTAATTTATTTATAGAAGATTATAGTAAAATTTAAAGATGGAATGGGATCCAGTTCGCAATTCTTTAGTTGGAGTAGAAAATGAAACGCAAAGAAATTCCGCAAATTGCGCAACATGAAATTGAACAAGTGTCACGTGTCATGAGTTACACGTCTATAGCTTTGCTAGTTAGAGGTACAATCGGGCATGAGTCACTAAATACACGAGCAGCAACAACACGGACTCACTCCGAAGCCCAATTCTCTCGACTCAGCACGACACCCCTTCTACGATTCCGGACAATCGCGCGTCTAAAAGCCACGCCCCGAGCGTGAGTATAAAAGGGTATGCAAAGAGGGGCTCGACCGCTTACTCGCTTGTGATTTGCCTCTACTTCCAGAGCCTTCTACTTAAAGAGGTAGTTTTGACTCGGAGACGACAGGTTATAGGATCATAGATAGAGATGTAATTACTCCGAGTCTTCTTAAACACGCGTTTCTCTCTTTCATACGTTATTCATTTATTGTCATTTACGAGTAATAAACTGATCATTTACCGATAATCTACTGTCTTTATTTTTCACCGCGATATTTTTGCTGCAACCGTCAGCTTAACACCAACTAATTGCAAAAGTTAAATTTACAAAGTGAATTATTTGAAATATTTGATGAATTAAAGATACCATTAAAATTACCAAGTTTTGATGAAATTCTCATTAATATTATATTAACTATTCAACGCATTTTAAAATTCCGTCAAAAATAGAATCTTTTCCCAAATGAATTAAGAAATGCTATTATGTTGTGTTTATGCTACTTATGTTGAATATTCAAAGGTCCACGCACTGCCTCCTGGAAACGTTCTTCGTCGCGTCAATACTCTTCGCCGTAACGCTATAACGGGAACGGCTAATAGGAAGCTCTGACTCTGGGAGGACGCAAGTATAGTGGTAACTGCTGACTTGCACATTCACTCATCACTACACAAAGACGTTATGAAGGCCTTGACGGTAGGAGGTTGAAGCGGGGAGTGGATCGGGCAGTTATGCTCACAAATGCTGGAGGGTAATACCTATAAACGGCGAATTACTAACGGGTTATGTATGCAGGGGTTCTATAAATGGGTCTCTCCCATGTGTGCATGAAACCGCTGAAATTCGCTTCCGGCGGGGCCTCCAGTGTAGCACAGCTTCTTGGGTATGGGCATACAACGTTCAAGAGGGGGCTTCTTCACTAGTAAAAGTAGCTATATGCTGGAGGGTGCTGCCGTTAAAACCAGAGTACTCTTGGGCCGCCAACAGTTTTAGGACCCGAACCCAGCCTAGCCAGCATGGGAGGCTGTCCTGTATATTGTGTGTATATTCTCCTTTCTCGTAATAGTACCGGCCGGCACCCGGAAGGGACTCTGCTGCGAGGGGCGGGAGCACACTCAACGCCACCGGACTGCTTGGCCGCGTTTTTAGTTGGGGAAGCCAAGGAAGAGATGACCGGTCCACTACTTACGGAGCCTCTTGACACCACAAACCACACTACTACACAAAAAAAGGGGGATGAAAAAATGTCTAACAAGCAAATCAAAGCAGGTTCAAGAGTGCAACCTGCGACACACGATCAACGAGAGCCTCCTTGCTCGCTTACCGCATCGGTAGAAAACCTGGCTGATGCGGCGGGCAATGCGACAGGAAATCGAGAAAGGATGGGCGGAATCGGGGAAAACCGCCAGAAAGTTAGGAGACTGCAGAGAGCTAGCTGTGCGAGCAGCTACTTGCGATACGCAGAACCTTAAAAATATGAAGACGAAGACTAAGGTCCTAAAAAATGTCAATATGGAAATCAAGAATAGCATGAGTGAGGTCAAAGAAGCGGTTGGAATGCACGAACTCTAAAATATGATGCTGTTTTTCACAAACTGGACAAGATCGGTGACTAACTCACAAAACCAGGACGGAAACGCCCCCAGACCTAAACAGAAGAGAGACAGAGAGACTCTGAGTCCAGAAGCGGGAACTTCTACATAACAAGAGGGCCCGCCTAAGGAAACTTGGGCGACGGTGACAAAGCGCAAGAGACAAAGGGCAGCAACATGAACGGAGTCAAACGCCAACGGTTCGACGAGGAAAACTAGTGAGCCCAAAGCTGGTAAGATGGGTCGCCCAGAGAACGTCGCGGCCACGATCAACCGCGAAACTGAGACCGTGCGCAGCGTCCACGTCTTCGAAGTGAATAACCGTGAACAGGCCTTGGCCGTCAGCGAGTTTGACGCGACGAAGGCAATGGACTTGCTCAAAAAAGGTCGCATAAAAATTGGATGGGTAAACTGTCATATTCGACTCAGGCTGCGCGTTCCAAGGTGTTACAAGTGCCTCGGATACGGTCACATGAGGGTTGACTGCAAAGGACCGGACAGACGTGACTGCTGCTGGAAATGCGGTCAAAAGGGGCATGTAGGCAGGGCGTGCACAAACACCCTTTCCTGCTTCCTCTGTTCGGGGAGAGCTAACCAAGCTTTAGCTCACGTGCCTGGCACAGCCTCGTGCGCTGCATTCAAGGCGGCTCTGACAGAACGCAAGACGGGCCAATCGAAATGGACCTGACAATATTCCAATGCAATTTGAACAGGAGCAGCGTGGCACAAACGCTGCTTCCCCAAATCGTGGTGGAAACGGACGCGGATGTGCTCGTGATAAGCGAGCAGTACAAAAACCTTTCCAAACCGTCGTGGATCGCTAGCAGCTCGAACACGGCGGCGGTGTGGGTACGAGGTACGAACGCAGTGCGGATCGCAGACAGCGGGTCCGGAGAGGACTACGCTTGGATAAGGGTGGGCACTGTCACTCTCGTTAGTGTCTACCTTTCTCCAAACAGTAGCTCGCGCAAATACGCAGACAAATTAGAAGTTCTGGAAGACGTCGTCAGAGACCTCTCTGGTGACGCGATCGTGGCGGGTGACTTTAACGCGCGAGCGATCGAATGGGGGATGCCAACAACGAACAGACGAGGACGTGTGAACCGGCTAATAGCCGCCCGACTGGAACTGGAAGTCATTAATGACGGAAACCTGTCTACGTACAGGAGATCCTGCTTTTGTAACTCTATACCAGATATCACCTTGGCTACGGACAGGATGTTGACGAGGCTGAGGGGATGGAGAGTGATCGAGGACTATAGGGCCAGTGATCACCAGTACATTGTTTTCAGCCTGACGAACGATTACGGTGACGGAGCTTGAGAGTGCTGCAGCCAAGCTAAAGCATCGGAAAGCTCCAGAGCCTGACGGTGTACCTGGGGAGCTGCTGCGGTTCATCATCGCTGGACAGCCCAATACGTTGCTGCAGCTCTACAACGGTTCCCTGATGGCGGGAGTGTTTGGTAGGCCGTGGAAGAGCGCGTGGCTGGTCCTTCTTCCCAAAGGGAAGGGGTATCCGGCTTCGTCGTCTTCCTATAGGCCTCTGAACCTCCTGAATACGCCGGGAAAGTTGTACGAACTATTGCTGCGACCGAGACTGTTGCAAGCGGTGGAAGCTGCTTGAGACCTCTCGGACAGATAGCACGGTTTCAAACGAGGACGCTCAACAATCGGAGCAATAATGGACGTATTACAGATTGTAGACAAGGTAAATGACATATGCCGTGGAGCTAGATAGACCTCTTGGAGTACCAATGGTCTGGCTTTAGACAACGGAACGCCTTCAACTCTGCGAGGTGGGCGAATATTCTGGAGGCGTTGAAGAGAACCTTTTAGGTGCCTGCCTATCTCGTGCGAGTTGTGCGGGACTATTTACGGGACCAAAATCTGACGTTTGGAATACCTTATACGACGGACTACTAAGATTGGACATGCCGACTGACACGTGCCTCATCGCATAAGCGGACGACGTTGTGGCGGTAATAACTGCACGCGACACTCATCGGGTGCAGCTAAAACTGAACCAGGTGATAAGGGGCGTAAGCACATGGATGACGGACGATGGACTGCAAGTGGCACTACACACGACTGAGTCGCGGCTACTCACAAGAAAACGGATAGCCACGACTATACCAATAACTGTGGGTACGGAACAGATGACGACAAGAAACAAAGTTAAGTATTTAAGAGCTGACTCTAGACACGAAACTGACTTTCTGGTCACACATACATAACGCGGCGATGAAAGTAACAGAGACGACAAAGGTCTTGAGTAGGCTCATGGCCAACACGCGAGGACCGAGACCAAGTATACAGCGACTACTCATGAGTGTCACCTATTCGATCATGCTCTTCGGGGCCGAGGTTTAGGCGGACGCGCTGAAGATAAAGAAACGGGCAAACGTTATGACGAGCGTTCAATGAATCGAAGCGCTGAGAATCACGTGCGCGTACCGGACCGTATCCAAAAACGCGATTTTCGTGATAGCGGAAGTAATTCCAATCGATCTACTTGCATATGAACGGCAACGTTTGTATGCACGGAGCTCACAAGTATGAAGGGGCAGAAGCTGCGGCAGAGGAACTGATAAGGGCGTAGAAGGACGTTTGACACACAGATTGATACCGGAGGATGACCCTGGAAGGATAGGAAGCATAGCGAGGTAGACTTCTACCTTACCCAATTCTTGTCTGAACACGGGTACTTCCGAAAGTATCTCCATAGAATGAACAAAGTAACGCCGGAATGTACTTACTGCGGATAAACCTGGGACGACGCGGAGCACACATTCTTCATGTGCTACCGTTGAACCGAGCAGCGATAGAGACTAGAGACACTACTGGGTACGACGATCACACCAGACAACGTAACGACACTGATGACAACAGAGGCTTGGATAAACATCGCATCATACGTTCGTAGTATACTGTTTCTTGTAATGGAATCACCGATTCCATTACGCATTCAAAACACTACGATCATTATATATGACGCTATATATCTTATACATACACAGTTCACACATACACACGCACTCACTAACACGTAATCACTGCATCCGAGAAGTAGATCTGAAAATCTTGAGAAATACATATATACACGTGTCGACGGCACCTTCACAGAAATGCACTATATTCTTATAGACCAAGCAATAAATAAAAAATGTGACAAAACGTTAATGGACGTATTAGTTTCAATAACAACTTCATAACAACCGAGAGATCGTATTTTCCAACGAAAAGCCATAAATCAAGAGGGGCAAGGATGAGGGGAGCAATGTCAATGGTGATCTTATGCAATACAATCAGGCGACAAATCATTGCAGAAAACGATCATCAATGTGAGAAAAATTATAAAGCAGAGAGAAACAGAGGCATAATATTCGTCAATCTGGAATTTCACAAGAAACACATGTACGATCTCCAGTGAATAGAGAGACCGCGGGAGAGATTCTAAAGGAGACAACTTTTATGTGGTAGTCATAAACTAAGGTGTTTATTACTTGACCTGTCACAATTTCCCTAATATTGATAAAGAAAAATACGCTAGTCCGACGAAAAGACAAGGGGACAAGCAAGTATAGAAAGCCCGAGAGCAAAGGGCTAGCATCGCTTATTAATATTCAGAATCTCGAGCAAAACGTTACTCTGCCCGTCGCCAGATGACTCTTAAAGAGCATTACATACTAATCATTATAGTATTGTAACTGCGTTAAAATTCACAGAATCGTTTTTCCTTCCTAATTTACTGTGAAGTGAAGTAGAAAAAAGTGTTGCGTTTGCAGGGATTTGAATCGTGGATCTTTCCGACTTAGCCGTCGGGACGCCGATGTGAGGTAGTGTTTGGATCACCCATATAAGTTCATCTACTACTACATGTGAATTATAAATTAATTTTTTTTGTTTTTAATAGCAAGTGGAAAAAAAACACCTGGATTTCAACTCTGGGTTTTCGGTCACAAGTCGGTTGCTTTACTGACTTACCCATTGTGACCTCTTGTTTGAAACATACTACTAGAATCTTTTGTAGCCATGTTGTTCGGGAAAAGAATTGGTATTTGTTGAATACTTTTGAGTATATTCTTTCCATTTAGAAGACGATGATGACAACGATGATGAATTCTTCTTCTTTTTATCATCTTCTTGGATTCGAATAGCCGGAGGTGCTTTGGTCTAAATACATATTGATCGAATAACACGAATGAGCAATGGCGCAAATATTTATACTTTATAGGACGAAATGTCTTCCTACTCCATGTGCATGCAAATTAAGTATAACAGCCTTATGAGTTTGACGTTCTGTAATGCACAAGTAGCTTTGTGCGCTCTATTATGATTTGTGCATATGGAGAGTAACTTCGGATGATCTATAGAAAGCCCGAGGTGTATAGCACGAAATTAGTCATGTCGGTGACTTTAAAGTTGCAACGTTCGACCCACTGCTGTTTTGAATCAACGATGACATAAATCTTGCTGGAATCTTTCAGCGCTTCTCGAAGAAGGCTTTCTATTTCGGTGTACTCGTGATCACCGTAATCCCAGCTCAACCCATGATAATAAAGCTCAAGCCATAGATTCTCACACTGATAATTTTAAGTTAACTTACGCCAAGGAAATGGTTCTTTGAATAAAAGTACAATAGGTTCAGCGTCTTTCTCGAGAGGTAGCATAGTCAACTCCTTCAGGACGAAGGTATTGGATGCCACAAAGTATGGCATGAGCCATTCCATTTTAGTCAATTCTAATTTATAATCCTCGAAGGCATTTTCCACAAGAGCTGACATCTGAATGATTGCATTTAAATCGTTTCTCGATCTAGTCAGAATAAGCTCGTGTTTTACGTTGACTACGATCTTTCTATTATCTTCTTATTATTTCAAATCCCAATATCAGACTCAGCGGTATGGATACATCGAAGTAGCCCGGGTCATTGGTCAATGATTCCGTCTCTGCAATGTCCAACCAACCTGTATTTTCCAGTATTAAACTTTAACTGGGGTTATGTGAATCCAGCTTTTCATGCCAGTAATTAAACCGACATTTTTACATTTATCGATTTCGTACGTGCTGGAGCAGTGTCATTTGGTTTCGTTAATTTGTCGCAAATGTTCAGTGAACTGCGTGATGGCAAAAGGTTCAAATCTTGATGTTGAATAGCGATGCGAATTTCGTCGCTGTTGTAGGATGAAATTGCGTATGGCTGATGAGGGTGCAGCTCGTATTGCGACTCATCAAAATTTACTGGTACCTGTATGTTTAGAATCTCGTCCATTTTTTGTTAAACAGCAGAATAGTATGCAGTTTATTTTCCAGTAAGAACGAAGACTCGCAAAGTTAGGCATTTTAGGAACTGTATGTTTTGCCGTATTAGCGTTTTGGCATTTCGCCGACGACTACGATAACCGAGCGACATGTCGGTTTGCTTATATAGCCTGCAGCAACGTTTCTATTATATACTATTCCCATTACGTTGCTTTTAAATGCAATCGGATTGTGATAGTATCGTCTCGGAAATTTACAAATTTACGAGCTGTCCGTCTTGATAGGCTATGCGAATTTGTAAGTGATCTATGCTCTTGTCGGTGATTGAAAGGTAAATGACTTGAAACGAGACTTCGATGATCTTATATCCTGCTGGTACTGCGAGGAAAAATTATAATATAAATACTTTTCCGTTTATGTAGGCACCACTGGTGATGTTACATCGATTATCGATTATCAGAGCATTAACTTTGAGAATAGCATCTGGCAAGTCAGAGGGATGAGTGAAGTTTGCTTAAAGAACGCGCTGGGTGAAGCCGAGTAATGCATCGATCGAGTCTTGAAGCCAAAAATCAATCTGATGATCACACTTTATGATACTGCGGAGTGTATTGTTGTTAGGTTATATGCTGATCGAAATGCCCTTATTAGTCAAAGTTTCGCGAAAATAACTCTCAATATGTTCAATCTCGTAACTGCCTGTAGGTAAAACAATTTCTTCCTCGCCAACGTAACATTTATTATTTCCTTTATCGTTATTGAGTATTGCATTAAAAGTTAAAACTTCAATCTATCCGAGAAGGTATTATTTTTGCGGTGATAATTCAATGGGAGGGAGATACTGAGTTTCGAGTATGAATGAAGTACCAGAGAGAAAGTGAGAGTATGTGAATCCTCTATGACTGTTAAATTGAAAATGATTAAACTCAGACTGCTCATATCTTTATATAATTCAATGAGGATGAGCGAGCTTGTTGCTAAAAAATTTAAGACATATTTGAGGTGACCACAGTTAAATGTATCACAGTCTTGATATCTCTTGGGGTTAAACTTGACTTTGTCTCTGTTCAAATATAGCATCAAGTCCATAGGTGGTTGAAGATTGCCGAAATTATCAAAATAGAGTATGGATTTTCCTCGGTTGCGATATGCTACCCAATGCGTTCCAAGACCACTGGCATCGTCCAAGTTCACAGCAGTTCATTAGTTATAATGAGGACGGCTAACGGGCATATCGTTTCTCATGAACACACCGCAAAAATATGGTATTTTCAAAATTTTGACATACTTTATAAGGTACTTTGAGAGATGTTTTTTTTCAATGTCTTACTTGCTCCTCCCGCGACTGCATCAGCAGCGCTCAATCGAGCGAAAAGAGGCTTGAGGAATGGCAAGAATCCACCTACTTTAGTGGGTTCGGGTAAAACGCGTGGTATCATTACCTTATGCTTGTCGCCTGCTCTCTTAACCGCATCGCGAGCCCCTTTCAATGCAGAAAGAATTGCTTTACTACCGTTATTGCTTATTTTCTAATTTAGTAGCTGGACCGCAATATCGGTATCCTGGCAAGTGAAGTTCTACCGGAAGCTTGTCGATATGGTACGTAAGCTTGTACGTATACTCCAAGTGGCTTAATCAGTCAAAGTATACATTTTTAAAACATTTGTTAGAGTTTCTCAAAAGTATAAAGCATTTTGCATTCATCGAATACGAGGAAGTTATAGCGCCAGATTATGCACTTCCCAATTCAATAATGATATTTGACTACATAGCTTGTGAGAAACAGAACAACGTCAGAGTATTCTTTGGCATCGGTAGACATGAAAAGGCTGACTGTTTCTACCTTTGCCAATCGTATGCACAAAGCCCTAAATGTCTTGTGAGAGATAACATCAATCTGTTGGTTGTATTCCAACAAGATGATGCAAATTTAAAGCACTTGTACGGCGATCATGTAAATTCCGACATGAAGTATGCACGGTTCAAATTTTTATGTGCGCAATGTTAGTCAGACGTGAATCATCGATTTCTAATAATTGTCAAAGATAGTTCAATCAACACTGGCAGATATCGAAAGGGGTTCGATCAGTTTACTATAAATATAACTCGTGCTTAGTTCTGCACACTTAGTATAGCATTGAATGCAAAAGTGCCAACATGTCTGATTTTCATTGAGAGAAAAGCATACTTCATCAGTTGGCCAAAGCACGGAACGGTTAAGCAAACATTCAACTTATTAAAATTTGGAAAAGATAATTTCGAGAAAGCTGTTGGAGAAACTCTTAAACCAATTGTTGAGCCTTTACAAAAACTAGTTGAATCGGAAAATACGAAATCAACTGTTGCATTACCAGTAGGTAACTTGCATAAAAATCCTTTCAAACGAAAAATAAAGATCGTACCCGAGCAACCCAGTGATGCTGACGATGAGACTTACAAATTTGACGAGGATAATGAATCTCATTGGGCAAATGCTACTGTGCAAAATGACGGATTTGAGACAAATTATGATGAGAATGAAGCACCGTTTAGTAAACCCAATATATCTGTACTTGATCAACCAAATTTGGACAAAATATATGGATTACGCAAGAAGAATGAAAACTACATGCTCGGAAACTCAATAGTAGAGTTCAAAGATAAGCAGTATTTTAGAAGCAACGAGTGTTCACAAAAAGAAGCTCGTAGTCAGCTCGACCCTGATGCAGATATTTGATCTTCAAATAGTAAAAAATATACAGACTACAAAGCCCCTCTTTTCTTTGGAAAGAAAGAAAAGGAGGGAGGAGCACTGCCCCGATACGAAATTGCTAGAATGAACACACATATAGTTTACGTCTACTGGAACGACGCAAATAAACTGGTTAATCGTCTACGTTTCTCATTGCTGAACAGTCATCTGGTAATCCTAGTCACGTAAATGAGATCCATTCAACGATAGAAGGCGAAGGTGGATACATATAAGAGACTATGCAATGTAGCAGCACCTCAACAGCTGAACCAAGCTATACACTTGAATATTCTTCATCGTATACTTCAAATAGAAATTCAAAAGGTACAAAATAGGACTCGGATAGACTGAGAGAAGAACTAAATAATTTGGATTCTCTCCTTAAAGCACACAGAAGGTAATGTCTTAGTGCCCGTTAAAGTGCCAACAGTATAAGAAACTGCTAAAAATGGAACAGAACAGACTTATAGATTAATTTTACAAAACTGCTCGGCGTAACTATCCCCATCGTAAGTTTATCGTACGTACGAGGATTGAATGAAACTTTGCAGGCTGATTTGGTGGTAATGCTACCTTACCCCAAAGAGAACAAAGGCAATTACTTACTTACTGTAATAGATGTATTTTCGAAGTATGATTGGGCTGTCCCTGTGAAAAAGAAAACTGGAAAAGAGGTTGCTGCTGCCAGAAAATCAGTACTAAGGCAAGGTCGAGTACAACAAAACTTAGTATGCCTGTGAAGAAGCCAAAGTTCAAAGTTGTTGACAAAGTATGAGTGAGCAATACAAAACAAATATTCGAAAAAGGATACACCTAACTGGTCAACTGAGATTTTCACAATCACCAAAGTAGCAGCTACTAATCCAACGACGTATCAACTAACGGATTACCAAGCTCAGCCTATCTCTGGATGTTTCTATGAGCACGAAATATTAAAAGCTAAATATCCAGATATATTTCTAGTGGAAAAAGTCTTAAAGAGAAAAGGAAATCAAGTATTTTTAAAATGGCTGGGTTTTAATAATACTCATAATAGCTGGATTAATAAAACTAATAATGTATAATTTATATATATTCATTTTGGTGATTAAAATATTAAGATTAAATTTTAAGTGAATAAACGGAGTAATTTAGTTACTTATATCTATAACTGCCGCGCGCTTATATACATACTTTCCTGTACAAATTGACATTCTTAAAACTTATAGCTATTTGAAACGCTTAGCAAGTTTTAAACACTAAGAAAAACGGATAAAACACGCACATAAATTGTTCAGACTAGTTAAGACTAGTTGATACTAGTTTGATCACTTACGGTATGTAATAAACAGTTGTAGTTTGTTGGCTGCATCTTGCATGTTCTTGTAGAAGGTTTCGTTGGCCAGAAAAGCATCGGCGACCCCCGTTTTGTCGGAGGTAATTGACAAGGAGAAAGTTGTTTCCTCTAACTCTTCAGCGGATTTTATGGGCTTTTGACTCCAGGGATCTTACTTATATACTTCCACCACCATAAACAGAACTTATTCCCCCTCTCCGATTGACACCCTAGCCAGGTCAACTGCAGCTTCTTCCCTCTCTCTTGACGATTCTACGATAGCAATTGTCAGTGCCCCTTCTCTCGTCTGTCCAACAACTGTCATTGGCTTTCCCCCACCACCTCTCTCGGTGATAGAGTTGCTGCTGTCGGCTGCTCGGCAGAAATTATGACGTAGTGTCCCCAAGGCAACGCATCCGTTTTTCCAACCTGCAGAAAACGTTTATGATCCCGAGCACTGAGAACTATCTTCACTTCCTTTTCAGTGAATAGTTTGTGTTGTCTCGTTCGGATGTTGCGTTGCTCTCGGGTCAAGATTGTATTATCTTGAAGACACTCGATATACTCCTCGAATACGATGGTGGCCTTGACTACCGAGCTTTTAACACCCTTTAGAGAATATATCCTTTAGGGCTATCGTCTGGAACGTCAAAGAAGTTGGGCGACTCGAGATCAGTCACCCACTAAATTTTTCCATAGGGTAACGATTTGGTCATCGCCCAACCGTACAAATTGTTAGCGTCATAATATTTATTCATTCATGTATGGATTATTTTTTTTGCGTACTGGTTACAGCACTCGCTGATTCCTCCTCGAATGCCACGAGGTGACAAAAATGAACATGTCAACATCTGTCAGGAGGTCCAAACGTAGCTAGAAATAATTGTATAATATAAGTATTTTTGAATATTCTCATAGTCTGAAGTTATTTTAGGTATAAATTTACCTGCGTATATTTCAGCATCCCATGATATACCTGGAGTAGTGTAGTAATGAGCTGGATCCAACCCATACCACTGCATGCAATTATTTCTGAAATTTTCAAAGACTTCAGCTCAGAGTATAACATCAGTATTGAGATATAAATCAGAGTATTGCCCTAGAGTCTGTATGTTAAAAAACGTAATCATATGGAAAGATGTCTTTTCTTTTTAGCAATCCACTCTGCTCAGCAGTGAACCCATTTTTATAAAACACTCGTTCCAACATGTCATGTTCTGTCAAGTATGACGATATCTTATCTCAGAATGACTGTATGAATCGGAACGAGTCTATGAAGCGTGGATTTATATCTGTGCCTTCGACAAACTTTGTGAAAGATATATACCTCTCTTGAATTTGAGACAGCAGATATACACGTCTAGAAAAAGACGTTGCAATTTTTTTGATGGATATCGATATAGATAAGCATCTTATCCACTGGGATTATGAAACACCACTGCGATTGTCCTGGAATCCTGATAGTTCAGGTTACATGAATTGTAAGCAGGACCTCCTAATACAGACCCCTGTGGTAGTCCCGTGATTAACGGTTGAAAGGTGGAGAGTTCATTATTGTCACCAACAACAGCCTGCATTCTACCAGTGAGATAGGAGGCGAATCAGCGGATAACCTGCTTAGAGAAGCCGAAAGAGGTTAGCTTTCTGAGTAACCTGACGTGACACACAGTATCAAACGCTTTGCTAAAGTCAAAGAGAAGTAGAAGTGTTATTTCCTTTTTGTTCATACCAAGCCTGACATCGTCAGTCAACTTGATCAAGCCTGACTGTGTGATGTGGCCAGTGCGGAAACCAGTTTGTAGGTTATCAAGGGAGAGTCTTGATTCGAGATACTCAGAGCACTAGTCACTCCAGCGCCTTGGACAAGAAACATAGGAGGGAGATCGGACGATAGTCAGTTAGAGTTGTTGGAGAAGTAACTTTATTCAGTGCGTGCTCTAGTGACTGTTTTCAGTCCGAGGGTAAGCATGACTCGCTCAAGGACAGGTTAAAAATACGATATAGAAATGGATCGTATAGTAAACTAGGAAAAAAATTTGGCCGAAATTTAAAAAATTGTGTCACGGTTTGACGTGAAATGACCCATATATATAACCTTAGAATTAAATTCTATAGAAGTTAACACTTGTACGCTATAGCAAGGATTAGGAAGGGATAATAAAAACTAAATCCTATTCATCCTAAACG
The DNA here is from genome assembly GCA_020010945.3 of Muscidifurax raptorellus. NCBI lineage: Eukaryota > Metazoa > Arthropoda > Insecta > Hymenoptera > Pteromalidae > Muscidifurax > Muscidifurax raptorellus. The sequence continues at coordinate 1,946,048 of JAHUUD020000016.1, read as the reverse complement.
TTTAAATTTTTTTGATAGTCCTGAGAAGGACTGTTTATTTTCATATAAATATTTAATTGCATTAGTTCTAAAAAGAGCTGACCAACCGTCCTCATTAGTGCGGCAGAAATGGCTAAACTCACTACTGATATTTGGAAGGTTTTTATAACATTTCATGCAAAATCAACGACTAGAACTGGTAATAAAAGTAATTCACTATACACCTTCCATGGATCTAACAGCCAATAGATAGAAGCCTAGCATAGATAAAAACGAGGTGATCAGCTTAAAAAATAACATTCTGGATCACTCTTGCTCTAGAGAATTATGAATTCAGAATACTTCTTGAGTTTTTCTGACGAGCAGGACAGTCGCAGCCCACTTCACCGTCGTGGGACTTGATGTACCATCGATCTCCAACACCATCACCGATGACCTCGTCTGATCATCGAGAGTTTGTCTACAACCCGTTCTTCTTCTTCAGAAGCATTAAAGATCCACAGAATTGAACATCGGAGATGATCTCTTCTCCGGAGGTGATCGAGATCCCGTCTTCTCCTGAGCCCGGTGTTATCGATATTTTACCTTCACCAGAAGTTGAAATTTCACGAACCCCGAAGAAGAAGCCAGGAAAGATCGTCGACTTAGTATAATAACAGGTTGTAAAGGGTAAGTCGGTCAATCACCCGACTGGTAACCAAAAGGTACCCAGCTCGAATATCTGAAAAACCAACATTTTTTTCTACTTCACTTCGAAGTGAATTAGGATGGAAAAATAATTTTGCAAATTTCAACACAAGTAAAGTAGAATCAACTTGACCTAGTATCATCTTAAATTAGTATCATCCTGACATGGTTATAAGGCTACATGGAATGATTTCACAATATCTTTTAAAATATATTATTAAAATTGTTATTCTTAAAAATAGACAACTACTTGTATTTAATGTCTTATTAAAGTTGATGGGAGGCACAGTAATGACGATGAGGAGAATAAATAATAACACCAGCACTTCTAATATTAAGAAAACACTTTCGATCTTTGTTTATTATAATATTCCAGCACAACACGTCCTTCGGGCTACCAAAAACAAGTGAGTGCGAGCGCTCACTCGCACACATACATAAAGGGCCACCAGAGGGCGAAAGATGATAGTGGTGTGCCGTCACTTCAACACTCCCTCCCGGCACTCCGTTTATCATCCGGACATTTTCATTCGTTAGTTCCTATAACATAAGAAAAATACAATAGCACGAAATTCAAGTTACTATTTATTATTACTTTCGTTATTACTTTCGATATTCATAATTAAATTAGTTAAACAAGCATGCAAGTTAAATGCCAAGGGTTTAGTAAATACATCCACAATTTGATCTCTCGATTTTATCCATAAAACTTTTACAAAATTCCTTTCAACACACTCTCTAACGTAGTGTTCCTTCACATCTGGCATATGTCTCAGTTTATTGTTTCCACTAACTTTCGAACTATATTCAGCCGCCCGATTATCGCACCACAATTTCATAGGGAAGAAATTATCAGTAAGTATAACCTTTAAGGAATTATACAGTGACATAAGTTCCTGGCAAGCATCACTCGTCGAAACGAACTCAGCCTGACAAGTAGATAGTGCCACATAGTTTTGCTTTCGAGTACGCCAAGTGATCGAGTCACCAAACAATTTAATGACACAGCCACTGGTCGTTCGAGATTCCTTGCAATCGGCAAAACTTACATCTGAATATGCTTGTAAATCGTTCGTCTTTCCAAGATAATTCAATCCTAACGTCCGAGTTCCTTTCAAATAACAAAATACTCTTTTAATCATATTCCATTCGCTCTCTGTTGGATTATTTTGATGTCTGCTGAGTACATTTACTGAGTAGCAGATGTCGGGTCGACTTGCATTCGCCAAGTACAATAACGTTCCTACAGCTTCTCTATATGAGATATTTTCATGACTACTGCTTTCGATAAATTCTTGCAATTGTTCACTTTCTTCTCTATACTTTCGTTCACGATTTGCAACTTGATTTGTAACCATTGATGTTCCTTTGGGATGCATTCTATCGTATTTAAACTTTCTACACATTCGATCTATATATTTTGTCTGTGTCAATATCATTTCTTTCGTTTTACTGTTTCGGGTTATTTCCAGACCTAGAAATACTTTCGGTTCTCCCAAGTCAGTAATTTCAAATTCTTTCATGAGTCTTTGTTTAATGTCATTAAGTTTTCCTGTGTCATTACCTGCCAAGAGTATATCATCGACGTACAGAATCAACATCAAGAACTTTTCTTTCTTTCGCCAAGTGAATAAGCATGGCTCGTTTTCGTGCGATTTCAGACCAATCTTTACAGCAGCATCCGTGAATCTTTCATTCCATCGTTTCGGACTTACTTTCAAGCCATACAATGCTCTTTCTAATTTACATACTTTGTTCTGTCTTGTTTCTTTCGAGCATTGGACTCCTTCCGGTATTTCCATATAGACAAACTTCTAGACTGTGTTTATTAATGATAGCGAGCACTACTCGAATCAGAGGTATTGATACAGGTGCATAAGTTTCTTGCAAATCATAAATATTTTTATCCTTAAAGCCTCTGATTACAAGCCGAGCTTTGTATCTTACATCATTATTACTTTCTATCTTTCTTTTAAGGACCCATCGTGAGTCAATTATGTTTGGCTTTCTATTTCTTTCATTAACTTTCGCTCTGTCGACTAGACTCCAGACATTATTTTTGTACATCGAGTTCAATTCTTCATTGATTGCTGTGGTCCATTCGAGTTTTTCTTTCGTTGCCATGGCATCAGTGTACGATGTTGGATCTCCATTAATGCTTGCAATCAAAGCATGAATCTGTTCATCGTCAGCAGATTGTTCTTTAACAACAATCATTTTTCGTGGTCGTCTTCTTTTCCTTTTGACTCCCTCCGATTCATCGTTCGTGTTATCATTCGATAATTCTTCATTCGGTCTATCTTCGGGTTAAAACTCAGAGAACCAGCAGTTTGAATTAATTTCCACATTTACTTTTGCCTAGTTATTAATTTCATCTTTCTTATATTTGTCTCCAAAGACAATTCTTTCGTTAAATCTTACATCTCAGCTTTCATACAGCTTTCCATTTTCAGGTTTCAACAACAAGTAGCCTGTGTCTTTATATCCTACTAGGATTGTCCTAAATCCTAAAAATCTAAACTTCGGACCTGTCTTTCGTTGAACTTTCATATAAGCCAAACATCCAAAACGCTTTATTTGTGTTAAATCGACTTTCATATTTGGATTAAATTTTTCCAAAGGAGAAATCATTTCATTACAGACATGTGTCGTTCGATTATAGGCATACCCTGCCGCGCTTAAAGCCAAATCCCACATGTTTTCTGGCAATTTCGCATCGCACATTTACATTCTAATCTTCCGTTGTATTGTTTGGTTAAATCTTTCGGACGTGCCGTTATGTTGAGGAGTATCTGGACAAGCCAGTTGTTGTTCTGCTCTCAACTTATGTAAAACTTGTATGGTGTATCCACCATTGTACTCTGTGCCTTGATCTGTTCGTAAATAACATACTTTCGCATCCTTTCCTAATAAATTTCCAGCACTTTTAACAAATGATTCAAAGCAATATCCAGTTTCATCTTTCGTTTTCATGGCATAGGCCATAGCCAGTCTTGAATAATCGTCGATAAACACAGATATGTATTTATATCCTTTAGGATAAGACGAAGGACTTATGTTTCCCATAACGTCCGAATGAATGATCGGTAATGGCTCTTGCGCTCTGGCACGTGTCGTTCGAAATGGCAATCTATTTAATTTTGAAATCAAACAGACTTCACACTTTCTAATACTTTCGTCGAATTTACATTCTTTCAAACTTTTAATTTCGGGATGTTTAGATTGTAATTTCTTTAAATATTCAACAGATGTATGACCCATTCGATCATGCTACAGCATGGCGTGATCAACAATTTGCTTGTTATTAGCACTTTCGAATTCTAAATCGCAACCCGGAACTTCCTCCAATAAATTTTGATCTATTGGTACAATATTCCTATCTCTAACCGTGACATCAAAATCCGAACAGTTTACTAAGCTTATATTTACAATTTCGTTTTCAACTTCTTACTTTCGATTTCCAAAGAACATTCCTTTTCTTTAGCCATACTTCGCATTATTACATACGCTTCGACATTATTGGGTATATAATTTGTGCAATTCGAGTTATTAACTTCAAACTCTATGATCCAGAATGGTCTTTCGTAAATACCGGTCAACAATGATTCTTTCGATTTTGGATCATATATGTCTATACATTGATTATCTAAATAAACGCTTAACCCCTGATCTACAAACTTTCGCAAGGATATTAGGTTTTCCGACAGGTTTTCAGCCCATATAATATTATCTAAGCATATCGTTCTATTTTCTTTCGTTCTACAAATAATATCGCCAACTCCCTCCGTTCTTAATATTAATTAATATTCCTTCTTTCGAATTATTAGCACATTTAATTTCATCAATACTTTCGTTTAAAGTTTTAAAAATAATTCGAGAATTTGTGAGATGTTCGGTTGCGCCAGAATCAGCCAAAAATCTGGATAACAATTTACCCTTTTCACTGATCACGTTCGTTCTTTCGTTATGAAGAGTATCTTTTTCTGCGCACTCACCGTTCACGTTCAATGCAGTTTTGTCTTACATTATCGACTCAGCTCAGATACCTCTGATTTTCCTGCAATTTATTAAATAATTTACAAATTCTATCTCAGAAAATACAAATTCAACACTAGAGTTAAATAATTCAATCAGTATCTTTCAAACAAAATTTATCATTCAAAAATTATTTCGAAACAGCTATTGTTTTATTCTTTTGACCGAACACAAGTCAATTAAATAAAACGAGTTAGTACCATGGCATCCGAACATAAGATAACCACAATACTCCCTCAGACTCATGTAGCTGATTACCGTCTTAACCGAACACAAGTCAAAAGAGCAACAGCGAGTACTTGCTGTATATTTTGAGAAAGAAATAATAGTAAAAAGGAATAATACCAATTTCCTTCTTAAAACCACTTTCAGTGGTGAAACAGATGTTATTATCCTTCAGGTGCACCTTCACCTTCTCATTTGGGAAATATTCCCTGAATCCCAGCATCTCTTCCTGGGTTTTTAGGAAGAGTAAGAGAGTAGATTGATCTAGAATGAGTAAGATGTATATTAATTTAAGTCTTTCCTTTCAATTTGCCTTTCTTAAATTTCGTCTTTTAGCACTCTTTCTTCATTCGAAATTCTTTCTTAAAAATAAATTTATTTCAATAGAAATAGCTTTTTTTATATTCTATCGTGTAAACGAAATTTGAAATTTCCCGCCCAACATTATTTAGTGTTAAAAAAAATAAAAATAAAAAAATAAATATCATTTCCTAAAATTAAAGTAAAAAAACGAATATTATTTTCTAAAAAATTAATTATTTATTTGTCATTTGAAACATATATTGACACTTCCATAACGAAAAAAAAAAAGAATTATGTATGTAAAGGGGTACTTTTCACCCTATTTGAGGGGTTGTTTTTATGTTAATTAAATTATTGTAACGTAACAAAAGAAATTGAATTACTCAAGTAAAGGGGTAGTTTTTATCCCATTCTAGGGGTCGTTTTTATTTTTATTAAATTTTTAACATCGGATTTGAATTCTGCGTTGAAAAATACATCGAAGTTATATATTTACACTTCCATAACAAAAAAAGTTGAATTCCGTGATTGAAAGCGTTAATTATGCATTTTTTACAGCTCGGATTTCATAAAATAACCAAAAAAACTAGTTAAGTCGTCACTTAAGAGGAAGGCATTAGCTTTTTCTTTTTATTAGAGGTACAAGAAACTAAAATAATCCAAAGTCTAAGATGTGCCTTCAAATTTAAATTTCGCGAAAATTTTTTCGAAAACTGGATGATTTTTTGTAGAATTTGACATATATATATACACGCGCTCGCATCTACCGGCCGTGCTGCGCGTTTGTTTTCGTCCTATCTCTCTCCCTCTCGCACGGCCGCATGCTTCAAGCGCACGCGCTCGCTCAAGCCTGTTCCGACCGGCGCCCGATTTCCGAGAACAAAGCACGCTAGACTTTGTTTTTAACGTCCAATTTTTCAATGTCTACACTTTATGATCTTTCGATATCTTTCTACACAAATTTTTCAGCTTTCTCATTATTTCAACGTTCGATTTTTCTTTTTGCGACGCCATTCTAGGATTTGTTGATTTTTCGATCTTTCGTTCTCGCGCAATTTTTCTTTTCTTTCTTTCGTTGTCATGACAATTAATACGTTTTACTTTCGATTTTAAATGTTTCTACCAGCGTCGAAAATTGATAAATTGATTAACATCCAATCTATTTTACGATGAGCTTTCAGTGCTGATTATGAGAAAACCGTCGCGTGCAAAACAAGAAACACGTGCTATATCTTTCGATCGTTTTACTCGCGTGCTATATCTTTCGATCGTTTTTCTCGCGTGCTATATCTTTCGATCGTTTTTCTTTCGAAAACCTTTATATACGCGCACGCCCGAATTTACGCACTTCTTTCGATTTTTCACTTAGACGGTTTTCCACTTACTTGCTCTTCCGGACACATTCGAGATCACGTTCGTCGTCTCCTCGTTCGGACCTCCTTCAGCAACGTCCTGCGCAGCGGTGGCTTGCTGGTGCTCCATAACCTATTAAAGTTGATGGGAGGCACAGGATGACGATGAGGAGAATAAATAATAACACCAGCACTTCTAATATTAAGAAAACACTTTCGATCTTTGTTTATTATAATATATCAGCACAACACATCCTTGCGGTTCGGGCTACCAAAAACCAGTGAGTGCGAGCGCTCACTCGCACACATACATAAAGGGACACCAACATGTCTATATCAATGCATGTTAATGACTATAGAAAAAACAATAATTTACATAAAACTATCAGTAAATTATTATAAAATGTGACTTGGTGAGTTCGATAACGCATATGGAACAACAAATTGTCCCTCCAAGCAATGGGACGGTCACACGAACCATCGCATCGAAAAAAAGGTCGTTTTCTGACGATGGAAGAATTAGTGTCTAGTTCCGCTAATGCTCAGTTTACTGTGCATTAGCGGACTACGGAGACTGGCGAAACCATCTCTGCTTAACTACTTTGGAAATGCTTGGAGTCGGGATCGCTTGCACAAAATTGATTCTCGATTATTTTATATAAAATGCATTCGGGCTAGATTCACCCTTCTACGTGTATTTAACAATTAATAATGGTTTCTCAGATTACTCCGTCAAATTACATTTGGTTATGGAGTAAGGTATACGTGTATGTTTGGACGAGACTGTCATGGAGTTTTTATCTAGTTACTCTCACTATTGTGCTTGACTACGCGTTCTGCATTAAGCAATTCCTCGAGAGAGAGAGAGAGAGGGGGGGGGGAGAGAGAGAGGGAGGGAGGGTGGGTGGGGAGGGGAGAGAGAGAGAGGGAGAGATAGATAGATCTTTATTTCACTTTACAGTAAAAAAAATAAATAAATAAAATACAATAAATAAATATATACTCTTTTTTAGAGATATTTGTAAAATAAATAAATAAATTTAATCGTAGGCCCATCATATCACAGTCAACTTAACGTTCTAGAATATCACAGGTCTAGGCCGGGAAGGCCGAGTCAAAATAATCACAAATAAGTTCTATCGAATACCCGCGTTATCCGCCTCCATGAGGGACGGCTAGGACTCAAGGCCGAGCAGATAGCCGCGCACTGCTTCCTTAAAGGATGCGAGAGAAGGTAAAAGGCGTATGGAAAAGGGTAAGGAGTTCCAGAAACGTGCACCCTGGATCTGAAAGGCTTTTAGGCCCGTTTCAGTGCTCACCACCGGAACATGAAGCTCAGGCGGTGGCCCCCTTGCGGAAGGCCTGGGCTGATGTTTGCTAAAAAACGATACCAGATACTCTGGCTCACGCAATCTCATAATTTTGTAAAGGAGTATAGCTTTAAAATAAAGCCTACGTGAGTCAGTACTAAGCCAGCCCAGTCTTCTCCGGTAGGGGAAGATGTGCTCGTCCCTTCTTACTCCAAAGATGTATCTTACACAAGAATTACTTAGTCGCTGTAATCATATCCTCTGTTCGTCAGTCGCGTCCAGGTACACCACAGTACAATAGTCCAGATGGGGTTGGACCAGTGACTCAACCAGCCTTCTCCTTAGAGCCTCTGTGGTACAATCCCTAATAAAACGCAAGCTATACAGGGCTTTATTAACTTTTCTAGTAATACAATCTACTTGCGGTTTCCATGTTAATTTACTATCTAATGTAACACCGAGACTCACCACCGCATCTTCAAAAGGGACGATCACTCCATCACACATCCTTACCCCAGGCAAATTCAAGGACTTAATGTCATTGACGTTCTTTCTAGATCCAAAAAATATTGCCTTGGTTTTGCCAGAGTTCAGACGCAGTCCAGAGTTCTCCGTCCATTGTGACATCCGCCTTGCGGCTTCGGATAGCTGCGTCAGGCCCTCCCCAAGTTTACCCTTGGTGGTGTGGAGGTAAATCTGTAGGTCGTCTGCATAAAAAATATGCTTTGTCGTACTTTTGTCTAGTAAGTCTTGCAGGTCGTTAACGTACAGACTGAACAGCAGAGGTCCCAGGACCGAACCCTGTGGAACACCCAGATTGGTTTCCAACCACTCGGAATTACCATCCCTGGTAGAAGTAACCATCTGCGTGCGGCCTTGAAGATATGATTTTAACCACAAGAGAGCCATCCGTGAGAAACCTAGCCGTTGCAGCTTAATTAATAATTTCGTAGGTGATATGGTGTCAAAGGCCTTGCTGAAATCAAATAACAGCAAGAGCGTCACCTCCTTTCTGTTAATGGCCATGCGTATGTCATCTGTCAGTTTAATTAACGCCGTCTGGGTACTATGATGTTTTCTGAAACCAGTCTGAAGAGGATCCAAAATTTTGTTTTTGTTTAGATACTCCGTAATTTGGGAATGAGCTAACTTTTCGAGCACTTTAAATAGAAAGCAGAGTAAAGCTATAGGTCGAAAGTCTGACACAGATGAAGGGACACTGTTCTTTTTTAGTGCTATTAATGAAGGGGCACTATTCTTTTTTAGTGCTATTAATTGCGCCTGCTTCCAAATGCCCGGAAAGACGCCCAGAGCGAAAGAGGAGTTAAATATCTTTACAATAAATTCGCCAATTATTGGGAGAGCTTTCACGATCACTCCCTGAGGGACCCCATCAACACTCCTCGCCTGTGAGGAAAAGTGTGCAATGGCGAGAATGACATCATTTATGTTGACTGGACTAAACATGAAGCCTTCCTCACTTGCAGTAGAAATGAAGTCCAGAGCGTCATCCAGGTTTTCATAGGGTGAGACAGATATCCCAACGAAATGGTCGTTCAGTTCGCCCGGCGTAAAACCATGAAACTCCTCCTCTTTACGCCTAGGTATGACGCCGAGGTTACGCATTTTCTTCCATATATCCTGATTGTCATCAAGAGCATCCGACAAATGTCTAGTGATATAGGAGCTTCGCTCTTGAGCCATGCGAACATCAACCTCATTACTCAGCCGGAAAAACTCGTCAAAGAGTTCTGAAACCCAGTGCGCTTGTAGCGTCCGCGCGTGGCATCCCTCTTATCAATGAGCAATCGTAGCTTAGAACCAAACCAAGGAGCATATTTTTTCTTTATGCAAACCATCTTACGAGGTGCTAATACGTCAATTATCGAATTTAAGTTAGCATTCAAGTTTTCCAAATTGGTTTCAATAGAGTTCATGACCCCTCAGTTGCAGCTTGATAGTAAGTCACCAAGCGTGGCGGTGTCTATGCCTTTGAAGTTCCTGTAAACAAAAGGCTCCTTCCAAAAAATGGGAGCGTGGATGTTAAGAGAGACCTCTATAATACAGTGTTTGCCAAAACTGGGTAGCCTTTCTTTCTTAACGTCATGTATACTGTCGTTTTCGTCCGTTAGTATTAAGTCAATCCACATGCAAGAGGTAGAGGTATAATGCGTGTGACAATGGCCGACTATCTGAAGAGATAACTCCACAGCGAGACGCCGAATGGTGTTGGCATCATCCGATCCCGACAACAGGTCAGCATTCAGATCGCCCATGATAATTTTGTGGCTAAATTCACCGCTAAGATCACGTAGGACGCTGAAAAGATCAGAGACCCTTTGCATCGCAACCTTCGGAGGTCTGTAAATGACCCCGTCAAGAACTGGAGGAGAGGAACCCTGCTGTATGCTGCAAAACAGATATTCAGGGATCCCGGGTTTTCTGGGTCCCTGTATGTTTGAACTGGCCAATAAACGTACTTTAAATTCATTGCATACATACAACACCACCCCGCCTCCATTCACATTGCGATCCTGTCTCAGTAGTAAAAAGCCGTCAATCCGGATGAGACCGTCATCAACGACCGAGCCCAACCATGACTCAGCAATACCAAAGATGTTATAGGAGGTATGTTCAGTAAGGAAGAGTCGAAGACTCTCAATGCGAGCTCTCAGCGAATTCACATTAAGAAATCTGGCTCTGAAGGAATCTCTCGCCTTCCCTCCGATGTTAGCAGGCTTATCTAGTCAGGTGGAGGCCGCCGATCTGCCCTCCGGACTTACCATTGTTTCGCTCTGTACAGTTCCGTTCTCGTTGCTGTCAGTAACTTTTATACCTGTGGATGGCCGTCGGTCAAGAGGAGCCCGGTACGCCGTGTGAATGGCTTGCAAATCGGCAGCCGACGCAAAGATATGCGCACGCTCACCACCCCTACGCCTAGCAAGAAATCTACCGCCAGCGTGCCAGACGTACTTGAAACCCAGCCCCTGTGCTATGGGTTTCAGACTTTTGAAGACTTGAAATTTGCTGTGGGATAGCAGCTCATTGATAAAAATTTTCCGTACAGGCAGGCCGACAGATGATAGGTTAAATAATTATTAGAGAGCGCACCCCTAGCCCGCATCACATCACCGACCAAACTCGCCCGGGAAAGCCTCACCACGCAAGATGGCTGCGCACCCACCCTCGTCCTCGATCCCAAGCCGCCCCCCCCCCCCCCGCAGAATCCCTACTCGTCACGGTCGGACCACGAGGCCCCAGGACGCGGACTCCAGTGACGTTACCCCGGTCAAAGGTGGGGATGATGGTGCTGAGAACTGCGAAGGCCACATTGTGCAGGTCCTCTTGAGAGGCTGTTACTTCACTTGATAATATACCATTAATAACTATTTCGCAGTCCTCAGCACCCCCGCCACCCGGCCCCGCGACCCCAGCCTCCCGAGACGACCCAGACGACGGGAGAGCCAAAGGCTGTAAAGTGCAGTTAGAAGGCAAGACAACGCCGGCATTCACGTCGCCATTACACTTGTGATCCCGCAGAGCTCCCAAGCTTTCACTAAGAGCTTTATTCTGCTCCCTCAGGAGCCGCCCCTCCTCCAGCATCAGCTGCCGATCCAGACGCAGTTCCTCCAACTGGGATGTCTGCCTATCCACCAGGTCCCTCAGAGCCGAGACTTGCTCCACCAGATCTCTATTTATCTCCTCTGCAGTTGGTGCGAGTGAGACAAAGCTACCGGCAGATACAGAACCTCGTTTCATATGGGACATTATATCGTCAAACTGCTGCTGGAGCATATCGAATCTCTGAAAAAACAGATCCAAGGTGGTCTGCGGGATAAGTACATTATTATTCACGTATGTCACGGATGGCCACAATTCACAATTGCTTTTTTCAAAATCAAGCACAGAATCTTTTAAACCAAAAGCGCTGTTGGTTACGTTATTCCCATTATTTACAGAAATTTCCTCAGAAGTAGCAAAGGAAGCGTCAGCAAGCCCAGTGCTATTATCCGAGTCAGTATTATTTATAGCAGTATTATAAATTAAACTAGTATTATTCACAAAAACTTTATGTACAGTATTATTTATGTCATTATGATTTTTAACAGTCTTATTTTCAGTATTATTTACAATGGTATTTTTCATTTCATTCACAGTATTATTTATAGCAGTATTATCATTTTTTACAGTGTTTTTTACTTTCCTTGAAGTTATGTTTGAGGTTTGAGATTTTTGTGAAGCAGATTTATCTGTCGATTTTCTATTATTATTAATAGTGATAACTTTACTTTTGTTGACTACAGTATCCTGACTTATATTGCAAACACTAGTATTGCCAACGCTGCCGCCAATACTACTCTGTCTCTTCATGTTACATGTTATGCAGATACATATATCTCGTCCGCAGAAAGTCCAGTCATGGCACACATTATGATATGGTTTATCGCATTTGTGGCATCTCAACATAACAGCATTTGTCCGATAAATCTTTTTACATGATGCCTTCGAGCAAGATGGCGGAGCCATTGCATTAATGAAAAGACAAAATAAAAACAAACTAATTTAGACTAAATTAACTAAAGTTAATGCGTCACTTGAATTTTTAAATTCGAATTTCGCGCGCTACAGTAATGGAGGTCAAGTTTAAATTTCCCTCGCCTAAACCAACTAGACTCACACATGAGCAGATGTAGACTCGTGGTGATGTCAGCGATGCCAACTTCAGACTAGTGCCTTTGGTGCTCACTTGCTTGACTAGTCGATCAGCTGCTTTCGCTGCTGCGATGCTGACGTTCTTCGCGCGCAATAGAAAGAGATATAGGAATATATATTTCTCTAACCTCAAATGCCACCTCTCTCCTCTCCGCCGGTGCCTCTATATTTTTCTTCTCTTTTTTCTTCTCCTTCCTTTTTCTTTTCTGTTTTTTCAAAGATGTTGAATTATGTTGTTTTGGACGATGTGTCCGTTTAGCTTGTACCGTGAACGTCCTCCCACCTACCAATTTTTGAGGTTATGCAGCGGAAAAAGACATCTCCCGGCTCATAAAACACTCAGAGATGCCTAGTGTTTTTTGCGCTAGCTTAAGAGCCTTATGGGGTGTCCCTTCCGCTGAAAAAAGTCACTCATAGGAGTGAAAAAAAAACTCTTAATCAGGTGTAACTGGTACAGTGAGAGAGAGAGAGAGAGAGAGAGAGAGAGGGAGAGAGAGAGAGAGAGGGAGAGAGAGAGAGAGAGATCCATGTGGGCTTTTCGCCGACACGTCGCAACTAACGGTATATGTTGTATGTGTTGTAGCTGCTCTCGTAGATAGGCTGCCGTCGCTCGGTATAGTGCAATCAAAATAATGTAATATGTTTCCGACAGTACCCTTCATCTGTCGTTAATAGATTTCAGACCTGTCATTATCATATGAATGATGTGATTTTAATTTGATTGCGTAGAAGTTGTTTTACAATAAAAAACTATATTTTTTATTGTTTGTCGGCTATTTTTGCCACAACTTTTTTTGTAAAATAACTTATATGAGAATGACAGGTGTGTAGAAATTGTCAAAAAAAATGTTAGCCTATTTCATCCGTTTATTCTCCTGGAATCTTACGGGCAGTGAGCTGAAATCAGGAAAAATCAATATTAGCTTAAATCAACGTTTAAGTTTGGAGTTACAATTATAGCTATAAATTTACTTACAAACCAGTAAATCAAGTAGGTCCAATTATATATTTTCTATTAGTCAAGACCAACATTTTGACTATAGATATGGTTCATTTGGTCGTACCATATCAGGTCTGTAGGACATTTTTTACCTAGAAGTTAAAAAAGACATTTTAATTATTTTCTATATTATTTTAAATATTAATATAACAGTAAAATTGAAAAAAGTATACTTATCTTTTATAAAACTGAATTGGTGAATATTTAAATTTGGCACCATACTATCCATATGTATATACACACATACGTAACCTCAACTGTCAGATTTATAGAGAGTCAGGTAGCAAACTCTTCTACTGAAAAACAAAATTAATGAATATTTCTGATTTGTAATAACGATATAGAAATACAGAGAAGTATAATTATATAGCAGGCTATTATAGTCATAATCTTCAGGAAGCCAGCACCTTGTCCTGCCAAACGAGTACTTGGCATTTGGATGAATAGAATCTTCCCTTTGTATCCTCATCTGAAGGCATTATCAATTACACAATAAACTTACACTTACATTTAACACTTTTATCTTATAATTTTATACAAATTTCACTGCTCTGCTTTTTTCACCACACATTTTCACCACACTTTTTTCACTATTTTTTTCACTACACTTTTTTCACTGCACTTTTTTCACTACACTTAAATTATATATTTTTACATATAGAATAAAAACGCTACAATCACTGAGACAAATGATTCCAAGTATATTTCAAAATACTTGTAAATATAGCGCCTGTGCCGGATAGGTTAGGTTACATGTGCAGAGAAAAACTGAGTTTCTGACAATACTGTCGTGCATTCGCTCTAACATTTATTAAGAGGAGGTACGCAACGCGCAGATATTCAAATTTCAATTTTCAAACTGTTAGGTGCGTCTTGTATAGAAAAGGCGCGATCTTTTCAAGATTTGAATATATGCTTAAATTAATTTATTTATACGTATACACATGTAATTTTTTATTAAAATAAACGCGAAAAATATATATGACTTATAAGTCATATATATATATATATATATATATATATATATATATATACACGTATTAATAATAATATATTGCAAGTCATAATTTATTTTATTTATTTATTCGTTTATTAAGGAAAAATTAAAAATACGTGATTTTCCGAAAAAACGTTAAAAAGATAGATTCAGTATTTAGCTTATAACTTTTAAATAAAATTTGTTTTTCAAAAACGGGTTTCGGGAGCTCATTCTACGTGCAATTTGCTATTAAAATATCACATAAAAAATAGATTTTTTCAAGAAATTAAAAGCAAACAGACACTAACCATTAGGGTATGATTCTCACGTGATTTGGTTACCTTCGTTGAGAAATTGAAATTATCTGTACACCATCAACCTATAGGTATGAAAAATTTATACTGAAGTGTTCAAAGATAAAAGGATTGAGTTCTTTGTAACCATTAAAAGCTTTGTTATTTACAAAACCTTGCAACGAGACGTCAGTCTCGTGCAAAACATACACAAAATGGCCACACACATGAGCGAGCGAAGGGCGAATCCGCATGTAAACAACGCCGGCACAAGCCCAATCCTCATGTACAGCAACACGTGCTCGAGTGACGCGAATACAGCCGCGGGTAAAACCGACGACGGGCGCAAATCACCGCACACACACCAACGAAGGGAACATGAAAAGCACCACACGAATACACACACAGTACACGACCCTTTCACCTCCAGAGGGCGTTGGCGCCAGCGACTGGGGCTATATAAGCCCAGCCGCGACAGCACAGCGGGCAGTTCAGTTAGAGCTTCCGATCCGTGCGTTGCCGTGAGCACACGACACCGTTAGGAGAGCGCTAAGAGAACTACCGACATCTGGCCGTTTCGTGCGCACACGTAACGGCGCAGATATCTAAAGACACCGCACCGCTATCTGGATTACCGCTGTGAGTACACAGGGTAATTCAGACCCACTAAGTATCTGGAGGAGCGCCTTCGTGAGCACACGTGGCGCAACTACAGGCACTAAACTAAACGTGCGCACACGTCTCAATCGGATCCTGTGGAACACAGACAAACACACACCGACATCATTTCAACGTTCCTCCGTTCCGCCTGCCGCTGTGTGCCCACAGGGTAGGAGGAAGCCAGGAACCGGCACGGAGGCCGCACAAGATCGTGCGCACACGTTCTTGCGAGGACTCCGTGATATCAGACACACACTTGGGTAT
The DNA here is from genome assembly GCA_020010945.3 of Muscidifurax raptorellus. Lineage (NCBI taxonomy): Eukaryota > Metazoa > Arthropoda > Insecta > Hymenoptera > Pteromalidae > Muscidifurax > Muscidifurax raptorellus. Next base: position 1,930,248 of record JAHUUD020000016.1, on the reverse strand, counting down.
TCCGCCGTTCCTACTGTCACTCTACGCATACAGGACATAGGAATAACCGAACGACCGCACTCCAGACCGAGCGTACACGGTTCCATTGTAAGCGATGGAGTGTTTGTAAACTAGCGACACCGTACCGTTACCGAATAGATATTAAGGATTAATTGTAAGAGACAAGTCTTTCTAAATAAGCGTATTCTTGTTTGGTCACAGGTGGCGAATGACAACACGCCTTATTAAATAATTAAATATATAAACAATTAAAACCTAAACAGAACGGAGTTGTTTTTAACCTACTTCCCTCTCGGAATCCTGGTCCTGACTAACTACATCCGGCGCGAGGGAAACGCAACCGTTACAACCTATTATAATTCGTTTTGGCAACTGCCCTAATATAATATTATCCAAAGTTTCACCATGAATCCCATTGTGCATTCTTATAGCTTTGACTTCTATATGTGAGAGAGAGAGTATTTAGCAGTTATCTTTGAAACCGCTTAAGCACAGGCTAACTTAACTAAGGATTAACTTGAACGCGCCTGACAAATAAATTTGCTTCTTCTATGTACACGGAGAACGTTCGTTTAAGTCCACTGTCTGTGTTGCTGATACAAATTTTCGACGTTCTACCAGTCCTGTGTTATTATCTAAGCTGTTCATCTGCCCACTTTTGTCGTTATACCATAAGACACTCGTCAAGTGTGAAGATTTACGTACGGTTTCGATGCATGCTATGTAGGCGTAAGCATTACTCAATGGTGATACTCGGTTTTGATTGAAAGATACATCCACTTGATTAAACATAGAGTGCATGAAATTATTAACAGGCCCAACTTTGGATACATTAGATGTAAAAACTGCACGTTGAGCGTCTGGTACATCATCTGCAGTATATATCTTCCAAGTGAACCTTTGATGGTAGTTCGAGTAGGAGAAATTTCAAACAATAGCAGTTCAGATGTATGTAAGACCGCCATCTTTTTTTTTAACTATCAAAAATTTCTAGCAGTTCTTTTCTTCTTTTTATTTTGTTATTTTTCTTACCCTTTCTGATACTGCTAGATTTAGCTCTTCTAGTTTTCGTACGTTTTTTAGTAGCACCTTTCTTCGTATTTTTCTTGGTCTTGCTACGTTTTACGATATTGCCGGGGCCACCAAGCAGTTGTAACTGAAACGGGTGTCCGCGACGTGCTCGTTTATATTCGGACCCCTCCATCAACTTATCTAATTTCTCTTCAGCTTTCCTCTTGAGTTTTTCACCAAATTCTCTAACACGGTTGCGGAAAAAGTCTTTAATAGGCGTATTTTCCATTGTTACGTCAGACATGCTGTTCATTCCCGATCAGAGCGCATCCTTTCCAACAACTTTTGCACCAAGCGTCAAGTGTGGGAGCACATGTCGAAATATACCAACTAAAAATGAACCAATACCTACATGGTCTTTTTGATGGGAGAGCCCATGTGCACTAGTCCAATTCCAGGACTGTGGCCATATCCAACTTGTGTATTAACATATTATTCTTATCTATCCATTTTTTCGTTTTTCTTTAATCATTGATTTTTTTAAAATGTAGTATTACCGTCATCGTCCCGTAATCACATGGTATTGGTTGGCCACATTGATCTCATTTATCAATTTCCACAATCTGAAATGAGTTGAATAACAAGGGCAGGTACATAGGTGGGGAAAAACTTTTGAATCTTGTGCTGCCATAAACGTAATTATCTGTATTTAAGGATACGAACCTTAACATTCGTGATTAAAGATCTTATCACATATGGTTCACAAATATTGCTATAAATCATAAACAACGATAAGGCGTTACAGAGATGATCTGGTCTTTTCACTTCAATTGAGTCGTTTCTATCAAAGACAAGACTTGTCTTTTCAAACCCCAAAAGTTTTATCTAATTTTTTGGATAGACATATCTCATGTTGCAAACCCGAATAGGCACTCTCGTCACAGAGTCTATTGATTGTTACGTACTCTCCATGCTCAACCCTAAATTCGAAGCTATTCTCCATGCACACTACATTGTTCAATTAGGCCACTAATGTGTCTATGTCTTTATAAATTCCAAGGTGAATTAAAGATGCACTTTCGCTTAAAATGTCAACTATCACTTTATTTTCTTCGATTAAAAAATCCGGTGAAGTGATGCCGTGTTAAAACGTCAGCGGTAACACACCATTGACCTTGAAGACATATTTGCTGAGATAGCTGTGTAATAAAATGCGTCATAGTATTTTCCGCGAAATAATTCATGCTGCTGTTACTCGGTAGAACAACATAGTATTGGTCCTTCATTTTTTTATATTCTTTTAACGTCACTCACCTTAACCCAAGAATTAAATTTATCCGGATAACCCTTCCACTTGACGAGTTATTCTTTTTTACGCCCTTTACCTTTGCATTTCAGAATTTCTTCAATGTCGAAAACCTCTTCGTTTAACTCTGCTTCATTCTTCGGCGTAAAATAATCCATCAATATCTTCTCCCGTTAGATTATGTAAAAAGTATACTGGTGGTTGACGCGTCTCCGAAACTCGAGAAATCTGGAATATCTCTATTGTCCAGCCACTCTCGTATCCTTTTAAAAACACGTTCTGCGCACGACTGACACGTACTGATTCTCCGGGCTTATATTTAACAGGTCTGGTAGTGTGACAGCACTGAACGAAGTCAGATATAAAGATCAGATGATCTAGTTGTATTTCTAAATCCAGGGAAAAGCTTTTTCAAGAAAAATATTCACTCTTGGATGATTTTGTTTTCTTCCATGATATTTATATTAAAATCACTAATGATCAGGTGATTTTTACTGTTTCTACTATTCTGTAGATGCTTTCTCATATTAAAAAGAAATTTATGGCAAGTAAGATCATGCGATCTATATTCGGCCGATATATCAAGAGTACGATTATTATTAAGTTGAATTTGAGTGTTTAACATTTTACTATTTTCAATCTCAATTATTTTAGTTGTTTCATTGACATTATGATTAATGTATACGACTACACCATCCGATTTATTGATTTTACTATTATTGTAATAAATTTCAACAAAAATATTTAATTTGCTATAATTCGCGTTTAGGCTTCTTATATTTACATAAAGTATTAAATTATCATTTTTATTTATATATCTGTTGAGAGTCTTGAGATCAATAAACGATTTTAATATATTTCTTATTAGTGATTTGTGTAATTTGTAGTATATAAACGATTAATTGAATTTACCACGTTCGTATTTTGTATTGTGATTTTGGGACACGTGGCAGACGCTACTAAACTACCATGAAAGAGAGACTTCGCCTCGCTCTCGTCCTATTCCTGCTTGTACACGACGCACAGTGGGAGATTTTTAAAAAATCGTTCCAAAATTCAACGGCTCTTACTAGAAAAATGTCCTAGCCAACTGAAACTTTACAGAATACAAGTTTGAGTCATACAAATTAGAGGAATATTATTAAAAAGATCGTTGGATCATGTTTAATGTGGTTCAAGGTGGTCTATATGGGCATATGAGCCAAATCTGTGTAATTTACAGGCTGTAAAAGTGCTATCAGGATAATATTTTTTTAAAGTGCATCTTGCATTGTATTGTTTTGAGAAAAAATATCGGAAAGGTCATTCGGCCATGTTTAAGGTGGTCTGTATGATGATAAGGGCCAAATCTGTGTAATTTACTGAAACAAATCGATAAAAAATAGCATAAATAAATCATAAATCATAAATCCGGCTAGAAAAGTGCTAGCAGGTTAAAACTTTTTTTAAATTTCTTGGTTGCAAAAATGCGAATTAATTAATTTTTGATAATTTACACATTGGATTTGGTCGCTTGACTTGACATTTTTGCTCTTGTTGAACTATACTATAATTATAAATATCCTAGCTAAAAAATTTGTTTGCAGATTACAAATATGTAAATATCTGGAAATATCTGGATATATCTGAACGAAAATTGAAAAAAAACCAGTTAATAACTGTAAAGAAATGTTGGAATTAAGGCAAAGACACAATTATTTTCAGCATTAGTCAGTTTTAGAAAAAATTATTTGCAATTTACTTCTGTTTTTAAAAGTTATCTGCAGTTTTAAATTATTATCAACGGTTATTTTGACGTATTATTGTTTTCGCATTATAGACGCGATTTTTAAATGTGTAAAAAATCTGTTAATAACTGTTTATAATAGTTATATTCTGAATAAAACTGTTGCATATTGAAGATAACAGTTATTAACAGAAGAAAACTGTTTTGTAACGTCCCGCGCCCATATAGAGCACACATGCATGTAAGCGAGTGGGTGTGCATGCGTGTGTGATTAATATTAAAAGCGAACATTAACGGACCGCATTTCGAAACCAACATACGAGTGCGTTGACCTGCGCGTCAGCAATACTAACGCGAAATCACGCCTTGCTCATCGCCGGGTGGAGATCTGCTATTGGCTGGTGGCTGCTCCACGATCACCATCTTAGCCACGCGACGCTTCCCGGGGCCTTTATAAGCCACGGTGAGGCTCCGCGTCGCGCCTTTTTACGTATTCTCTACGTGCACTACCCACGCCGTGTGTATCCAGAGTTTGAATGCAGTGATCGTCCTGAAAGATTAGTAGAACAGTGCGACACTGTCCACTTAAGCTAACATTCAGTCCACGAGACACAGACCTGGACTCAGTACACTCTCGATATGTAGTAGTTCGCAGAAAGCCCGCCGATAATAGCAACCCAGCGTTAGTGATCACCACAGCAGCTACTAGCCTTAGAAAAACCGACCTTGCCACGACAATAGCTCGTGTAGGTTTAGACGCACATCTCCACCCGAGATATAGAGTTAAATAGTAAGTAATAAATCGAAACCTGTATACAAATTATATTAAACAACAATATAAGAATAATAAAGACATAACAACTAACGATTAGATGTACACTGGTGTTCCGACGGCTTGGACCAAATAAAAAGATAACAAATTGTACTTAATTCCTGTGTATTTCAGTTACTGTCCGTATCGCTCCGTCCACTTACAGTCCCGTCCGCACACTCTTTCACCTTCGTGTCCTATCCATACTCTGTAGCTGAAGGCTCTCGAGCCAAGGCTACTTCCCTTAGACACTCACAACTCGGTCCATATAAATCCAAACATTACAGTTTCAAACTGAAAAAATACAGTTGTCATTAATTATTAACAGCTATTATCTGATATATTCATTATTGTAATCAGTTCAAAAATAGTAAAATTTAAAAAATTGAGTGGGAACTGAAAAAAAACATAAAAAAGCAGATGAAAACGGAACAAAATTGTAAATAACTGTTCTCTCTGTTTCAATTCCGACATTCGTCTACAGCCGATGACTGTTTACTTCAATTTTCGTCTGTTATTTGCACTTTTTATTTCTGCTAGGTTAAAACTAGAATATTGCTGTTTAATTTTTCAAAACAAAGTATTTTTTCTAGCAGCTGTAAAGAAATATTTTGAGTATGTAAAAATACAAAAATTTCTTTAAAGTTACATGTCTTAGTAAGTATACGAGAAAATATCAAATATTGTCATATGTTGATAAATAAGAATGTATGTAAGTATGTATGTATATATACACACACACACACATATACATACTTATTTATATATACACACACATATATACTTGATTCAATAAAGAATTGTACGTATTATAGTAATTTGCAAAGTTTATACCTGTGTTGCTCCTGTTGATTCTATTTACATACATGTATATACTCAAATAAAAGAAAATTAAAAACATTTAGGTAATTTTTTCCAGGTTTTTTTTTAAATAGTGTGATTCGATTTTTCAACTAATTAAACTGTACGATATTAAAAGTATAATGCTATCCAAATAACTATAGAAATATTAATTTTGTATTTAATTTCCAATTTTTAAGAAGGTATTGTACTAGTGTTAAATAAGACAAATTTTATATTTTATTGTATATTTATTTTTCGGATAATATATTGCATTTAGTATAGTTGTAAAGAAGTTTTTATTTGCTTTTTTTATATTTAAAGAATTTATTTACAACTCCTAATGGAAATTACTTTGGTAAAAGACTGTTAATAATAGAAATAACTAAAAATAAGTGTTAAAATTTTTGTAAAATCTAGGGGTTTGGAAAAAATCAAAAGTTTTTGCATAAAGATTGCATTCTCTTAATATTGTATCTAATTGATCGAATAATTCTAATTTTGTATTAGCATTTTTCTTTTTTGTTTTGCATTCCGCTATAGCTAATTCATTATCAAGAACATATAATTGTTCACATTTCACAATATTATTTTATAGGCAATATAGTGCCAGAAAAACGTGGAAATAGAAAAATACACATATATATATATGTGTAATTGACATTATATATATTGTAACGGGCGGCGAGACGCGCACGTCGGCGCGGGTAGCTGAAGCGCGGGAAGGCCAGTAGAGGACTCACAATTAGAGGGAAATTCGAGTCAGTTAGCTTTTGTCCGCACTCGAGATAAGTTGAGAATAAGCGCGCAAAAGGTTCGAAGTGTTCAGCAGCAGCAACAGCCGCAGTAACCACTGCCACTGGTGGATCACCGCAACCGGAACACGGCAAGGTCGAGCAGGAAACTCCCTGGCCAGAGTACGACGAGGATCGTCACGATGAGAGAAAGTAGGAATTAATTTCTATTTTGTTTATGCGCTATCGACTGGCGAGGCATTTGGCCCCAGTCGTTGATCCGGTAGATTTTGCGGCCTTCTCGCGACGCGAATACGCGCAACACAGACGACGGATTTCTTATTGAATAAACGCCTTTTTAGTAGACTCGGTAGTGTGTTCATTTGATTGTCGTCCCGATCCCTCTTCCTATTCAAACCGCCGAATACCGTCGCCTCCGCGGGCACTACACAGGAGTGTAGTGCATACTGAGCACCGGAGCATCGTCGCAGGTAGGCGACCACACGAGCGAGTACAGCATCTCGCAAAAAGAGATCAATAAACGATTTTAATATATTTCTTATTAGTGATTTGTGTAATTTGTAGTATATAAACGATTAATTGAATTTACCACGTTCGTATTTTGTATTGTGATTTTGGGACACGTGGCAGACGCTACTAAACTACCATGAAAGAGAGACTTCGCCTCGCTCTCGTCCTATTCCTGCTTGTACACGACGCACAGTGGGAGATTTTTAAAAAATCGTTCCAAAATTCAACGGCTCTTACTAGAAAAATGTCCTAGCCAACTGAAACTTTACAGAATACAAGTTTGAGTCATACAAATTAGAGGAATATTATTAAAAAGATCGTTGGATCATGTTTAATGTGGTTCAAGGTGGTCTATATGGGCATATGAGCCAAATCTGTGTAATTTACAGGCTGTAAAAGTGCTATCAGGATAATATTTTTTTAAAGTGCATCTTGCATTGTATTGTTTTGAGAAAAAATATCGGAAAGGTCATTCGGCCATGTTTAAGGTGGTCTGTATGATGATGATAAGGGCCAAATCTGTGTAATTTACTGAAACAAATCGATAAAAAATAGCATAAATAAATCATAAATCATAAATCCGGCTAGAAAAGTGCTAGCAGGTTAAAACTTTTTTTAAATTTCTTGGTTGCAAAAATGCGAATTAATTAATTTTTGATAATTTATGCTATCCTTATAGCCAATGCTGCCTGTTTCGTCGCTCGCTCAACCTGCCTCGAATACCGCGTGGGTACGGGTAGTACGACCCGTTATAATATATATATATATATATATATATATATATATATATATATATATATAAACATATATTAATGCGTAAGGATATATATGATTTATCGGAAATTCAACTTATCGCTTTTTTCCACTTTTTATGAACATTATCATAAAAGATTACAATATTATAAAAGTGTTAAGTTTAATTCCTAAATTCAATTTAGGAAACAAAATCTATAAATATCTATCATAAATATGGTAATTTCAAACATATATTTTAAACACAAGCATAATCAAAATACAACCGAGCTAGTATAGTTTTTAATTATTTTCCACTATTTTTAGTAATTTTTAGTTATTTTTAGTTATTAGTATTCTATAAAATACATAAAATATTTTTGTAAAAAATTTAATTTTTTCAATTATTCCAAAATCCTGACTTGTTGGAGCAATTCTGTGACCACATTTGGTTCAGTTGTATTTAATACATGCAAATATTATAGTTTCTTTTTTTGTGGGCCTATGTAATTGATAATAACTGACAATAACTAATAATAACTAAAAATAATTGAAATTAATTGAAAATATCTGTTAATTTTGTCTAAATTTCTACCTTTTTAAATATTTTCTATTGATCTATCTCTTCTATTGATTGATTCCTTTTAATAATTTTTCTTATTTTTATTTATTAACAGGTATGTTCAGTTATTTTCAATTACTAACAGTTACATAGAAAAATAATTTTTATTAGGGGCAATACGTTGCTGAAGAGAAATTATCCTGTACAAAAATAGAAAGGATTTTCAATTTAGAATTTAACTTAAGTATTGTATTTTTATTTGTAATTTTAGTATGGTTAAACGAAAGCGGAATTGTCGAGTTGGCCGGCCAAATAAACGGATAGCACATAGTTACAACGGTGGGAGAAATCGAATTATTCTTGACGATGGTATTAGTATTCCAAAAACTACGTTATATCGACGTGCTCACGAAGTTCTTGATTTTGTAAATAATGATATTACAGTATTGAAATTAGCTATACGGATATTTGAGAATCAAAATAATGTAGAACAAAGCGTTGATTACGAAAAAAATAATTTGCGACATACAAAAGAATCAGCTCTTGCATTTTATTTAGAAAATAATTATTCTAAAAAGAAATACGAAGCTTTAGTAAAATAAAGTCATTCAAAAGGCTGCAAAATTTATCCATGTTATGATAAAGAGTATGAAGCAAAATTAGAGTGCCAAACAAAAAATTGTAAATTGTCAGAAGTTGAAGTTACCGTACCGCTTCAAGATTTACTTAATAAAACTGCCAAAAGATTATGCGAAACTGTTGCTTTAGATTGGAATGAATCAGAGTTGAGTAATTTACAGTTGATTGCGACATCAGGATTTCATAGTTCACCTGGACATATAAACCCACATCAATCCTATCAAAATACTACAAATCAATGTACGGGATCTTATCAAAATTTGTTTGTTACTTTTGTGCTTATTGATAAATTAAGTAGCAGTACAAATGGTTAGTTAACAAATAATTAAGTGATTCATTTTTATAATATTTTATTATAAGCTTTTTCCCATAAAAAAAATTGAAATTTGGTCCTTTACATTTTATTATTATTTTTTATTTAGGAAACCTTTCATGGTTGAATCCAACTCCCCAAAGTTATTGATTCTGCCGACCAATCAGAATAGCGTTTGAAAAAGAAACAGAGTAAACAATTATGAGTATAGTAGATTAATATCTGAAATAGAAGCAATTGTTACACATGAATTTGTCATGTCTAATAAGAAAAAAGCAAAAGTAACATTTATTATATCAACAACAATGTTTGATGGGAAATGTGTCAACATAATTGTTGGTAACCCAGCCACAGAAATTCTTTTTAGTCCAATGAATCAATGTATTAAAATTAAAAGTCGATCAAACTTTTATTTTATTTTTTAATTGTTGAAAAATCTTATTTTACAAAATAATTTTAATTAAATTTAAAGTATCATTTACGCAAAACTAAAAGTTAATTATACGCGAAACACCTCCTAGCAGATTTACAAAGTTACGGATTCGATGTCCTATTAAGATTTGAATTATTATTAGAAATATTTTTTACTAATATATTTGAAACAAAATTAAAATGTATTTATGATATGCATGTATGTATATATAGTTTAGTATAAGCATGAATTTGAATTAAAAGAGTAATATTTCTTACATTTTATTCCTGAAAATAATTAAATATAATTGCTATAAATGCTGTTTGATTTAGAAAAATTTGAGACTCATAAAAAAGAAGTGCAGTCAAAAATTAAACTCAACTTTGGCGTTAGAGTTCTTCAAGGGCATGGAACTACTAATACGGGCAACTTATCTAGAAAATGCTTTGATAACCCAAAAAAATTTGCTGAATCTACATGTCTTAATGAGAGATTAGTTTGTAACATAGCAACAATAATATCAATTTATCGATGCAAAAAGTTGTTAAAACTAAATTTTGTTGAAATGTTATGCCAAGACACAATAAGAATTATGTAGAGTAGGGCTCACTCGCGCCTATGGATATAGATCAAAATACAATCTTATTGTACCTCCCTTACCCCAGCCCACAAATAAGCAGTATATGCATTAAAAGAATACTAATCAACGTATTTTTAATAGCACTTTCTGAAAAAACTAGTTTCAATAATTGAGCCCTAATAGTTAATTAATTAAAAATAAAAGAAAATGTACTTTATAAAATTGTCGATTTCTTGGTAAATATTGACTTTAGCAAATTTCCCTCGCCATTTTTAATTGAGTCACCGCCAAAAATCGCCAAAAATTGTTCATTTAACCGAAAAATCTAAAAAAACACCTTGGAGAAGGTGGCGCACGTGTTTTCCTACAGGCCGGGTTTCGAATCCAGGACTCGGCATTTATGCGTAAATAATTAATTAAAATTCCAACTTAATCTTAAACTTAAATAACAATAAAACTCAAATCACAATGCGGTATACTATTCAATAAATGGTATTACTTTTATCGTAGACGAAAACATTGTTAGAATCGATTGTCCTGAATCTTCAAGAATACGTTCCATTTTGTACAAACACAAATGTTTCTACAATACGTCGCTGTTGTTGCTATTGTTGTAACCTGTACACTTGCACTCACTCATCTGCAACAAAGGTAGGTCAAATCCATTTTTGCATTCTTTCATAGGTATTTCTTCTCATACTAAACCCATTATTCTCTTGGTTGCAGATGACCTCTCCAGGATTCTATAAAAATATTTGCTGTAGTCACCGGCTGGCTAAAATTGAAGGTAAAAGCAAGGCAACAGATGTGCTCAGGCTAGACAGGATCTTCATACTAGCACCAATGCGATCACCAGGCTAGCAGTTGGGATATGGAATTCTTTAAAAATGATACTATTTGTACATTACAGGTTTGTGAGACTTAGAGAATTTTAAAAATGGACTACTTGTGCGTTATTTTTATTTAAAAATCTAATAATATTTTGACAGTTCGAGGCTGCTTGTGCATTAACAAACATAGCAAGTGGAATATTTCTACAAATTTGGTAGTGATTGATGCAAATGTAGTGGCTATGCTCATAGCATTGCTCAATTCTGATTCCTCTCTAGAGACCATGTTTTATCCAGGATTCTGATTCCTCTCTTCACGTAAGTTTTGCTCATACATTACAGTTTTACTCTTTATTCTTGAATTTAACAATACTGTTTGTAAATAGGCTGCAGTCAAGTTAATCAGAGGACTGGAATCTGTACTAGATTTTTAAAATGCTGCACCATGTTAGCCAGTTCTTGCATATCTGTTAAATCATCAAGACAAGATATTTTAGCAGGTCGAATGTCGAGATTCAAGCTGCTACGGATGCTGAAGATTATATTGATCTATCATTTTTACTAAACTTTTTGTATAACAAAAAAAATTAGTCTGAATAAAAAACTTAAATAATAATTATTAAAAATTATTTTTTCAGCATTATATTTATGTAAAAACATTTTATTATAATATAATAAAAATATGATTTGTATCATTCGTTAATTAATCATTTGTTAACTTATTTCACTATTATTACCTAACGATATCGGATAATCCTTAGTAAATAGAGTACCTTAAATAGGTAAAATACAGAAAGTTATTGTTAACACATAGGTAGATGTAATAAACAAAATATTTCACTTGGTTTTACGTTGTTCTTGAAGATTCAGGATAATCGATTCTAACAATGTTTTCGTCTACGATAAAAGTAATACCATTTATTGAATAGTATACCGCATTGTGATTTGAGTTTTATTGTTATTTAAGTTTAAGATTAAGTTGGAATTTTAATTAATTATTTACGCATAAATGCCGAGTCCTGGATTCGAAACCCGGCCTGTAGGAAAACACGTGCGCCACCTTCTCCAAGGTGTATTTTTAGATTTTTCGGATAAATGAACAATTTTTGGCGATTTTTGGCGGTGACTCAATTAAAAATGGCGAGGGAAATTTGCTAAAGTCAATATTTACCAAGAAATCGACAATTTTATAAAGTACATTTTCTTTTATTTTTAATTAATTAACTAATAGGGCTCAATTATTGAAACTAGTTTTTTCAGAAAGTGCTATTAAAAATACGTTGATTAGTATTCTTTTAATGCATATACTGCATATTTGTGGGCTGGGGTAAGGGAGGTACAATAAGATTGTATTTTGATCTATATCCATAGGCGCGAATGAGCCCTACTCTACATAAAGCACTTGTGCATGGGTGCGATATTATAAGACAGTTTCCATTACCAATATCATAGTATGCTGAAGATGCTTGAGAATCCTGCCACAAATTGTTTAGGAAATACATGATAGAGCATGCACGTCAATGTAGCCGAAAATTGCGAATTATGGATGTATTTAATCACATGGCCTATTTGAGCGATCCAAACATTTCTCTCATTCAAATTAATGATTGCATAAAGCAGCACAAATTAAAACTAGTAGTAGACACTAATATATTTATTCAAGAATGGTGAGTTGATGTTTAATTTTTAACACTTTTTGATAAAATTATTAAAAACATAAAAAAATTACAGTACATACAACTTTTTATAAATAATTTAAGGTGACGAAATATTCCTTTAACCTGAATAATAAATAATTTTTGACTTTAGATGAATAATTTCGATTGATTTAAAAGTATTTACTTATATAACAGAGCATTGCTCGCCCATAAAGGTTTTTTTACCTCTTTTTTAACTGTAGGTGCTCTATAGAAAAATCAAACGCTGATAAAAATGCTTTTACTTTGTTCGCACGATTCCAGGACGATACATGAACGTAACGGGCTGAAATATATTTGACAAACTTTTGAAACCATTAGTTTCAAGATAAATGAGGGAAATTTAAATTAAATGAGTCAAAAGTATGTCCAAAAATTTTAGCCTGTTTTGACCATGTATTGTCCTGGAATCGTGTGGACACTGTTAAATAATATTTATCAGTATTTGACTTTTCAATGAGGGGCATTAGGTCGACAAGGAAATAAAAAAATCTTAAAAGGTAGGTAATATAAGTGTAAACATTTTCATATTAAAGTTTTTCATATTAAAGATAAATTCAATAAATCATTTACTTATATGCATAATAAATCATTTTCTTAATGACCATTTTTCTTTGAAGGGAAACTTACGAAACAGATTAGTATGAAAATGCAGGTGAAAATTGTACCGAGGAGATAGAAGAATATAGTGACTATAATGAAGAAGATAGCATATATTAAAAATAAGCGTAAAAAGTATCATTTTACAAGAAATAGTAAATCAGACAAGTTTTATATTGTTCAGAGAAAAGCGTTAATTTACCTTTTAATCTTTTAAAAAATGTTTCTGTCACGTCAGTTAATTCACAATCAATGGCATACTGTAAATATTTATGTATCTTATGTAATTATTTAATAACATTTAGCGTTTAATTGTAAAATGTTTAACAAATAAATATGTTAAAATTTAATTCGATAAATTCTAAAATAAATTCTATCAGGATTTTTTCTCAAAACAATACAATGCAAGATGCAAATTAAAAAAAAAATTATCCTGCTAGCACTTTTATAGCCTGTATTATGCTATTTTTTAACGAATTTTTTCAGTAAATTACACAGATTTGGCTCATATGCCCATATAGACCACCTTGAACCACCTTAAACATAATCCAACGATCTTTTTAATAATTTTCCTCTAATTTGTATGACTCAAACTTGTATTCTGTAAAGTTTCAGTCGGCTAGGACAATTCTAGTAAGAGCCGTTGAATTTTTTAATGATTTTTTAAAAATCTCCCACTGTGTGAAGCCGTATAGATATTCTACGTAGCTGAACAAAGTGGTGGACTGACTATCCCGAGTGTATTTATTTGACATAACCCTTAATTTTCATTTAAATTTTTGATGTAGTTTTATGTAAGAGGGGCTCTTTCGTTTGTAGATTCATTTGTGAGTTCCTTGTTATCTTCTGATTTGATTTGTTCATTTGACTTATCCCAGGTTGATGTTCATAACTACCCACATTATTCCAAGTCGGTATATAGGTTTGATAGGATAATCAGTTATATCGATTTGTTTCTTAACATTGTTTTTTAAGATCTGACACATGTTAGAGTCCGTTGACGTGATTAATATTAATCTTTGTGTTAAATCTATTATTACTAGATAAGCAATTTATGCATTTAGATACCTGATTAGTACACGTTAGTGTATCATGTTTTTCAGCACAGTTCAGGCATTACCAGTTCATTTCTGCATTTCATTCCATAGTGGCCAAACCTTTGACAGTTAAAACTTGGTTTTGTATTAATGAAATCTAAGACTTTACAGTTTTGATAACTTATAAAGATTCTGTTGTTATTCTCCCTAATGTACTTGTATATTTCTGTCTGTACTTCTGCAATAACTGTGTCAATGTTTCTTTCTTGTTTTTTTCTTGTTTTTTTCTTGTTCTTGTTCATGTACATGTGTAGTACCTGCTTCAATTATTTTAGCGTACATTTCTTGTCTAACCCAACTACTTTTATCTTTAGTTTAGACAACTGTTCAATTTCCACTTTGCACGTTTCAGCTAATTTACTGCTTAATATTTTTTCAACGGCAACCACACTCTCAGTATTTATGTAGCTTATAAACATTTCATTATCATTTTTCATAATAATTTGTTTAGCTTGAATTGTTTTGTCTTTAATTATGTAGTCTGCACCTTTCTTTTATGTTTGTTTTATCATAATTGTTTTTCTTTCTAATTATTTTTTTGGGTACTCTTTTCAGCAGTGGTTTGGCAGCTGTGATTATATCAGCAAAAGTTGGTTCTGTGGTCTGATTGTGACTGTTGAATGCTTCATTTTTCTGTTTCGTATTTAGTTGCTAGTTCCATTAATACTTCGTTCTTCTCCTGCATTTCTTTATTTAATTGTCACAACAATACATTTTCTTTTTTCATAAGCTCTAATTCACGGAATATCGTATCAAGAATTGTCTTACTTTCTTCTTGTATCTCTGCTAATATACTACCTTTTATTTTAGCAATAATCGTTTTAGCAAAACCATTAAGTGATTTGTCATCGTGGCTATAAAATAAAGATTATCACAAAACACTACTTACCATTGCATCATACTCATACCTACAGTATAGCCAGTGGCCACTGATTGTTACTGATGGTTAGTGGTGGAACAGTACAGCTCCAGTATAGTCATTGATAAGTAGTGTTTTGTGATAATCTTTATTATAATAAATAATAATAATAATATACAATGTAATCTAAGAAGGCATTGCTAACATTATAATCTATGAAAAATAGAAAATCATATTATCTAATAATTGTGATTATAAAAAAAATATTTGTCAAAGACTATGAAAGATTCACAAGCACTATTCTTATAAGGTTATTTTTTATGTTACTAAATACGTGCATACCATGGTGCTTCGATGAGACTTTTGAACTTTTGAATAAGAAAAAATGACTGAAATGGCCAAAGATGTTGACAATTTACTGCTGAGCGGTGGAACGATTTTCCAGCACAACTCCAGTAGCTATACTGCCAACCTCATGACTGAAAATTTCAATTCGCGCTACTGCTGCACGTACTGAATATTTGATCAGAACACAAGCAAAGATATTCTTTATATATTTCCCACCCGGTATTTCTTGAAAATCACTTTGATGCTAAACACTTTCACATATAATGCACAGGATTATTCCAACTTCTTTTTCTACACAAAAATTCCGATCAAAAATCTAAAATATAAAATTATGCACTTTTTTTCTGGTCATCAATCAAAAGTCGTTTTAGCCGGCTTCACTTTTCTTTTTTCTCTTTTTTAAGATATGAGATGAGATAATTTTACCTTAAATTACTTTATTGAACAATGCTCCTGCCTGGCGTCATCTAGTTCTATTGCTCACTATGAGAGGTCAGGGCAAGTGTATTACATCCCAATACTAATCTTTATATCTGATTTTGAATACATATGATTGACTAATTTTATTAGAAAATACGCTTCTACATGCTTCCAAATTTCCTTGGAAATTTACGTATATACATGAAAATGTACATATTTATGTAAAGAAACATTTTTCATTTTTAAAACTGTAAAAAAAATTGATCAGTCAATCTGTTGAAAAAAATAGCTTATCGAAACAAAAATACAGTTTCAAATGATGCTATTTGTTGTCATTAATCGGAAGAAAAAATATTATCATTTTCTGAATATATTTATCATGAAAAATACCTAATTTGTTGAGTTCTAAATAGTTATAATCTTGAAACCATACAGATGTTCAAAATGGTGGCCATTGTATACAAAATTTTGCTTTTTTATAAATGAAGTGTAATTAAAACACAAATTCTCATGTATTATGATATCTACAAGGCTACCCATTTTAACAATTTTGAAGTATTTAAGGGGGTATAAGTATTTAAAACTTGATAAATTATATCATTTTTGTGATCAACATATTCAAAAAATGATGTTATTTTTCATATGAATTTATGACATAATATAGACAAGATAATATCATTTAATAACATCATAATTCTCAAAAGCGTATATCTCATCTCCACCTGAATGAAAATTGAAATCATATGTTTTAGTTATATTACAGTATGCTGCTGTAGACTTTTGTGTGATACCGTACATTGACATACATTTGCGTACATTTTGGTTAAGATTCAAACATTATGTATAGCTTTGTAAAGAAAGTTATAAAACATACACAGAGGTACACAGATATAGGGAAACATATGAAAATGTTGCATACTAAGAAAGATAAGGATAGTTGTAAGATAGATTTTAAGTAGTTATAAATTAAAATAATTAAAAAGATGTAATAAATTCAACTTTTTATATATCTGGTGTATATTAATTGAAGGAATTGTAAAAAAGAGATTCTTCTTCTCTCCTATTATAAAAAAGAAATGATCTACTGTGTAGCACCATATTTCTGATCATAGAATAGGATTGGTTATCACAAACCTACAGGTGAATCAGCTGTTAAAATAGTAATAGGAACTGTCTATATATTTTCTGGATATTCACACTAAATATGTTTAATTATGAAATAATATAAATATAGAATATGTATAAAATAATATAATATAAAAAATGCTATGACAATATAATACAGAATTGCAAAGATTAAACAAAATTGAAAATGTTTGAATTATATACTTATTAGCTTCAGTAACATTGCAATGCATGTTCTAATTAAAGATCCTAGAGTATATGGCTATAGATATACAGTGAACAAGGATATCATTTGTATGGCAAGAAAATTGATAGCATGACAACGAGGCAATATATATATATATATATATATATATATATATATATATATATATATATATATATATATATATATATATATATATATATATATATATATATATTACTTCCGCAAACAAAGTGTATATCAAACAACATCATATATTTTGTTCAAGATACAGCAGTTTTTTTTAAAAGCATGTTGCAAAGGGAACCTATAGTGATATACTCAAGGATCCTTAAAGTTTATAAAAGCGTACATTCTGAAACATTAAAATACTGCTAATCTATATAAAACATGATCATCTATAACTGATGTAAGTGTATTATTAGTCTGCAATCTCACAACAAAATTATCTTTTTCATAACATCTAAAATTAATATTAGTTGTTGAGATATTGTAACTTACAATTACATAGTTAGATATACAATTACTTTTTATTGTGATAGTAACAGTATTTTCATAATAAAAGATACATACGT
Source organism: Muscidifurax raptorellus (assembly GCA_020010945.3). Lineage (NCBI taxonomy): Eukaryota > Metazoa > Arthropoda > Insecta > Hymenoptera > Pteromalidae > Muscidifurax > Muscidifurax raptorellus. The sequence continues at coordinate 1,912,295 of JAHUUD020000016.1, read as the reverse complement.
GTTGAATATAATTAAATAATAATAAGCAAATGATGTCAACAGCACAATATCAATGAGTTAGCTTTCCAGAAGTCAACAATCAACAATATAACTTTAACGTTAAAACTGTCAGTCCCGCCATTTACTATACCTACGATACTGTCTTACGAACCCTATTTACACCGGGCACGTTTCAGCCTGCAAAGTTTGGAATTTCGAAATAAAAAAAATCATATCTGATAGATCTTAATTAGCCCTTTCGATCTATATTAATTGATTTATAAGCCCCTTTTTCGTTTTCCCAGGAAAAATCGAAATACGATTTTCCATTTTTATGCATTTCAAATACCCATATCTCTTAAAAAAATGGGTTTATTATACTCTACTAAGCTTAGAAAAATTGCCCTTCAGCTAATTTAATTTGCCCACGTGTCAATTATTATAAATATTCGGTAATTTATATATAAAAAATAAAAAACCGTAATAGTATTTCTAAGCCAATTATTTGCGCATTGCCCATGCGCGGCAGAATTAAGGTGGTACTTACAACAAAAGCGTGCTGCACATGGTGCTGCATATAAGTACCTAATGCAAGGCATTTAAAATATAAAGTTATTTATCTTAACAAAAAAATGAAACTGATTAAAATAATATTTCAACCTAAGTTAAAGTGTTTTTATAATTGTTCCGTTTTCGGTATATTGTGGTATAGAGTATTGAGTTGAACGTTACTCGACAATGAAAAGTGAAACATTATTTTGTTTACGTCGAATATAACCTCACTACTTCACTTAACAGAGAAGAACTGCATGACTGCATCAGTATTTAATTGGATTAACAGGAAAATGTACGAGTTTTTCCAAAAAGATGGTTTCGATTACTTTACAGACATGATGCCAGCTCTACATAATTATATCACTATACATACGCCAGTATTTTTACCAAACGAAAATCATATCTTAGCAATGTTCAACATGTGCAAGGCTTTGTTGGTTGGTGACGCAAGGGAAGATCCCAAATGTCATGCAACAAAATTTCTGGAAGTAATAATTTTTCAGTGTTAGAACTCGTTATAATTATTAGAATGATTAACACGCGAGGTCAAAACTTCAGAATTAAGGACAATGTGTCTTCAAGTTGTTATCACTGTATTGTATTACAATCAGACTTTGTGCCTCGAAACCATGGACATAGACTGCAAAGTACTTTAGGACAGTCATCAGAGCCGATTGTATCACATTTTATTAAAAAATCGATTCACGACACCGATTGCTTCCTAGGGTAAATGATCTTTTACGATTGCAAAAATTTGTTTAATGTAAGGGTCAATTTTTGATAAATTTTTGTATTTATTATTTTTAGACTTCACGACAGGAAACTTTCTGTTCAACAAATCATTCCATCTTTGATACTTCTTTGAGAATGAGGATAACGAGGAATTTTTTTCAGACATTCAGAGGACTGATACAACGTGGTATAGTGTATTAACTATAATCATCTAATACCAAAGCAAAAGACATCATTATTGGAAATTATAGTGTTAGCAGATCAACATAGAATAGTTTTAGAGAGTAAGCGAATTGAGCAAAGTGGAGGTTATTTTTTTTTTAATTAATTTCATGTCTTTTACTGTGTTACTACATCACAGACTGTACCCACTTTGTTTAATTTTGATGGTACGCCTTTAGGCCGATAAAAATATAAACGTTTTTTGTTATGTAAATAAAAAAGCTGTATAATGAGCGAATCGTAGCATGCGAATGCAACATGACCACCTCCAAAACAATTAAGCATTTCCTACACCACAATATACCGAAAACGGAACAATTATAAAAACACTTCAACTTAGGTTGAAATATTATTTTAATCAGTTTCATTTTTTTGTTAAGATAAATAACTTTATATTTTAAATGCCTTGCATTAGGTACTTATATGCAGCACCATGTGCAGCACGCTTTTGTTGTAAGTACCACCTTAATTCTGCCGCGCATGGGCAATGCGCAAATAATTGGCTTAGAAATACTATTACGGTTTTTTATTTTTTATATATAAATTACCGAATATTTATAATAATTGACACGCGGGAAAATTAAATTAGCTGAAGGGCAATTTTTCTAAGCTTAGTAGAGTATAATAAACCCATTTTTTTAAGAGATATGGGTATTTGAAATGCATAAAAATGGAAAATCGTATTTCGATTTTTCCTGGGAAAACGAAAAAGGGGCTTATAAATCAATTAATATAGATCGAAAGGGCTAATTAAGATCTATCAGATATGATTTTTTTTATTTCGAAATTCCAAACTTTGCAGGCCGAAACGTGCCCGGTATACCACTGTAATCTGTAATATAATAATGCTGTACCTATATATTATATGGGGATTTCCACAGAAGTTTTAATGTTAGTCAAAATAAGTTTTTTTTTTTAATTTGCGAGCACATTATTATCCTTCGGTACATATGTTCATGTACCCACAAACAATGCTAATCCAGCCGCGTAATTCATTTATAGTCAACGGCGCAAAGGTGAGAGGGTTAACAATAAAAAAGCATGAAAGACCTTTGCGCGTTCCGCGTAAATACCTAGATGAAGGACACGCTGTGTTGACTGTCGAACGGTCTGCGCACATGTGCCTGTATTGTTGTATGATATCTGATACCTATACTTTTCGTAAGCTGTTGTTTTTGAAATAATCTTACGAATGTATCTCAATGAATTTGGAGTAAGAATTTGCTTATTTTAAGTAAATAGTCATTATACTCCCGCAGTTTACGAACTCGATGTTTTGTTTATAATTTTGCTCAGTATACTTAGAATTGATATATTTGTGATCTTCATAAAATTTGAAATTTATATTCTTGAACACATTTTTAGTGCTCTCAGATATTTATTTATCATTTTCTAAATCGCTAGAAAATTTCATTTTTTTAACGTATTTTTTGTTTTTTTTTCATTTTTTTTGTATTTTTTAGTATTATTAATAAATCAAGAAATGTCTAACTATTTTTGAATTCGAAATAGGTTTTCGTAAAATAGTAGAAGGTACATTGTAAGTGCCATCTTAATCTGTTGCCGTTCACGAAAAATTATTAATTAACAAAAATTGTGACATATCAATCTATTCTATGAATATATTATTACATAAATATATTATAATTGGGCTATTTAATATTGATGAGACTAAATCAATGCATCATCCAAGTTTCAGATTGATCGCGTAAGTCAGTCTTGAGATATTGCTGGAAAACCCTTTAATTCTATTAATAGCAAAAAAATACACTTTGAATTTCGAATGAAGTTAAGGCTCTAAAACTTAAAATATAGATTCCTTATTAACGCGAATATATTTTTCGTAAGTTAAAACAGCCAAGAAAACGATTACAACCATAATTAGACCTCCAAGTATGATATTGTTCGTGTGCTACTTAAAAAACTGTTTTTTTTACACGAGTTACGTTTCAAAAATTAATCTTTCAATTGCTCCCATATTAAGGGTATTTATAGCACATGAATCTACCTTCGGTACAAATGTTCATTTTGATATGAACCATGAACCTACCGAGTTATTTTAAGATTTAAAAAGATGGCGCGCATTTTTATAAGATAACTTTTTGAAAATAAAAAAAACGCAAAAATGCACTTACACACATACAGCGCTAGACCATTTTTTTTTCAAGAATCGCACACGAATTTCCTTTTAGGTGAAGTTGTATAATAATAAAAGCTCACTATTTAACGTGAAAGAAAATCGATATCTGTCACGGCGTCCGAGAAAACCTGTTAAAAATAGACAAGTTTACTCAACTTACACAACAAATGTACAGATTTCAGTCTATTTAGCTATTGAGAATCACTTTAAATTAGCCCCTACGAGGTAGCAACTTTATAGACATCTATATTTCATACTATTACATGAACTTAAGGTTTATTCGACGTAATATTGTAATTGTAAATAAGATTTTTATCCACTTACACTGTAGTTTAAAAGTTCTGTGGAAATCCCCATATACTGCCGACATAAAGATTGTTCCCACGTTGCGCGATACCTACATAATGTTGTACAGTGTAAATGGGGCTAAAAACGTTGGTAAAGCACCGGACTCGCTTTACAACTGAGATACATAAATTTTTTTATTGGTTTTGCATACGTGGTTTAATCGTCTGGGGCGATTGAATTGAATTGTTTATTTACCTAAGAGTAGGCAATATCTATGTACTTATGTGATTTTTTGAATTCCGCGCGTCACCGACAGTTAGCCGGTCAGAGGTTAGCTCGAGCGCCACCTGCAACCAACTTCGGATGCTTCTGATATCACGATTCACAGAACAGTTGAATGTCGAAACGACAACTGCCATTGTGGACGCTGTTCTTGTCAGTGCAGGCAAAGCTTTTCAACGCCAGTAGGTATTCCTTTCGTGTTTTTTTTCATGCGTGTTTAAGAAAAATGTGTGAAAATCAAACGGCACCCAGTGTACCCACTAAGGGTAAAAGGTTTACCTCCTTCCAAGTTTTTAAAACATTTATGGACGAGTACGAGCAAAGCATTGGAAAAATTTTTCGATCTGAACATGGAAGAAGGATTAATGACGAGGTGATCGAATATTACTCGTTTAATTACGTGTGCAGATGTAGCGGCACTTACATTCCTAAAAGTAGGAAAAGTATGAAGTGTGAATGTCCCGCTATACTGAGAGTGAAAAAGATTACGGAAACCGGCGTAAATTACTTAGGAATTGATCATTGTAACTTAGAGCACAACGAAGCATGCAACAAGAAAAAAGGTAAGTGTTAGCACAATAAGTACTCTGTTTAATTTAATAATGTTGGTTTGTATTCTCTAAATAGTATTAGATTCAATTAGGTAATTTTTTTTATGTGTAGGTAATACCGCTGATCCGAACTTTTAGCTTCGAATCGCAAATGGTGTTTTGTGTACGCGATTTGTACTTTTCGCGCACGCTTCGTACGCCCCCTAGTAGTGAATATGTTTACTGTGATTGGCATTTCATATAAAAATATAGGCATATGCAGTGTCATTACCTTCGACGATGGTCGAAGGTAATGACACGTATTCGGTATTTATCATTCGTTTGTAACGGTTGTGATTGAATATAATAAAGTTAAATAATATAATATTATGATTTAATATATATACAAAACATTTATTCATCTTTGTATAATATGATTATTTATTTTCCAGTAACTTTTACTTCTGCGACAAAGAAGAGTCGAGCAGAGAATAAACTCAAAATTGGAACAGAAAGCCATCAAAACAAGCAAGTCCAGCCAAAGGGGGGATTGCCAAATACTTTAGTTGAAGAACCAAGTGGCAAGTGTAAGTGTGATAGTAAATTGTTGCGAATTGCATTTAAAAATTAAAAAAAATACACGTGTATTTCATAAGTCTCTTGTAACCATTGAAACTCTATTTGATTGTCAGAGTAAACTAATACATTGAATTACTGCATGTGCAGAAAATTTATGAATAACCGTTTTCCTTTTTATAACATGCTTTATTTATTTTCCAACTGATTTTGTACCCGCCAATACAGCGAATATATTAAATAAGTTGGACATATCTGAAAGTGAAGAGAAGAATGTCGAAGTTACGAGCAGTATGGTTTCAGCATCGTCTGTCAATGACTTGGCAATCCCTTCAGCTGGAGAAACATGTGTCAAAGAGGACAATGTCGAACTTGCGATTAGTATGGCTACACTATCATCTGTTGATGATTTGGCAAATCCGTCAGCTGGAGAAAGACGTGGTAAAGAGAAGAATATTAAAGTTGCGAGCAGTATGGCTGCAGCGTCATTTGACAATGACTTGGCAAACCCATCAGCTGGAGAAAGATATAGTGAAGAGAAGAATGTTAAAGTTTCAAGCAATGTAGCTGCAGCATCCTGTAACGATGACTTGGAAAATTCTTCAGTTGAAGAAGCAAGTGGTAAGATTCATAGTGAATTGTTGTTGATTGCCCATAAAATTTGAAACATGATTGTTGTGATACAATGATTCTATACCTATGTTGGAATTGATGATTCAATAAACGATCAACCAGTAAGCTACTGCGAAGCAAATATTATTACCGCAACGCACGATATATATGAAGGTCCCTTTTCTACATAATTAAAAAAGTCAGATTATCTTTTATAATTATAAAATAATTTTTACTTATTATTCAGTATACTTGTTCATATTGAATTTGTTTTAATAATCTTGTAGGTTTTTGTGTATAATTAACTTTGTAAAGATATTATTGTAATTGTTACTTTTTTAGATGAACCATTATCGAAATCGATGGAAGATATCTTTGCAGAGTTTTATGGTAAATATTTATTTCTAGATAAAATAAAATATTTATTTCTAGATTAATACAAAATAAGCTTCTACTTAAATTATTATGAAATATTTGTTTGTACTCGTAGGACCTGATCATCCTTGTGTATTAGGTATATTCTTGCCGTTTTCCATCCCTTTATCATCTTTCCTTCTTTGAATACCTCATTAATGATTTCCGCTACTTCTTCCTTCCATCCCCTAGGTAATTCTTTTATAAACTCTAAGACTACCCCATCTTCTCCCTCAGCCTTATTATTCTTTATCTTTCCCCATGCTATCTCTATTTCCCCTACACTGATCCCTTCGTTTAATTCCTCAACCCCTTTCTTCCTTCCTTTCTTCCATATATATCTTCCCTTCCCTCCCTACCTACATTTTCCCTTTTCTCCTTCTCCTCTGCTCCTAGTAGGTTCTTGAAATGCTCTAGCCAATCTTTTTCTTTTATCCCTATCCCTTTTCTCTTCCTTTTTGCTCTAAATTGACCTATTGCTTCCCAGAATTCGCTCATCCTCCTACTGTCTTCTACTCTCCTCCACTTTCTTTCTTTTCCCTCCTCCTTTTTAATGTTGCTAATTTCCTTTAATTTTTCCTTCTATTCTCGAAAATTCTCCTGTTTTCTGTCCCTTTCGCTTTGACCCATCGTTTAAGGGCCTTCCACATCTTCTTTTTCTGGTCGAAAACTTTCCAGATTATTCCTATAAATCTATACCATCTATCTTGAATTCCCTCCTCTCCTTGTATGATTTTTTCCGTCTATTCTCTTACTCTTTTTGCTATCCATCTCAGCTTTTTTTCGTTTTCTTCCTCTTTTCCCTCTTTATCCTCTCCTCCTAATTTATTCCCTATCCCCTCCAATGTTATTTCTAACGGCAAGTGATCCGACTCTATTTTTTCCCTGATTATTAGTTCCTTTATTATACTTTCTTCTTCATTATCTATTTCAATTACCAGGTCGAGCACTGAGTGGTTATCGGTTCCTACATACGTTTGCTTGCCTTCCCAGTCTCCCTTTGTACATCCGTTCTTTATCACGCATCCTAACTCCTCACAGCAGTTCATTAGTTTTCGTCCTTCCACATTTATCAATTCATCACTTGATTTTCTGCTTCTCTCTCTTTCCCCCTCTTTACCTATCTGCCAGTCACCTATCCTCGCGTTAAAATCCCCTACAATTATGATCTCCTCTCCTCTATCTATCATTTCTTCAGCCATTTCTATTTCTTTCAACAATATCTCTATTTTTACATTTATATACACTATGATTATATTTAACTTTCTCTCTTCGTTTGTAATGATTCCCTTTATTATTAACCCGTACTCCCATTCTATAATATTCTCTGTTTTTATTGCTTTCTTAATTCCTACTAATAATCCCCCTCTGCCCTGCCTTTCTTATTTAGTGTTATTGTCGCTTTCGCTTTCCACGTGCAATTTCTATTTAGCTTGTTCAGCCAGTCTTTTTCTCTTTCCTTTTACAGCCATGTCTTCTGTATTGCTATAATTTCGAATTTTTCTATATATTCCTTTATCCCCCTCATTTTGTTGATCCCTGCAATATTCCATGATATCATCCTTAGCCCTTTTTTATTCTCGAAAATTCTTTACTTCTTTGCCTACTATCCTGTCCTCTTTTTCGTTCAATTCATACCATTCGTTGCCTATTTTCAATTTCTGATACCCTACTTGCCCTGTCAGTCCTCTATCTTTTTCTTCTCTTACTACTATTTCTAACCAGTTTTGTATCTCTTTTTCCCTATTCGTTAAGTCATCCTCAATCCATAAATTAATCCCTTTCAGCATCCCCCTTCTCTTCATTATCTCTATTTTGTTTTCCATCGATTCTAGATCTACCACTAGTCCCCCCCCCCCCCGCCGATTGCCCTAATTCTCTTTATGTATGTTGCTACTCCTAATTTTTCTTTTATAATCCCCTTAATCTCCTCTTTAAGTTTTGCCCCCGTTGTTCTAATTCTTCTTATAACTATACTATTCTTTCTACTTTTCCTTTCTGCTATCTCCAACTCCAACTCTTCTTCCCCTAGTTTATCCGGTATCATTTTCAAGTACTTTCTGTCTTCTATTCTTGCATTGTTATTCCTATCATAATTACTCTCCTCTTCCTGTCTATTATCTATCTCCTCCTCAACTACTTCCCCATTTTCATATACCTCTCTTCCCTTCCCCTTTTCTTTCCTAATATTACTTTCTACCGCCTTATTTACATTTCTCTCTTTATACTCCACCGCTGTGGTTACAATCTTATCCTCTTTTACTCTCTCTATCTCTCCCTCAAGTTTTTCTAACCTTCTCATGTCCTCCTCTCTCATCTCTCTCAGTAATTTTATTTCCCTACTCATTTCCCTTTTCCCCGCTATTTCTTTATCTAGTTGCTCTTTTATCTTACGTATCTAGCTTTCCAATCTCTCCCTGTCGTCTCTTAACCTATCTATCTTACTCATTAGCTCCTTAATTAACCTTAACTCTATCGCCGCTTCTTCTCTCGCTGTACCTGGGGTCGCTCCTGTGCCTCCCTCTGTCGTCTTTTCTACCGTACCTTCGTTTGCCTCTGCTTCTACCGCTTCTTCCTTGTTCTTCCTCTCTTCTTTCCCCTCTGTCGGTAAATTCGTTTCTTTTCCCTTTGTCCCTACTGTTGACCCCGCTCCTTCCGGTGCCTCCTTCTGCCCGTAGGCCTCGTGGATTCCTTCATCCTCCGTTACATTATCTTTATCTTTCTTCTCTTCCCTGTCTTTCATTTCGTTACTTTCATCCTTTCCCTTCTGTCTATTTTCCTTCTTTCCAAACACCGGGAAGTGCTCTAATTTTCTATTTTTCCCAAAAACCATGTCATATTCGCAGCTTCCCGTTTCTGGGTATCTCCTCATTTGTATTATCTGCTCTTTGTCTTCTCTTATCGGTCTCCCTCTTCTCTTTTTCTGCACTGTTTCCTCAGGCTCCTGCCCACTGGCGTCGATTCTCCGCGTCTCTTCCGCCATCTTTCCTGTTTCTAATACCACTTTTCTTGCCTTGCTTCCCTTTTGCTTTTTTTCCTTTTCGCTGGCTTCTCTCTACGAAGTTTTCCACACCTTTTCTTTCTCACCTCTTCCTGTAACTTTTCTTGCCTTTTTTCTCTTTTCCACTCTCTTTTTCTCCTTTATTCTCTGATTTTCTCGGGAGCTCATTCACACGCGTGTGCTCTCTAGCGCGACTCCCACCGACCTCCATGTATATGTTTGCATAAAATCATATATCGCAGATATATAATTATATATAATCATGATATAATCATAGATAGTGATGTATAACGTTTGTCTCTATAGAATTTTTAATATTCCTACATAATCATGTGTGATTATGTCTACGCATACTAATTTATAGTCATATATAATCATAAATAAGTTTACACATAGTGGTCGTTGATTGAAAATAAGTCCTTATAATGATTGTAAATAAGAACATATATTTAAAAATGACAAAATAAATCAGATATAATACACACACACACACGCGCGCGCGAACATATATACACGCGCACGCACACACGCACGCACGCACGCACACACACACATATTGGTGGAATGACAAGATGAAACAAGTGCGCAGCGTTTGCCATCGAAGATTGGAACAACGGGCAAGGAGGAAATTCTACCGAACCGGTAGAGGAATGGATACGGTGGAGAACTGCACCGAAAAAATCAAGGAAACTAAGCGCAACCTTAAAAGGTGTATAAGAGAGAGTAAACAAAGATGTCTAAGAGAGCTACAAGATGAGGTTAATGAAAACCTTTGGGGCTGACCTTATAAAATTGTCATGAAGAAGATTAAGGGAAGTTACATACCCACAGCAAAGTACCCAGAGATACTAAGCAAGGTGGCTAGAATTACCAGAAGGAGCAATGATCGTAGGATTCGAAGATGACATAGCTTTGGTGGTGGTTGCAAAAGAGAAAGAAGAGGTAGCTGAAATTGCTAGTGAAGCTATCGTTAAAATACAGAAGTGGCTAAATAATGCGGATCTAGAGCTTGCAGGCCATAAAACGGAGGCAATCCTAATATCTAGCAGAAAAAAGACGGAGACAATCACCTTGAGAATAGGCGGTCATGAAATTACTTCTAAACCGACTATTAAATATTTAGATATAACATTAGACGCAAAGCTGACCTGTAAACAGCACTCGCAAGCAGCAGGAGAGAAAGCCGCAAAAACTTCCGCAGTGCTGGCGCGGCTGATGCAAATGTAGGTGGTCCCACACAGAATCGCAGAACAATACTGGGAAGCGTTAATATATCAATCATGTTGTACGGAGCCCCGATATGGGCAGACGCTATGCTAGTGAAGGCATATGGACGAAAGCTCTCTTCAGTGCACAGGTAAAATGCACTTAGGGTCGCGTCTGTTTACCGTACGGTATCGGACGATGCGGTCTGCGTCATTGCAGGTCTCCCGCCAATAGACCTATTAGCAAGGCAAAACCAAGATATAAATTTGGGATGCCGCTAGGAAAGTAACAATGATGGAGTGGCAAAAGCGATGGGACTCTAGTAGTAAGGGACGGGGACACACCGCCTCATACCAAGTGTAGAAGACTGGACCAAAAGAAGACATGGGGAAGTAAAGTTCTATCTAACACAGTTTCTGAGTGGACATGGATGCTACCGGGCGTATCTGCACCGATTTAAATTGGAGGATTGCCTGGATTGCCCGACGTGCTTGAATGCAATCGAGGACGCCGAACATGTATTCAGTGAATGTCCACGCTATTAACAGTTACGAGAAGAACTTTATGGTAAGAAGTCTATTATGGTAGCTATGATAACTTCGGCTGACGGATGGAGCGCAATAAACAATTTTGCTGCAGACATCCTTAAGAAGGCCCGAAAGGATAAAGAAAAAAGAAGAAGACGTGAGATGCTGCAAGAAACAGGCGATGGGGCGATGCGGTAAGAAGTAGATGGCAGACGTCAAAGAAGATTTATGACGAACGGCTGTTCAAGTGACAGGAACAGAGAAAAACGTGATGACGACCACATCAATAGACGAGGGTGGTAGCCCAAAGTCCCCCCGCGAAGCAATACTCAAACGGTATTACCGTTGGGGGGGGGGGGACTTATTGGAGAAAGAGCCAAGTCCAAGTGGGTGAGAGTCCCATACAGGTAGTACCAGTCGGTGCCATATCCTCCATAATGGATTTGCCGTTAAACTCTCACTCTATAAAGAAAAAAAAACAAAACACGTTTTAATAACACGTTTAAAAAAATTTTAATCGTTAATTAGACGAATTTTAATTAACGATTAAATCTTAATCGCTAATAGAAAAAAAATTTAATTAACGATTAAATTTTAATCGCCAATTGAACAAATTTTAATTAACGATTAAATTTTTATTTATTAATTGTTAATGGTCTAATTACTATCTCTGAAACTCTGACGCCGACCTTTAATCTTCTACATTATATTAAAATCTTTATGCAATTTTTACTGTAAAGAACCGTTTATTTTGTAAAAATATTTTCTAGAAATACATTTTTTTATAACAACTGTAATTTTAGTACAACACACATACATTTACCAGAAAAATGTATTTTTTTAATTATTGATTTTTTATTTTATCCTATCTAATAAAAGTGATGGTCATATTTGAGCACGTCATTTTGTCGTTGCATTAACGTAATTATTAAGTAGTGCATTAAATATTAGTCATGGTAATTATATCAGAGTAATAAGTATTAAATTACCGAAGAAAAAAAACGTTTACGTATAAAATTATAACTTTTTGTAACGTTTAGATAGTTATTTTCACCGAATGTTAATGTGACGCATTAAATATTCTCACGCATTAATTCGGATTACTTTGTTCTAGCATATATGCTATTAATATTATATTATATGTATGATATATATATATATATATATATATATATATATATATATATATATATATATATATATATATATTAGTTATGTAAGTATGAATGTACCATACTACGTCGGCGCGGGAAGGCCAGTAGAGGACTCTCAATTAGAGGGAAATTAGACTCCCTGGTCAGAGTACGACGAGGATCGACGCGATAAGAGAAAGTAGGAATTAATTTCTATTTTGTTTATGCGCGATCGACTGGCGAGGCATTTGGCCCCAGTCGTTGATCCGTAAGAATTTGCGGCCTTCTCGCGACGAGAATACGCGCAACACGGACGACAGATTTCTTACTGAATAAACGCCTTTTTATTAGAATCGGTAGTGTGTTCATTTGATTGTCGTCCCGATCCCTCTTCCTATTCAAACCGCCGAATACCGCCGCCTCCGCGGGCACTACACAGGAGTGTAGTGCATACTGAGCACCGGAGCATCGTCGCAGGTAGGCGACCACACGAGCGAGTATAGCATCTCGCAAAAGCAAAATGCAGGAGAACTTTGCATTTGTACGGGGTACATGGGCAGTTAGCCGCCTAGAAACCACCCCGTTACAACTGGCGCCCAACGTGGGGCACGAACCCACGACCCTGAGATTAAGAGTCTCATGCTCTACCGACTGAGCTAGCCGGGCAGGAGGATGCAAAAAATGTTGCAGACAGACGTAGGAAGGACGATGAGCAGCTGGATCACAGGTCACTTCCGACTCACGCTAGAGGAACGGCTGAAATAATTGTACAGCGAGTGCGAGGTCAGGCAGCGATACAGACGGCAAACAGGAAAGAAACAACGGAATCTGGCAAGGATGAGCTAGATGACGCTGTAAGATTCTGACACGCCGTGTGGAGGCAACAGACGCCAGGATAGACCTGCTAGCTAGCAGATGATGGGTAGCGCCGCGTCGAGCACAAGAGTGGAGCAAACTCCAGCCCCTCCGAAGCCAACGCGCAAGACGCAAGGTGGTTTACCCCCGCCAAGGGTCGACTGCCAAGATACGTATAGTATCTTTGGAAATGAGGACATGGCCAGCCCAGTAACATGACGACGTTGCCGGCAAGGGGCGTTAGACGTCAACCCCTGGTAGGTGTTGGGGGGGAGCAGAAACACTACAGGCGAGACGAGTAGCGTACCTGGTAGTAGAAGCACTACCAGTGATATGACGTCCTCTCACAATTCGTCTAGAGCGGCCGGTAGTGTATTCGGAAAGTGGCCAGTCCGATTCAACGGCGATGCCAGCATGAGCATCGAGCACTTCATTCAGAAGATGGAGGGAGTGCAGAGGTTGAATGACCTCACAGAAGAACAGATGCTAGCTGCACTCCAGGAGGTATACACCGGTTATGCCTATGAGTGGTTGTTAAACCGAGTTGATGAAACGGGAGGGTGGAATAGCTGGCAAGAGTTTTGCACGTGTGCCAAGGCGGGGTTCGGCAAAACGCAGGGATACCAGCAGAGGCTTCAAGCAGAGGCACAAGCACGCACACAGGGACCAAATAAGTCTATACGCGTGTATATCAAAAGCCTGCAATGTAGTATGCGCAGGATGGTGCTGAAGTCTAGTGTATCACAGCAGCTTCATGTGATATACCACAACATGCTGCCTGCTATAAAGAGAACTCTGCAGCGAAAAGACTACAGCACTGTGGAACAAATTCTAGAAGCAGCTGCTGAGATAGAAGCCACCATCGAGAGCGAGTCGGTATATAGACCCCCTCCACCTCCCGCAGCCTCACTGTTGCCAGAATTGGCTTATAAGCCAGATCTCTGTCCTCATAGCTCCAAGGCCAAGGTAGCGGCTTTGGGAGCAGAGGTAACGGGGGAAGAGCCGCTGAACCTAGCAGCGATAAATCGCCTGCTCGACGAGCGATTTAAGAAAGCTTTTCATAATAAGTTCCCGACAAGGTCACCACAGCCGCGAAAGACTTACCGCAGTGCCAGCAGAGGGCGTAATAGAAGTCCAAAGAAAAAGGACAAGGAGAGTAGCCCACCGCGGAAGGAAAGTCCGAGGTCGGCAAATAAGTCGAGAAGCCCCAGTGCGCCAATGGACAGACTTTAACGATTGTGGGTACAGTAGACCTGCCATTTGAAGTTGAGAGAGTCCAGAGAGAAGTAACTGTAGCAATAATGCCAGATGCAGTCGAGAGCTGCCTAGTCGGAGCAAACTTCGGCAGACTCTTCGATGCAGTACACGATCCAAACGAGGGAGTGTTATACTTGAAGCGCGAAAAGAAAATAGCACAGCTTCAACTGGTAACGCTCGGAGTTACAGGCGTCCTCAATATAGCTGCAGTAGGTTTAGCGAGGATTATGGAGGACGAACGCGCTAAACTGAACAGACTTTTGGCTAGGATGAAACCAGCCCAGCCGAATGCGCTTGGTCGCACTCAGCTGATTGAGCATGACATCGACATTGGTACTGCTAGACCCATAAAGCAGAAATATTACCCGGTGTCGAGGATGATGGAAGGGGAAATGCACCGCCAGGTACATGAGTTGCTGGAGGCGGGCATTATTGAACGAGCGACAAGTGGTTGGTCTTGCCCCGTGGTTTTGGTGCGCAAAGCGAATGGGAAGTTTCGTTTTTGCGTTGACTTTCGGAAAGTTAATGCGCTATCAAAAGCTGATGCTTATCCTTTGCCTAACATTGATGATATACTGCGTAAACTGCAGGAAGCGATGTATATTTCGACACTGGATCTCAGTAATGCGTATCATCAGATACCGCTCAAGAAGGAAGCGAGACCAATCACGGCGGTAACGATGCAAGGTCTGGGATGGTTCCAATTTAAGCGCATGCTTTTTGGTTTAGCCTACGCAGAAGCGTCATTCCAGAGACTAATCGATGAAGTTGTCGGACCAGAACTTCAGCCATACGCTTATTCATACCTCGATGACATAATTGTGGTCACAGAGACGTTCGAGGAACATATCAAGTACCTAGGAAAGGTTTTGACAAGGGTGAAAGAGGCAGGCCTAATAATCAACCAAGAGAAAATTGTCTTTTGCCAAGGTGAGGTCAAGAACCTAGGCGTTCTAGTCAATCATGACGGGTTTCGGTCTGATCCAGGTAAGATAGCCCCGGTAGTGTACTATCCGGCACCGAAAAACTTGAAACAGCTAAGGCGATTCTTAGGGATTGCATCAAGGTATCGCAAGTTTTTAAAAGACTTTGCGAGCATCGCTTAACCTCTTTTTGCACTGACCAAGAAGGGAAGGAAGTGTGAGTGGAGTGAAGCACAACAAGATGCTTTCACAAAGATTAAAGCGCTGATGGCGTCAGCGACAATCTTACATTGACCAGACTTCAACGGACAGTTCGTCGTGCAAACAGATGCTAGCGATACCGGCTTACGCGCCGTATTGATGCAAATCGTAGACGGCGAAGAAAGAGTGTTAGAGGTTGCTAGCCGTACCCTCTTCCCGGCTGAACGTAACTACTCTAACTGAGCGGGAATGCCTAGCTGTGATATGGGCGATAAGGAAGTTTAGACCTTATATCGAAGGATATGAGTTTAAAGTTATAACTGACCATAGCAATTTGCGCTGGCTATGTAACCTTCGAAATCCAATTGGCAGATTAGCCCGTTGGGCTTTGGAAATGCAAGGACATAGTTATACAGTGGATCATAGGAAGGGCTCACTGAACGCCGTACCAGATGCCTTATCAAGGATGTACGAAAAGCGCGGTACCAATTTCTGTGGTCAAATGGGCCAATGAGACTCAGGATGAGTGGTATCAGGAAAGAGTCAGGAAGGTACAAACCAGACCGCAAGAAGTACCTCGATTCAAACTTCATGGGGGACAATTGTATACTTATCGCCCAGACAGAAACTCGCCACCCTCGATTGAAGACGTACGCTCGAGTAGCCATATACTATTACTGGCCGAAAATGTATAGCGCCGTCGAGCAATATGTACTACAGTGCATAGTCTGCCAACAGACTAAGGTTGAACAGCGTCCTCCAGCCGGACTTATGGGACGTAGGGTCATCACGAGGCCATGGCAAATGGTGGCTAGTGATATGATGGGTCCGAAACCAAAAACGGCGCATGTAAAGAATATATCCTCGTATTCGAAGATCTGTTTACGCGATGGGTTGAGTGTATTCCCGTAAAGCGAGCAAACGGTCCTACCATAGTAAAACACCTAGAGGAAAGGATAGTTTTGAGGTATGGCGCTCCAGAAGTATTTCTCTCAGATAACGGCACGGAGTTTAAAAACCATGTCGTAGACAGATATCTGGAGTCGATTGG
The DNA here is from genome assembly GCA_020010945.3 of Muscidifurax raptorellus. NCBI lineage: Eukaryota > Metazoa > Arthropoda > Insecta > Hymenoptera > Pteromalidae > Muscidifurax > Muscidifurax raptorellus. Next base: position 1,895,811 of record JAHUUD020000016.1, on the reverse strand, counting down.
TATCAAACATGAAACAACGCCGGTGTACCATCCTCAAGCTAATCCAGTGGAGCGAGTCAATAAGACGGTAACCAGTAGGATACGAGCGCTCATAGACGAAAACCATTCCAAATGGGATGAGCACTTGAGCGAAATCATCTTCGGATATAACACAGTTCCGCATTCAGCTACTGGGGTTAGTCCAGCGATGATGTTATACGGCAGGCAACCACCAAACCCGTCATCTGCCAGGCGCAGCTAAGATATAGCGGCTGCAGAGGAGTTACAAAATAGTGCATACGCCGACTGGTTGAACCGCATGAAAGGGCTGAACCAAGTGCATAGGAATGCAGCTGAACGAGCCAAGCGTGAGCAAGAACAACAAGCTGGATACTATGACGCTCGACGCAGAGAGGCGGAGTTCAAAGTCGACGACTTGGTATGGAAACGCAATTATGTCCTTTCTTCCGCAGCGAATAAACGGTCAGCCAAATTCGCCCCACCATATGTTGGACCCTATAGGATTATAGATGTCTTGGGCACCAACACGTATCGTTTGAAGGACGAAGAAGGACAAGTGATAGACTTGGTCAATGACAATCAACTCAAACGATTTTATCCGGCGAGGGCAATATCTCGAGAAGAGGAGACTGTAGCAGGTAATGCAGACTGTCCTAGAGAAGTTAGAGCAGACACGCGACGGGAACTGCGATAGATCGCAGCACAGCGGTGCTCGACGTGTGAGCCCCCCTCAGTGTATCACGGAGCGTCAAGGTGACGACGTAGGAGACTCGACTCCGTCCCCTCGTAGGTTGCGCGGGCAACGCAACGCTACGCAGCAGATGTGAGGTCCATTTACAGGGCGGCCAGGAGCCAGGCCGCGCGGTAGGCCTCGGAAGGCCCAGTACGCGACTCTACCGGTGCCTGCACAGCCGCTGAACGAGGCTAGCGCGACAGGCACGGCTAAGAGAATGCCTGGTCGGCCTAAGGACTCACGTAACCGTGCTAGGTAGGCAGAATAATCTGTATTTCTGTTTCAGAATGGATTCTGGGGATTGGGACGGTGTCCTCAACAGGGTGTTCGAGGAGGCCCGCCTACCGGCGGAATCCTTCACGGACGAGGAGGTCCTCATGGACCTAGACCACCTGTCGGAGGAGGAGGGTCTGGGCGGAGGAGGTTCGGGAGGACGAGCTCCTGGTGACGTTCCCGAACGACGTGGACAACCAGCCGCCGGAGGAAGACGGTGAGGCTCCGCCGCGCCGCCTGCGATTCGCAGGCCAGCCCATCTCGGCGCGGTTGGAGTCCGCCCAGCCCGTGGACCCAGCACCATCAGCACCTGCTCTGGAGACTGCCTCAAGCGAGGTGGAGAAGGAGTGGGCCAAACTACGGCCAATGATCGAGGAGGAGATCGAGGCGAACCTGGAGGCTCGCAGGCTGGCACGAGAGGCCTTTAGGCGCTACGACAGCGCCGTGCGCCAATATGGGTCGGCCTTCCAGCAGCGCTCGAAAGCCTGGATGCGGCTGATCGAGGAGGAGAAGACGCGCTCAAGGCCGTCGATCAGTCGCGCCGTCATAGGAGACCTGAGGGCCAAACAGTGGGCCTAAAGGTAGTGCCCCATCCCGGAGCAATCGTGCGGGCGCGCGAGGAAGCTCGACGGCGGCGTGCTCAAGAGGAGCAGAGCCGCGCAACCTGGTCCCTTAAAGAAGCCGAGGCGGCTTTGGAGAAGGTCCGGGCGTGGAAAGTGCTCGCCGACAAGAACGCAGCCAGAGGTGAAGTTCGCCGAGGGGTCCGGCCAGGGGCGTGCAGGCGACCCCGGACCGATGTGCGTTCGGAGAGCACACCATAACCAAAAAAGCCTATGCGCTCTGCAGGTGGTGGCTTTACTCGGCGTGACCGGTCTGGGAATCGGGTGCACGTCTCTCCCGTAAACCGGCGGACGAAGCCGGTCGTGCGGCGCAACAGGTCCCGCACAGGGACGTGGGGACCGTCGAGGGACCAACGGGAGGAGCAACCCAGAGGGACAAAGCGGCGCCGAACCAGCCGTTCCTGTAGTAGGTCCAGGAGGAGGCGCCAGAAGTCTGGCAGTAGAGGGTCAGCTCCACCGTTGCCAGCTCGTCCGCATGGAGTGCGGATGACCTAGCGAAGCTGCTTCATTTGTGGCCACGAGAGGGTCAACCGAGCTTCGCGGTGTCCGAATTACCCTAATACGGGCGGCGCCCAGGGCGCCCCCTTTTATAAATAAATGTTACTTTGTTTATTGTTACAGATGAGGAGTTGGTTATTTGGCGCCATCCTATCATTATATTATGGTAGAACCAAACTCTGGGCATTATATTTTGGTTCTAGCGGGGGGTTGTAACGGGCGGCGAGACGCGCACGTCGGCGCGGGTAGCTGAAGCACGGGAAGGCCAGTAGAGGTCTCGCAAGTAGAAGGAAATTCGTGTCAGTTAGCTTTTGTCCGCACTTGCGATAAGTTGAGACTACGCGCGCAAAAGGTCCAAAGTGTAGAGCAGCAGCAACAGCAGCAAGGAAGCAGCAACAGCAGCATCGAAGGCCACAACACAGCAGCAGCCGCAGTAACCACTGCCACTGGTGGATCACTGCAACCGGAACACGGCAAGGTCGAGCAGGAGACTCCCTGGTCAGAGTACGACGAGGATCGACGCGATTAGAGAAAGTAGGAATTAATTTCTATTTTGTTTATGCGCGATCGACTGGGTCCGTATCCTCCAGTCTATATGTCGACTATAGCTTTGTGGTTATGGAAGACATAGTTGTCGTGTGGATCATATGTTTTATGGAATTTATCTTGTCGATTACATGCTGTGGTGGAAGATCGACGGAACGCGAACCGTGACAGTAACGACGGTCACATCGCGCGGCAATTTGAAAAACGACTCGAATATAGGTGGAAAAGAAAGAATTGAAAATGAGTTGAAAATAGCTTTAATAAGCTTTAACAACATTTTATTGTCATGAAGAATATAAATTGTTTTCATATAATTTTAAATAAAAAAGGATTCATAATAAATAACACGTGTTCAATAATATTGTATACAAAAATTAAAATTTTTATTTGCAATACAAAATTATAAATAAAGTTTTATAAATTATTGTTGAGCAACACGCTTCAAACTTATTTCCTATACATATCTTTTGAACATTGTAAATGTATGTAACTTAATTTTTAAAATCTAAAATCCGAATCAGCTTCAGGAGGTGCAACTCTAACTGTGACTAGAATCCTTGCTGCTTGATCATTGTTGATGGGACTGATTTTTTGTCCTTAAGTTGAATAGTTTGTAGAGTGAAAATTGTAAGTAATCAGCAGTCGCCTAGATCTTTATTACTGATGTGTACTGAATCTACTTTGAAAGCTAACGACATTTTTCAGAGACAGGCCAGTAGAACCAGCGCTGCTGATGGTCTCACCATCGAGGAAGACATGACCAGAAGGCTCAGGAACGTCTACAGGCTGAGCACAGGGGTTAGTATTGATTTGATATGTATTTTGTACTTGTAAGTACAAAATACACAAACTTCTAAAAAACAAACTTATTGTACTTGAAATTTAACAATTTGGTTCTTCATTTAAAATGGGCTCAGAACTACCAGAGGGAATCAGTCCCGTCAACAATGATCAAGCTGCAAGGATTTCAGTCACGGTTAGAGTTGCACCTCCTGAAGCTGATTAAGATTTTAGATTTTAAAAATTAAGCTACATACTTTTACAATGGTCAAAAGATATGTATAGGAAATAAGTTTGAAACGTGTTGCTCAACAATAATTTATAAAACTTTATTTATAATTTTGTATTACAAATAAAAATTTTAATTTTTGTATACAATATTATTGAACACGTGTTATTTATTATGAATCCTTTTTTATTTAAAATTATATGAAAACAATTTATATTCTTCATGACAATAAAATGTTGTTAAACCTTGTTAAAGCTCTTTTCAACTCTTTTTCAATTCTTTCTTTTCCGCCTATATTCGAGTCGTTTTCATATTGCCGCGCGATGTGATCGTCATTACTGTCACGGTTCGCGTTCCGTCGAATCAAAGTTAATATTGCTCATTCATTCCGTACTGATACCCACGACCTTGTGTAATTGTCTCATTTTCTCTGTGTATTAATTCGTATACTGGCTAGCCGAGCAGGTGGATGAAGTGATGTTTCGACACGAGGCGGCGTCTCAAGGTAAGGGGATCGAGGGATCCCTGGCACTCCGGTGCCTGGCGCCCAGGGCCGAGGCGGCCCGCCGCCTCGTATGTATTGAAGCGGTAGTGGGAGACGGAGGATTTTATCGGTAACGCAGTGGACAAAAAAACCCAGTGTTACCATACGCTGGGTCCACCGTTACAATATATATATTGTAACACGGCAGTCCGCTGCCAGTTACAAGCGGCCGAGTGCGCGTTCGGGCGTCTTCGTGCCGACATCGACTAGGCTCGAGCACGCGGGAGCGAGAGTAGGGAAGGTGAGCGACTCAACCTAACGTCGACCGCGACCGGGATCGACGCGAGCGCTGCTCGATACCTCGCCCCTTTTTGCGTCAGACAACCAGCCGAGTAAGGAGTTCTCCTTTGTTCACCGGCTAGCCCGCTACCTTATCTTTTGCACTCTTGACTGTCGGAGAATTTGGGCGACGTTTTGGTAAAGGAGTACTGCTCGCCAGACAACTGCGTTACTGTTAGTAAGGTGTAACCTTCTTGTGATAGTTAGTGTGCCGATTGCGGAGCTGCGCGAACTCGCGGGTATGTAATACGCCACGTGGCCAATATGGCGCACTATCTCCTTCCAGTATTGACCAAATTGGACAATTTTTGTTTGTTTTGCAGGTTATACTATACAGAATACGAGAAAAATATAGAAATTAAATTAGCAATTGTTGCTGACCCAGGAAAAATCGTAATATACGCAATTTTTGGAAAATTCGATATTTTCGGCTTGAAGATGCGAGATATTGCTTACATATTCAGAATATGATTGAATTAGCAATATATATATATATATATATATATATATATATATATATATATATATATATATATATATATATATATATATATTGTTAATTCAATCATATCCGGTATATAGACATTTTTGGCTTTCAGATGCGATATATTGCATATAGAATCAGAATATTGATAGAATTAGCGATAAAAATGTGTGGATACATATTTTATTTGTTTAATAATTATCATTCCCAAAATATTAAATGTTATTAATCATTTTCTTCTCCACATTATGTTAATCTTATTACGCTTATCGTCATACCATTTCTTTACTCTGAATTTAATATTTTAGTATTATAGAAAAAATTCGGAATCATCAGAATATTCTATTTCGTCAGTATAATTTTCGTCCACAATAAATACAACTTCATTTTCATATTGACCTTTTTTTAAGCTCTTCCTGAAAATAAATTATTAAAGGAAATATTATAAATCTAAGTAAATAGCTTCTTATTAAATCTAAATTTGTATCGACTTGTTTCAGTACATTTTAAATTTATAGTCTTTAACACTTAATCTGTTTTAAATTAGTTCAAAAATTTAGTTTATGAACTTTAAATTACTACAGTAGAATAATCTTATTCAAAAACCATTTAAAAATATTACAAATTATCTATTTACCAACCTTTCTTTCATAAATATCTTGGTATCATTAATCAATTCTAATTTATGTTTCTTTGTGCGATCATTAATATTTATAAGAGAAAATTTTGGATCGCTTAAATATATCATACGTTGAAATACGTCAACAATTCGGAGTTTACGACTACTTTGACGTGCATGCTGAATCATGTATTTCCTAAAAAATGTATGGCTTGTATCTAGAGCATCTTCGGCATAGTATGCTACTGGTAAAGGAAATTGCTTTATAATGTCGTATCCATGCACAGGTGCTTTGTGTACAGTGGGGCTCATGCGCGCCCATGGATACAAATTAAAATTAATTCTTATTGTATCATTACATAATATATCAACAAAACTTAGATTTAACGATTCTTTGCATTGATACAACGATATTATAGTTGCTAAGTTACAAACCAATCTTTCATTAAGTTCTAGACAATTCGCAAATTCTTTTGGATAATTTAAACATTTTTGAGCTAGATTACCCGTATTAGTTGTGCCATGCCCTTGAAGAACTTGATCAACTCTGATGCCAAACTTCACTTTAATTTTTTCTTGTACTTCTTTTTTACGAACTTCCAATTCATCTACAATATGAAAAGATTATATCAAGATTTTATTGTAATATAATGAGGAAAAGTAGTAGGAAAGTACTACGCTGCAACGGGAGGAAAAGTTTTTTTCCTCCCGCTGCTCAAAAGTTTGAAAATTATCAAAAATTTTAGTTTTAACAATTTTAAAAACTTTGAAAATTTTGAAAATTTTGAAAAAAATGTTTTAATAGTTATACAGTTCTCAATTTCTTATTTCTGTCTCATATACGAAAAAAGAACCTACTTTTCTTGCCCTTGTCAAAAAAAAGCACGGTGTGCAACAAGGAGGGAGTGGCTTTTTCAGACTCGGGTGATGTTTTGAACACTCGTGTCCGTCTCAGGCCCTCGACTCCCACTCGTGCTCAAAACATCGCCCTCGCATGAAAAAGCCAATTTCCCCCCCTAGTTGCACAATATACTATTTTTTATAGCATGATCGATATAACTAAATATTTTACATTTTCTTATGTAAGAAAGATCCATCTTTATTAAAAAATAATATAGTTATACCTTTTAGTGATCTTAAAATATTCCAACTTTTAACAGATTGTTTATATGACAGTTTTAGAAGATGCTCAAATCTTTTTATTTTGATATGCAAGAGACCTATTCCTTGTTTTAAAGATGATTCGTTTGGAGTAAATTCTTTTTTCAAATTATTAAAACTGTGTGATGATTCCAAACACATGTTACCAACAATTACGTTGTCGCATTTGCCATCAAACATTGTTGTTGATATGATAAATTTTACTGATGCTTTTTTGTTGTTTGACATAACAAAATGATATGAAACAAGTGACTCAATCTCAAATTGTATTCTATTCAACTCGTTAATAATTGTTTCTTCAGTTTCTTTTTCAAAGACTATTAGAATTGGACGGCAAAATCTATAGCTCTGAGGAGTAGGATTTAACCATGAACAGTTATCTGAACAAAAGAAAATTAATAAAAAAAACTTTTTTCATGCTTTTAATAATTATACATCTAAGTATACCCAAAACTTATTAAACTTATTATAAAATTTATAGGAATTTATTGTTCAATCATTGTTATATTTACCATAGGTCTTGAAATCATTTAAATGATGAGCGCACAGGTAAGAAACAAATGTTGATGAGATTCGGAACATTCGTAGTATTTTCATAGCCTTCTTGTGGGTTTAGATGTCCCGCTGAACTATCAAATCCTAATATAGCAGTTAAACGCAAATTTTTTGAGTCTCTTTCATTCCAATCTAAAGCAACACTTTCACATAATCTTTCAGCACTCTTATTAAGTAAACTTTGAAGCGGTATAATAACTTCAGTTTCTGACGATTTACAGTTATTTACATGACACATTAACATTTCCTCATGCAATATTTGATAAGAACCCACACAGCATGAAATATTGGAAAGTTAATACTCATATTTTCTGATAAAACAAAAAAATATGATTGACATAATTAATTACATGTACCCAGGCGAAAATTCATTTATCTAAAAACAGCTAATAAAAGCTCAGACATTTTATAATAAATTTGTAATATATGGATTTTTTATTTTAATCATAATTAATAATAGTTTAAAGCTTTTATTAGATTTTCTTAGCTTTTACTAACTTTTCGATATTCTAACACAAAATGCAAATAAATGCGCGACCTCCAAAATAGCTAATAACTATTTATAAATTTAAAAAAATATTTACAAATAAGAATTTAGATTTACAGGTATATATAATTCTTCTGAATAATTAGTAATATAGTAAAAAGTTTTTAAAAATCTTATAACTGTTAAGAACTATTATAAAATAAATTTTAATTTCTCCCCTTATATCGTGATTTGAAACTTATGGTTATAATCACCTGTTTTAGTCATTTTTAGAAATGTTTGAAAATAGTAATAAAAGTTATAGAAATTTAGTAACCAAAAACTAATAAGATCTAATAAAAGCTTTAAGGTTTTTATACAATTTTCAAAATGCTAATTTATGCTCACAGACATTATGAAATGTTATATAAACCATCATAACATTCCAAATTCCACACTTTATAAACTATTATTAAAATCTAATAAACACCTTAAAATAGTTTAACAATCGTTTTTCATGATATAAAAGAATTTTAATTCTTCAATTAATTATACAGAGATTACAAGAACAAAGATTTATATCGAAGCTAATTTTTGGAAACTGTATTCACGAAATATGTTTAATGAAACATTTTTTCAGTTATTATAATAAATTTTAAATTAATATTAGTAGCAGTTTGCCATAGCATTGATAAGTATATATATTATACAGGGTGTCCCATTTTAATTTACCACCCCCTAAAACTGGTTAATAATTTGCTCTGAGAAAAAAATGTTTCAAATAAAATTTGTTGGGTTCGAAGGGAGGCATCTTTTGGCTATTTTAGCTGCGACCTTGAACATGACCTTCAAGGTCATTTGAAAGTGAAGACCAAATTTTCATATGAAATGTGCATATTTTTATGGTGGATTCGGATTCTACTAAAAAAGAGAAACACTTTTTGTTCGAATCATTTTTTTAAAAAATCCCAAATTTTTGTTGTACACGGCTTTAAAAAAGTTGAAAAAATCACTAAATATCTCTTATTGCCCCACCCTTTAAAAGAAGTTAAAAATTTTACATTTTATCCGAGGAATTAGAAACGTACACAATTTTACAAATTTAAGTCCAAGTATGACCTTAGCCATGAACTTGTCCTTAACCAACAAGGTCATTCGAAGGTCAGTCAATTTATTTAACGGTAATCCTCGATTTTTATTCCGGCAATTGAAGCTTGGCTATGACCTTGACCTCGAACCTTAAATTCATTTTAAGAAAGAACCATCACTTTAATGGAAAATACTCTCTTTTTCAAAGAAATGAAATTACCAAAAAATTTATCAACAGAACCAAAGTTCATTAGAACGCTAATCTGATTCATTTTTTATCACATGGGGGAAGTTTGCAATCTTCGGGGTATGTTTGACATTCTCTGGGGCAAGTTTGCAATCTTCGGGGTATGTTTGACATTCTCTGGGGCAAGTTTGCAATCTTCGGGGTATGTTTGACATTCTCTGGGGCAAGTTTTACGTCATCTGCGGAAAATTTGACATCATCTGGGGCAAGTTTACGGTCACAACTGGGACAAGTTTGACATCATCTGGGGCAAGTTTGAGCAGTAAGGGGCATGTTTTCAACTGAGAATCAAAATCAAGCTTAGTTTTTTTAATGAAAATTGTACATATTTTAAATCATATTCAGATTCTCTGATAAAGTAAAATTGTACATATTTTAAATCATATTCAGATTCTCTGATAAAGTACGCATCTTTTTAAGAAATATTTTTCTCGTATATGCTTTATTTCTCGCTAAAAGACATTTTTTTGCTTCGTTATCGTTCTATTGGTAAAGCTTGTAAATTCTTACAGCTCCTCAAAGCTTCTCATCATTAGGTTTTCATTGACTTTCTGAATTTCAGAGCAGAAAAATACTTATAATAAATTATTTCTAGTAAGATTAAATATTCCAAAAAAAATCTACCTACAACAGATAATGGCTGACTACACGCCAGTAGAGATAGTCAACATGATCAAGATTCTGGGAGAATGTCACGACAATTACAAGGTTGCAGCGAGGCTGTACGCTGAAAGGTATCCGGACGCTCGTCATCCTAGTAGGAGGAATATTAAACTTCTAACGATAAGAGCTCAAGGAGGTAACTTAAGAAGGAAGAGGCGACGGACGGGCCCAAGAGAGCATATTGGGCTTAGGGTTCGTGCTGTAATTGCCGAGGATCCTCATATTTCGACGCGACAAATTCAGCGAATGCATGGAGTACCCAGATCAACAGTTTCCCGTGTATTGCGTCATTTTAGATTTCATCCATATCACTTGCACCTTACAAATGCCATTGAGCCTGGTGATCCTGCCAGGCGACTTAGATTCTGTCAATGGGCGGAAACACGAATGCGCATAGATCCATTTTTCTTTGATCGGACTCTCTTTACAGACGAGGCAAAATTCGACAATATGGGAGAAGTTAATCTTCATAACGCGCATTATTATGCAGAAGAAAATCCACATTGGCAGCGAGATCACCGTACACAAAGACGGTGGTCAATTAATGTTTGGGCGGGCATAGTTGGGGAATACGTTGTGGGTCCAATTTTTTATGACCGTAATTTAAACGGCGAGCTTTATTTAGATATTCTCGAGAACCAAATTCCACCTCTTCTAGAAAACATACCGCTAGAAATAAGGCGAGACATGTGGTTCCAGCAAGATGGTGCTCCCGCTCATCGTAGACTACTTGTCAGGAGATTTCTGAACGCGACATACCCAAATTGTTGGATTGGAATTGGTAGTCCAATCTGTGAATTCCCTGCGCGATCGCCAGATTTGACTCCATTGGACTTCTTTCTGTGGGGGGCCGTGAAGCAGAGAGTTTACGCGGAAGCCCCGACGACGGCACAAAATATGATGGAGAGAATTGTTGCAGCATTCCGGGCGTTCACGCCGCAAACATTAATAGATGTCCAAAGAAGTTTTCGGCAGAGAATACAAATGTGCATTCAACAAAATGGGCAATTGATAGAGCACTTGAGACGTTGAAATTTCCGTGACTAGCTGAACGAAGGGGTCTTGCCTTGGCTGGACGTGAAGGTCTTGCCTTAAGTGGCTGGATAGGGTCTTGCCTTAAGTGGTTGGACGGGGTCTTGCCTTAAGTGGCTGGACGTGAAGGTCTTGCCTTAAGTGGCTGGATAGGGTCTTGCCTTAAGTGGTTGGACGGGGTCTTGCCTTAAGTGGCTGGACGGGGTCTTGCCTTAAGTGGCTGGACGTGAAGGTTTTGCTTTAAGTGATCCAAAGGATACCTCTGTCTTTGTTTGAAGCTAGTAACATTCATCTAAAACAGCTTATTTCTAGGACAAATTCTCTTTTCAGTTAAAGGGAGAGCTACCTATTGATGATCAAAAAATGGTTAAGACAAAAAGTGTTACTTTTTTAGTAGAACCCGAATCTGTGATAAATCTTATTCAAATGACCTTGAAGGTCATGTTCAAGGTCGCAGCTAAAATAGCCAAAAGATGCCCCCCTTCGAACCCAACAAATTTTATTTGAAACATTTTTTTCTCAGAGCAAATTATTAACCAGTTTTAGGGGGTGGTAAATTAAAATGGGACACCCTATATATATATATATATTGTAACGGGGTGGTTTCTAGGCGGCTAACTGCCTATGTACCCCGTACAAATGCAAAATCCTCCTGCACTTTGCTTTTGCGAGATGCTGTACTCGCTCGTGTGGTCGCCTACCTGCGACGATGCTCCGGTGCTCAGTATGCACTACACTCCTGTGTAGTGCCCGCGGAGGCGGCGGTATTCGGCGGTTTGAATAGGAAGAGGGATCGGGACGACAATCAAATGAACCGATTCTAATAAAAAGGCGTTTATTCAATTAAGAAATTCGTCGTCCTCGTTGCGCGTATTCGCGTCGCGAGAAGGTCATAAAATATACGACCGGATTAGCGACTAGGGCCAAATGCCTCGCCAGCCGATCGCGCATAAACAAAAGGAAATAATATCCTACTTTTTGTCGCGGTTATCTCCGTTGTCCTCTGGCCAGGGAGTCTCCTGCTTGACCTTGCCATGTCGCTGTGCGGTGGTAGCTCTGGTTGCTGTCGTTGCTGCCGTTGCTGCTGTTGCTGCATTCGTTGCTGCTATTGCTGATCACGATGCTGCTGTTGCTGCTAGGGCTCCTGTCTTTGCTGCTGCTGTCGCTATAACTTTTGGCGCGCGTCGTCTCTACTGCTCGCGAGTGCGGTCAAAAGTTAACTCTCTCGAATTTCCCTGAAATTACGAGATCTCTACCGGCCTTCCCGCGCTTCGGCTCCCCGCGCCGACGTGCGCGTCTCGCCGCCCGTTACAATATATATATTGCGAGTTCTTTAATGTCCTCTCAAAATTGTATAGAAAACTTACATAGACTGCTTCAATATTTTTTGTGTGTTTAAGTTACACAGAACAAGCATATAATTTACTAGTCTATTCAATGGATAGTTATTAGAGAAAACAGGACTTGAGGTAACGACTGTGGGATAAAATAATTGCACACAGTTATTAATTATTTTAGGGTATAAAACAAAAATATGCATTTATTTATTTGAATGGGAAAAAATAACATTCGTAATTTTTGAAGGATGGGAATTCATAGAACAAATAACTAAATACAATATTCAGACGATCTTACTTTCGTCTGCATAATGTCAATTATCTTAAAGTTATTGGCAACATACAGAACAGAAAGAAAAGAGAAGCAGTAAGCCCGTTCGCAAGATATTTGTTGTTCGTAGGATTTCAAAATAACACGCGGTGACTTTATATGTAAATTGCGAAGGACGTCGCGCAGTGTATCTCGTGTGTGCAGCTCGAGCCCGTGAGAAAAGACCTCTACGCACGTGCTGAGGTCATACTCCGCAGGCGACCCGCTATCAACACGGCACTGTTTATACGAACACTGACGACCACGTATTAAGTAATTCAAGAATAAAATTAATTGCGAACACTAGTCTGATAAATTGTTTAAATGTTAAAGCGCAGCGACAAAGAGTTTAATACTTGAACTCGTGCTCAAGTAACGCGTTGCGCTCTAGAAAAACCACTCTTGTCGGACGTAGTCAAACTGAGTGGACAGTTTTGGAGATAGTACTCCTCACCGTACTTTACTTTCCGTCGAGGGCGTTTATTAGTTAGCGAGCCGTAATCACGCGTGTGATTACGAGGGTTTGTACTGAAAGTCTTAAGCCCCTCTGCTCTGATATAGAAGTTAGATAACAATAAACGTGCACTGTTTCACTTTCAAGTACTTACACTCCTTGAAACTGAGAGGAGTTTCCTCGGAGGTACTAACCAGGAGTTGTCTCAACTGGATACACCGGACGGTGGATGATTCTGTATCTTCGATTAGTGGTGTGTATGTTCACTTAGGTAGGTAGATCAAGAATGGCGGACCAGGTCCACGTTCTGCACGCCGACCCGCTGGAACTCTCGATGCGCTCGTAAACAGGTCAAAAAATGATCTGTACACATGAGTGCACATGAGCGTATTCTTAAAACTAAACAGCGCGAGGATTCAAAATTTACTATAATATTCATTTATAAATTTTGCGACTTAAAAAATTCGTACTTAAAAACTTATCTATTAAAAACACTTTTTAAATTCATTTATTCAAATGGTAATTATATATATATTGCTAAGTCAATCATATTCTGAAAATGTCGAATTTTCCAAAAATTGCGTATATTACGATTTTTCCTGGGCCAGCGACAATTGCTAATTTAATTTCTATATTTTTCTCGTATTCTGTATAGTATATAACGTGCAAAAAAAAAAAATTTGTCCAATTTGGTCAATTCTAGAAGGAGATATTTTATTTTAAAAAAAAATTTCCAAAATGTCCCATAGTGTAGCGGCGGCGTGCGGCGAGGCGTGAGTGCGGCGACAGCATGCTTCGTCGATTTAATAGCGCTGAGTTGTTCGGCGTGTTAAATAAACATCAAGCCTCATGCCGATTTACCACATACCGTAATTACTGTACACTGACTGACGAACGCTCTTGACGACATTTTTTATTGACAAGCTATCGTTCTCACTATCGTTTACACACCAGTTAAATGTTACTACACCGACGCTACCGCTTTCACACTATGACTTTAGACTCGACAAGACTTTACAGATTATCGTTTTCACTCTGGAATGCATATCTATCGTGAAAGTCACTTTCAAGCTATCGCTCTTGTTTCACGACGATGACAAAAACCAATCTTACACTAACAAGCTAGATCGTCCTCGCTCTCGTATACAACACCACCATGACCTACACGACAGGCACACGGTCACGACTATCGCTAGCTCTAGCCCGCGCGTTATTTTATACTAGATTAAGACTTACTATTAGATTAGATTAAAAACAGAATGTAATTTAAGTATGGTAGCCGGGACAGCGGTCCTGTTAAGTTAAGTATAGCGGTATGAAGTGGGCGAGTGGTCGCGTCGAAGTTCGGGCGAAGTCGCCGGCACGGCAACGGCGGGCACGCCTGGGGACCTGCGTACGTCGGGAGAGAATGGTTATCGTCGGGGAGGGAAACCATGGTCACGTGAGGGCAGACTGCGACGGACACTACGATCGTCGGCACCGGTAGACGATCGGAAGGGCGAGGCAGCTGTTCCTTTCCGCGTCGGGTAAGCCGTCCGGCGACGTGTTGACGAACACGTCGCGGCTAGGGGGTTACACCGGCGGGCACGAGCGAGTTCGGCGCCGGATCAGTGAGCAGAATTTCGAGACGACCGGATACGCGCTCAGGGCGTGCGTCGGCATTCCCTCGCTCGAACCTCGGCGCGGTGACATGTGAGTCAGAGTGTGAGTGTGAGTGCGATCGACGAAACGTATCGTAGTTTGGAAAATTGCGCGACTGGAGGTCGCCGGAATGTAGATTAATAACGAATAAAGATTGTTAAAAGAAATACTGAGAGAATCAACGTTAACACGTAACCATTCATTTTGTACTAATACCCACGACCTTTGTGATTGTCTCATTTTCATGTGAGTTTGTTCGAATACTGGCTAGCCGAGCGGGTGGACGAAGTGGTGTTATGACACGGGGCGGCGTCTTAAGGTAAGGGGGTCGCGGGATCCCTGGCACTCCGGTGCCTGGCGCCCAGGGCCGAGACGGCCCGCCGCCTCGTATGCATTGAAACGAGCGTAGGAGACGGAGGATTTCATCGGTAACATCAATGGGGAAAACCCAGCGTCACCATATATATATATATATATATATAATGTGTATGATATTTATGATATGTATGTCATAAATATCATGTATGTTATACATGATATTTATGATGTATATGTTGTATATATATATGGGAAGTTCCATGTCAAACGTAACAAAGCTCTGCCCAAAATTCCTTTTGATCTAAAAACTTTTAAATACATGGAAAATTTAGCATTTTTTGTTTTCAAATTTTGTTCCCAGACGGAGCTACGCGTTCCCTAACTTTAAAAAAATACTGCTTTACGAAATGATCAAGCTGTCAGAAATCACAGGGTCTCAGAGAAATTCCAAGCAACGACTATTTTCATCTATTTTATGCTACTAAATACGAATCCGGCGGTATTTTTCGCCGATACCTCAAGCGTTCGACTCTAACCTTAAAAAATACCCCCCGAAATTGCTGTTTCACGCAGTTGAGAGGTTGATCCTGTGATCCACGTTAGGAAAACTATTGATAGAGTGTATTTTCATGTATTTTGTGCTGCTGAACAGGAATCCAGCGGTATTTTTTACCGACAATTATACCGAAATTTTAAAATTCAAAAACGTTAAAAAATAAAAAATTAGAAAAAATGTTTGATTGCACAAAATGTGAAATACGTAAAAAAGGTATAAAAAATAAAAGTCAATAATTTTCATCACGTCGATCACAGGATAAGTCTCCCTACTGCGTGAAACAGCAATTTTGGGGGGTGCTTTTTGAGGATAGGGACGGTCGCTTGAGGTATCGGTAAAAAATACCGCCGGATTTGTGTTCAGCAGCACAAAATACACGAAAATATTCTCTGTCAATAATTTTCATCACATCGATTACAGGATAAATCTCCCTACTGCGTGAAACAAAATATAATAATAAAAATAGTAGTGTTTGTTTAATTGACGGTAACAACAATACAGATGCTGAGCAAATCTGCGATATTGCTTCTGACCTTGATGGGTCTCGATTGCGACATGACAAGCGGCGTCGGATTCGGGGTCCTCGACCCGCGAAAGTTGCCGCTCCGGACCTGAGCGGAGGCGTCTCCGTGGAGGGGACACTGGCTTGTGGTGGTGGGGGGGGGATGGATTCAGCAGAAATAGTTATGACAAATATTAGTGATGGTTCCGATGCAATGTGTGCAGACATAGTGTTTGCTGTCCTCACCACGGTCGTACCTTTAATAGTGAGAGGAGATGTTGTATCCACGCGTCTGCTCAGACCTGGAGCGAGGCTGAAGGGCGGCGCGAGGGCGCCGGATTCGACGCATCGGCGTTCACCATGGGTAGTTTGTCTCTCTCATCGTGAACTTGTGGATAAGATCATGCGTTCGAAGGGGAGATTCACAGCAATGAACACGAAGCACATCAACGTAACCTCTCTTAATGAAGAAACGCGTGAAAGCCTTATTCAGAGTAGGATTTTTATTAATGAATATTTAAGCAAAGAGAATTTCAGTCGTTTTAACAATCTAAAACAGATTGCGCGCGGTTTGGAATTCAAATACACTTGGCATAGAGGCGGGCGATTCCTTACTAAGAGACAAGACGGTGGAAAAACGCACGAGTTTACTTCGGCGGCAGACCTGTATGCGTTGGCGGCTTCCTATGGGGAGATTGTTAAGACTGACGGGACTGTCGAGTCTGCAGCCAGAGAGGTTGCAACGGCTACTGATGATGTACCCAAGCGGCCTACAGTACAAGGTCGGGCCGTGGTCACAGCTGGTCAGGCGTGACTTGGCCAGGGTAAGAGAGAGACGAGCAGGGAGGTGCTTCGAGCGGGGTCCCTCAATGCAACCTCGCTGTATGCGCATATGGGCATGTTTCGACAGTTTCTGGAGGGCGCTTGCCCATCATATCACTTGTTCGGCGTGGCGGAGACGCGATTTGGTTCTGAGGTTGACGACGTGTTTGTCCAGGTTGATGGGGTACTCCATTATGAGACAGGATAGGAATAAGCGTGGGGGTGGAGTCGCCCTTTACATCCGTAACGACTACAAAGCCACTCTACTGTGTTCCTCGCCAACGGAGGCGGAAGGAAAGCCGGGAACTCCGGAGTACTTAATCTGCAATGAGCGACAGGGTACCATGCCATCTGTATTTGTTGCGCTAATTTACCGTCCACCGGGTATCCCAGTCTCGGATGACTCTGATCTTATTAATGATCTACGCAGATACTCAGTGGACTACGAATGCAGAATTGTAATGGGGGACATCAACGCAAACATGCTGTCGAGCTCTCACGATGCAGAGTTTTTTCGGGAAACTGCGCGAGAGATTGATGTGATCCTAACCGACGAAGACAATGTGGTGCTGAATGCGAGCAACTCACTGGCGACCTTTCCAAGTAGGCATAATGTAATTGATGTTGAGATTGACTATCACACGGTTAAACCTCCAACTCTCAACGGGTTTGAATATAGGGATTTCAAGGGTATTAAAACGGAGGAACTTTTGTCCCTATTAGCCGTTTGTGATTGGTCGCCAGTTGGTTGCACTGGAAGTGGAGTTGACACACGACTAGAAAATCTTAGTCACATTATCATGAATGTCATTGACCAACTTGCTCCACTCAAACAATTTAGACCCAGAGGAAAAATGCTTCCTCCGTGGGTAGACTCAGACTTACGAGACTTGTACAATCGACGAGACGCGACACATAGACGGCATAAACGTACGAAACGGACACACTTATGGACGGAATATCAGACGTTAGCACAGGAGGCTGAAGAACGTACTGCGCTCGCGCGTAAGGCTTTTATTCAGAGCAGAATCTTTGACGCGCTTGATAACAATAAAAATGTGTGGAATGAATTGCGTAATCTGGGTTTGGTGTCTAAAGCTAAGAACGACCTACACGGTTTCACACCAAACGAATTAAACAGTCATTTCGAGTGTCCATATCGAACTCTGAAGGCGAAGCAGACCTGGATGACATTGTGTCGATGGCTGACGAGAGAGGATTCACTTTTCGTGACGTCACCCTTGCTGACGTCGTGCTTGCTGTCGCTCATTTCTTGTCTCAAGCAAAGGGGGAAGATGGAATTCTGCAGAACATCATTGCGAAATCGTTACCCATTATAGGCCAACATCTAGTGACACTGTTTAATATATCGCTATCAACGAGGACTTTTCCGACGGCTTGGAAGAGAACACACCTTGTGCCGCTTAAGAAGACACCAACTCCATCAGCAGTCTCGGACTTTCGTCCAATGGCCCTGTTGTGCTGTCTCTCCAAGGTTCTGGAAAAATTGGTACACGACCAGATTGTTGAATTCTTGGAAGCGCAAAAAGTTTTTGATCCTCACCAGACTGGTTTTCGACGCAATAATTCAACGCAAACAGCACTGCTTAAACTCACAGAAGACATTAGGACGGGTATTAACAGTGATAAGCGCCACCTGACAATTTTGCTACTGTTTGATTTCAGTAAAGCCTTTGACACTATTTCACCATCTAAACTCCTTCGCAAGCTACTTGGAATGGGTTTCTCTAGGTTGACGGTTATGTGGGTTCGATCATTCATAACCGGACGTAATCAGAGAGTGGTTACCAGAACAGACGGGGAATCTGATTGGTTAACAACCAACCTTGGTGTCCCGCAGGGCTCGATACTGGAGCCTCTTCTTTTCAGCTTGTACATCAATGATTTAAAAGATGTTTTGTATAAATTTAAAAGCCCACGGGGGTATTTGGATGAGGGTGTCACGCACCTGCTAAACGCGGATAACCTGGAGGTATATACTCAGGTCACGAGGGATGATCTAGTTGGGATGGGGGTGGGTCGCATGTCGGCTGTGGCGCGCTCCGTATCGGCATGAGCATCTGAGAATGCGCTGCACCTCAACACAAAGAAAACGCAGGCAATCGTTTTCGGTTCCGAGCACAACATTAATCAGCTTCAAAGGCTAAACCTGCAGGGTGTTGAGGTTCAGAGGGTGTTTTCGTGCCCTTTGTAGATGTAGTAAAGAACCTTGGTGTGATCATGGACTCTAAACTTACATGGAAACCACAGGTGGATGCTGTTAGCCGCAAGGTTAACAGAGCCCTTTATGGGCTGAGATCTTTTAGGTCCTGCACCACTGAGGTTCTGCGCAAGCAACTGGCCAGCGTCCTTGTCGTTTCTCACCTGGACTATTGCTCAGTGGTTTATCTAGATGTGTCGGACGAGCTTCAGATGAGACTGCAGAGGTTACAGAATTCATGTGTGAGATATATTAGGGGTGTTGGACGGGGCGAGCGCATCACCCCTCGCCGCAGCGAGCTGAACTGGTTGGACGTTAGTGATACTTGTATACGCGGCGAGACGCGCACGTCGGCGCGGGTAGCTGAAGCGCGGGAAGGCCAGTAGAGGTCTCGCAATTATAGGGAAGTTCGTGTCAATTAGCTTTTGTCCGCACTTGCGATAAGTTGAAAATACGCGCGCAAAAGGTCCAAAGTGTAGAGCAGCAGCAACAGCAGCAAGGAAGCAGCAACAGCAGCATCGAAGGCCACAACATCATCGAGAGCAGCAACAGTAACCAGGAGAGGCAGCAACAGCAGCAACTGCAGAACAGCAGCAGCCGCAGTAACCACTGCCACTGGTGGATCACCGCAGCCGGAACACGGCAAGGTCGAGCAGGAGACTCCCTGGTCAGAGTACGACGAGGATCGACGCGATTAGAGAAAGTAGGAATTAATTTCTATTTTATTTATGCGCGATCGACTGGCGAGGCATTTGGCCGCAGTCGTTGATCCGGTAAATTTTGCGGCCTTCTCGCGATGCGAATACGCGCAACACGGACGACGGATTTCTTATTGAATGAACGCCTTTTTAGTAGAATCGGTAGTGTGTTCATTTGATTGTCGTCCCGATCCCTCTTCCTATTCAAACCTCCGAATACCGCCGCCTCCGCGGGCACTACACAGGAGCGTAGTGCATACTGAGAACCGGAGCATCGTCGCAGGTAGGCGACCACACGAGCGAGTACAGCATCTCGCAAAAGCAAAGTGCAGGAGAACTTTGCATTTGTACGGCGTACATAGGCAGTTAGCCGCCTAGAAACCACCCCGTTACAATATATATGATTGTAATGGCTGAGTGAGTATGCCAAATATCGGTGCATACATCGTTTTTTCCAGTGAACGAGAGATGTCTCGCGTCCATTCGCTTCGATTACTTGTTATTTTGGTGCCGTTCACTGGAAATTCAAGTGAACATCGCCGTCTTTCTACGTGCATGCACGCTACTTATAGATGAACGCCATTAAAATAAACAATGTGAAGGTCCCTCCGTGTATTTTCAGTTAAGCAGGCTCTCTGTGAACATACTTTAAACTTCTATTGAAATAGATTCCAAATGTACATATCAAAATAATACATTTGTGATCCTGTGTCATTAGAATTTTGTTTCGCTCAACCGTTATTGGTATATTTTAGATCGAACAACATATTCATGTTTATAATAATTTCAAAATATGATTGTGTTTTGATTCAGTATTTTTACAATTTTGTAAAAAAATTTAAATGGAAAACTTAGCTTTAAAGTACTTTAACACTCCTATTTTTCAATATATAATCCAGATGGTAACACCAATATGGCAAGTCAATTTAGCGACTTCTTCTCTCGATACGTAAATCTATTTACGTAAGGAGGAAATCTAGTATTCTTGGTATAAGAGCGGCTATATCGATAATAAACCAAATGAATGTGTAAATCCGATTGACTTTAGTTTTGGTTGGACCCAAGCTCATTGCGGGTTTCACGGACGAGTTCAGGCTCTCCCGTAGCATCTCCGATGGCTGCTGCTGGCGATGCGGCTAGCGCAACGTCAGCGGTGGCATCGACGGCGGGGCGGGCAGAGCTCTCTCCTAATTACCGAATAAACAGCTATCACCGCACCTGCGCACCTACTTCTCTGCCTCCTCGCTCTCAGGGAGAGCCACCCATCCATCCGTCACACGAGGTGCCAGGATGTAAAAATCCCGCTATTAATCAAATTTAATTGTGATAAGAAACAAACTATTAACTCATTTCTATATTCCGTCAAATCTTTATTGACAATTTGTAAAAATATACCTAGAATTTACTTTTAACAAAAGGTAATTCTAAAACAATAATTGTTATTATTTTATCATTACTTTTTAATAAAGCGAATTAGCTTCTATTCATTAGACCAGCCAATCATTTAGCTCACCCATTATTTTGCTAGTCCCATGCTATTAATTTACCTATAAGTACGTGCCAAATACTAGAATTAAAATTACACAATAAGTATAACAGTCTATAAACGACTTCAGTAATTACATTATTTCGATAAAAGACATAATAAACATGAACATAAAGAAGATATATCAATGGTCGCGGCGGCGCCCCGATGGCAAGTATATTATACACATTGAAATATTTATTTCAATGGCACTAATTACAAGTGTTCTGCGCCCAAGGGAGTGCTGAAAAATCAAACACCGAAAAGCACTATACACACGATTCCAGGACGTACGGAATGTACGGGCTGAAAGTTTTTTGACGTACTCTTAAGCGCACTAATTTTGGTATAAATGGAGGAAATTTAATTTAAATGAATAGAACACTTATTAAAAATAAAACAAGTCAAAAATAATGAAAAATAAGCTAAAACAACTAAATTTTTTACTTGTTTTATTTTTAAAACGTTTTCCATCCATTTAAATTCTCTTGCAAAAATCTACTGCTTTTAAGAGTACGTCAAAAAATTTTCAGCCCTATTGGGCCGTACATTGTTCTGGAATCGTGTGGATAGTGCTTTTCGGTGTTTGATTTTTCAGTAGGGTACATTAGGACTAAATAGGCCAAAAAAATTCTCTAATAAAGATAAAGTTGTGTTACGTATGAGTAGTAAGTAAGCCGGTATGGAGAGACATAACAAATGACGTCATCACTGGCGCCACGTTATCTTATCAATGTAAACAAACCATTATGATAAGATAAGGTATCATGTATACAAGTAATAAAGATAAGATAAGGTATCATGTATACAAGTAATAAAGATAAGATAAGGTATCATGTTTGTATAAACAAAAGAGTAATTAACATTATCTTTATTACTTGTAAACAAATAATAAAGATAAGATATCATGTTTGTTTATACATAAAGCCAAGTCATCAAAGTATCTTGCGTCATCACAGACGCCACCCAATCTTATCAATGTAAACAAACCATTAAGATAAGGTATCATGTTTGTTTATAAAAGACAAGTAGTTTATTATGAAAACAAGTAATAAAGATATCGTCAACGTCTCAAGTATATGAGATTTTTGTGTATGATGATGAGTTTGTACTACGTTTATAGAAATATTGTGGTCCTAAAAAGGACCGATTTTAATTTATAAATAAAAGCCTTGTGATAAGGCTTTATTATTATTGGTATTTCCAATTGTTGTGTCCTTGATGTTTGGAATCTTTATTTGATTCCTTGTCAGCGCAATAACCTATATATCCTTCTTTTTTCGGGAATGATCCAGTATTGGAAGAATATTGAGGTAGATACTTTTGGAATCCGGAAGCGGGTTTATATCGCACCTCCTCTCGACCTGAACCTTCCTTCTTCTTCTTATCCATATTACGTATATGACTGGTCAAGTGTACGCGAAGCAATGAGAACATATTTATGCAAAGTTGATATTTATAGGCACCGTAAGGAGTGGCGGCAGGGTGGGAGGTTTGAATGATGTAACAAAAAATGAATATTTTAATATTTTCTGGTTTTATTACAAGATAGGAAGACATATGTACAAAGCGTAATGACAAGAAATAGCATGATGTATATTTATGCTTTGATTATGGTAGTATAAATGTCTTTATATATATCAAACAATTGAAAAGCAGCTATTTCACATAAGATTATATTTAAAATTATTTCCTCAATAGTATCTTTAAATTTGTCGTGAATTATAATTTTAATATTTTCAGTATATAAAGTATAATATTGATGAAACAACTCATATGTCCTTAGTATAGAATTAGGGTCTTTCTCAATACTATCGTTTTTAATACAATCAATTATAAATTTCTTAATATGAGCAACAATTTCATTCACTTTATCAGCACACTCTTCCAGTTTACTCATACGTTCGTCAATACACTGTGAGACAATCTTCAATCCGTCAAAAGTGACTTGCTGCATGCATATCGATGGTTGAGGATAAGATGTTTTTTGTTTCTTTTCTCGTGGTGGTTGATGACGCACATTCTCAGCAGCAGAAGCACTAATGGTATGCACTATATCATCGTTTTCTTCTTCTTCGTCAATCAAAAGATTTGGAAAGATGGATGTACCGAGAGGTCTTTCTTCTATCAATATGGATTTTGTGTTGTATGAAGATGTAAACATCATATCATGATTTTCTATGAACACCTTCGTTGGTCGAGCGTAATCGCTTTGGAATCTGTACGCATCTTGGAAATAACAATTTATAAGATCAAAGTAATTCTTGAAAACCTTCCAGCCAGATGCATCAAATTTGACGGATTTAAAACATGTTGTAGACGTAACATTAAAAACATCGCAATGTAAATGTCCCAGTAAATCGACAGTTTTACCATTTATGGTAAAATACTGACGATTACTCTGACCAAGATTTGCATTTACATCATTACGCATGGTATTGGGAGGTGCTGTCCATTTTCCAGGGGTATCCGCAAACCAGAGTCCACTCGAGAGATGTGATTCCATAGTGGCCTTTGAATAATTTAACAGTGTTTCGATGTATGCTCGGTAAGGATAAGCATTGTTTGGTGGTGAAACCAATTTTTGATTGAAGAAAACGTCTATTTGATTAAATAACGAGTGTAACGTGTTATTTATTGGTGCTACCTTCGGATACTCTGTAGCTTTAGCTGCTTCTGCAATTTCAACGTTTGGCTCTATATGCATACGAATGCTTAGCATTGTGTGTGCAAGATCGAGATAATCACTACCAGCTGGAACGACGAATTCCAACGGTCCATCGTCTGTTAACGAAGAAACTGGTTTATAATGTATAAATTGAGAGCTTTCCACCGAAGTCTGTGTAGGTGGTAATGTAAATAAATCTAATTCTGATTTCATGCATTCGCATGAGTTTGAGTGTAGAAAAGCCATATTAAATAATATCTATGTAGATCCAAAAATATCGTTCACACTGCGTTGTTTTCTCTTCTTCCTTGGCTTATTCTTAACCGCTTTCTTTTTTGTAGATTTTCGAACACTGACACGACTCTTCTTCTTCTTTTTCTTCTTCTTCTTTACACGACCACTTTTACTGCTGATGCGTACAGCTGAACTGCTCTTGGACGATTGACGCTTCCGCTTTTTAGCGCGTATCTTATATCCTGACCCCTTCATCATAGAGGCAATTTTATCAGCGGCTTTATGCTTAAGATTTTTACCGGACTCACGCATGCGTGTATTTACAGCTTGTTTCAAATTGATTCCGTGATTCCCTACATCATCTAGTACATGCATTCCTGCTCTGATAGCTTCTTTTCCAACGGCTTTAGCACCACTCGTAATGTAGGGTAAAACTCTTCGAAATAATCCACTCAAAAAGCTGCCGATTCCACCATGACCTCGCTGATAAGTTGAACCTGCAAACACTCGACGTACTCCTCCTCCTCCTCCGCCTCCATAGCCAATTTGATCGGCATAGTATTCTGCGTAGTAAGCCATTTTTTTCTCAGAGAATGCGCTTGAAATGTAGTGTGACGCTCAATGTCCCGTACTCGAATGGTATATGATTCCCATTTTCATCCCTTATATCTATTATTATATTCTGAAATGTGTTATTTAGCAAAGGTAGATAAATTCCCGGTGCAAATTGTTTGACCACTCTCGCACCAAATTTATATTTTGAATTATCGAGTGTTACTATACGCAGAAGGGATGCTTGAACGTCGCCGACTGTGTACGGAATACAAATATCTGAGTAAACGAAAAATTGATCAGCTATCGCTCTTGCCAAACAAGCAGGTCTGTTTCCTACCAATGTTGCATTTGTTTTCGACTCTGCAGATGGAATCAAGGGTATAAATTCCTTATTTTTATATTTTTCATTCTCAAAGCCAAATATACGTTTGACTTTTTCGCTCAAGCTGAAAAAATGAATTTCCTTACATTCACACTTTTTATGTAAATTGTAATAACCACTTTTTTTCTTTGTCGGTTCAATACGTAAATGAGATTCAGTTATATTGTTTATAGCTTCTGTGAGATTGTTTAGATTCTCGTAAACACCTGGTGGGAATACACCATCGTTTTGTTTGTCGTTTGTCCAATCCGGTAAATATTCAGCTATGTCTCTCTTTCTTGCAATTGCTATTCTACGTCCGTTAACAAACTTTATATTACATTCATGTTTCTGAATATGCATCATCGTGCATGGTATGCTGATTTCCGTGAGAGCAACACTCCACTTACCATGCAGACGTACTTCGTGCGATAAGTGTGTGGTAAAGCAAGATGTTGTATTATCAGAAAAATATTTCATACTACTGTTGCTCGGTAATATCAAATAAAATTCGTCCTCGGCCATGTTTAAAGTGTAACGATTTCGCTTGCTTTAATCCATGAATTAAATTTATCAGAATAGCCAAGTCACTTTACGAAAACTTGTTTTTGAACACCACGTCCCTTACTCTTTATCACACGTTCCACTTTGAATTCCTTATTCTGTGACAAACGATCATTGCCAACTCGAGCTAGTTCTTCGGGATAAAAAAATCCGTCGATTATCTCCCCTTCTAAATCAGCCAATTCGTAGGTAAAGAGATTTTGGCGACGTGAGACACGGCTAATCTTAAAGATCTCTTCACTGTAATTCTTTTCGTAACCTTTATCGAAGGTTCCTTTCAACCGACTGATGCGAACATGGTCACCCACACTGTATATATGTGCTCTAGACTTTCTTCTCTGACTAAGAGCTCTTTTTTCCAAATTTTGTCTTGCTACATCTGCATTACGAATATTTATCATTGCCGGAACCATTTTAGTACCACTATGTATAGTGTGATTATACGCATAAACGATATTTTCAATAACATCGATATACCTATGGGTATTTTTGTGAGTAAAATATCTGAACATACGTTCTTTGAGCGTGCGATTTAGACGCTCGACGACAGCTGCTTTAACATCGGGATTACGTGCCACTCTAAAATTAATCTTGTGTTGTTTTAAATAATTTTGAAAATTTGATCCTACAAACTCTTTGCCTCGATCAGTTTGTACAAGAATTGGGCGTCGCCCATCGGCTCTTTTTAAGATTTTGTCGAAAGCAGCTACAACACATTTTGTACTCTTGTCACGTAAAGGTTCGACCCAAGCATATTTACTGAGAACGTCTATAACTACAAGTAAATATGCAAAATTATCGTTATACGTTTTGAGAGATTGCATGTCACACAAATCCATTTCCCAACAATCATCCACATTAGTGACATTGTACATCAATCTAGGAAATTTTCGTCTAATGGGTTTGTGTAGTGTGTATGCATCTTGATTGCTTAACCACTCATTTATCTCACTCTTCTTCTTCTTATTTTTACCATTGACTCGTAACAGATTACGTGCACCAGCGTATCCAGCCTCGTGTCTAGTGTCAAAGTATTGATTTTCATAAGACATGTTAAATACTATAAGTCAGCCACTTATCATCTGCTTTTCGTGGTGTAGATTTTTTCTTATTCAAACGTGCACTATAGCGCTGCGTGGCCGCAAGTCTAGTACCTTGTTCTAAAGTCTCAACGCTCTCGGAATTATATCTCTTGCTTGAAGGAATTTTGTTTAATGCACGTTTCAAACTTTCACTAATTTTAATCACCTCAGGATTACTTATTAATTTGGATGGAGTATCAGTTGTTGCTATAAAATTAGCTAATTGAAATCTTCCTACAGGTTCCTCAACAGACCTACTCCGCACTACGTCTTCTAGTAAATCTATAATATTTGAGTGTGGTATAGCTTTATCATCAATGCTAACTGTTCCTGAATTATCCCATTTAATACGATGCGATGCTGCTGATGATTTCCAATGTTGAAGCAATAAACGTGCTTTTCTCACATAACCCTTGGAAACGCTTGCAAGTATCGCTTCATCGGACAACGGTCTCGATATATCTTCATTTTCATGCTCTACATCAAGTATATTTGCATCTGATAAAAGTTCCTGACGTTCCAAATTTTTAAAATGAAGATATCTTCTTAAAATTTGTAAATATTTTTGACATTTTTCACGTTCATCGGTGATACTTTTTGAAAAAAGGATATCGTGCATCTCAGCATCTAACCGACTTAAATTATCACCCTTTGTCTGTATCGTTGGCTCTTCTTCTTCTGCTATATGATGTTGTTGTTGTTGTTGTTGCTGGTGCTTCGTTACTCTCTCGTATGATTCTTCTGGTACAATGACCATTTTACGGGCGTGCTCCATATTTTAATTTCCAGAGACACCAAATATTTTTGACACAAGTGCACCTATAATTGGTGCAAGTAACATTGGTAAAAAAGCACCACCGTTTTGAATAATGACCCGTTTCTTTTTTTTCCACTCTTTTTCACTGTTATTACTACTGGATTTATTTAATAATTTTCTCAAAACAGTTTTATGTTTTTTCAACTTTGACTTGTGAGAGTTTTTTATTTTAACGACGCCGTGCAATACATTTAACACGCACTCGCATATGTTTTTAATGAGTTTTTTATCAGCAACACGTAACAGTGCTAAGCGCTGTTGACTATCTGCATGACAAAGAGCATTCAATACTGCAACACACTTTTTTGTAAAATGCTTTGGTAGGCATCCACACCTTGTATCTTCTTCTTCTTCAGTATGAGCAGCAGCAGCACCATCACCACCACCACTTCCGCGCTGTCTTCTACGACGTCTACGACTATCGGTTCTCGCAGATGCTCCTCCACCTGCCATTGTTTCAATCAGACTGAAGCTTTAATCATAGAATCCTCTACTTTTATCGGAATTTTTTATTCATGTTCGGTATATATGCGTAACTCAATTTATTATCGGGAAAAACAGAGGTACGGAAAAGAAATTCATCCTCGGTCGACTGTTTCAAATCCAACAAAAGATAGCCATGAGCAGTTGACGTACTATCGAGATACGCTTCTTGTAAAAATTTTGGGTCTTCGGGATAGACTTGACGCGCTAGATATTGTATTTGCGAACGATCACGTGGATTTTTAAAAATAACGAGGTAATTTGCATTTAATGAGATATCGCGTTGACCAGCTCCTTTGTGAAAAAGATTTTGTGTAATAAAAATCACACTCAAATTCTTATGATGACTTCCCTTGGTAAATAAATCGAGAATAATGTTATTCGAAGATTCTCTCATTAAATCATCGATAATTAATAATTTTTTCTTTTCATTGTCTTGAGAATAATCTGAAGGCTGAGGTAATCCCTCGTGAAATTCAACAATTTTTTTTCTACTCTCCCTACTACTACTACTACTACTACTTATGCCTCCTGGAACAAAGTCTATCTCATACGTAGACTGCCACTCGGCATAATAGAGTAATATCCGATCAAAAGTTACACTGCACATGAGTGGAAGATGTCGAAGAAACTTTTTGACAAAAACTGTTTTACCACATCCCGTGGGTCCGCTAACGATACACGTAAACGGATGTTTGAATCGCATATCCATTTTACCGAGTACATACACACACACACAGACACACACACACACAGACACACCACGAGGGGGAGCTGTACCCCATGTGGCGCGTCCTCGGGTGGCGGATAGAGGAACGCTCGCTGTAAGCGCATAGTACTACGTACGTAGTGCTGCAAACAGAGGGTAGGAGAGAAATAAAATATCTCCCGCGGACCAAGCAGCTTATTGAAGATCTGTCACTACCGGAAACAAGGTTCGATCTTAGGGTTATGACTAAGCAGGCGCTCGCCGATTGCCGCTGTCCGACTCGACTTCGGCTGCTGAAGGGAAAGGATACGAGACAAACTGGGTTCTGACACTCCCAGGCTGCCGGAAAGTACAGGGGCCCGGGGATGTTTCGCCGACACGCCCTAGCTGCCCTATCATCCGGCGAAAATCCCAATGATCTCAATAGTGCCGGGTGGCGCCCGGAACGGGCCCTATTGTGGTCAGAGGGGGGGCCTCGTTACCCTTTCCCGGAGGCTTTCTGAGGAAGACTTGCGCGGGGGCATGAGGCCAGAATTCACACCTGTGAAGCATAGCTTCGCGGAGAGAGCTCAGTGGAAGGTAGGTGAGTAAAGTTGGAAGAGGAGGATAAACAAAAATAAAATGCATAGTACATCAAAGAAATTAAACTTGGGGACTTCGGATACCCCAAAAAGTGTCTTAGAAACTGGGTTCCCTACCCAGAGATCGGACGATAACAGCAGTCTCAGTAGAGAAACGATTGCCATGGAGTGTAGTCCAATAAAGACTATTTCCGAAAGGGCAATACGGACGGAACAAGAGCAGGTAAATCAAGGAGGCAGTAACTCAAACTGGGACTACAACCTTGAAAGAAGAAATGACCAGCTGGAGCGTCTAGGAGAAAAGATCCAGGAACTAAGAGAGTTTATAAGGGACAAAAATAACGTCCATAAAACTATCAGGGACATGGCACGAAGCATTAGTGTCATGTATAAAAGTTTGTGCAGCGCGGAGGATGACCTGCTACAGTGCCAACGTCCAGGAACGGAAGGCAAGGAAACTCAGACAACACCAAGTCTGAAACCGAAAAAGGCGGATAAACCAAGGGAGGCCTTAAATACTCCGCAGGATAGGAGTAACAAAGAGGAGAAAGAGAGTAAAAGACTTAAAGAGGCAACTTGGCAAGAGGTCGTTACAAGAAAGGCAAAAAAAAAGGAGAAACAGTTAAGTAAGGAGAACAACAAGGCTCCTGGCGTTAACAACCAGGGTAGGACCAGTAGAGACAAAACACAGCGGGCAAGACCGACCAGACCGGACGCTCTTATCATTAAGGCGCCGGAAGGAAGGAGCTACGTGGACATTTTGTCAACATTGAGAACTGCTCCTTCACTGAATGCCATAGGAGATAGCGTAAACAAAATACGCAAAACGGTGGCGGGAGATCTCCTCATAGAGCTCAAACGCACAAAAGAAGTTAAAACCGCAGACTTCCAAGAAGCGGTTAAAGCTGTACTAGTGGAAGGAACCACAATAAAAACACTGCAGCAAGAGGAGACCTTTGAAATAAGGGACCTCGACATACTTACTTCAAAAGAGGAGGTACTGGAGGCCTTGCAAAGGGAAATAGGAGAAAGAGATGTGATTGAGATCACTGCCGTAAAATCGCTGAGAAAAGCGTACGGAGATACGCAAATAGCTGTTGTGCAAGTGTCGAAAGAAATAGCGACCAAGTTCACAAAGCTAGAGAAAATTAAAATTGGATGGGTCAACTGTAGGATCCGTACATCGAACCGCAGTAAGGGGCCGCTTAGGTGTTATAAATGCCTTGGTTTCGGCCACGTCGCTATCAAGTGTACTGATCCGCAGGATAGCAGCAAATGCTGCTACAAATGCGGTAAGACGGGGCATAAAGCAAATATCTGCCGTAATGAACCGTGTTGTTTACTGTGCCGAAAAAAAGGCGACAACATGCCGACGAACCATGTCACTGGTAGCTACTTGTGCCCAGCCTACCAAGCAGCGGTTAAAAAAATCAGGAAAGGGTAATGAGAATAGTCCAGCTAAATCTCAACCATTGTGAGACTGCGCAAGACCTTCTCTGTCAGTTTGTACGAGAACACAAGTTCGATGTCGCTCTCGTCAGTGAGCAGTACAAAGATTTGAATGAACCATCCTGGGAATCTGACGCCTCAGGTAAAGCCGCAATCTGGGCTTGCAAAGACTTTACCTTCCAGGGCAAGATGGTAAACAAGGAAAATGGCTTCGTAAGAGCGAAAATAGGCGGCATACATGTATACAGTTGTTACGTCCCGCCTAGCGCATCAATAGAGCAGTTTCAACAACTACTGGACCGGCTGGTGCAAGACGCTACGAATAAAAAACCAGCTATAATAGCAGGAGATTTTAACGCATGGGCGATCGAGTGGGGCAGTAGCAGAACCAATAAACGGGGACGAGTGCTACTGGAGGCATTCACGCTACTAGACTTGGTTCTGCTGAACCAAGGCGACACCCCGACGTTCAAAAAACGAGATGCAGAGTCATTCATAGACTTGACATTTGTCAGTAACTGCCTCGTAAGGCAGGTAAGCAAATGGATCGTGAGTGATCACTACACAAATAGTGACCACCTAGCTATAATAATGGAGCTAGGCGGACCAAACAGGAAATTCTGTACAAATCCCAGTAGTACAAGAACTGAATGGAAAACCAAAGAGTATGACAAAGAGTTATTCTTGACGATGTTTGACAATATTCAATTGACGGGATCAGCAGACGACAAGGCTGCACAAATGACGGGCCAGCTCACCAAAGCGTGCGACGCGGTAATGCCGAGAAAAGTGTCCAGTCAAAGATGGCTACCAGCATATTGGTGGAATGACAAGATCAAACAAGCGCGCAGCGTTTGCCATCGAGCTAGAAGATTGGAACAACGGGCAAGGAAGAAATTCTACCGAACCGGTAGAGGAATGGATACGGTGGAGAACTACAACGAAAAAATGAAAGAAGCAAAGCGCAACCTTAAAAGGTGTATAAGAGAGAGTAAACAAAGATGTTTAAGAGAGCTGCAAGATGAGGTCAATAAAGACCCTTGGGGCCGACCTTATAAAATTGTCATGAAGAAGATCAAGGGAAGTTACATACCCCCACCAAAGTGCCCAGAGGTACTAAGCAGGGTGGTAACAACACTCTTCCCAAATCAGCCGGACATTCCATGTGCTATGGTAGAAGAAATAGATGTAGATAATATACCCTTAATTACGGAGGAGGAGCTACTATCAGCCTGCAGGAGGGTTGGAAACAATAAGGCTCCAGGACTTGATGGCATACCCAATATTGCATTGAAACATGCCATCCAGGCTCACCCAGCAGAGTTTATAGACTTGTACAACACTTGTCTCACAGAAGGAACGTTTCCACGAAACTGGAAAAAGCAAAGGCTTGTGTTGCTACCAAAGGGTAGCAAACCACCTGGAGAAGGGTCGTCATACAGACCGCTCTGCATGCTCGATACACAGGGCAAAGTATTAGAGCGCATAATCTTCGTTAGGATGGAAGACAAAACCGAGGGGCCAGTGGGGCTTGCGGAACACCAGTATGGTTTCCGTAAGTGCCGCTCAACATTAGACGCTATCGGCTTAGTGGTGAATACAGCACGGACAGCCATAAGCGGGAAAAGATGGAAAGGCGGGACGAAAAAGTACTGCGCGTTGGTTACACTTGACGTTAAAAATGCATTTAACTCTGCAAATTGGTGCAAAATTTACGAAGCACTAGTGAGACTAGGAGTTCCTCCGTATATAAGAAGAATAATGTCTGACTACCTCAAGGACAGAACTCTCTTATACGAGACCGAGGAGGGCACGGTGAATTATAAGGTTACCGGGGGAGTTCCACAGGGGTCTGTACTGGGCCCATCGTTGTGGAACATTATGTACGATGGCGTACTCAAGCTAAAATTACCAGAAGGAGCAATGATCGTAGGATTTGCAGACGACATAGCTTTGGTGTTGGTAGCAAAAGAGAAAGAAGAGGTAGCTGAAATTGCTAGTGAAGCTATCATTAAAATACAGAAGTGGCTAAATAATGCGAATCTGGAGCTTGCAAGCCATAAAACGGAGGCTATCCTAATATCTAGCAGAAAGAAGACGGAGACAATCACCTTGAGAATAGGCGGTCATGAAATTACTTCTAAACCGACTATTAAATATTTAGGTATAACGTTAGACGCAAAGCTGACCTTTAAACAGCACTTGGAAGCAGCAGGAGAGAAAGCCGCAAAAACTACCGCAGTGTTGGCGCGGCTGATGCCAAATGTAGGTGGTCCCACACAGAATCGCAGAACGCTACTGGCAAGCGTTAGTACATCAATCATGTTGTATGGAGCCCCGATATGGGCAGACGCTGTACTGGTGAAGGCATATGGACGAAAGCTCTCCTCAGTGCACAGGCGAAATGCACTTAGAGTCGCGTCTGCTTACCGTACGGTATCGGACGAGGCGGTCTGCGTTATTGCCGGTCTCCCGCCAATAGACCTACTAGCAAGGGAGAGAAAATCAATCGACGAAGGAAAAAGACGAGACAGCGGCAAAACCAAGATAGAAATTTGGGATGCCGCTAGGAAAGTAACAATGACGGAGTGGCAAAAGCGATGGGACTCTAGTAGTAAGGGTCGGTGGACACACCGCCTCATACCAAGTGTAGAAGACTGGACAAAAAGAAGACATGGGGAAATAAATTTCTACCTAACGCAGTTTCTGAGTGGACATGGATGCTACCGGGCGTATCTGCACCGATTTAAATTGGAGGATTGCCCGGATTGCCCGACGTGCTTGAATGTAATCGAGGACGCTGAGCATGTGTTCAGTGAATGTCCACGCTATGAACAGGAACGAGAAGAACTTGAGTGCTACCTACAGACCAGAGTAACGCCTGAGTCTATTATGGTAGCCATGATGACTTCGGCCGACGGATGGAGCGCAATAAACAATTTTGTTGCAGACATCCTTAAGAAGGTCCGAAAGGACGAAGAAAAAAGAAGAAGAAGACGTGAGATGCAGCAAGAAACAGACGACCGGACGATGCAGTAAGAAGTAGACGGCAGCGGAAAACGTGATGACGACCACATCAACAGACGAGGGCGGTAGCCCAAAGTTCCCCCGCGAAGCAGTACTCAAACGGTGTTACCGCGGGGGGGCTTATTGGAGAAAGAGCCAGGTCCAACTTACTTAGGGTCGGTAAGGAGGACGGAGAGGATTCGGTTGCTGTTGGAACTCAAAAGCTAACGGTAAACGAAGGGTTTAGTGGGTGAGAGTCCCACACAGGTGGTACCAGACGGTGCCATATCGTCCATAATGGATTTGCCCTTAACCTCTCACTCTATAAGGAAAAAAAAAAAAAAAAAAAAACACACACAGACACACGCGCGAGAGAGATTTACCTTAAAATAAGCTTATAGCACGCAGGTGGCGGCGGCGGCGGCGGCGGCGCGGCGCGGCGCGGCACACGTAAAAATAAGCTTATTTTACGTGTGCTGAATCACAAGCTATTATTGCCGCTATTCAAGCTGATAATCTTGTCCAATAAGCTAAATAACGCCTTGCGTAAGCTGAATTATGCGTTAAAAAAAAATGAGATAAATTTCTATAAGAAGCGTTCTCTTCGATGACAGAAGATATACTGAGGATATAAAAATGTGTGAGGGCTCTTATAAATGGAAAAATAAGAAAATTATATAAAAATTTTTGTTTTATTTTTATTTACAATAGATACATCCAAAAAAGTTAATTATTCTTATATCCAAATGGTAGAGACTTACGTGACGTAAGGTATCGTCGTTTTTTCAATACTACACAACATGTTTTCGATTCTTCGCGCGTTACAACTTCATGCATTTTAGTTCGTCTGATAGCTTTGAATTTTAAGCGTATTTTACTACATTCATCGTTCATTTTTTCAGATTCGTCATCTTCGTTTGCAAAGGCATCGTTAATCAAATTCTTAATGCTATCAAAATTAATTTTTACACCGTTTGAGAAGTTTAATGAGATACCTTTTACTTTACAACATTCAATTTTATCATTTTTATTGGTTGTTACAGCTGTGTAAGCGTAAAACTTTGGTCCTCCCGAGACAAAATTATCTATATACGTATTCTCACCATAACCACAAAGTTCATCTGTCATATCACCTAGTTTAGAGCCAATAAAAGGTTTATATTCACCCGGAACATTGTCATGCGAAACAAATATACAAGAATCTGTGTCATAATAAAGAACACGATCGCCTAACCTTCTCAAGTAATCATATAGTTCTAAACGTGCTTGAGCAGTGGTGTAAGCCGCAATCACGACACTCGTATGCGGGGCAGGAGTGACAGCCTCATCCTTGTATTGCCAATTTACGTACAGTATCTTATCATTAATTGCTAGTATATCATTAACATCTCTTTCCGGACAAGTAAGAAGTTTTAAAAGAGATTCACGTGATTTTACAACTTCAGTTTGTTTCAAATTACTCCGTTGACCAAACTTGCCCCAAAACGAATTTAAGCAGAGCTTAGCAACAGCTCGTAACCCTGAATTTTTTTCGATATTATTTTTATCTAAAGTTATACCCTCATCGAGTCTATACTGTTCAATGTATTGTAATTTAGTTGCTTCGTCACTACACCATGAGGGCCATCCGCTAGCCTCTTGCTTGATTTTTAAGAAAGTATTTACGTATTCGGCAAAAAGACCTCCGCTACCAACAGTTTGATTATACCGGGTCATCTCATATTGCCAAATAATATAAATTTTCGTAATACTGTAACCGAGTTCAACAGCTTTACGCAGCTCATCAGCAACCCAGGTGCCCGTGAATTCACGCATTTTCGGGTCTTCGTGATTGCAGTCACACTGCTGCATTTCCTCGCAACATGAGCGGCAAAGAGCAAAAAGAAGACGTCCGTGCATTTTAATTGGTAAGAGTGGTATATGCAAGTCGCGTGGTGGTAAGATACTACATTTAACTAATCCTTCAATATTGTTGAGATTATTGTTATTTCCATGGGTTAATTCATTGCACTCTTCACCAATTAAAATTCGCGGATGTCCTACGGGAAATTGACCTCTTTTACACACGTACGGATAAAGAGAGCATATATCTGTATATTGAATTTTTTCGTTATTTCCGATCGCGTACTCAGTAACTATATTTTCTGTTCTACCTCCAAAAAAAGCATCGCGTGGATTCAACGTTATACGACTCATAAGAGGATGCTGTGTAACATATTCGTAGATCTCGCGATTCTCTGCTTTTATCCGATCAAAAGTACATTCCCATATCTCTCGAACTTCGTAACCCAGGGCTTTTATTTTTTTAATTTTCCGAAAAGTATTTTCGTACGACTCATCCATAGTTCTACCGTATGACATTATTTTATCTCGTCTTTTATCAAAGCAAATGGGACAACCGTGTGTGTAACATCCTTGATATTCAAAGACAACACCTTTAGCATTATCATTTTCCGGAGGTAAATATCCATCTACACGAAACCCTTCTGGAAGCATAAATTCACGTGCTCTACCCGCGTGTATGATTTCCCGACCGATCTCACGTTCACACTGTAACAGCCATTGTATTGACTTTTGCGAATGATTATCAGCACGACGATATCCACCTGCCGGTATGATACCGATAGTTTTTTCGCATAAGAAATTTTTTCTATACACAATGGAGCATGCAGAAGCTATGGTCGTTGCCTCTGTAAACGGACAAGTATTTCCGCACTTAATGAAAATTTTCCGAAAAGCCATGCATGCAAGCCTTAAAATTTCTACATCCATACGGCAATAATCGAGTATTTCACGTTGAAAATCAAACTCATAAGTATTTCGGTTCTCCTCATACCATACAATAAAATTTTGCCTTTCAGACGTCGACATGGCATTAGGTGCGTAAAACGATGCTTCGGGTAAAGGTCCAACATAATTTTGATTTTCTAAAGTATTAAATAAATGAGGAAAATATCCCTTTTTGCTAGCTGGCGGCATAGAAAAGGTTTGCGGTAAAGCACTTAATTTCATGTGAAAATAGTTTAAGCTATCAATAAATTTTGTTCGTCCGCATTGAAGCATAATTATATTTTGCCCATTCAATATTACGTTAGGTACTATTGAGGTATTTTCAACGATTTCTCTCAAAATAAATTGCGCATCAAATCCACGAGAGTTATGAGCAATACAAATTATTTGACCGAATGAAGTTTTCTCGCGTACTGTCAAACCGATTAATTGTCTAACTGGATCGTCGCGAAATATATGCTCTCTCACACCGCACGTATGGCATAGTATATTTATATTTTCATTATCCATACAATCATCGCAAACCTGTTGTACAACACATAGATTTGGAATATGTATTTTTATCTCTGCATGTTTGCGATAAGCAGAATCTTGACGCGTCTCAAAGTCATAGAAAATAAATAAGTTTTTTTTGTTTGGGGATTTACGATTAATCTGAGCGTTAACATTACGGCCAATGGGCTGAATATAACAGAGCTGATTTACATCATGTTTTTCGCGACATAAATTACACCAATTGATTCCACACTCGTGCTTCGACTTGTAAATATTAATTCGTTTGCAACACATATTACAAACTTTCACTACATCGCATATTTTTTTATTATTTTTTTTATATGACCCATCTATTTTGTGACGATCGAAACATGTTTGTCCGTAAAACTCTCTGTTACATTCAACACACTTTATAATATCTATATTAGAATTACATGATGGTGCACAAAAACACCTGTCACATTTGGCAGTGCACCTATGCTCATCTACGTATCTATAACTTTTATTGCAATGTTCGCAGAAAAAACGATTGCGTGTAGCACCGGTTAAATTTAATATTGTATCGAAATGTCGTCTTTGCGCATCGTACAAAAGATTTATAACGTCAAAAGAATCTGAATTTAACAGAGGTCTTCCATCGTAAAACGGCGGTTCCCCACTTCCAAAGGATAAACTATCGTATATTACAATAGCGATATTTTTTGCAACATAATACCGCTGATACGTCTCTATTTCTTGCATACCACAACCGTATGCAGGAATTACCACGTTTGCGTTAATAGTAAGTAGATTTGCGCGCTCTTTTTGCATACAACGTCTGCTATCTCTGATAATATTCCAAGTATCAATGGCTTCGTTTGAAAAGATTTTTTTATACGCTATAAAAGCCTCACCGACAATTAAAGCTCTCGGCAAACATAAATTATCGTTATTTTTTGTAGATACAACCGATCTCTGAGCTAAGCTATCAACATTTATCCTCCTTCTACTGCCACCTCGGCCACCATTAGGTATATTAACAAGTGTTAAAGTTAAAAGAAAACTCTCATCTAATTGAAAATCCTTATTACTCTGAGCTAATCCGCTTATTAAACTCCATAAATCATTGTACAAAAAATTATTTACTAATCGTAAAGACAACCCACCCGGGCCTCGTGCAAAATTTAAACTTCTAACGGAGACGCCAATCATGTCGTTTTCATTACATAATGA
This sequence comes from Muscidifurax raptorellus, assembly GCA_020010945.3. Classification (NCBI taxonomy): domain Eukaryota; kingdom Metazoa; phylum Arthropoda; class Insecta; order Hymenoptera; family Pteromalidae; genus Muscidifurax; species Muscidifurax raptorellus. The sequence goes on along the minus strand of JAHUUD020000016.1, from coordinate 1,857,603 downwards.
AATTATATATGAATAAATATCGCGAATGGCTAATTCCAACCAAACTATCGGATTTATAGAACCATTCTCCGGTGGAGATCTTATTTTTAACACAATACGTCTACCTTCTATTTTATACTTAGATATATAATGCGAATTTTGTTGGAAAATATCAAAACGATTACCAGGAGGCTGGATATCCTCATCTCCTTCCTCATCGACTCCTTGATAATTCATATTATCGTCTGTTTCGCTTCTCTCCTCCTCCTCCTCCTTCTCCTCCTCCTCCTCCTCCTCCTCCTCCTCCTCACTGGGTTGATTATCCTCATTTTCGTAGTCATCATCATCATCATCATCATCATCATTATTACTGCTTGAATTTTCCATTCTGCTTTGCCCTCTACCAACTTGAATAGAAAAATCACTTTCATCGGCCTCGTAATCCTGCGATTCTACAGAAGAATTGGTGTTCGAAGATGTTGTAGATAAGGGAAAAATGGATGTAGAGGAAGAACAAGATGAATCGTCAGAGTGATTATGTTCTGAAAAAATTTATTAAATACAAAATATTTGGATAGCTTTTACACTTTCTTATTTTTAAAAATTATTCTTCTGGTGGTCCTGAAAAACTCTCACCCAGGCGCTTAAACAGTTCAGGCAAATTGTCAGTACTTAACAGTATTGATTTTTCGTTATCTCTACAAGCATTGAAAAACCATCGTATTTCTCGGGCTCTTCGAACATACATGATTCGCATAATGTCTTGTTTCAATGCCCTAGGGTACTTTTCGATTCCTTCGAGACCACGTCGAATAACTTAAATAATATTTAAAAATAAGATTTTATTTTGAAGAAAAATGTATATTTAAATACAGCATTATACTTACGTTCATTAATTTGACGATCTCTCGGATTTCCCTGGTTAAAAAAATGCTCTGTGACCAATCCACCAGCGCTTCTTCTTGTGTACCGCATTTCTTCGGGTTCTACCGGACGGGACAGAAAGTCGAGGATTTGCTGCCGTTTTTTGACACATGGATGCTGCGAATACTCAATCATATTTTTGCTTTCATCAGCTGCACGCTCCATCAAACGTTGTAGAATATTATTAGCAGCATCTATTGGTTCTTTACATGTGGCAAGGAGGTGCTCAACATTAGACATGTAATGAGAATCACCATTGACAGGTGGATCTTCGACCTCTTGCGCTCTAGCATTCGGTACTCTCTCTTCTGCTACGTCTCCCCCCTCCTCCTCCTCCATCGCCTCATTCACCTGAAGATGCACCGCTGCAGGCACCGCAGCCGCCGCTACTGCTGCTTGCCCCCTCTCCGCTGCTTCTCTCCTTTCGGCTTCGCTCTCCTCCTGCAGCTCTTCTTCGTGCGTATCGTCAGCGCCAGCCGACACAAACTGTACATCGACTACAGCATGTCCCGCTTGTGCTATGTTTTCCTCCGACTCCCTTGTCTCTCTTTCTTCTTCCAGCGCCTCCTCCTCCTCCTCCTCCTCCTCCTCCTCCTCCTCCTCTTCGCCTTCATCCGATGACGTAGTTTCAACATTACGTCTCGATGAATACTCCGTAATATCATCATCATCATCTGCACCAGAGGTTAAGTCGGCTAATAAATTTTCTAACGCTGAAATGTAAAAACAATGTATGTTAAAAATACAGCACAAAGCAAGTACAGCTAGAAAAATAGTTGTTTCAAAAGAATTTTCACGGTCATAGAATAAAGCGGATGTATATTCTTTGATTTTACAATTATACGTTATGCGACAATATAGAGATACGCATCGGTTGCTATGTAATAATATAATACGACCGGTGTAAGAAGTTAATATCTCTAGCTCTGAAGCAGTCGACTTAAAAACACTAGGCACCATGTGTAGCAGTCGATGCGTTCTGCGAGAGGAGCAGACGACACTGCGCTACAAATGTATGTGTGTGTGTGTGTGTGTGTGTGTGTGTGCGTGCGTATGTGCGCTCGCGCGCGCGCGCGGACACGTGTGTGAATGCTGAAGCAGACGAATTAAAACACTAGGCGTCATGCGTAGCAGTCGACGCGTTCTGTGTCAGGAGCAGACGACACTGCGCTACGAATGTATGTGCGTATGTGTGCGAGCGCGCGGTGAATGAAACAGAGCTTGTAGCAGCAGACGACGCTATCAGCTGTAGCACTGCTTATTTCGTTGTCAAGTACAAGCGTTGTTATTAATGACAACGTGATATAGTGCAGAAAAATTGCAATCAATAAAAATGTACTTACCATTATTCTCCTCGAATGCTGTCATTAGCCGCGTCAACACAGGAAAATGCGCAAAATTCTGCTGCATACAAAATTCTGCTGCACATCGCACAGCTAAATTACATTTTTTAAAAATGAGTAAATGAAGTTGCGCGATTTTCCGTGGCCCACAGCATCGTAAAAGTCTTGAAAACTCGCGGCATAATTGACACGCGACCATGCGTTTCACACGTAGACGCCAGCTTCTTGTACACCTGCGTTTAACAACACTATTCGCTTGAAGATTATCCGCGATGCGAAGCACTACAGTGCGAAAAGACTCCTCGACTTCGTTATACATGCTTACGAGCTCTTGTTTTGTTGCAACTACTGCTCTCATGACTACTGAGCTCCTGAGGTCGACGTAGGGTTTATATAGTATAAAAAATGTCTTGCTAGTGGGTGGGGGATATGTGGATTCGTGTAGCAGTATAAAGCGCAAAAATAACATCCTGTGATAAGTTTTGGCTCAGCTTTATCATTGATGAGTATCAAAATCACGTCGAACGTCTTTTACATAACAAGAGGATCGACTAATTCATAGGTATTATATTACCTACACCTCACGGGTCCAAGATGCATAACAATCGGAAATAATGATACCGTCGACGATTTTCGCAGAATACAAGGCGGCTAAAATCAATGCTCTATCTCAAGCGGCTGAATAAAAGCATATTTAATAACATTCGACATCCTGTGTAAGCGATGACCATACCGATTCTCACACAAGCAGCATCATGTGTACGGCTCCGAGAATCCACGTGTTAATTACTTTTGAGATTACTCTGATCCGTTGTTTTGTCACACTGATCCATTTTTTCCTCGCATAGGTATCGGCTGCAAAGACTCATGCCGAGATACTAAAAAATATCAAGTTCACGCGTAGAGCAGCCATACCGATTCTCACACAAGCAGCATCATGTGTACGGCTCCGAGAATCCACGTGTTAATTACTTTTGAGATTACTCTGATCCGTTGTTTTGTCACACTGATCCATTTTTTCCTCGCATAGGTATCGACTGCAAAGACTCATGCCGAGAAACTAAAAAATATCAAGTTCACGCGTAGAGCAGTCGAGAGTCAAAGATAATGCTCTCTCTCACAATCGTAAAAAGTATCCCGTGTTCATCGAGAAGTAAACAGTATCAAGCACGTATAGCTGTTTTGTCGCACTAATTCATCTCCGCTGTATATGTATCGCCTGCTAAGACTCATGGCGATAAGCGTATACTAAAAAATATCAACTTCCTGCGAAGAGCACTTGAGAGTCAAAGGTTATGCTTTCTCGCGCTCGTAAAAAGTATCCCGTGTCCGTCGAGCATTTCGCTGCACAACGCGTAAGCCAGCTAGTTCGGGTATCGGGTGTACGAATACACGTGCGCTATCGAACAATAATCAACACAAGTCTAAATTTTTCTTCCTTCGACCCTCCTTCTCCTCCTAGGGCCTACAGATGACTGCTTGGACTACAATCGTCAGTACCAAGTCGATCGTAGGCAAAGTAAGATGTCTGTAAAAAGCGCAGTTATAAAGCAGCTAGAGGAAAAATGCTCTCTTCTCGAGATGCGGATGGAGCGCAAAACGAGGCTCATACAGCAGCATCGCGATACCTACGATGAGCTGTATGAGGAGCACAAAGAGCTGCAGCGTGAACTGGAGTGTGTGCAGCTTTTACCTTCCGACGGCCCGGTGGAGGAGATCATCCCTAATGTCGGGGATGTGTGTGATGTCTGCAGCCGGAGGATGAAGCGCATGACAAAACGCACAAGATGGACATTCTGCTCGGAATGCTCAGCACAGCGCTGCACAGCGTGTAGCAGAAAAGAGTTATTCTGCTGCAACTTTGAGCTCAGCAGAAGGATGAAGTCGGAGGCGGCGGCGGAGGCTGAGGCCGCGGCGGTTGTTGGATCGGTGGTGAAGTCCGAGGAGGCGTCGGAAGATGAGGTGTCGGAGGCTGACAGCACGGAAAATGCTACCATAACTATGGAGCAGCAGGAGGCTGCCGCGGTCAAGGCGGCGGAGGAGGAAGAAGAGGCCTTCATGGAGGCTGAAATCGACGTGGGTGAAGAGTTTCTTCAATTCTTGCCATCTTCAGATGACAGGTGGGATGAGTGTATAAAAAACAACGAAGAGAGGATGTATGAAAATGAAGAGGACGTCTACGTCGATGTAGAGTGAAAGTGATCGTGTGTGAGTGTAGTGTAGAATATGTAAGTTTTTATTATTGTTTATATTCATACGCGTGTGTGCGTGTGTGTGTGTGTGCGTGAGTGCGTGCGTGCGTGTGTGTGTGTGTGTGTGTGTGCGTGCGTGCGTGCGTGCGTGCATGCGTCCGTGCGTGCGTGTGTGTATGTGCGTGTGTGCGTGTGTGTGTGTGCGTGTGCGCGTGTGCGTGCGTGCGTGTGTGTGTGTGTGTGTGTGTGTGTGTGTGTGTATGTGCGTGCGTGCGTGCGTGCGTGCGTGCGTGCGTGCGTGCGTGTGTGGGTGTGTGTGCGTGTGTGTGTGTGTGCGTGTGTGTGTGTGCGTGTGTGTGTGTGTGTGTGTTAAATTAAGAGTAAGGTGTGATGCGAGAGCGTGTTCAAGAGAGGGCATGCTCGTGAGAGAGAGAGAGAGAGAGAGAGAGAGAGAGAGAGAGAGAGAGAGAGAGAGAGAGAGAGAGAGAGAGAGAGAGAGAGACAGAGAGAGACAGAGAGCGGGAGCGAGAGAGAGCGAAAGAGGGAGAGAGCGAGACAGAGAGCGGGAGCGAGAGAGAGAGCATAAGCGGTGAGAAAGTATAGTGAGAGCATGTGTATGAGAGAAGAGGGGATACGGACAGCGTACGCATGCTAGAGAGTATAGTGTGAGAGAGAGAGAGAGAGAGAGAGAGAGAGAGAGAGAGAGAGAGAGAGGAAGCGAGCGATGACGTACTGATGCGTACATCGCAAATCTGTGTGTGTGTGTGTGTGTGTGTGTGTGTGTGTGTGTGTGTGCGCACGTGTACGTATGTGTACACAGGTGTGAATGTACCATAGATGTAAGATTAATTATTGTAATTTTAATAACAAGTAAGTAAATAAAAAATTTTGAATAAGTTACATGTAAACATTTTTTTATTTAGCCAATATGGGGAGAATACAACAATCGACCTCATCACTGTCGTATCCTTATCTTGACAAGTAATAAAGATAAGGTATCATGTTTGTATAAACAAACATGATACCTTATCTTATCTTAATGGTTTGTTTACATTGATAAGATAACATGGCGCCAGTGATGACGTCATTTGTTATGTCTCTCCATACCGGCTTACTTACTACTCGTATGTATACAAAATTTCAAATAAATCTAACTTATCTGTGTGAAATTAAAAATATTTATTTTTTCAAGTTTTAAAGGTGGCGTGTCCCATTAAAAAATAGTTTTAAAAATACGGTTATTCTGAAATCAAAAATAAGGGTAGCTACCCCCAGAAGCCAAACTATACTTGCTAGTTTAGCCATGCTAATAGAAGTATTTTCAAATGTATTTCATTTCAAAATATAATTAGAAATTAAGATAGTAAAAAGAACGTTTTCGGGGATAAACTTTAGGGTCGGTTTTCACCCCATTACAATGGGTTTGCGTTTATAAAAACAAATAGGTGTCCCTTATTTTTCGATCCTATACAACATATCGGAAATTTAAGAAAATTGGAGGCGGACACCTCGGGTGTTTTACTGACAAAAACAAAGAAATATGAGATCAAATTGTTGTGATCCCTTTCAACAAGTTAATTCTTAACTAATTTTTATTACTGATTAATAACAACGTTTTAAATTATTTTGTAAGAATTTGTAATTACATGTTTAATAGTCAAAAAGACTGAGATAAATTAACAAACTGGCAGTTTGTTTACATCATTGTAAGGTCAACTATAATAACATAGACATATTATTTAAATTAAGCTAAAAATAAAAAATGTGGATCGTATGCTATATAATTAGTTTTCTGACATTCTATGAATATCAAGAATTATTATTTTAACATTTTTTTCCAGTACTCAATATGGCATAATTACTAACCTACGAAATTTCAAATTGTGATTTTTAGATAAAATATAGTTATTTTTCGGAGGTTGATACATCGTATTCTGCCATCTACACCATGTTGAAATAGTTCTTGGCCCAGCATTGTATGACAAAAACTCACAGATTCCGATAATTGTTGCAAAGACTATGAGGTTTCAAAATTTTTTTAAAATAATACACGGTAAGAGGTGTGTACTTTGTACTGTGAACATTTTAGATTTTTTCAAGGGTCCGATGTCGAGGAAATTCGTTTTTTTGTTTTTGCCGATAACTTATTGAAAACGTTGTCGATCTAGTTGAAATTTTCAGAGTACGCTTTTTTTGTAATCATTAATTTAAAAAATTAAATCAAAAAGTGAATTGTCTTAATTTTTATGAAATCTCATAGTTTTTGTGGCAAAAAGATGAAGTAAGCTAGTCGTCGCAGCAACTATTGAAATGTCAAGTTCTTCGTGCCGAGATTTGAAAAGTTATGTTCTTCGTCGCTTGGAAATCGAATGTCCTACTCTTCTTTGGGGGCGACGATATGCTGACTACGCTTTCGGCAGCTCGGCGGCCGAAAGTGATTAGCTACCACTGACGTGAAAATAAAAATAAATGTTAAAAAAATTTGTCAATCAATGGAAATAAGAATTTATCTCCGAATATTAGATCTAGAAAAAATGCACACACATCTATACAGGCATTTTATAAACACACAGGATTTTAAAATATGTAATTGTCTTCTCTTTCAGCAGCTCGGCGGCCGAAAGTGATTAGCTACCACTGACGTGAAAATAAAAATAAATGTTAAAAAAATTTGACAATCAATGGAATTAAGAATTTACCTCCGAATATTAGATCTAGGAAAAATGCACACACATCTATACAGGCATTTTATAAACACACAGGATTTTAAAGTATGTAATTGTCTTCTCTTTCAGCTGCACTATTGTCAAATTTATTATACAGATGCAATCAAGATCTAAACAATTTTGCAAAAATCAAAAGATGCAGATCATCGAAAACTAATAATCGAAAAATTAAAAAAGGTTTTTCCAAATTCGAAATCTGCAAACAAAAATATATGTCTAATTTCATTGATATTGAAGGACTAGTTTCAGAAATATGGTGGTATACATTATAACGGGATGAACGTGATGTTGATTACGTTGCGGTCGCGCAGTCATCAGCTGCGTGCAATGCGACCGATGATCCTCGTTATAATCGAGTAGCCGACGGGCGTACTCGTTTGCTCGCGGAGGCGAGCGGTTTGGGATCTCTGCACCAGGTCCCGCTGAAGCGACGGCTAGTCAGGTCGCGCGTACTTCGAGAAGCGAAATGCGTGCCCGCGGAGGCGGCTGGGTTGCTGAAATACGCGAAGTGACAAGAAAGGTGATAACGCATGCAAAATGTATAAAATAAGTAAAAGCGATAGTTGACGTTACAACACTCAGTTTATTCAGTGAAAAGACGGATATTTACAGAAGCGTGGCAAGCGTGTAAGCTGCGTGAAGAGCGTGTTCAGCGAGAGCGCGAAAGCACTGGTGAGTGAGCAGGCGAGAGAAGGAGAGCAGGTACTTACAAATCGTAGCCGCAACAAAAGGCAGGAACTGGCACGTGCAGCAGGCGGGAAACACAGGCTGCAGTCGTCGAGTCGGTTCCACCAAAATCCTCCGCGAATTCGCACAAAATCACTATTAGCCCGCTTGACAAAATATATCGTTCAAAGGTCTCGCTCGTGAGCTAGTCGAAACGTACCTATCTCTCTAGTCGCGTATCGCGTTGCTCTCTCTCTCCCTACTCTACTCACCTCTGGCTCGTCTCCACTGTCTCTTCTGTAAACTCATGTAGAACTTAACCTACAGGAGCATGCTGGGTTAGACGAGGGCTATCGCTCTCGTCCCAACATATACTAATATTTTAAATATTTTATCCACGCTATAAAATTGATGAAAAGTTTTTATCGAAATCTCTATTTTAACAAATTTTATTTATTAGGCATGTCGTGATACAGTTTAATGGATAAAAAAGGTGCAATTTTTATTTATTTGTCAGACAAAAAGTAACATTCATATATATTTAAGAAAGCTGGAAATTACGCTATACAATAAATGAAATTAGATAATATTATCTTACATTTATACAGTTACAAATTAGATGTTAAATGTGGTTGAGAAATAGTATCTGAAGGTACTTGAGACATGGAAGATGTAGAAGATTCTGAAGATACAAATGCGCAATGCAGTAAATAGCATCGAAGTCCAGCCAAACATATTCCTATAAAAAATACAATAGTATTTACTAACAATGTAAGAATAATAATATATGAAATCTTATTTATATCAAATTTAATTTTCAGCGTAGTTTTTCTTTGTAACATTAAGTATCCAACATTTTATTGCCAACAACTTCCTCCAAATTAATTAATCGTTCTAATAAATAATGCCTTATTAAAATATAAAACATGCTAGTTAGAATTTTATTGGCTATCTCTCTATATTAATTATGATGTATTGTGTAAATAGGGGGAAAAATTGACTTTCTATAACGAGGATGATGTTTGAACACAAGTAAAAGTTAAAAGCGCCATAAGCGCCTGAGACTATCACGAGTGATGAAAACATTTCCTGAGTCTGAAGAAGTCATTCTCCAGTTGTTGCTCATTCTATATTTTTTAACTAGGCTATAAATAGGCCCCTTTTCGTACACAGATAACGAATAGAAAATTGAGAAATTCACAGTATAATTTTTTTTAAACTATGTTATAGAGAAAAACAATTTTATCTCTACATTTGAATGTATCCCTAGGTATTATTCCAAAACCGATTTATTTAGAATTTGAGTTTTGGCTCAAAAAGTAGTCACTAAAATAGTTTCATATTTTGACAAGAAAATATTATAGTTTTTTATTATCACAAATTTTTTGAGAATTTTTAGTTTTGAAGATATGATTTTTGGTTTAGTGACCTTTTTTATCTTAACAATTGAACGGAACGGTCAATCTGAGAAAACTTGTGAGAAAAAGTAGGAAATTTTATGCTTTTTTCAAAACACTATTGCCGAATTTAGTGTATAAATTATATCATTAAAAAAAGGCAAAAATATTTGTTTTGCTAAATAAACAGTTGCTGCCTATTCATTAGCACGTATAAGCTTCCTCCAACTAAATAAATCCTTCTAAAAATAAAATATTGTCTTAATATTTTAATACAGGGAGTGTTATATATGGAGTATACATCAAGACAATGCAAGATTTAATGCAGGCTTGTGCCCTTATAAAATAATAGTTTATTTATTGGAACGATCTATTTTCCGAATGCAGAATCAAAATATAAAGTGAAATTAAAAATCAAGACCGTTTGGTCCAAAGAATCGGAGAAATTGTAGTGGTTTCCATATAAAAAATGTCACTTGATAATCAAGTGAGATCTCAAGTGATTATGAAGTCATTATCATGCCAAAATCTCAAGTGATTATTAAGTGACCATGAAGTTGATATGTGAATAAAAATATCTTATTAATTAATTATTCTTATTATTGCTAATTTATGACATAACATGTATTGCAGAAGATTATTTTCTAGGAAAATTATACAAATTAAAATAATACTTATGAAAATAATTATTAAAAAACCTTCACCATTTTAAAAAATACTTTAGCAGAGTTTTCAGAGATCTGCAGTTTTTCCAAAATATCATTATTCACGCAATCACCTAGACCAAAATACGTAATTTTTGTTATTTCACAAAAATATTTACTTTACTAATAAGAATTTCATCGCAGTACATTTTATAAAAACACGTAATTTTAATTCCAAACACTTCAAAATGTGTTTTTAACGTGTTTTTAATGAAGTTATAAATAATTTTACGCTACTCTGCTAGAAAACGTCGTTTGAAGACAATTGAAATCGATTGAAATTCTTGATCTTGAGACTAATTCTTGTTACCAAATTTCACAAATTTTATTTAATTTTTGTTGTTTATTTTTAGACAACTTTTTTAATATTAATTTATGTTTAAAATCGCACACTCTGGCCATAATAATTTGTATTTAAAGTAGATCTATCAAAGTAGAAGTGCCCTTTGAGGTAAAAATCTTAAGTAAGTCTGCGGTGAGTGAAATAATGGAAATAGTGAATTTTGCGCTTCGAAGACATTTTGTATCTGGTATGATATATACAAAAATGGTTTAATTGATTATTTAAACAATTCAGATTACATATAAAAATAAAATTCAATATTCATTTTTTTAAAATTTTTTTTATCGCTAGGTCCTTTTAACCTCAAATATTTTGTTAGATACTTTTGAATGAACGAGATTATAAATAATATTTTTAAACATGTACTTAAAAAATGATGAGCAATTAACGATCCACAACGGTTTGACGTCGTAATAGTAAATTTGAAATAGTGTGCCCTTTATACCAAGAGCACAGAATAACAATATTAATATTATGTTTTTGAGGTTAGAGTGGCATAAAAGTATTGGAAAATGTGGTGCATTTGATGTGTACAGATGTTTGCACCTTGCTAAAAACTATCGAATAAAAACAACGAAAGCCGATTGAAATTCAATCGATCTTGAAACTAATTCCTAATCCTAATTTTCACAATTAAATTCGATTGTTTTCCAATTCAAATCTGTAGAAATCAATTCAAAACGATGAATCGAATTTATCAAAAATAGAATCTCAATCGTACTTAATCACTTAGAATGAATTTTAACATGAAAACATTCAAATTAAATCATAAAAATTATTAACAAGAATTAGTCTCAAGATCGAAAGAATTTCAATCGATTTCAATTGTTTTCAGTCGACGTTCTCTAGCAGGGCACCGCAAAATTATTTATGAGCAATTAGCTCAGGTGGTAAGATCTTCGACAAGTAACTTGTCCTCCCCTTTGAAAATATTTACATACAATTGTACATAAACTTTTATGTAAAATTACATGTAAATATTTTCAACAGGGTTTGGTTTTATTCCACCTTGGAACATTTTTTCGCTTCCTCCTACGGGCGGCTCAGAGGCGAGCGGCATGCCACGGGGACTTATAGGTGCCTTAAGTATGAGTGGAGTGTCATAGCGCCCCGCTCTTTTAACGACGTAAGCATGAGTTAGGCCACGGTGTAAGAAAGAGACATGGTCCGACTAGCCTACCCCCACCACTAAATGGCTGTGTTCTTATTGAAGACCTTCGCTTTAATTGTCTCCGCGAGACGCCGCCACAGAAACAGTGTACTAAATGATACACACTATCGCGTAATGACGCATCGAATGTGCGGGATATTTAAAGTAGATACATAATGAAAGTCACCAGAGATGAAATTGCGTACGTGAGAATGTTTGAGAGTGGAATGCGAAGTAACGTAAAGCAAAATTTATTTTTCTCCGAAGCTCTTGAGAAGCTTAATTTTTATAACTCTCAGACAGACCAAGTCACATAGCGAGTGTAAGACAATAGACCTTTTCTTCTTATGCTACACATGTTGACCATTCACGACCAAGCGACGGTTGGAGTTTATAGTCGACACTTTTTCTTGTAAGGCTGTAAAGTATTGGCTTTCCTCTGCTTTCTTTTAGCCAATAAGACCATAAGATTTCCTTCTCCTCAAAAACTTGACGGCGGAGAGCTGAGAGGAAGGATGAGGGGGAGGCAGATCGATGCTAGCTCTCGTCGCTAATGCTTCGTATATTTGTACTTATTTTGAGATATTTTTAGACATTCTTCTAATATATACATGTTTAAAACCTTGAAAACTGAGTAAACATTCATTTATTTTTCCTTCCTGAAATTCGTGCTCTTTAAATTGAACGATCTGTTCGTCGGGACGTATTATATACAAACAAACCTGTAGCGGAACGCGCGAAAAACGCGATACATCAGGGGAGACTTCGTGGTGGGATACGTCTACTTTTAAGTGCGCGGATTAAAGTCTCAAGATCAAGGAAAATTTTTTTTTAACTTGTTTGAACGTTTTCTCAAATATTTATAACCGAGGGAAGGTTCAGGTAGGTTTTGTTGCAGGTATTCAGCAGTTTGAAATCGAAGGAACGAATCTGATTAAAAAAAAAACAGAAAGAAAGCTGCAAATTTTGTGGATAATTTATTGACATTGTTACAAGTATAAAGTGCCACTTCACTTTTGTGGGTTTTTCTCGGTTTCCTGCAGACCAAGGGCGAATGCCAGTGAAGCAAACGATTTTTGGACCGTGGAAGTCATTCTGAAAAATCATGGGCAAGTTATACGCGGAAACAAAAGCGAATACTACTTACGAAGGAAACTCGGAGGATAAATTGCTGAGAAAATGACTTCAAGGTATCTGCGCATCTGAAGCTGCTGAAATAAAAATATATATATTGTGAATGAGTGACTTTTAGTTAAGTGAATAATTACAAGCCGCCGACAAAGCTGTAAGTTGCTATTCTATTATTTCTCTCTGGTGACTAGACAGGTTTAATCCAGTAAATTCAAGTAAATTAAGTTTTGTCTTATAAAAAAGAACAGATTTCATATTGTGGAGAATGTGGTAAGTAGAAAATGTTCGAACAAATCCGAGTATAAATTCAATAGTACGGATAAATTCTCTTGTTAGATCAAATAAGAGTAATAGTGATATTAGTACATCCAATTCGTCTAGTAGCTATTAGTACATCAAGTGGTTCTACTTCTCGTGAATCTCGATTGGATCCGACGGATTCGTCAATGCAAATTAGCAGAGTCGCGCGTGAATCCGAAAGGTCGTTTAAATTTATTTAGTTTGATCAGAAATAAAATCATAGGACATGCTGACCGATTAATTTCACATAAAAAAGATCCTGATAATTTATATGAACTAATTACCACTCTTAAAACGTGTTTTAATAGAACTTTTGATGTAGATTACGCTCCTTCAGATTTGAAAAATCAGAGGCTAGGTCCGACGGAACTGCTAACGAATTTGGAGCTGATATTAGTGAAGTCTTAAATCGTGCATTAGAAGCCACGAAAGAACGTTTTGATTCAACACAAGTGATCGGCGTAAATGTAATGTTAAATAAAGTAGCTATCACGGGTTTTATAAATGGTTTACGTGACACAGTAGTTAGTTGTATGCTTAGTGATGAGAAAATTTCTACTTTACAAGATGCTATGAAAATCGCTTCTATTTTAAAGAAACATATGGAAGAAAGAAACACGTTATTTTCAAACAATACAAACATAAAATTCAATAACGTAGCTCGGGTTAATAAAATTGTGGGAGTATCGCGGCGCTGTTATAGTTGTGGATAAACTGGACATTTAAAAGCAAATTGCACTAATCGCGATAAATCAAACCCCTTTACACCATATAGATTTAAAAAATGTAACTTTTGTTATAGAAAAGGGCATTTTGAAGCAGAATGTTGGACTAAAGCTAATCAAATGCAGCATAATAATTCTAAAAATACTACGGATTTAAACTCAATTGCTGCTCCGTCGGGAAACCAGCGGAGCGAAGCGATAATAATCGGACGTTCAGGTGCTACAGAGTCAAATACGATCTCCAAATAAATAAACTTTCAAGTGTTCTTGTGATAACACTAGATAATTACTCGTTTAAAGATGGACTTAGCCATTTAATGATCGATACTGGATCGCAATTAAACCTATTACAAGAAAATGTGCCAGCCTCTGATATTATAGTTAATACTAGCATAAGTTATAATTTAAATGGTATAGGTACAGGTATGATACGTACTTTAGGAGAAGTTATTATTATAATTAAAGGTGTAGAGATCAAGTTTCAAGTAGGTGATAATAAATTTCTACAGGCATCTTAGGAGTATCTTTCTTACGTCAGCAGAATGCAGTTTTACAATTTCAAGATAAGCTACCAGATACTCTTTTCTTTGGAAATAACGATGTTGTATTTTCTGAACATTTTTCTTTTGATTCGTCACCTAGAAATAGAAAATTAATTAATATACCAATAAAGAATGTTGAATTAGAGACAGGTTATTTAAGTAAAATAGATGTTTGTGCTGGAGTTTACCTAGGAGAAGTTTTAGTTATTCAGAAAGGAGGTTATGCTCAAACTTTCGCAGTAAACTCCACTTTTAACAATATTAGCATATCTATACCTGCAGTTGAACTGCAAGAGAATGAAATTATTCTATCTTCACCTCGTAGTGCTCGAACAGCTGATCTAGGAGTTGATAAGGGAAAGGCAGCAGGTGAAAGAATTAATAAAATAACTGAATTATTAGATCTTGAAGATTTAAATGAGGAAGATAAAAGTTTAATTCCTGAAAATATTTTTGAAAATAATTACTCAAGAGATTTGCAAAATATGTTTGACTACGCAGACGAATTATCGCTTACAAATTTCATTATGAGCGGTCAAGCAGAAAATTTAAATCAAAATATTATTGAAAACTTTATCTACTTAATTTTTGTTAAAAATGACAAATCAGATGCTTCAATTTCTAAATTGATTGACCTTGATGATAAATCAGATTTGGATATTGATTCTGACAGTGATATCCCATCATATGTAGTATTATTTTACAATAATAGCAACGAAGATAGACTCTTACATAGAAGCGCAGAGCTATGGGGACGGCTGAGGCAACTTTTGGTACCCCGACAATCGAGATTTGCTATAGTGCGAGCACCCCGAGCGCTTGTTTAGCGCGGTGAAAAATTCTGTGGGTAACTGCTACTCTCGTGTACGGCCGGTACAGGCTTAGAAGGTAAATGACCAATGATCGGCTGGTCTCGCATATCACGGCTACCACAGCGGGCTAGCATAGCGGAATCAGTCGCGGACCCGAAAACCAAAAATACTACTTAAGCCAACCAAAAATCCATAAATAAATATTCCAAACGACCACCAAACTCTAAAAACAATAAATTAAACCCAACCCTAAGCCCCAAATCGGGCCAATGATCATATGTAAGAGTCTATCTTCGTTGATAATAGTAGTGCTAGCATTAAATACCTCGCTCGCTAACGCTCGCTCGGTTATATTTCGATAGTGCTTCCGTTAAATATTTAAATTTTAAATAATTATATTACTTTAATCTAAACTCTTAAATATGTATTTTTAATTTAATATAAGTTAACACTTAAATAAGATCGTAATCTTATAAAATTATTAACATAATATTTGAATTCTGTTTTTGAGTAAAACTGAACATTTCTCTTTAACCTAGTAATTTATCATAAAATCATTTTTATTTCACCATACATATCTTGAATAAAGTGTAATAGTTCATATTCTTAAAAAAGTGTTCTATTAATAATATAAATATAAATATCTTGTAAATGATATTTGAATTATATAATTTTAAGACATTATTTATTTGAAATATTAAATTTTATTTCAGATATATATCGTGGAATAAACATTATTATTATTTATTGATATTTTTAAGTGATTTTTATACTTTTCTCAATTATAGAATTTTTTTTTCATTTGATTGACAAAGTTCATGCACCTACATTGGTAGCCCATCATATGTAGTATTATTTCACAATAATCAACAATGAAAAACGCCGCCAATCCTGCAAAGAAAAATAAGATTTTCTGTATGCAGGTCTCGCTTAGAAAACTTAACACTTAAAACTAACACTTAAAATTAAAATTGCTGTCTTGTACAAAACAAGACTAGCCATCCCCCAGACAGTCATTCTGTATGCATGCACAATTCCATATCGGACTTCCAAACTTGGCCTGCACATACCTACCCTTTCATTCTCTCATTCACATCATTTACAATATAGGAGTCCCATAACTCACTTATAAGTAAATAATGATAATAACAAATTTAAATTCTTATTAAAAGTTAACATTTCCTAGTATAATAAAGTCTTAGTTGTTAATGAGATCCGAAATTAATTTATTTAATTTATTTGGCTATTTCCTAATTTAATAGAATACAAGATGTTAGAGATTCTATATTTTTATGCATTAACTTGTGTTAGTTTATCAGCTAACCTCTATTGTACTTAAGCAGTCTGCTTAAGCACTACATTATCACATAATTTCGAAATACACTTGCTAACACATAGTGTTTAGCCGTGATCTAAACTACACTAATCTTATTTTTACCTTGTTATTTATTCTACCAGAATCTTATTAGCATAGACCTTGCGGTTGTATAATTATCTAAAATTGGATTTTTGTCCCTAGCATAGATTAATCTCTCCATCCTATTTAGTCTGGCAGGACACGTAAGTCCCACTGCACAGGTTACTCTATAGTGAGGAAACATGTTTCTGTGTTGATGAGCAGAATCACATTTGCAATTCGATACAAAGACGATTTCATCAATCACAACTATGTCTTTATGCTTTGGTTGTTTTTTGATCGACTCCATAGAGTTAGTAAAGATTTGTTTCCCTCTTATTTCCCTATCAAAATAGAAAATAGCCTTATTGGCTCCAAGGTAGTTAATATCTCCGTATGACATTCTATAATTGATAGGTTGTTGTATCCTCTGGCCAGGTGCAGAGGGCGCACTATTGTTTATTGCTCTTATGCCATTTTCTTCCGCCATGTTATCATTTTTTGTGAATACCATTTTAATAGGCTTGTATCTTTCAGATTTGAGATCTGATTTGTTTGTGTTTGTACTTGCAGTTTCTTTCACAAAATTCTTTTTAGTTATATAATCAAGTTGTATGTTAATTTGAATGTATGTATAGATCATCTTGTTGAAATTGTATGTTGTTAATCGACGATGCTGTCGCTTATTATGATAGTTACAGTTTCCATTAGCACATATATATGTTCGTAAGTCCTGAATTAATTTTTCATTATCAGAATTTTGAATAGTTATGTTTGTATATTTATTTAGTCCTAGTTGACTTATTTTGATAAGGTTCATTATTTTTTCTTTTGAGTCTGTGCTGTTTGCTTCTGAAGTATTATTTTCTGAGAAAAAGGTTAACAGACAGTTTTTAAGCTTTGAACAATCTATCTTAGAGTCGCTGGATGGTTCACCCATTTGCTGCTAACCAATCTTTTATTTTTCTAGAATTAGAAGATTTTCTAATGTCTAGGATCTTTAGGTCGTTTCGTAAGTTGTTGAAAGTGTTGACTGCTTTTATATAACTGTTTTTGGTACTGATGGTTTTATGATATTTTGGCGGTGTTATTAATTTGTTTCTTGTGATACTTGTTGAGTAAATAAATTTATCTGTGAGGTTTTTGTAATGATATGTAATACAATTATATTTGAATAATTGTTATAGGTTGAGAGGGCCTATTTTTTGAAAAGTATTTTTATTTATTATCTTTAGAATCCTTGTCTGTATGGATTGTAAAAGTTTTAAGTTATTTTGATAGGCTCCGCCCCATGCAATTACTCCATAATTAATATTACTATGAAACAGAGCATAATATATCATTTTCAATTATATTAGTATCCATAAATTTACTTATTTTGCTGAATATGAAAATTAGATATTTATTTTTGTTTATCAAATACTCGATATGCTCGCTCCATCTCATGTTTGTATCAAAAATAATACCTAAGTCCTTTCTGTACATGACTCTTTCTAGACTTATATTACTAATTTTTGTATCTATAATCCTTGGAACACTACCATTATAGTTACCAAAAGTTATGAATACTGACTTATTTATGTTAAGCGTTAATTTGTTGCGCTTAAGCCAGATGGAGACTTCTTCTAGGTAATAATTCATTTTCTGTTCAACTTCCTTCCAAGTCTTTCCTTTAACAATGACAGCAGTGTCATCAGCATATGATAATATAGTATTTTTTGGCATCATAGTTA
This sequence comes from Muscidifurax raptorellus, assembly GCA_020010945.3. NCBI lineage: Eukaryota > Metazoa > Arthropoda > Insecta > Hymenoptera > Pteromalidae > Muscidifurax > Muscidifurax raptorellus. Next base: position 1,839,540 of record JAHUUD020000016.1, on the reverse strand, counting down.
GTAAATCATTTACGTAGAGTATAAAGAGTAAGGGTCGTAGGATTGTTCCTTGAGGGACTCCTGTATTTATTTTACTAAGTTCACTTTCTTGTGCCTGTATTCTTACTTTTTGTCTTCTGTTAATTAGGTAACTTGTGATTAACTTATGCTCCTTTCCTCGTACACCATACGCAAAGAGTTTATCTAATAATACCCTGTGATCCACTGTGTCAAAGGCCTTGGCCAAATCAAGATAAGTAACAGCAATTGGCAGACTTTTATCTAGACTTTCGTAAATTATGTTTGATATTGTGTTAAGTGCATTTTTGTTCCAATATTCTTGATTAATCCAAATTGCCTTGGACTTAAAATTTTACATTTGTTAACAAAGTTAAGAAACCTTTTGTGTATGATAGTTTCAAAAATGTTTGCAATATTGGATATTAAAGATATAGGTCTATAGTTACCCATACTTCAGCAATTTTTAGTATGTGAGGCCAAATTGATTTTTTAATACATGTGTTAAATATATGGGCTAATGGTTTTGCTATTAATGTAATAATAGCTTTGTCTTGTCTTTGCATCTATTTTATCTACACCTCCTTTCTTTAATTTTAGTTCTCTAATTATATTGCTTATTTCATTTTCATTTGTCGGATGTAGAAACATTGTTTTTGGATTTCTTATCGGTAATTGTATATTTCTATGAGTAGGCATAGAGATCTTATCACTTAATTTTTTCCCAAGATTACAGTCGAATTCGTTTAATTTATTGGCTATTTCAATTTCGTTATCAATTGCTGTATTGTCGTCTAGTTTTAATTGTTTTATAGTGTTATCTGTTTGTACGTTCTTTTTACCTATTTTGCTATTCACATAAGCCTAAAGTTTTTTAGGATCATTTTATCTCCTTAATATTTTTCTTGTTGTACTTTATGTTCGCATCCTTAATAACTTTGTCTAGTGTTTTAACATCATTTTTATATTGGATTAGTCTATCACAATCTGGATTCTCTTTTAATCTTTTATACAGTATTTCTTTAGTGCTACATGATTTTATTATTGCCTTTGTTATCCAGTCTTTTCTTGGGCTTTTATTATTCTTTTTGTTATGATATATGTATTTGGCTTTATCTTTACATGACTGAATATCTTTAATCATATTCTTTCTTAGTTCATTTGGAACTTTATTAGTCAAATAACTCGCCCAATCAATCTGGAGCGCTTCGTTATATAATTTATTGTAGTTGTAATAGTAATTTGTCTCCTCAATATTTATAACGTTATATCGACGTTTTTCTTCTTTCATTTCAAGTATTAGCGGATAATGATCTGTAATAGATATTCTTAGTGTTATTGCTTTTGTATTCAAGAAATCTGTTTTGATAAACATACTATCAATGCATGTTCCTGCGTTAGTTGACATTTTAGCTGGTCTGTTAGTGTTTGTAAATCCTGGTATGAAAGTTTTCTCCAATAAGTTGTTTAGGAAATTTATACTTATCGCATTACACTCTCGTATGTTTATATTAAAATCACCAATAATGATATGATTCGCTATATTTTTTTAAGTCCTAAGTAATTTTTAAAATTTAGACTGAATTCAGCACAGCTTAGGTCATGTGATCTATATACGGAGGATACTTCTAAATTTCTTTTATTATTTAAAGTGATAATAGTATTAATTATTTTAAGCTTACCTATTGTAAGTATTTTGTTCGAATGTGCAACGTTTTCTCTTATATAGACCACAACACCATCATTCTTATTAATATTACTATAATTATAATAAATTTTATTGTCCTTAATTCTATAATGCAGGTAATGCGTTAGTTTCCACACCTCTTTATACACAATGACATAAGGTTTGATCTTGATACTTCTAAGAAGGATTCGTAATTTATCAAAATTTGCATTCTTACTTTTTATGTTTATATATAATATTGTATCATTGTTATTATTATTATTATCCCTATTAAAAGTCTCAAGATCATCATACTCTCTCTCCCTTTAAGCTGTTAAGATTCTAGTAGTTCTTCTTGAAAATTAAATTGAGGCTCCGTTATTATTTGTAGATTCAGCACTCATTGTCACCGTCTTTTTTTCTGATGTCTTGCTTTGCAACTTGGCTGCGAGAATTCTCACTGTATTGACTTTACGCTGATAAAGCAAATTGTTTTTTAGATAGTTCTGTATTAACATCATAGCACTTTTATCATCCCATGTCGGCAATGTAGGGGCTATTGGATAATCAGTTGAGTTTATTATCTTTTTTATTATATTTTTAAGAATGCTACAGTTGACTCTATCTGTAGCTAAGTGATTTGTTGGCGAATTGGTTCTATACTTAGTGTTGTTAAATGTACAGTTAATGCATTCTATTTTTTCGTTTTTACACTCACCCACTGTATGCTTTTCAGAACACTTGACGCAAGTTGCTTCATTCTTGCATTTCGTTGCATTGTCGCCGAATCTGCCACAATTAAAACACGGCGTTAGATTTATTAAATCGTACCTTCTACATCATTGATGACCTACAAAAATAAGATTCTTGTTTTCTCTTAGTTGTTTGTAGATGTCGGGAGTTACTTCAATGAAAATTGTTGTCGTTTTGTTTCTTTTGTTGTTGAATAAATGCAAAACTTTCCCAGTAGTACCAGAATGTTTGAAATTTCTATTGTTTATGTTTTCTTCAAATTCTTCTACACTTGTGTTAGTTTCATTTAATACTCCAACAATTTTAATTTTGGGATTTTGTTGTTGCTTACTTTTAACGTCACATTTTTGTAATTTATTCGGAAGTACTGACTCTAGCATTTCTAAACTTTCTGTATTCATGCAATTTATTTCAATTTCATTTTCATTTTTTTTCCTGATGTATTAAGTTTGAATATTTTTTTGTTCTATAAGACACTTTGTTACGAGTCCAATGATTTTTCTTTGATTTTCATCAGTATTCTTTATCATTATTTTCGGCACACGTTTTGGTTTTGTTTTTCTTCAGTTTTACTGGCTTTGTAGAAATCGATTAATTCTTTTACAATCTGCTTTAATAAGGCGTTTTTGGATGTTAAAACGTCACTATCATCTTCTTTGTAAGTATCATTTAACTTTTCCTTAGTTATGTTGTGCAGATCTTGCAGAATATCTACTCTAATTTCCTTCAATGACCTTAGTTTTATTTGCGCTATAATAGATTTAGCCACATCACTGAGTATATGCTCGTCATTCGATGTTGTAGTTATGTCACGTAGCCTGTGTTCAGGACAGATAACCAGGTGATTTCCTACATAAGCAGATTTTTTTAATCTATCATAATCACTTTTGCAGTACACATTTTCACAAATTACACAGATCACAGTTGCAACTACTTTTTTCGGATGACATTTATAGTAAATGCGATCAGGCTTATCAGACGGGTCTTCCTCGCCCGGCGCCATCTTGGCATATATGTTAATTTTAATTAACATTTTAACTTTAATATTATTTTAATTTTAGTATTATGTTCACTTCCATAATACCGCAAGTTATGTCCAATACTGTATGCTCAAAGGATAACTGATATGGAACCGGAAATGGAAAGAGCGGGAAATTCTACGTCTGACTATGATCTTGACCTCAACCCTGACCTTGACCTTCAGGGTCAATATGAGGTCAAAACGATCTTTTGAAATGGAAACCCTTATTTTATTGGTCACACGACATTCCCAAAGTGAAGTAAATTTTTGCCTTCTAGTAAATGACAGCCACTTTAGACATTCGCTGCAAGATTAAAAATCTTAATAGTTACAGTAGTGAGCGGCAAAGGGATTTACGTTAATCTAGCATCTCGAAGGTAAGAGGCAAGGGGACTCACGATAATTCAGCATGCCAATGGAAACAGAACTTACTACGTCCATGTCGTTATCTCTGGATGGTACAAAAAGTATGGTTCTCACGTAGCATGGAAGCTTTCTGGAAGCTTCCTGACAGATTCGTATTCTCACAGGGAAGCTTTCTGGAAGCTTCCTGCAAGATTCGTATTCTCACAGGGAAGCTTTCAGGAAGCTTCCTTGCTATGCGGTGTAAGCCCTTTTATTCAACCTTAGAAAAGTCAGTGGGTAGAAATTGTTAAATATCATTTGATACTTAGAATTTTTTGCACTATCGAAATAGGAAATGAAACTAAAGGTTAACATAAAAAAATCGATTTGACCTCATATTGACCCTGAAGGTCAAGGTCAGGGTTCAGGTCAAGATCATAGTCGTACGTAGAATTTTCCGCTCTTTCCATTTCCGGTATAAAAAAAGTGGGTTTCCATTTAAAAAAAAATCAATTTGACCTTAAAATAACGATGAAGATAAAGGTCGAAGTCAAGGTCAAGGTCATCGTTGTGTGTCCCCCTTGAAACTTGACAACTTTTGTTTAAAAATTTTTCTCTAAAATGCTTTGGTTGGGAGATTTATTGGTGGTGGTTTTAAAATAGGACTCCGTGTATATATATTTTGTAACGGGGCTGTTTCTAGGCGGATAAATGCCTATGGCCACCGTACAAACGCAAAGTGCTCCTGCACATTGCTTCTGCGAGATACTGATCTCGCTCGTGTCGTCGCTTACCTGCGACGATGCCCCGGTGCTCAGTATGCACTACACCTCTGGGTAGTGGTCGCGGACGCAGCGGTATTCGGCGGTTCGAATAGGAAGAGGAATCAGGACGCTAATCATGTAACGGTAGCGCTCCCCCTTGCCCCGGATTCTGTCAGTCGGGATTCAGGATTCGGAGGGGGTGAGGTGAGGGATAACTATGTTTGGTTGGTTTTAACAACTATTTATATATTTACAAAAAAAAGTGTTCTTATACAGCGTCGTCATTCTCCATCTGCAAACCAAACAAAGTGCGCTTGTTAAAGAAAGACTTATCTCTTTATATCTTATAATCTAAACGGCGGTCGCGGTACTTATTAGCTAACGGAACGGCTCTTAATACTACGCTGGTTATCGCTTTACATTAGTTCGCTTACATTAGTTCGCTTATATTATCGCTTATATTTATCGCCGCTAGGTGTCGCTTACTTTCGAGCACGGCGGTTCGGTCGAGTGTGTCCTTCGGTGCTTGCGAAGTCCTCGCGAGAACGTGTGCGCACGATCTCGTGTGGACTCGGCACCTGTTCCTATTATCCCCCTACCCTGTGTGCGCACAGCGGTAGGTGGAACGGAGGAACGGCGGTGGAGTGTCTTGCGTGCGGGGTCTCACAGGACCTGATTGAGACGTGTGCGCACGACTCAACCCGGTGCGGTGGTTATCCCTCGTGGCTTCCTTTGCCCTGTGTGCGCACAGCGGCAAATGAAGCGGACGAGTGGTGAGTGATGGTGTGCGGATGTGCAGAGCCTGACAGAGACGTGTGCGCACGACTCTGCAAGTCTCTGCAGTCAGTTTCGTGTTCCGATTACCCTGTGTGCGCACAGCGGTAACAGGAATGATCGAAACAGGGTGATGGTGTGCGTGTGATTTGTGCAGATTCTAGCAGAGACGTGTGCGCACGACTCTGCTAGTATTTGCAGCCGGTTTTCGGGTTCTGATTGCCCTGTGTGCGCACAGCGGCAACAAGAACGGTCGAGTCGGCGTGGTGGTGTAGTGTTGTGTGCGTGGTGGTTATGCAGATTCCAACAGAGACGTGTGCGCACGACTCTGCTGGTATGTGCAGCCGGTTTCGGGTTCTGATTGCCCTGTGTGCGCACAGCGGCAACAAGAACGGTCGAATCGGCGTGGCGGTGAGGCGGTATGCGGGTGGCGGGTGTGCAGATTCTAATAGAGACGTGTGCGCACGACTCTATTAGTATTTGCAGTCGGTTTCGTATTCCGATTGCCCTGTGTGCGCACAGCGGCAACAGGAATGGCTGAAACAACGGAGTGAGGTCTAGGTATGGTTACTTCGGTATCTTTACCGTTACGTGTGCGCACGAAACGGTTAGATATCGGTAGTTCTTCTAGAGCTCTCCTAGCGGTGTCGTGTGCGCACGGCAACGCTTGGATCGGGAGCTCTGATCGAACTGCCGCCGTGCTGTCGCGGCTGGGCTTATATAGCCCAAGTCGCTGGCGCCAACGCCCTCTGGTGGTGATTGTGTCGAGTGTTGTTGGTGTGTATGTTTAGTGCTTACCGTGCTCTTTTCGGTAGTGTGCGTTGTTTCGTTTGCGCCCGTCGTCGGTTTCGTTCGCGGCTATGTTTACGTTATTCGAGCACGTGTTGCTATCCATGAGCACTCGGCTTGTGCTCATGTTATTGTCGTGCGGGTCTGCCTTTCGCTCGCGATGTTTGTTTGCCTACTTGTATACATTTGCACGAGACTGATGTCTCGTTGCAATCAAATGAATACACTACCGATTCTAATAAAAAGGCGTTTATTCAATAAAGAACTCGTGGTCCGCGTTGCGCGAATTTGCGTCGCGTGAAGGCCGCAAAATATACGACCAGATCAGCGACTGGGGCCAAATACGTCGCCAGTCGATCGCGCATAAATAGATAGAAATCAAATCCTACTTTCTTATCGCGGTTATCTCCGTCGTCCTCTGGCAGGGGAGTCTCCTTTTCGACCCTGCCGGGTTGCTGTGCGGTAGTAACTCCTGTAGCTGTGGTTACTGCTGTTGCTGTCGTGCTGCCGTTGCTGCTGTTGTTGCTATGCTGCCTTTGCTGCTGTTGCTGCTAGGACTGCTCTTGCTGATGCTGCTGCTCACGTTTACTTTTTGCGCGCGTGATCACTGAACTATCTGCGAGTGCGGTCAAAAGTTAACTGCTCGAATTTTCCTCAAACTGCGACTTCTCTCTCGGCCTTCCCGCGCTTCGGCTATCCGCGCCGACGTGCGCTTTTCGCCGCCCGTTATACCCCCCCCCCTAGAACCAAAATATCACCCCGAGTTTGGTTCTTCCACAGCATAGGGATAGGGTGGCGCCAAATAACAAACTCCTCATCTGTAACAATAAACAAAGTATTATTTATTTATTAAAGAGGGCGCCCTAGGCGCCGCCCGAGTGAGGATAATCGGGGCACCATGAAGTTTGGTTGACCCTCTCGTGGCCACAGACGAAGCAGCTTCTTCGGGTCATCCGCACCCCATGCATCGGCCTAAATACTAGACATATTAACGTCTCGTCTTTGGACCAGGAAACTAGTAATGGCCTAATTCATAGAAAAATTTTTATAAATGAATTATTACAGAAGGAACTTTTTCTTCAATTTAGAAGCTTCAAAAGCTTGACTCGTGGACTAGGCTTTAAATATGTTTGGCATAGAGGCGGTCGTTTTATGGTAAAAAGACGAGACGGGGATATTGCTCACGCGTTTAAGCTAGCTGCTGACATGCACGCAATTGTTGGGTCTAATGACAGCGCAACTCGCCCCATTAACCCTATAAATATAGTGATAGCGGTACAAAACTGTATTTCTGCAAACGATGCAGTATCTTCGTGTGACAAAGCGCGGGATACGGCTAATAATGTTTGACTAGACGGAGAAAAGGCTAAGGGAGCTGAGCTCGAGGGATTGAGGGCTGGTTTCTTAAATGCAACGTCCTTGAATAAACATATGGAAATGTTTTGCCAATTCATTGCAGGTACTCGTCCCTTCTATCACTTGTTTGGTGTGGCTGAATCGCGTTTTGGGCAAAATATTGATGATGTGTTTGCGCAGGTTGATGGATACTCGGTTCTTCGACTGGATAGGAATACCCAGGGGAGTGGAGTGGCTCTTTATATCCATAATAGTTACAAGGCTACTCTGTTATGTTCATCCTCAACAATGACAGATGCTGGTAAACCGGGAATTCCTGAATATCTTATGTGTACAGTACAGAGGGGCCAATTACTCCCTGGTTTTGTTGCTATAATTTACAGACCACCGGGTATCTCTTTCACAGAGAATTCAGACCTATTCGATAACTTGAGACTACATGCGTTTGACTTTGATCATCGCATAATAATGGGAGATCTGAACGCAAATATGTTGTCGGCGTCCCAGGATGTAAATTTCATCAGAGAGCTATCTTGTGAGCTGAATCTTCAGCTTGTTGATCATGGCCCGACTCACCATGTTGCGGATTCTCACAACTGGATTGATGTGATTTTTGTGGATGAGGGTGAGACAGTTCTGGATAGGAATAACTTGATGGCGACCTTTCCGAGCAGGCACAACATCATTGCCCTAACCATCCTTGCCCCGAGGTCCTCACCTCCTACTTTGAGCTCCTTTTATTTCAGAGATTTTATATCTGTTAGGCAGGGTGAGCTTCTTTCTCTCCTTGAGATACTTGACAAGTCAACTGTCATCTGTCCTGCTGAGTCATTAGACAAAAAGCTTGAATGTCTGAGCCGAAATGTCGCAGCTGCTATTGATGAAGGTGCACCCTTAAAGCAGTTAAAACCAAAGAGAAAGGGTCTCTCGCCATGGATCAACGTCGAGCTTCAAGAACTGTATAATCGACGTGATGCTGTTAGACGTCTGTTTCGTCGTACGCGTGACAATCGCCTGTGGACTGAGTTTCAGTCGCTCGCTGCGGAGGATGAGCTACGCACGGCAGAGGTGCGGGATGTCTTCATTCAGAATAAAATCTCGGAGGCCTTGGATGGCGATAAAAACATCTGGAATGAGCTCCGCAATCTTGGGCTGTTAAGTAGGACTAGAGAGAAATTACATGGCTTTTCACCAGATGAATTAAATACTCATTTTGCGAGCGTTTCCATTTCTCAGTCAGAGCGTGAGTAGGACTTGCATGCTGTCCTTGCAACGGCCAGTGAAGATGGTTTTAAGTTTCGTGATGTAACGTTTTCTGATGTTGTTCTGGCTGTTGCACATTTTACATCACAGGCGAAAGGGGTAGACGGTATTCCTCAGGATATGATTGCAAAGTCTCTTCCGGTTCTGGGTCATCATCTGGTTACAATTTTTAACCTTTCTCTGTCAAATGGAGTTTTTCCTGCCGCATTAAAGAGGGCGCATCTGGTTCCTCTGAAGAAAAGAGCAATTCCATCTACTGCCTCGGACTTCCGTCCATTTGCTCTGCTGTGTTTCCTCGCCAAGGTACTTGAGAAGATCGTTCACGACCAGATCTCAGAATACATCGAATAGAAGAAGCTTCTTGATTCCCGTCAGACGGGCTTTCGCCCGTTCCATAGCATGCAGACGGCGCTTCTAAGCTTGACGTTGGATATCAGAGCAGGCATTAACAGCAAGAAGCAGCTACTGACTATTCTTCTGCTGTTTCATTTTAGCAAGGCTTTTGACACCATTTCTCCCTCTAAACTCCTTAGCAAGTTGATTAGGTTAGGGTTCTCTAAGTCGGTGGTTCTGTGGATTGGATCATATATCACAGGACGTAACCATCGAGTAGTTACAAAAACAAACGGCGAGTCAGATTGGCTCACTACCAATCTTGGCGTGCCACAGAGCTCAGTGTTGGGACCTCTACTTTTCAGTTTGTACATAAACGATCTTCAGGATGTTTTGGCCAATTTTCAGGGGCCTGAGGGTTCACTATCAGACGGCGTTAGGCACTTACTTTATGCGGATGACCTCCAAACATATACTCAGGTAGCTAGAAACACTCTTGTGGAGGGTGTGGATCGTTTGTCGATGGTGGCGAGAGCTGTGTCGGCGTGGGCGATTGAGAATGCGCTCCGCCTTAACGTTAGCAAGACAAAAGCTGTGATATTTGGTTCGGAGTATAACATTAGTAAAATACAAAGTCTAGAGCTGCCTGGCATTGAGGTTGAAAGTGGCGTTTTCGTTCCATTTGGCGACGTTGTGACTAACCTTGGCGTTGTGATGGACTCGAGAATGACGTGGAAGCCGCAGGTTGATGCAGTTAGTCGTAAAGTAAATAGGGCTTTATATGGTCTCAGATATTTCAGATCCTGCACAACTGAGACGCTTCGTGAGCGGTCAGCTAGTGCTCTTGCAATCTCTCATCTGGATTATTGCTCTCTTGTTTACATGTAAATCTTAGGGGAGCTTGAGTCTCGACTTTAGAGGCTGCAGAATTCTTGTATACGATATATCTGTGGTGTTAGGAAGGACGAGCATATTTCCCCATACAGAAAGAAATTGGGATGGATCGTTATTCGCGTACTGAGGCTGGGATGAAGTCTTTCAGTTCCCAGGGTGCACAACTTTAGAATTCGCTACCGCGCGAGTCGAGAAGTCTTCCGTCGCTTAGTAGTTTTAGGAGAGCAATACGCCGTTACATGTACCGAGTTGACGATGAATAAAGGTTGCGCAATGTAAAGTTATATCGACGAAATGTATATTGACTACGATATGGCTATGATATCTACTAAATGTTTTTGACTTGTGCAAAATAAATTTTTTTTCTATTCTATTCTATTCTTTCATGCGGTTTGACCAGTCGGCGTATGCACTATTCTGCAATTCTTCTGCAGCCGCTATATCTTGGCTACGCCTGGCAGACGATGGGTTTGGCGGTTGACTACCGTATAGCATCATCGCTGGACTAACCCCTGTCGCAAAATGTGGGACTGTTTTATATCCAAAGATGATTTCACTCAAGTGGCTATCCCATTTGGAATGGTTTTCGTCTATGAGCGCTCTTATCATACTGGTTACCGTCTTATTGACTCGCTCAACTGGATTAGCCTGAGGATGGTTACACCGATGTTTTTTCATATTTGGCACCGATCGACTCCAGATATTTGTCTACAGTACGGTTTTTCAAACTACGTGCCGTTATCTGAGAGAAACACTTCTGGATCGCCATACCTCAAAACTATCCTTTCTTCTAGGTGTTTTACAATGATAGGACCGTTCGCTCGTTTTACGGGGATACACTCCACCCATCGAGTAAACAGGTCTTCGAACACGAGTGATCTTCGGACACGTAATGATCCTACGTCCCATAAGTCCAGCTGGAGGACGCTGCTCTACCTTGCTTTGCTGGCAGACTCTGCACTGTCGTACATACTGCTCGACGTCACTATATATTTTCTGCCAGTAATAATACATGGCTACTTGAGCATACGTCTTCTCACGTCCTTGATGGCCGGCTAATGGGTCATCGTGGCACTCGTATAACACCTCTTTGCGCTTTTCGCGCGGGGCGACAATTTTCCATGCCTTATCATCTTCAATTGACGGTGGCAAGTTTCTATCCGGGCGATAAGTGTACAATTGCCCTCCATGTAGTTTGAGCCGAGGTACATCCTGTGGTCTCGATTGTACCTTCTTGACTCTTTCCTGATACCATTCGTCTTGTGTTTCATCGGCCCATTTGACCACACAAATTGGTGCCGCGCTGTCTTCGTACATCCTTGATAAGGCATCTGGTACGGCGTTCAGTGAGCCCTTCCTATGCTTCACTGTATAACTATCTCCGTGTATTTCCAAAGCCCACCGGGCTAATCTCCCCGTAGGATTTCGTAGGTTACATAGCCAGCGCAGACTACTATGACTATACTTCGATATAAGGTCTAAACTTCCTTATTGCCCATATTACAGTTAGGCATTCATGCTCAGTTACTGAGTAGTTTCGCTTAGCCGGTGAGAGGGTACGGCTGGCAAACTCTAACACTCTTTCTTCGCCGTCTATGAGTTGCATCAATACGGCTCCTAAGCCAGTATCACTTGCATCTGTTGTAACGTGGCGGTTACCCGGCTAGAATTGATTTCTAGTGGGCAACTCCCGAGCGCCAACGTTTACAAATAACTACCGATCCGGCCGAATTTCTCTGTAATGGGCGCCAGGCCGGCAGGTAGCTTCGTCTCCCGACAATCGTCACACGCCGCGGCTGAAACACTTTCTCCCAGAGGAGATTCCGTCGTCGACAAAAATACAGAGTACTCGGGCGTACTCAAACGCTGCGTACCACAGTATAGGGAATCGGGTTGAAGAATGACACAATCACTGATTTAAAAGTAACAAATAATTAACAGCATTTATTAATAGCCTGACCACGAAATAAATCACACGAAAAACGCAATGCTACGACGAATGCTTTGTCGCATCCTCGCATCAAAAATGGCTGCCGCACGCCCCGCTCAAGTCGCACCACTTCACTCGCGCAATCACACCAACGACCGTCAACGCGAGACCTGACCACAATCGACTACAATATTTACAATACAGATTTGTAACGAACCTTTAGTTATCTTTTAACCCTGTCGTCCGCTCTTCAACTCGCCTCACAACCGGTGTTCTACTATCTGGATTCCACGTGGCACGCTTAAATAAAAACTCCTTGAGACTGGCTCCTTGAGCGAGATGCTAATCGCACTAGAGCCAATGAGCCTGTCTCGAAAGCGCGCTGCAATAGTAGCACCAACTATCGTAACGACGGCTCCCGGGTCGAACAGCGTTCGGTACGCTACTCCTCCGAGGATTACCTGCAAGTAATCTCTATTATCTGCTACTGCGCCCGCCACTTCCGTCTCTGAGTCCGACTGGTCTACCAACTGAGCTGATAAAGTCACCGGTGGTTCTTTGACCTGACTGCAAACGGGTTTTTCTAACTCGGGCGCGTTGCTCTCTTGCATGTTTAATCTGTCGTCCATCAATCTATCTACCGCCATCTCAATCTTCTCTAGCTTTGCTGGGTCTTCTTCTGCCTGTACTAAGTCATATATCTTCTGTTTTCTGCCCGTGCCCTGCGATTCTTCGAGTAGCACCGTTGCCTCTATGAGATCTGACGTCTCTGGTGATTTCTCTCGAATAACTGAATCCGGCCTGGCAGTAAAACTGACTTTCTTCCGCACTCGACCCCTATCACCGTCATATAATCTATCATCTGGCTTTGTTACATAAACTCGACCGTCGTCTGAGTCCGTAGCTTTCGCCAACTTATCTACTGCTCCTTTGAGTCCGGATGGCTTTGGAATCACGCCCGTCGTATTCGTGGCGTCCGACTCCTGCTTCTGACTGTCCACTACCCTCTGCTCTAGCGACTCGAGGGACTCCCTCGAGAACTGCGCATCCTTCCCAGGGGCTGGACCTGTCGACTTGAAACCTCCTTTCGACCCACTAAACCCTCTCTTCTTGGAACGATTGACCTCAGCTTCCTGGTAGCTGTTGGATTCATTGCTTGAATCCGAATTGCTACCTTTCCACAAATCGATGGTCATTTTTGCCGGTTCCTTTCCTTCCATTCGTATTAACGACTCTTCCTTTCTACTTCTAGACTGCTGGGCTGTAACAGCTCCGGCATAAGTCTTCTTGTTGCTCGGCTGACGTGTAACGTCGGCGTTTGCTACTACCTTCTTTTCTTCCGTGCTCGGCCGACAGTAACTGTCAGCGTTTGCACTCTTCTTCAACATCCTCAACTCATTGGTCTCAAGGTCGCTGAGCCGGTGATTCCCACCAGCGTTCGCCATCTCCTTGAAACGTTGAGCTTTCTTTTCTCCCATGCTCTTCCTCACTTCTGTGCTATTCTTCACTACCATGCTCGGCCGACAGTAACTGTCAACGTTTGCATGCTTCTCCAACTTCCACTCTTCTTCATTAACTACCGTTTTTAGTGGCCATGGGCCACTACCTCCCCCTCCCAAAACTGACGTACTTTCCCGAAAAGGAATCGACGTACTGGCAGTTTTAATCACGTCTACGGGGTCTGCGGCTGGTACGACGCGGGAGACATGGACCCCTGACATGTCCCCGCTGGACCATTTCCCAACATCTGGCGCACAGGCAGGCAGTGCTGGCAATTTTGAAATACAACCCCTTTGGACCCACAAACCTGGCATTGCGATGGACCTATGGTTGCCATTGGACATTCTTTGGACCTGTGGCCCTTCTGTCTACACCTAAAACACTCCTTATAAGGGCAATGTGCAGCTCGATGTCCGACCTCCTGACAACTATAGCATGCTCCCACAAATCGACTGCGATCGTTGGTGGTATTAGACTGTACCGGTTGTTGGAAGGTTCTGTCTATATTACTGGCGTTACTACGGTCGTTCATTGCGGGCTGCAGGTGCGATTTAGTTGCATTCTGTTGCCACTCCCTCCGATTACCTGTTGCGGTGCTGGAGGAACACGCCTGAGGAGGCTGTGTCCTGAGCCTTGGCATAGCGGATTGAGCATTTGGCTGCCTGGGTGCGGCTTGCTGGCTGTTCTGCTTCTTCTTCTGGCGTCTATCACTGTCGTTGTGTTTTGCCACCTTTTTCATATTGTCATCTACCCCTGCTAGTTCCTCAACCTCGTCTACCGCTGCTACTCGAGCTTTGGACACTGGCGTCCATGCTGCTGTAGGGATTCTCGACTTTTCCGCTGGTGGTGGTGGTACATATCTTGAGTCGTTTTCTACCTCTTTCTCGAGTTTTCTTCCGTACTTCTTAACGTCTCCGTAAGATTCTATTTTCTTGTTCCTCAATGCTCTTCTATATTCTGGCCTCAACCTTCCAAGTAGAATTTTCAACTGACGCCTTAGGCTCATAGGTTTACGGAGATGTTCCACAATGTGTCGGAAGTTGGCTATATAGGGTGTTATCTTTTCACCTTTACCTTGAGTTCTATGGCGCAACTCGTCCAATACATCGTCCTCGTTTAAGTCAGAGATGTACTGCTGCCGAAAAGCCCTTTTGAACTCACTCCAAGACTCAATGTCGCGTTTCTCCGTATTGAACCAGAGGCTTGCACCTTTTGAGAGAGTTGAGGGAATTATAGAGAGTAAGTCCTGACTACTCAAATTCAGACTCTTTCTACAGTCCGCTATACGAGTCAAGTACTCTTCTGGATCGTCTCGACTTCCACCACTAAACTTTATATTCCAGCTCTGCACTATTTGTATCTGGCTCAGCTTGTGCTCCAGTTTCCGTGAGCTAATTCGAGATCGTTCCGTTTTACTGTGCTTCTTCGAGCTCTTCTTGCTCTTCTTATTGTGAGACCGGCTTCTACTTCGACTGCTACCTCTACTGGTAGACGAGTAGCATGAGCTACTCCTGCTGCACGATCCACAACTAGAGCCAGTGCTCGAGCTACTGCCGGAGCTGCTGCTGGAGCTGTCGCTGAGACTGTTGTCTGAATCGCTATTCGAGCAGCGTGTGCTTCCGCGCCTTGATTTCGCTTTATGATTCTTCGGCGTCGGGACTGGTGAGGATTTCTTTTCCTGTCTGGCTTTCACCTTCTTGGTCTTCTTATTTGCAGTGGCTTTATTGTTCTTGACTGCTTTGCTCGATGTTTTCTTGGGTGCTACTTCCTCTATTTCGCTATCTTCACTACTAGTCTCGTTACTGTCGCTCTCTTCGCTACTGCTATTACTACACTTCTCTGCAATCTCGACTGACTTGTGGGCGGAGGTGCTGGACGACGATCTTCTCAAGCTTGACTTAGGTTTAGTCTCTGGCGACTCGATTGCTTCTTCTATCCATGAACCCCAACTACCCGTTTGAAATCCTAAACGCGAGGGTTTCATTTGGCTTCTCCTTTTGTAACTCGGAGTTTTCTGCAAGGGTGAGGCTGGCTTCGTTATTGTCCTGGTAGACGTCTTTTCTGCCGGTATTTTCTTCGTTGTGCCCGTCTGGATGACTGGCTCCGGCCTACTGTCTTCAGAAAGCGTTTGAATGCCTAAAAAGCTTGGCGTCTTCGTCGTCGAGCTGATACCTGGACTGATCCCCGAATCAAAATGATGTGAAGTCGAGTTCGCAGCCTGTGTTTGATTTCCGACCAACATGAAAGCGGAAGGGTTAAACGGTGCACGAGCGGTGATGCGACTGGGCGATCCAGCTAATGCATTTAGAACTTGCGACGACAATATATGCTGGAGTCGTTGTGCCACGGTGAGATCAAGCGTTGCTCTTGGTTGTTGACTGGCGTTGTCCAGAGTAGAGATTGTCTGAATTCGTTCTATTGACGAATTCATGGCTTGCTCTAACGTTTCTTCCTGTTCCAACTCCGACTCCGAAGCAGTTCTACTGTCCACAATTATTTTCTTTTGCTCTGTCTGCTTTTCAAGGCGGGATTTTCTAACCGTCTTGTTACCAATAAGCGCTTCTTGCGATTCTCTGGGCATCTCACCACCTTCGTCCCAATCGTACCAAGGAACTGAAGAGCAAATACCAGTTTGCATTAGAGTGGCTCTAAGCAATCTATCCTTGCGAATTTCTCTATTACCTTCGGTGCTAATCTTCATCGCTACCAGTTTTGCCTCCAGCACCTGGTTGTTCATTCGTCGAATGTCGTTGCTTAAACTTCTAACTTCTCGATTCTTCTTTAATTCTTCCATCCGCTCTTGATGCGAATCCATCTCTTTATCAGTAACCACTAGTATTAGTCTCCGCGTCAGTTCGATTTTTAACTTCTAGATCTACGAGAAAAATTATTTTCAAATCTGCAATGTGTCTCTATCGACGACTGGCAATTGCTTAAAATTTTCGGAAAATGTATATATATCAGGACTACGGCAGACAACCCGCGCTCTTGATTTCGGACCACGGACTGGGGACTGTAACGTGGCGGTTACCCGGCTAGAATTGATTTCTAGTGGGCAACTCCCGAGCACCAACGTTAACATCAGATTCCCTGATCCGGCCAAATTTATTAAAAGAAATGGGCGCCAGGCCGAATAGTAATCTGTTACTTCAAACGTTTGACCACGCCGCGGCTGAGACAATCTCTCCCAGAGGAGATTCCGTCGTCGACACAACTATGGAGTACTCGGGCGTACTCCAACTCCGCGTACCACAGTATAGGGAATCGGGTTGAAGAATGACACAATCACTGATTTAAAAGTAACAAATAATTAACAGCATTTATTAATAGCCTGACCACGAAATAAATCACACGAAAAACGCAATGCTACGACGAATGCTTTGTCGCATCCTCGCATCAAAAATGGCTGCCGCACGCCCCGCTCAAGTCGCACCACTTCACTCGCGCAATCACACCAACGACCGTCAACGCGAGACCTGACCACAATCGACTACAATATTTACAATACAGATTTGTAACGAACCTTTAGTTATCTTTTAACCCTGTCGTCCGCTCTTCAACTCGCCTCACAACCGGTGTTCTACTATCTGGATTCCACGTGGCACGCTTAAATAAAAACTCCTTGAGACTGGCTCCTTGAGCGAGATGCTAATCGGTTGCTAGCCCGGAACAAAGTGAACGAGTCACGCGCCGCGAGCCTTCCTTGTCGCGAAGGGCTTGCCCGCGAACCACTATTTGACGAGTCATTGACAGGCGTCAATTAGTCACTCAAGCGCGCGACTTTTGAACCGCGATTCATTCACGCAGCACTCATACTTTCTTACATTTGCTTAAAACTAAGACCGGCCGCAACAATGATGCCGGTGCGGAGTAGGCTTCTTTAGCCCCTCCACTCGCTATTACACATTCAGGTCGCACGTGGACCTCCACCAGTATCCAATCGTATCTTCCAAAGGCGCATCCACAGGTGCGTTAAAATAGGCCGTGAGTGCGCGCGCACCCGCTGGCTACAGCTGCTGCTCGCAGCGAGGCTTCCCCCTCTCCGCACCGCTGGCTCGGTCGTTGCTGCGCGCTTTGGCTGTTTGTTAGGCGGCTATGCTTCTGGCCGCGACTCTTTCCTCCCCTCGTTACTTCTACAAACAACAAAGAGGAATTATTTTCCAGTTGTTGTTGCGACTCAAGTAACGAGAGCGAGGCGAGGAGTCAGTGCGTGTCCTGACGAGCGAATCTCGTCACACTGTTTGTACGACGAATTGAGCGTCGAAGTCTGGTCGAAGTAAGACTGGCGCTGTTACCATCAGCGTTTTAATCTTCATAGAAGCATCTTGCTGTGCTTCACGCCACTCATACTGCCTTCTCTTCTTGGTCAATGCAAGAAGAGGTCCAGCGATGCTCCCAAAGTTTTTTTAAAAACTTGCAATGCTATGACGCCATTCCTAAGAATCGCCTTAGCTGTTTCAAGTTTTTCGGTGACGGGTAGTCCACCACTGGGGCTATCTTACTTGGATCAGGCCGAAACCCGTCCTGGTTGACTAGGACGCCTAGGTACTTGACCTCACTTTGGCAAAAGACACTTTTCTCATGATTGATCACAAGTCCAGCCTCTTTATCCTTGACAAGACTTTTTCTAGGTACTTGAGATGTTCCTCGAACGTCTCTGTGACAATAATTATGTCATCAAGGTACGAATAAGCGTACAGTTGAAGCTCTGGTCCGATTACTTCATCGATTAGCATTTGAAATGACGCTCCTGCGTAGGCTAAACGAAAAGGTATGCGCTTAAACTGGAACCATTCCAGATCTGGTACCTTAAACGCCATGATTGGTCTCGCTTCTTTCTTGAGCGGTATCTGGTGATACGCATTACTGAGATTTAGTGTCGAGATATACTTTGCTTTCTGCAGTTTGCACAGTATATCGTCCATATTCGGCAAAGGATAAGCATCAGCTTTTGATAGCGCATTGACTTTCCGAAAGTCAACACAGATATAAAATTTTCCATTCGCTTTGCGCACGAAAACCACTGGGTTTGACCAACCACTCGTCGATGGTTCGATAATGCCCGCCTCCAGCATCTCATGTACTTGGCGGCGCATCTCTTCCTCCATCAATCATCCGAAGTTTGCTCCAACTAGGCAGCTCTCGACTGCATCTGGCATTATTGCTACAGTTATTTCTCTCTAGACTCCCTCGACTTCAAACGGTAGGTCTACTGTACCCACAATCGTTGAAGTCTGTCCATTGGCGCATTGTGCTTGTCGACATTGGCACTGGCGTATCTTGCGCCCACACGCGCTGGCTATTTGTAAACCTAGCGTACCCATCACCGTCAACGCTGCTTCGGGTCATTGAGCGCTCGCACTCGCAAAGTCTGGCGACTTTGGCTAATTTGAAGCCGCCAGCTCGAAACTTCAGCGAACAGTGCTTCTACTAAATCCGCGTCATCTAGTGCATAGCACCAGTCTCCTACGCTCTTTTCAGTTTCTTGAGCCATAAACACACAACCGATTCTAATAAAAAGGCGTTTATTCAATAAAAAACTCGTGGTCCGCGTTGCGCGAATTTGCGTCGCTAGAAGGCCGCAAAATATACGACCAGATCAGCGACTGGGGCCAAATACCTCGCCAGTCGATCGCGCATAAATAGATAGAAATCAAATCCTACTTTCTTATCGCGGTTATCTCCGTCGTCCTCTGGCAAGGGAGTCTCCTTCTCGACCCTATAGTACTATTCTATTCTATAGCCTACCGAGTTGCTGTGCGGTAGTAACTCCTGTAGCTGTGGTTGCTGTTGTTACTGTCGTGCTGCCGTTGCTGCTATGCTGCCTTTGCTGCTGTTGCTGCTATTGTTGCTGCTGTTACTGCTGTTACTGCTAGGGCTGCTCTTGCTGATGCTGCTCACGTTTACTGTTGGCGTGCGTGATCACTGAACTATCCGCGAGTGCGGTCAAAAGTTAACTACTCGAATTTTCCTCAAACTGCGACTTCTCTCTCGGCCTTCCCGCGCTTCGGCTATCCGCGTCGACGTGCGCGTCTCGCCGCCCGTTATAATATATATGTGTATATATATATATATATATATATATATACAATATTGTAACGTGGTTCAAGTCCTCGCTATGCCGGTAGTTCGAGCAGGAATCAGAGTGATGGAATAAGGCGGCATAGGCTCAATGGATAGAGCCTGCGCCTAAAGATCTCGGGAGCGCCGGATCAATTCTCGGTCCCGGCGTCTCCTTTTTTTTGTCCTCTCGAAGACAGTCCCACCCCGTTACATAACGCCCAACTGAATAACCCACAGGAGTGGATAAAGTAGATTCTTCACCCGTAGGAGAAGGAAAAGAATGAAGAAACCTGAAGAAAATGTGAAAAACTTTTATTTATTATAAAACTAAAATTGTTCCGCGAAGACTAGCTGCCTTGAGAGCACACAATGTCGAATTAGATTTCGCAAATTTACGGAGAATCGTAATGTTAGATTTTTCGTTGTTTTATTTTTTTTGTTGAAGTTGACACAATATAGGATGTTAAATAAAAGAACATAGTTTATGGGAAAAAGTCCGAAGACATAAAAAACCCAGTTTATTAAGAAAAAACACAAAATTAAATTGAACAGAAGTTTGCGAGTGACATCGACACAAAGAAAGACGCCGCCAAAAGCGCGCGCACATGCGATATCTTGAAATGTGTTACGCGGTATTTCGTGAAGAACCCGCGAATAAAGGCATTTACTTTTATACCGGCACAAGCTTCGTCGTATCGTTCTAGGCCGAATTTCTTAGGCGCCAGGCCTCGAACAAACTATACTTATACTATCCCCCCGGCTAGTTGAGACTTTATCTCACAGAGGGAGTTCTGTGATATATAGCTGACAACAAAAGAAATCGACACCACTTTCGCTTATACAACTTTATTAATTCGCGTTAAATCGGTCTCAATGTTACAAGTGATTTTTATATATAAAAGCCGCGTACTCTGGCTGTATACATATATATATATCGGTAACTCGCGCACAACAAACCGGCACTCTTCTCTCGCGACTCCACAACTCGCGCGTCTCGATGATTACAATATTTCGGAACTAATAAGTACGCTACCTGTACAATTTGTATTTCGGCGCAAAATTCAAAAATATAACTCTTTCTCATTCGCATACCAAACAGTATTATAATATAATCATCATTCTATTTTACTCTTAAATCTATATTGAGTTTATCGGCGCAACCGACAATCGTAAATCTTACAGTACGGCTCACTGTAGAGTTGGCTTGAGGCTTCGTCGTACCCGACGATTACACGCGCCTCCACTCGGCAGCTATTATATTCCACTCACACAACCTTACAATCGCAGCGGTTCTCATTCAATCTCTCTCACTTTCATACAATATTTTAGCGTGATCACCGCTGTTCGGCCGTGTCGACTTCAGCACAGCTCCCCTCTCTTCGCGGCCGTCTTCCACTTCTCGCCGAGGCCAATGTTCTTGCTGTACTGGTTGCTACGGCATATGTGTGTGCGACTGTTAGCTGCTACTACGGTTGTGTGTGTGGTGTGTCTCTGTTGACCTCTACGGCCTGCTGGTGCGTCGGCGCCGAATAAATCCCGTCTCTTCCTCTCCCGCTCTTTCTACGAACCACAACAGACTTTAGTTTGTTATTACTTAATTACCGACGATTCCGGTAGTAGAGAGTGTGAGAGGGAGATCTTTTCCTTCGGCGCCGACGGCCACCCTGTCGCAAATGACAAAAGTCGGTGAAGAGTACAATTGAATTTTCTTGGTAGAAAGCCGTTAAACAAGAACAATTTTCCCGTTTCGCACTCGCGTTTATTCACACAAATCATGCACGAATTCACAATAATTTTCGTGGGTCGGTTGATAGAAGCAACCCGTGACTGGTGGGGTCACAGAGGTACTCCGTTCTTCCTCAGAAAGGCAAGCCGTTCGTGGGTCGGCTTTCTTTTTATTGAGTAAGATTCGATAAAACACTAAACTTGTAAAGTCGCGTAGTGAAGCTAGTAAGCAATCGAGACAATCAAACTAAGAGAGAGAGAGAGATCCGCTTGCTAGAATGGCTGTCGACTGACTGTACGGGACGCACCCGTGTGAGAGGAAGGCGAGATTGTGGCGCGAATGCGTGTGTACGAGAAAGCGCTTGACAGGTGCTGCCACCGCCTGGTGAGCTATGTTGCGACGCAACAAAACCCCCACCTAAGATCAGAGACTCTCCCTGTGGCTCGCCTGCTGCGTGACGTAATACGCAGAGAAGGGATGGAGTGGATCCGCAAAAAGTACGACATGCGTCGGAAAAAAGCGTGCAGAGGTGCGGCGATGTACGAGGTTGGAGACATCGTCGAAGAGCTAGTCGGCGAAGAAGAGTTCCTGCATTGATCGATTCTCGGTCCCGGCGTCTCCTTTTGTATTTTCTTCCTCTCGAAGGCAGTCCAACCCCGTTACAATATATATCGTAACGGGGTGAGACTGTCGTATATATATAATGTACACGTATATATAATGCTTTTCTAATCTTATATCTGAATTACAGTTTTCTCAATAGTTTTTGTGCTGTTATTAGAAGAACAAGTAAAATAATTGGATTTTCAATACAAGGAAGATACCTGAACCCGACCTCACCAATTTCAATGATTTTATAATATGTTGTAGTACATGTGAAAATAAGAGACACGTATTTTTTTTACGGTTCATAAGCGTATTTAGGGGGTGAAAACGGCCCCTAAAGTTAACCCCCAGAAAGCGGTTTTTTTAATATCTCGCCTTACAATAAATATTTTTTAACGATACAAATTCGAGGTTATTTCTTACAACTATTTGAAGAGGATGATTTGAAGAGGAAGGGTGGCATCCCCTATTTTTTAGGGGTCGAAAACATTTTTTTTGCCATAATTTAACAATAAAAAAGTTTTAAAAGCCTAAAAAAAATTGGAAACAATTTGAAAACATCCATATTAAAAAAATAAAGTTGACGTCTTACGGCTTTTGAAAAATATTACCCCTGACGGGGGTAAACCACCCCTTACACAAAATAATTTTAAGTACGTACTTTATTCCATAAAATTTCGTAGAAAGCTTGTATATAGGGGTTTGCAGGTCGCTCTTTACGAATCTGTTATCAGATTTTAAAAATTCAAAATGGCGGATTCAATATGGCGGACGAAAATGACAAAAAAATATTTATTTAATAAAAAGATTTTTAACGACTAAAAAAATTCGAGAAAATGTGTTAACATTCATAATAAAACATTAAAGTTTTCCGATTCTTTCATAAATATTACCCCCAAGGGGGTAAACCACCCCTAACACAAAATAATTATAAGCATATGTGGAAGTACATACACGGAGTGTTAAAAATGGCTTTTTCGCAAAACATGTATGATAAAATGATCTAGACTCATATAAATTGATACTCGTCCGACACTTGTTAATAAATATTTATTGCATAAGTTATTTGAAATATAAAATAATTATTAATGATAAATATCATAATAATCTCCGTGATAAAAGCATTTAGTTGAATTTTTCCAATGCATGTATGGAATGCATATCGTTTTAAAGATGTTATAATTACAGCCATTTTTTATTATAAGTATACAACCTTTATTCTAATTTTCCATTTTTTATGGTATAAAATGTTTAAAATAGTGATACTCTTCGAAAAAGTGTTTAAAACATAATAATTTTTTAGAATAGAATAGAATAGAATAGAATAAAAATTTATTTTGCACAAGTCAAAAACATTTTGTACATATCAGTCATATCTTAGTCAATATACATTTCGTCGATATAACTTTACAATGCGCAACCTTTATTCATCGTCAACTCGGTACATATAACGGCGTATTGCTGTCCTAAAACTACTAAGCGACGGAAGACTTCTCGATTCGCGCGGTAGCGAATTCCAAAGTCGTGCACCCTGGGAACTGAAAGACTTCATTCCAGCCTCAGTACGCGAGTTCGGGACTACGAGTTCTTTGGGGTCCCTGCTCGAGGTCCTAGACTGGTTTCTCTCAAAAAGAGCAGCAAGATATGGAGGCTGCCTCATAACTATAGCCTTGTACAGCATGACCGCGGCAAAATATTCTCTCCTCTCTCGAACCGTTATCCATCCCAATTTCTTTCTGTACGGGGAAATATGCTCGTCCTTCCTAACACCACAGATATACCTTATACAAGAATTCTGCAGCCTCTGAAGTCGAGACTCAAGCTCCCCTGAGATATCCATATAAACAAGAGAGCAATAATCCAGATGAGAGATTGCAAGAGCACTAGCTAACCGCTTACGAAGCGCCTCCGTTGTGCAGGATCTGAAAGATCTGAGACCATATAAAGCCCTATTTACTTTACGACCAACCGCATCAACCTGCGGCTTCCACGTCATTCTCGAGTCCATCACAACACCAAGGTTAGTCACAACGTCAACAAATGGAACGAAAACGCCACTTTCAACCTCAATGCCGGGCAGCTCTAGACTTTGTATTTTATTAATGTTATATTCCGAACCAAATATCACAGCTTTTGTCTTGCTAACGTTAAGGCGGAGCGCATTCTCGGTCGCCCACGCCGACACAGCTCTCGCCACCATCGACAAACGATGCACACCCTCCACAAGATTGTCTCTAGCTACCTGAGTATATGTTTGGAGGTCATCCGCATAAAGCAAGTGCCTAACACCGTCTGATAGTGAACCCTCAGGCCCCAGAAAATTGGCCAAAACATCCTGAAGATCATTTATGTACAAACTGAAAAGCAGAGGTCCCAACACCGAGCCCTGTGGTACTCCAAGATTGGTAGTGAGCCAATCTGACTCGCCGTTAGTTTTTGTAACTACTCGATGGTTACGTCCTGTGATATACGATCCAATCCACAGAACCACCGACTTAGAGAACCCTAACCTAATCAGCTTGCTAAGGAGTTTAGAGGGAGAAATGGTGTCAAACGCCTTGCTAAAATCAAACAGCAGAAGAATAGTCAGTAGCTGCTTCTTACTGTTAATGCCCGCTCTGATATCCTCCGTCAAGCTTAGAAGCGCCGTCTGCGTGCTATGGAACGGGCGAAAGCCCGTCTGACGGGAATCAAGAAGCTTCTTTGATTCGATGTATTCTGATATCTGATCGTGAACGATCTTCTCAAGTACCTTGGCGACGAAACACAGCAGAGCAATTGGACGGAAGTCCGAGGCAGTAGATGGAATTGCTCTTTTCTTCAGAGGAACCAGATGCGCCCTCTTCCATGCTGCAGGAAAAACTCCCTTTGACAGAGAAAGGTTAAAAATTGTAACCAGATGATGACCCAGAACCGGAAGAGACTTTGCGATGATATCCTGAGGAATACCGTCTACCCCTTTCGCCTGTGATGTAAAATGTGCAACAGCCAGAACAACATCCGAAAACGTTACATCACGAAACTTAAAACCATCTTCACTGGCTGTTGCAAGGACAGCATGCAAGTCCTCCTCACGCTCTGACTGAGATATGGAAACACCCGCAAAATGAGTATTTAATTCATCTGGTGAAAAGCCATGTAATTCCTCTCTAGTCCTACTTAACAGCCCAAGATTGCGGAGCTCATTCCAGATGTTTTTATCGCCATCCAAGGCCTCCGAGATTTTATTCTGAATGAAGACATCCCGCGCCTCTGCCGTGCGTAGCTCAGCCTCCGCAGCGAGCGACTGAAACTCAGTCCACAGGCGATTGTCACGCGTACGACGAAACCGACGTCTAACAGCATCACGTCGATTATACAGTTCTTGAAGCTCGACGTTGATCCATGGCGAGAGACCCTTCCTCTTTGGTTTAAACTGCTTTAAGGGCGCAAGTTCATCAATAGTAGCTGCGACATTTCGGCTGAGAGATTCAAGCTTCTTGTCTGATGTCTCAGCAGGACAGAGGACAGTTGACCAGTCAAGTGTCTCAAGGAGAGAAAGAAGCTCACCCTGCCCAACAGATTTAAAATCTCTGAAATAAAAGGAGCTCATAGTAGGAGGTGACGACCTAGGAGCAGGGATGGTTAGGTCAATGATGTTGTGCCTGCTCGGAAAGGTCGCCATCAAGTTATTCCTATCCAAAACTGTCTCACCCTCATCAACAAACATCACATCTATCCAGGTGTGAGAATCCGCAACATGGTGAGTCGGGCCATGATCAACAAGCTGAAGATTCAGCTCACAAGATAGCTCTTTGATGAAATTTGCATCCTGGGACGCCGACAACATGTTCGCGTTCAGATCTCCCATTATTATGCGATGATCAAAGTCAACCGCATGTAGTCTTAAGTTATCGAGAAGGTCTGAATTCTCAGTGAAAGAGATACCCGGTGGTCTGTAAATTACAGCAACAAAAACAGGGGGTAATTGGCCCCTCTGTACTGTACACATGAGATATTCAGGAATTTCCGGTTTGCCAACATCTGTCATTGTTGAGGATGAACACAACAGAGTAGCCTTGTAACTATTATGGATATAAAGAGCCACTCCACCCCCCTGGGTATTCCTATCCTGTCGAAGAACCGAGTATCCATCAACCTGCGCAAACACATCATCAACATTTAGCCCGAAACGCGATTCAGCCACACCAAACAAGTGATAGAAGGGACGAGCACCTACAATGAATTGGCGAAACATTTCCATATGTTTATTCAAGGACGTTGCATTTAAGAAACCAGCCCTCAATCCCTCGAGCTCAGTCCCCTCAGTCTTTTCTCCGTCTAGTCAAACATTATTAGCCGTATCCCGCGCTTTGTCACACGAAGATACTGCATCGTTCGCAGAAATACAGTTTTGTACCGCTGTCACTATATTTACAGGGTTAATGGCGCGAGTTGCGCTGTCATAAGACGCAGCAATTGCGTGCAAGTCAGCAGCTGTCTTAAACGCGTGAGCAATATCCCCGTCTCGTCTTTTTACCATGAAACGACCGCCTCTGTGCCAAACATATTTAAAGCCTAGTCCACGAGCCAAGCTTTTGAAGCTTCTAAATTGAAGAAAAAGTTCCTTCTGTAATAATTCATTTATAAAAATTTTTCTATGAATTAGGCCATTACTAGTTTCCTGGTCCAAAGACGAGACGTTAATATGTCTAGTATTTAGGCCGGTGAAACGATGCTTCGCACGCATGATGTCTCCCATCAACAACCGATTCGATAAGCGAACTATCCACGGCGACAATCGTTCAGCCTTCTCTGCTGTGCACACACTTTCCGACCGGAGCAGACGCGTGGAGACAATATCGGCCCTCGCGACCGATGGCAAGATGGTGCTGAGAACAGCATGGGCCACATCACCACGCTTATCCTCCGCACCATCGAATATGCTAGAAACTATAATTTCAGCAGAGTTCTCATCACCATCCGGCCGAACCGTCAAAGGACCGCTTGAAGGATTGCGACCCTCCTTTTTTCGGTTTCTACCTCGCAATCGACGGCGACTTTTACAAATTTTGAAGTCGCCTAGAGAAACGTCATTATCCGCAGAGACGCCTGCGTCATTACTAGAATTTTTTGAAATAGTATCTCTGACGGCAGCGTCCGCACTATAAGCAGAGGTATCCAAGCTCCTGAGCGATACGAATACTTGGGAGACATCAGTACAATGAACACCTATGTCCTCTGTAGTGAGCACCACCAAGGTTTTACACCAAGCACAACGCATAATAGCAACATTGGTGCATCCCTCTATATCGCAGTGGGAATTGCAAGAATCTCTAAAACTATAATCAACAGGATTGTCAAATTCTTCTGGTTTTTCATCGATGTAACCACTTCTAAACCAAGAATATTTAAAAAGATTAATATATCTTGGTGAGGAAAGTTGATTATGCACTAGAGATTGTAATTTAGTAACGTTATTCCTTTGATGTAATTTCAAATCATAATTCATTAAAATTACATTATCCGAAAATTGACGGACAAAATTGTTCCAGATATGGAATCCATAGACATCAAGTGGTTGGATATTCGCTGTTGTTCCGGAGGGCATTTTTTTTACATTAACAATTTTATTGTCTGGTATCGTTTCTTCTATAACTTTATCACAGTGGCCACTCCAGGAGTCAAGTAATAGTATCGTGTTGGTACCTACATTCGGGAAAAATATTTTTTCCATCCAAATTTTAAAGAGGTCTGAAACAAAAACATTAATATTTGCTACATTTTGTGCAGTATTAAATAAAATTTAATAATAAGATATTTACTCGATGTTAGCTTCCCAGATTTTAATGCTTCTGCATAAACATTTTCGGCCTTGAATAAATTGTTTTCAACTATAGGTCCATAATGACCACTGGCCTCTTTTAAAACTAGAAAAAGTGGTGACATCAGTTTCCCTTCAGCTGATATAAGTGGTTGAATCGTATAACTATGTGTTGTTGACGAAAGTGACTGTACTAGGCATTGCACTTGCTTTTCTCCCTCGATTGCGAGGGTTCTCCCAGAATGCATTTCTAGTTGAAATCCACTCTCATAACCGAACATCGGCGACAAACGCATCTGCTTTCTTTTCAAGTTCCAAATTGCTTTCTATTGTTTTCTTCGTAAGGAACTTATTTATTTTTCGAGACACTATTCTATGAGCGGTTTTAAATTTTGATAACCAATTTCTAGAAGCTTTGAATCTAAAATCTTCAGAACCTATTTGTTTTTGAGCTTGTAATGCCCATCGACGTAGATTGCGATCATGAATAATAAAACCAGCGGTAAGTGCAGCTTTAAAATTATCTAATGTATATTGACAAATTTGAGCGATTTTTTCTCTGTAAGTGCCACCTTTATTGATTGTACGAGCCCAACGCTTCAGCTGACTAACGGATCTAACTTTCTTAAATCTTTTCTGTACAGTTTCAAGTTTCATGTGTGACTTTGTTTTAGGACTTTTCCAAAATTCTACAGCTCTTTTCTTATATTCAAAATCGACTTCATCATTTTCTTCTGTACATTCATTTGTTGGTGCTTCCGGAAAATCAGGAATATGATGTAGTACTTGATCCTCAACTATTTTTGCATCTTGATCTTTGAAATCTTCGAGAAAATGCAATGATTCTTCAACTGTCATTTCAATGACATTGAATTCATCTGCTGCATCTATTAAAATATTTTTAATTTTCTCCGACAATTGAGTTTCTCTATAAATTGTCTGACTTTGTCGTATTTGTAATGTTCCAAAGTAAACTGATCATAAACTTATAACATTTAGAGGGTTAATTCTCATCTTCAGATCTAATGTAAATAAAAAGAAAAAAATTTATTTGTTATATGATAAAATATAAAATACAAATATATAAAAAAAAACAAGGCGATTAAACTGTAATATGCTGATATTGAATACACTATTCTAATTTTCCAATTTGATTGCTGTATCCCAGATAGTAGCCACTAATAAAAATATCTGAAATTTGACAAATTAACTTTCTATAAAATGCGTATAAAAATTCCCTTTTGGTGCCTATGAATTGAAGAGAAAATCGATGTTAGTATGTTTCATGAAAAAAATAACAGTTTTTAAACTTCTGTAAAAAAAATGTACGGGCCACTTTGCCCCTTGTTATATAATGTAAATAAATTCCAATGTTTATTATTTCTGAACATTCGGTAGAGTATTTTTAAACTTTTTTTTGAAAATTACATAGGTTATTTCAGTATTAACTGACTGTGAGGCCCAAAGACGACCAAAAGTGAAATGGGATATACAGGGTGTACCATTTTACTTTTCACAGTTTAATTATACAAAAAATTGCGATTTGTCACGGAGAAGCTTTAGGTTCTCCGTGACATCTCGGATGGCCGCTACCGACGACGCCGGATGCGTCGTCAGCAGGGAACGCCGTTGCCTGCAGTTTTCACGCACAGAGGTGCAATGCTTGCACTTCTGCACGTGGAGACGCTCGCCACCGCCTCGTCGCAGCGGCGGCAGAGCGGCAGACGTCCGGCAACCGCGACACAGGGCAGAGCTCTCTTTTCGGCAATAAAGAAGTGCCACACACAACTCCTTGCTTCTCTCTTGTGTTCGGAGGAGCACCCATCCTTCCCCCACTCATCCGTGACATTCTGGCATCCCTTATAAGGACCTCCGTCACATCTTTATCAAAGCAGTTGGAGGACCAACGTGCCGAAATTTTATCGGCAACGAAATCTGTTGTTTGTGCCAACGTAACGTGAGCAATACAGTGCACTTTGGTCGCCGAGGCTCGGGAAGGACCCGAGCTAAAAAATTGTAAGTCTACACAGCCGTCTAGTCTCGCCAAGAGTTCCCAGCCTTTAAGGAAACAGGCGACGGCCGTGAATCTACAAGCCGATGAAGGCTCCTCATCTATCTGCGCATCGGTGAGCCCGCAATCGCAGTCGCAGCGCAAAAACCAGCTGCAGGATAATAGATAATAAACGCACGGCTAATCGTACGTGCGCCTCAAGCTGATCTCAGCCAACGAAAGCCGTCAGTGCGGACCAGTCACTGGCGTGCTCCGGAAGCCGTAGAGTGCAGCCAGCAACAACAGCAGCCATCTAGCAGCAACCACAGCAGCCCGCACCAACCCAGGATCCAGCTCAGCAGCAGCCAGCTCAACAGCGGCATCGCAGAGCAGCTACAATGCGTCAACTTAGTCTACTACTGTAAGTTTTCCTCGCCGTTTTTTATTATTACGAGCACCTTGGCTTTCGGGAGTAAGTGGACTTTCGCATTACTTGCGGTTCTTTTACTTGTACTAAATTTAACGCGTCGGTAGCCGCCAATTAATATAATGGTTCCCGGCCTGTTCAAAACAAAAAACCGCGGGTTGAAAACGCGATCGAGGAGCCGCAGTACCTGCAGCGACCCGGAAAAAATCGACGCGAAGGTGGTAAATCGGGTAAATAAAATTGCGGACCTGTATTTGAAAAATCCGCGAATCGTGCGTAAAGCGTTTATTCGCACAGCAAATCGCGAATTTTTAGCTTCAGATTCCGTGGACGAAATAAATCATGACAACCGTGCTGAAGAATGTCAAGATTACTTGCCGGCTAACGCGTTGTCCGGTAGTTACAGACAGTCGGGCGCTAACGACTTTACAAGCCGAACCGAAGACGAAAGCATCGGTCACATCCGTCCACCCGCGCCAAGCCCCGTAAATTCGGTAGAAGGAGCGTGCGCACTTAATTTTGTAAAACCGAAGCCAGCCAATTTAATAGACCTAAAAAGCCTAGAGGAAAAGCTAAGCGGCTGGAACTTGCATACCAAGTCGCACGCCAAAGCCACTACCGGTCATGCCGGCACAGGACCGCGCCCTCCTACGTCAATACCAAGGAATATAAATCCCAGGTCGGCCAAAGCATCCGCCGCAGAAGGTTCGCTGACGGAAATGGCGAAATATTTTATCAAAACGACCGAAGCGTTTAAAAATGGGGGCAATGAAAATAAAGTTCGCTTAAAGTGCACAGAGCGCATTGCGAGTGCACAGGGCAACGCGCTAGAAACAGCCGTAACACAGCCGCCGAAAATGCGAGGAAAAATCGAGCGCCCAAGGTCACCCGCCGAGAGCTTAGTAAGCAACGCGGCCGACGGCTCAAACAGCAGCTGCGTCGGAAGCAGCCTAAAGGCCGAGGTGATAAAGCTTTCTATAGAAGTAAGCGATGCATCTAGGGTGGAACACGAGATGTCCCCTAGCGTGCAAAATGCTCAAAACGAAAAAATGCGCGCTGCTATCGTGCAACTCGTTCGAGAGAACGGTGGAAATCATGCATGGTACAATCTCGCGACTTCAGGACTACCGGACCAGGTACCTGCCAAAACTCGCGGTGCCAAGAGCCAGCGCGCCGAGAGCCGCTGTGCCGAGAGCCCGCGAGCCAGCGGCCGCAGCACCAAAGTTCGGTAAATACAAAGCCTCCGCGTCAAAAGTCGAAAAGCGCGAGCAATAACGCGCGCAGAAACATTCTCGCCGACAAAGAAATTGGAGACGTGTCCGCAGCTGAATCCTTCGCGGTCTTATACTCTGAGTCAGAAGAGGAAGCCGTGAAAAGCACTAAAACTCGTCGCGATACTCGCAAAGAAACCGAGACATCGTCAAATACTCATACTCGGTCCACCGCGCCGTTAAATAAATCGGTCGACCGCTCTGTCAGGCAGAACCGTGCTGCATCTCGTGAAAAATTAATACAGCGCCGAATTTCGAACGAAGACGACCTCTCGGACTCGGATCCATCCGACGGCAATAATAATTACAAAAATTTCGATAACTCGGATAGCCGTGTAAAGTCGACCCCGAGTAAAAGGCCGACAAGTCGACAGCAACCAAGAGGCGGCGATCGCTTCCCCTCGGACGATGATCCAGACTCGGATCCGTCCGATGGTGAAAGTAAGCGCAAGCGCACCGATAAATGGGACAATTGCAAACGCCCGGCTCCCGACAAAAAATCCGCATGTTGCAGGCCGCCTTATAGAGACGATCGCTCCCCGCCGGACGACGATCCGGATTCTGATCCGTCGGACGATGGCGTCGACGACGACTATGACGACGATGACGACGATGACGAGGATTGGCCTCCAAAACCTCGTAGTGAGCCAGTAAAACATAATGATAACAGCTCACGAGCGAGCAGCAAAAAAGAACGCTCGCCGAAATTGCCGTTTCATCAAGCCGTCGCATGTATCCCGGAATTTGACGGAGATCCGGATAACCTCGGGCTTTTTCGGAAAGGAGTACTGGATGTGCTAAAATCACACCCAGCCCACGAACAATTCTTGCTCTTGCACATCGCTAGCAGGTTAAAAACCAAAAAGACCTAAAATTATCGCGCGCGCATTGCTAATTATTCATCCGTGGATAAGCTCCTTCACGACTTGACTCTGCACTACGCGAATGTCGGAATCACCGATCAAGTTTCTGCCGAACTGCGCGCGATTAAGCAAGGCGCACATGAGTCGGTAGGCGACTACGGCCTGCGCGTTGAAAAGCTATTCAACCGCTTCATGACGATCACCGAATCAGCCCCCGGTTTATCCGACTCAGACAGACGGGCTCGGAGACGTCAGGCGCGTACCGACGTTTTAGATCAATTTTTGTTCGGATTGAAAGCCCCACTTGATCACCAAGTGCGCTGCAGATTCCCGAGGGATCTGAATGCAGCTATAACCGCAGCCATAGAATTCGAAGGCAAGCAAAGTGGCCGAAATTTTGATAATGCCACGCCGACACCCGGAAAAACCTCGCAAGTGCGCAGAGTAACGGCAGAGGAAGCCCAGCCGGGCAATAGCGAGCAGGACGGCGCGAAAAATTCGCAAAGTCCCAAACCAGCTCTTGAAGATAACCCTATAGCACATTGCAGCTACTGCAACCAGCACGGTCATGCTGTCGATCGCTGCAAAGTTTTAGTTCGACATGCATCTCAGCATTTACTTAAAAATCTGTTCCCGAATAACAACGGGAATCGAAACAACAAAAACAGTGCGGGCAATAATAATGGTAATAACCGCAATAATGGCAATGGCCAGAATAACGGTAATAGTAACCGTAATGGCGGCGACGACTGTAATTCTGGAGATAATAACGATAATCGCAATAATGGCGATAATCGTAATTACAACAAAAAGCAACGATGGAATTCCTGAAAAAATTATAACTATAAAGGCAAACGTGATCGCTCGAACGAAAGTATCAGCCGTAACTTGAGAAGCAGCGAAGCAGCGGCTGCTTTAAACTAGACGCACGTTCGCCACGATCCTTAAGCGGCGAGCGTCGAAAAAATAAGCAGCTGGAAACAAAGCAACAAATTAATTCAGCAAAAATCAAGTTTATCACTACGGGTAGACAGCCTCTGATTGTATCCGTAGATTGACCGCAATTGCGTAAGCGCATAGGCAAATTCTACGCTGACTCGGGAGCAGATATTTCGATCGTAAAAATCGGGGAATTGGCCCCCGGTTATCCTATCGACGTACAAAAAATTATTAAAATTCAGGGAGTGACAGAGGGCACAGCCTATACGCTTGGCCAAGCGGATGTTCAACTGGGTGGACTACGCTGCTATCTCCAAGC
The DNA here is from genome assembly GCA_020010945.3 of Muscidifurax raptorellus. Classification (NCBI taxonomy): domain Eukaryota; kingdom Metazoa; phylum Arthropoda; class Insecta; order Hymenoptera; family Pteromalidae; genus Muscidifurax; species Muscidifurax raptorellus. Next base: position 1,806,148 of record JAHUUD020000016.1, on the reverse strand, counting down.
CGTATCAAATGATTTCCCGATAGAAAATTCCGGAATCATTGGCTGGGATATTATCGATTCTCACGGTGGCTGCGCCGATGCTTTGAACAAGAGTCTCAAGCTCGGTAACGCGCACCTTCCGTTCGACGCTGGCGAGCAAGTCACTATTCCTCCACGAGTCAAAATGACTATTAGTGCGCCGTTAATTAACAATGATGTTGAAGTCGGATGGGTCCCACTAAATGACCTGCATCCCGATTTGCTATTCGGCAATTTTATCTCCGATAACGTAAACGGCCGTGTTTACGCGGAGTGCATCAACGTCAGTGACTCAGAAGTCACCATATCTGCCCCGATGGTCGAGCTGCAAGAATGCGAAATTATCGCAAACCCGCTGTTTCAAGCCGACGAGGACGGCTCTGCTGAAAATGTTGCTAAGTTCACTGCTAATTTGCGATTAGTATATTTCTTATATATAACAAAAATATAAAAGTTGTTTACTTTTCATTTTAGAAGTCATATTTTAGCCTTACTTAAAAGAACCAAATCACCAACAAACGAGGTCTCCAGAGGCTAATTTGACTGGCCTATCTGGGAATCCAAAAATTGAAGAAAAGGGAATAAAAAGAAAAAATCGATCATTAGAAAAATTACAGAAAATAAATAGTGAAGAATTAAAAAAAGAACGTGAAGTTTTTCTTTGAGGAAAAAAATTGCTTATAAAGAAAGTAAAAATTCGGCAAACCAACAAATTGAAGAGAAAAAAATAAAAATAAAAAATAGAAAATGAATAGTGAAGAATTAAAAAAAGAACGTGAAGAAGAAGCGTTAAGAAAAAAGGAAAATTACTGAAACAATAAAAATAATGAACAGAAAAAAGTATATGAAGGAAAAATTTCTAAAAAAAATTTAAATAGTGGAAGAGAACAAGATCTTAATAAACTAAGTCAAATATTGTTTACCAGAAATCTATGAAAAGAAAAAATTCACAAAATTTTGAGCAACCAATCGTATTACTAAAAAAGTTACAATTAGATGACAAAGGAAAATATTTAAATATTTATGACGTATCTTATAATATGAAAAAAACAATAGTAGTTAAACTATAGGCATACTAGATTATAGGCATACTGGATCAGGGGAGGTGATCCAGTACGCCGCCCGTGTATAAGCATAGGGCCTCCCTCCTCCAGACCCGAGTCTCCCTTCTCTCGAGTGATTCAGTATGCCTATAGGATACTGCATTACTCGGCCTGGGGTGGTACGGCGGTCTGTGTGTAAGCAGAGGGCCCTCCTCTTTTCGAGAGTCTCCCATCCCTTTGGCTCGCTGGCATAGTGAGAGAAGAGGCAACCCCTCGCTCGCTTAGACATGAGCAGCGGCTCTCTTGGCGGCCTGTGTGTAAGCATAGGGCCCCCTCTTTTCGAGAGTCTCCCTTCCCTTTGGCTCGCTGGCATAGTGGGAGAAGAGGTGACCCCTTTCTCGCTTAGACACGAACAGCGGCTCGCTAGATATGGGTTGCTGTTGGCGGGAATGTGAGGGAGTAGTTAGAAAATAATGCAGAGTATATTTTTATTTCATTTATATTTATTCATTGTTTTTTTTCACAATTGCTTGAATTTTACATTGTTTAACGCACAGATAGTCTTATAAAATAGGATTATGATGTGTACACAATTAAATAATGGTTTTTACAGAATAGTCGCATTGTACAATATCATTAGAAAAAGCTGTAGGCTCATATATCTAGACGAGTTTTCTTACATCTCCACTGATAGGATTGTACTGTACGATACGATCGTGCAAGATCAAGCAGTAGGCTGAAGTGTTAGCTGGAAAGTCTTGCGCAGCCTCGAATTCAAGACGTACATCGACAGGGGCGCTTTTAAGAAATTCGTTTTGACGAGAACAGTCGATAACTAATAATGGTTGGAAATTTAAAAACTCATGTCTTGTGAGCAATGGGTGAGGCTCTTTTCCATAGTAAGATTTTTGAAAGTCTGTATACATATCGTATAAGACTGCAAACTGTTTCTTATACATGTCCAGATTTAGGTTAATGTATGGATAATATTGTGAATTTAGGAAAAGTTTTGCATTACTTATATGACAATGATCAAAATGACCAACATTTTCAGTTCTCAGTCCCTTCTTGTTGGTTTGTAGTCCAACAATTACATAGCGAGGTTTTTCCAATTGATTTGAAGTTTTTACTGTCCAAACGTGTTTATTTATGGCAGGCAGTAGAGGATGTTCAAATAACTCCCAGGAACGGAAACTCAAAAAGATTGGATTATTTTTACCAATGAAGTTCAACATCTGGATTTTTTGTTTGTCAGATGCGATGACATATGGCATTAACCACTCAATTTTTGCAATCACCACACGAAAGTCTTCATGTTTAGTAACGCCGTTAGCTATATTTCCGGTCTGAATGATTGCATTTACGTCAGTTCTTGATCTTGTGAGAATGAGTTCATGTTTTGCATTAACTACAATTTTTTTATAGTCTTCAACAAACCCCAATATCATGCTCAGAGGTATAGAAATGTCAAAGTTGCCTTGTTCATCGGTCAAGGTATTGTTGTCATCTTTATTACCAAACCAGCCAGCATTTTCCAATATGTAAAATTGATTTGTGTCGAATGAAGCCCATCCCTTCATAAGACTATTCATACCGACATTTTTACTTTTATCAATTTCTATGCCATTAATTTCATATCGGATTTCATCAAATAAATGACAAATGCCATTGTTAACAAAATTAGTTTTAGCCACAGCTGATCCATCTGCTTGCTGCAATCTTCCGCGTATATAAATACAGCTGCGGGAAGGTAAGAAACAGAGATCTTGATGTTGGTTTGGAATACGTATTTCGTCACTGTTATTAAAGTTGACTGTTGAATATGGTTGTTAGGTGTGAACCTTATAGTGCGCTATCGACTCATCGAATACTACACCCGATTGAATGCTTAGAATGTCGTCCATTTTTCTGGAAGCAGCAGAGAATTATGCAAGTATCTTTTGTTAAGGTAGTTTTAGTCCTAGGCTTCTGAGGAACTGAATGCTCTGCCGCGTTAACGGTTTGATTTTTTTCGGTCGACTGATTGGAGTTTGACATTCTCTCTGGTTTATATACACTCCTTTTGAGTTGTAAAAGTTGATATGAAGTCTGATAGTAATTTCTTCTCCGCGAAAATTCACCAAATTTCCGTCTTGATCGACGATACGAATTTGAAGTTGATCGATGCACTTGACGCTAACAGGCAAATAAATAACGTGATTCGGAACTTCTACAATTTTATAATCTGGAGGAACTCTTGGAAAAAATTCGTGAATCGTATGAACTTTTTTGTTGTTGATGTAAGCACCAGTGGTAATGTTACACTCTACTCTAAGTGCATTAATTTTCAATATCTTTACAGGAAAATCAGAGCTGTGCTGGATGTTTTCTTTGAGAATCTTAAATGTAAATCTAAGTAGGCGACCTATTGAATTGTGAGGTGAAAGATCTAATGGTTGACTGCAATAAATTTCGCTTCTCAGAGTATTATTGTTGGCTTTTAGCACAAATTGAACTCCTCTTGACTTTCATGTTGCTTGCAAAAACTCATTTATAGCCTCAATCTCGTAACTGCCAGTAGGTAAAGTAATAATATCTCCATTCACATGTAGTTTATTATTTGTAAAGTCTACATTAGGAATTGAGTTGAATGTTAAAAGTTCAACTAATCCAAGAACAAAGTTTTTATCTTGAGATAATTCAATGGATGGAAAATATTGTGCTTCTAAAACAGAAGTTGTTCCAGAAAGACTTGGAGTAAAACTATCTTTCATGACTGCTTAAAACCGAATGATGCATATTCGCAGGCATACAGCTCTTTTATAGGTTTCCACTTAGAAATTGAAGACAAAGATGACCGCAGATATATGTGTCAAATTTCTGATATCTCATATAGTTGTATTTTACTTCTTTTACGTGGAAATATGACATAAGATCTTTGGGAGGTCTGCTACTGCCAAAACTGTCAAAATAGATCACGTCGGCACCATGTTTTTTATAACACACCCAATAAGTGCCCTGGTTTTCATAATCATCCAAGTTGACAATAGCACTTTCGTTGTCCATAGGCCGCTTTGAGGCAGATTATTTCTCATGAAAACACCTCGAAAATGAGGGATTTTTAGCATACGAGCATACTTTATGAGATCGTAATCAGTAAGTGCGCGATTGGGCACAGTTAAATCAAAGATTTTTTTTCTAGAAGCAACAACACTACCGCTGTATGGTTTTATAAATAATCCCATACCAGTTTTATATGGCTTGATATAGAGTCCTTTACCCAAAACAATGGTCTCCATTACTTTATTATGCCTCTTACTTTCTTGATAATTTTTGTCTGCTTCTTTAGCACTGTTTACTGCTTTGACAATACCGGCAGCGCCACCTACTAGAGCACCGGTTGCGCTTAACCCTGCGAAAAGTGGTGTGAGAAAGGAAATAACTCCACCGATTTTCGAGGGAAGCGGAAGAACGCGCGGAATGATGAGTTTTTTCTTTCCGCCAGCTTCTTTAATGACTCGTCGTGCGCCTTTCAATGCAGATTATATAGTCTTTCGAGAAGATTTACTGAGTTTCATCGATTTTTTAGCTGCCGTCACTAATTTGCCTAATTTTAGCCCCATCCCCATTCGCTCACCGAGGCTGGCGTCTTTCGCTTTTGCACGCTTCCAAGCTTTTTCAGCAAGCTTCAAATCGGCAACTTTACGATCCTTGTTTTTATCAGAATAATCTATATCATGTTGTTTACATGCTTGATCAAGAGGATTGATTCCTGGATCACCTCTTTTCAATCGTTTTTTCAAGTTAGTTCCAGGACCACAATATTGATATCCTCTTCGAAATCTGATTTACTACTGAAGTATGAGATAAAAAGCATGTGTTTATATTTTTAAGCTTAATAACAAATCTGACTTTGACACGAAAACATGGATTTTACCGAGCCGAGCGTCAAACTCCCTGTTGCAAATTTCGATTTTGGAAAAGAGAAGAAGAAGAAGCGCCATGGAGAGTTATTGCCAGATACTATAAAAGCTGCCTTCTGTGGTCCATCCAACTGTGGAAAATATATATGTGTACTCGAAATCGTTGAATCAGCCGAAATATCAGTTCCTCGAAAAGTTGTTGGAGTCGATAGATGATGTGACTTACCATCCATTTCGCGATCACGAGTCTGTAGTATCTCCTGATGAAGTTCTACCAAATTCAATCATGATTTTCGATGATATAGCCTGTGAGAAGCAGGATAGTGTCAAAGCATTATTCTGCATGGGAAGACACAAAAGTTTGGATAGTTTTTATCTTTGTCAATCGTATGCTTGTCTCCAAAACATCTCATTCGAGATAATATAAATTTTTTAGTAATTTACCGTCAAGATGATGTGAATCTTAAGCACATCTATGATGATCACGTAAATACTGATTTGACGAAGATCGAGAGATGAATGATGGCAGATATAGAAAAGGATTCGACTGTTTTGCAATAAAAAAGGATGTGTGAGTGACAATATTAACAGTTTGATTGCAGCCAGCAACCTGTAATCATCATGTCCGATTTTGAGAAAGAAAAAAATATTCTCAGCGAGCTCTTGAGAGTGCGGGGAGCAGTTAAAAGACAGTGCTTTGTACTCAAGCAAGAGAGAGAAGATGTGGAAAAAGTCGTTGCAGATACATTGAAACCAGTCATTACACCGCTTGAAAAACTCGTCAATTAAAAAATGAATGATGTACAACAGCAGCAGTAGCAGCAATCTTATAATATCATTTCTAATGCAAGCATGAAAAAATCGAGGAAACGATTGAAATTTGACCTATCAAATGCATTGATTTCGACGATGAATGAGCAAGAAATTGATGGTGCTTACAAGGACGAAGATGATAGTGCTTCTTTAACGAATGATACAATAATTAATTCAACATTTAAATCTGCACATGACAGTAATGAATCAACACCAACTGACTTTTTGGCAATGCTCAATGTAAGTCGTAGTCGAATCGACAATATATACGGTGTACGTCAAGTCAATGGAGTGTACATGATTGGTGATTCGGAAATACAATTTGATGATAATTCAATACGAGTTAGAAATGTTAGCTATCCTAAAAGTGATGGATTAATGGAATTGTTGCTCAAAAGACAGCCCGATGATAATATTTTAAGCTTAACGGATCGTCGGAATTATCGCACTATTCTGGAGGCGACAAATGCTCACAAAAAAAGACATAGTAAAGATGAGGATGTTCGCGTTTCAAACAGCAGAAAATATCAATCAATCATCGAGCCAATGTTTCGCAGTTGTCGTAAAAATAAAAAAAAACAAATCTACTACTGGAGCTGGATTCTTGCCCGAATATGAAATAGCAAAGTCAGATTCATCTATAGACCTAGTCTACTGGGACGATCCGAATGAACTTGTTGAACGACTACGATTACTCATTGCTGAACGAACTGCTGGAAATAATAATCATAGTAATGAAATTCTTTCAATTATTGAGGAGTTACGTGAGGCTGGACATGTATATTAACGCTGTCATTCACCTTATTAAATCAGTAGCAAAATGAGTCTCGATGTGTTTGGAAGAAAACTCGAGGGTTCGCAACCAAGTCGCGGTCTTCCCGGCATTGGTTTCAATTTTACATTAGATGGCAATTTTAATTTAGGAAATAAATGACTTTGTAATATAGGCGAGCCACGTTAGCCAAACGATGCAATCACCTTGCATGCACTGAAAGTTATCCTACAGACCGAAGTTGACTATCTAGCTTCTAAACTTGTTGGAGTTGGTGATCTCATAGAAGAATATAAGAAGCAAATTGAGAAACTTCAATCAGAAGTGGATATAAAACTGAAATATCTATATGATGTAACCTAACGTAATTGCCACGCTATTGAATATATGACTGGTGAACTAAATAAGCAATTGAACGTCGCAATAGATTACCATGAAACGATAGGTAGCAGCTAAAGAGTTGCACAAACCGGCACGTCGAAGATAAAAACGAAGAAAATACGACATTCGTGGTATTTTCTTGACGAAACGTGGCAAGCCGATCTTGTCGAAATGATACCTTATTCTGATAAGAACAAAAGATACAATTACATACTCACAGTCATAGACATATTTTCAAAGTATGCATGGGCTTTGCCAATTCTTTCAACGAGTGGTAAAAATGTTACTCGAGCTATGCAGACAATATTGACACAAGGCCGAACACCTTCCAATCTACATACAGACCAGGGAAAAGAATTTCACATTCCGATTTTCAATCCCTCATGAAAAAGTACAAGATAAATCTGTATTCGACAGAAAGCAATCTTCATGCAAGCATATGCGAACGCTTCAATAGGACATTAAAAAATGCAATGTGGATAGAGTTCAGTAAACAAGGAAATTATAACTGGATAGATATTCTTCCCAACTTGCTCGAATGCTATAATTCAAGAAAACATCGAACAATAGGCATCGAGACGAAAAATGTCTCGGAGGCGAACGAAAGCAAGATCCTGGAACGTTTTTTGAATCAAAACCGATTCTCAGTCAAACGAAAAAAGCCAAAATTCAAAGTTGGAGACAAAGTGCGCATAAGTAGGCTGAAACAAGTTTTTGAAAAAGGTTATACACCAAACTGGTCCACAGAAATTTTTACAATAACACGTATAGTCAAAACTACTCCAGTAACTTATCATCTCAAAGATTATTATGATAAACCCATCGCTGGTGGCTTTTATGAAATGGAACTTCAGAAAACTAAGTATCCAGAAGTCTATTTGGTAGAAAGGGTCTTGAAAAAAAGAGGGAAACGTGTGTTTGTTAAATGGTTAGAATTTGGTAGTGAGCATAATAGTTGGATAGATAAAAATGAGATTCTGTGAGGATTACAGGTTGTAGCAAATAAAAAGCAATGTATTTTTTTTATAAATATATGTATTTATTCATTATTATATACAAAATAATAAATTTGTTTAAAAATATCAGTCTTTGTGTGTGTGTTTATTTATTTTCTACATTCAATTTTCAAATTTGAAAGAATTCCCACCGAGATATGTGGCAAATAAAGTTAACTTGTTTGCTGATTCGCATTGCTTGTTGAAGAACTCTTCATTCGGCAACATGGCTGATGTGATTTTCTCTGGTAAAAAGACTTGGAAGCTCGAGCCCATTTCAGCAACGACCTTACGACCGTATTTCGTTTTAACCTCTTTCAGAGCTGTGATCATGTATCGATGATTTTTTTCCAACTCTGTAAGCTTCTTTCTTGGTAAGAAGCTGCTTTCAGCAATCTTGTTAAGTGCTGATAGATCCATTCTAGAAAAAAAGAGGAAAAAGTAACACAAGTAAATGAAAATTTTCGTATAAGTTTTTCGGTGATGTATAAATTTAAGTGTAAACTTACTTTAAGTGTCTTGGAGTTTTGCTTTTTTTCTACTAGGTTGGTAGGCTTCGGCTTTTTCGACTGCTCAAATATGCTCCTCAGCCTCGTGCACCGCTTCATATAGCAGATTCCCCACCACTATGTCTGCCCTTTTCATAGCCTCCTGCAGTATATCACTCGTCATTGGTCTCTCCCACTCATGTGAAAACTCCTCCATCAAATCAGTAGTCCATTCAATCTCGACTCCTGGGGGACTCTTCACATTGGCTCGTTCTGGCCCCCTCTCCACTCTTGCTGAGCTGTTATCATTGGCTCGTTCGAATGCCCTCTCCACTTTGGCTGGACTGCTGGCATTGGCTGGTTCGTTTTCCCTCTCCACATCGTTTTCCCTCTCCACATTGTTTTCCCTCTCTACTTTATGCAAAGCTTGCATCATCTGTTCTTCTATAACTCTGTAGTGTCCCCATGGTAAAGTATCGGTACTATCCAGCACGATAAATCGCTTATCGTCGTGGGGACTCAGCGCAATTTTATTTTGCTTCTAGGTGTGAACAATGTGCAATTTCGATCTAATATTATTTCGATATAATCTAATTTTATAGCTTTGGCTTTTTTTATAGTTTCTCCATCTTCAATTAAAATACTGTACATTTTGCTGCGCAATCCAATGAATTCAGTCATAATTTTACCGCAGCATTCGTCTTTCATGAGACCAAGCACTTTTGTATTTACTCTTGGAATGTTGAATGGATTATTCTCATCGTAATCTGAAGTGTCAAATTTATAAATGTCTTCTTTCATGATCTGATACATATCGAGGTCTTGGACTTCGTAGATCAAACTATCTGTATCTGTGTAGAGAAGTTTACATTTTTCTCCTACACGTTTTTTCATATAAGAGTAATGAAAATCAAAGATCAATGTTTTCGACAAATCCAAAATACTGAGTCCTATGTAAATTGGTTTCTTGATTGTAATACGTGTTCTCTTCATCTAAATAGCTACTAAGTTCTCATCAAAGATTGCACAACTGTAAAAATTTGGTTGTGCTATACGTGCTTCAACTCCGTATCTACCAGTATATTTGTTCACCAATTTCACGTCGACTCGAGGCCGTTCTCGCTCAATACACTTTCCATATACTGCATTGATTAATAATTTGTAAAACAGTTTTTCAAACTCGTTTTTTGACTGCTTTCTCTTCTCAGTATTTAATTCGACGTAAGGTTTTAACCATGCTTTTTGCTTAAAACTTAGAATTCTATGCACCTTTTTTAATCGAAGTCCATTTTCTAATGCTTGTTTTAGCGCTCGATAATGAATGACATACCTATGTTTGTTGTTAGAAGCTTTTTCTGCTTTCATCCAGGCGGTGAACGATGCTCAGCGCAAAAAGGTAAATCTCGATGTTCATCGTGTATTTCTTCAGGATACTCTAAGTCAACTTAAGCGATATATCCCACATCCGAATCGGATGCTGCGTTGTAGAAGTTGGGATTTGACTCGTAATCAATCCATTTAAATTTTCCAACTGGCAAGTGCTGAACCATTGCCCATCCATAGAGATTGTTAATGTCATAATACATAAGAGTCTTGATCTTCTCTTGTTTGTTATATAACGATCCCATATATGGATGGGATCGTATCGATTGCAGCATTGGCTGATTCGAGTTAAAAGCTCTAATTCTACCTTGGTCATTTTCAGAGCTGCTGAAAATGTTAATCCTGGTGTTTTATAAAAATGAGCTGGACACAAACCATATGCTTGAATAGACGTCTCTCGAAAACTTTCGAATACGTCAGCTAGTAATAATACGTCTGTCTTTAAATAAATATCTGAATACTGTCCCATCGTTTGTACATTGAATGTATTCCATACATTACGTGCATGCATATAATCTTCATCGGATATATGTGATTCACTGAGTTTATTGTAAAACTTATGATTATCGGGTAAACTTGTAAACGTGAGCTTTTCTAAGCTATCCACAAAATCATATGGAAATATGCCCTTTCGTCTGAGAAGATTAATCTGTTCGTTAGTGTATACATCTGCTCGAAATTCCTTAACTACTATAGGCACATTTTCTAGATAAGAAGACAGTTTGTCTAATGATGAGGGCAAAAAACGCCATGAATCTATAAACCTAAAGTTTATTTCACATTTGTCTATATATTTTGTGAAGGAAATATATTTTTCCTTGTTGTGTGGTATAAGAGTCACTCTTCCTGGTAAAACAGATGAAATTGCAATCTCTTTCGAAATAAAATGTGTATCATTATTGAGATTATGAAATACAATTGGTATAAATCTCGAGTCTGTATAATTCAAATTGCATGAATTATGAGCTGCACCTCTAAATCTATAATCAAAGAAAAAAATATAATAGAAAATATAATTTCCATTAGTTCTTTCTTTAAATCTAATACATACCGTCCTGTAAGATGACTATGATCTCGTACAATTATCTCTTCATTACTAAAAGGCTTTCGATATATGTGACAGATAGATTCTCGCCGGAATGATAATTCTTCCAAATCTGTAAGTCTCATTGGCTTCGGATTCTTATAAAGTTGGTCGATATTTTCACTGATTGCTCTTAACTGTCTAACAAACCACTTTGCAGGCGATTCTTCATTTTCGCCCGTTTTTCTATACGATTTATAACCACATAATTTTTCATCGAAATTACACTTTATGTAATAGTCAATACTATAAGCTTCATGAAGTTGAAATGACACTTGATTCTCAGTAGGTTTCAATATGCATTCAAAATCGGTGTAAATTATAAAAGGCACTTTCTCGTTTTTGTTGTAATCTTCAAATTTCAGTATGTTATTTTTTTCACTTGGCAAGTTGATACGATATTTATTTAAATTTTTACAATCCAATTCATGCACTTTTAATTTTTCTTCGCAGTAAAATACTTGCAAACACCTCTCATAGTGGTTTGATTTTATGTGAGATTTATTAAGTTGAGTGCAGAGAAGGCGAGACATACTCTTGATCCAAATATAGTGATCTAGGAAGATTTTCTTCATCACCACAATTACTCTCTTCATGTTCATCAATATAATAGTCTTGCACAATGAGTATATTTACGTGTTTTTCCTTCTTTTCCTCAGTAACGTGACAAGGCGACACTTCATACTTTCCTCTTGATTTTGTTAACATGTATACATTCACCAAAATATTATTTAGTTTTTCAAACTTTGGAATATTTTTTAATTTCACCGGAAATTCAATATTGTTAAAGTTTAATTCCTGCTCATACTGTTGATACTGACATACTCGATATATTGGTAAAATGTAGCGCTGTAATAAGGTAAAATCGGCACCAGCATTGGTCTTTTTATAACGGTCACTTGCGGTAAAATATTGAGGAGACAAAATACCTCTGTTGCTTCATTTATTCTTTAGATTTTTTGATTTTTGTTGATATTTTAGAAAGAAGCAAAAGTGAATATTATTATTACAAATAATCCAATCTACAATACTTCTGCAATTAATGAATAGAAACCCATATCTCTTACTTAATAATGTTAGATTTTGGTCACCTTTGGTATACTCCAATAACCCAGATCTTTTTAAACAACTTCCGGTTCAATTCCGGTACTCATCCGGTTTACTTTCGGTCAACTTCCTGTCCACTTCCGGTGTACCTCCGGTCCACTTACGTTCCATTGCCGTTCCACTGGAATGTATTCTGGAATGTTCTGTATTGTGAACTTTTCCACTGCTGTCTTCCGCCTTGTATTCTGAAAAAGATGCTGGGAAGCTAAACAATACCTGGCAATCGCGTTCGGAGGCAATCAAATAAAAACAGAATACAAGGTGCACAGGGAAAAGAGATTGACATTAAGAGATAAAAATCTGATTTATCGCAACGAAAGATATTTTTGATACCAAATCCTTGCATAACTTACAGTATACATAAATTATATATGAGAAAAGATAACCTCATTCATTTTACTCCTCTTGATTTTAAAATTTTATCTAATGTTAGTAAAGATTTACTCATTCATAAAAAGTTTTTAATGAAAGATATGATGAGCAGCAAGGTTTTGTTAGGTGATGCTTTAACAGTCCAAGGATACTCTCATTGTGTTTTCCATTTGTTCGTTAAAAATAATTTTGACGAAATTCCTGATCTTCTTAATATAAAAGCCTCTCTGGAATCCCTAAAATTAATTATAAATAATTTAAATATAACATCTGTAAACATTTCAATGGTCGATAATGATTTGGATACATTTGATTGGTCATACATAGAATCTCTTTTAAAACAAACGTTTAATGATTCCAAATTTAATATTCAAATATGCACTGGTGAAACAATGACTCCAGTCGAATTTGAATGAAGTAGTATAATAAAAGAATATCATGAATCTACTGTAGGAGGCCATGAGGGTGTATCTAAGTTATTTAAACGTATACGAGAAAATTTTTAGTGGAAAAATATGAATAAAGACATAGAAGATTTTGTACGTACCTGTCCCAGTTGTCAAAGAAATAAAATGTTGAATCCAAACACTCGTATGCCAATGCGGATAACTGATACCCCCAAGCAAGTCTTTGATAAGATACAGATCGATATCGTTGGTCTTATGCCTATTACAACAAAAGTAATCTTACTAAGTATTCAGATGCCACTCCTATAGCAAGCATAGATTCTATCACTGTGGTGTTATGTCCTAACTATCCTAAATTGAATAGCTAGAGCATAATGATACGTGTAATGGCGAGGCTATAAGTAATGGTTAGTTCGCGCCTAACACTCTCACTGTTAGTTAAATGAATATGAAACTTACCTTTACGTCTAATCGTGTACTAGTTGGGTAGATTGCAGCTGTAGACTTGTATTGGGTAGGTTAATTTCTCTCGTAAATAAATATTACTCACAAGAACTCTTTTTCGGTAACCCGATTATTTATTCGAATAATCTTTAGAATAACAAATCTCGTTTTGGCGTAGAGTAATATTCTCACTTAATTGAAGGAACTAAGATTCGTAGTTTATAAAATCTGTATATTTAGGTTTTGTAGTGCGGTTTGTATTGCGGCTAGGCGGCTTTTTTGCTTTAAAGTAATTGTCACCGATTGTCAAATCGGAGCGTACGAAGCTCTGAAATCGAACTGATGGTAAATGCGAATGCAAGAGTATATATAACTTTGCATTAACGCAGGATATTTTTAAACATTTCAAATACCGTATACAATATTTTCTTAAAAATAGCAAAGTCAATCAACAACGGAAAGTAGCGCTCGCTTACTACGTCACAAAGTACTGAGTATGAGCTTTATTGGTCAACGCTTGCTGATCTACATATACATTAAAAATTCCTAAGTTTGGATTTCTGATTTTCGTCACCTAAATGCGTGATCTCAATTAAAAAACCAAAATATAAAAGTTTACGTCACACGACGGGGCACCTCGGGGTCCAAAATATTGCAATGAAAAATGAATTGCAATAAATAAACTAATTCAGAAATCCAAACTCTGAAATGAATTTAATCTAAAATGCTAACTCAGTAAGTAATCAAGTTCATTCACTCTTCGACCTTGATTATTTCCCAATCACAAAAGTGCTTAATAAACAAACTTTAACTATAAAAGAAGCGTCGATTGATGAGTAAGTATAGTGTGTTACAATCTATAAACCGTAAACAGCTCATTCTTAGGCATGTATGGATTTCCCCGGAACAGATTACCATTCTGTTTGCGTAAGTATTAACATTTTTTTCTTTATTAATTATAATAAAAATTGTGAGTATAATTTTTTTCTCACACATTTTTTTCCTCCTCTTTTTTTCAGTTTGTAGACTGGCAAACTATCCGGATCCTTCGACATGCCGATCGTTACGCCAATGACCGATTTTGGGCCGGTTGTTATGGACCAGAGAATGACACTTGGGACCTTGGTTCCTTATTTTTTTACGAAGTTATAACCTATCGCAATAAGTATAATAGTTTACTGATAGAAGTATTTAAAGATAGTTATTCTGTAAGCGTAAGGCCGCCCTAAACTTTGTACTTTAAAAAAATAAATAAATAAATTAGTTACATTTATCTTTTATTGTTATTATTATTTTTTCCCTTCGCCTTTCCTTATCCTTAAAATCCTTGACAATAAACACTATATAAAATACTTATAGACTAAAAATTACATCGTATGATGTAAATCCTCGGGACCCAGATATGGCAGTAGAAACATAATAAAACATGAATGTGTTCTAGAACTATCTTAAAAACTAATGAATGCAACATTTACAATTATCATAGGTTATTCAAAGTTTTAACTAATGTTAATATTTAGAAGCATTTAAGAAATTATATATTCAATCTAATCTCAAAGAGAAAATTCCATTATTTTGCGAGACTGGAATAGCAGGTGTATTTTGTGCAGCGCTTGGTGGTCTGTTTGGAATAGGAGGTGGTTATATAGGTCTAGAAATTGTTGGAATGACTTTGACCTCTTGCAGTTCTGTCTCTTCGTATACTGTGTTTCTTTTCTGCTTATTCTCGAATTCTTCATTGCCGGGATTATTTTGTAGTGATATCAGCAAATGGATGATAGAGCTGAATAATGCTCCAATTAAATGTATCGACCATCCGTAAATCGTGTGAAGAGTATACCCTCTGATGATTGTGTCTATTATTAATTTTCCAATATGTAGGATAAGTAATATCATTATAAATGATGAAGAAAACGATCCCCATGTCGTTAGTTTTTCAATTATTAAGTGCCAGGTGCTATCGGCAATGTGTTTAAGTGTGTTTTCTGTGAAGATATCTCCTGACGTGTGTTCTCCTGCTATTTCTCTTCTATTACATTAAGAAGTGAGGCTTTTTCCATTAGGAACATCAATTTTTGTTGTAATTTATCCAAGTCGTTTTGTAAATAAACTCCACTTATAGCTAGTCCCTCAATCGATTCGAAAGTCCAGCCAATTTTCGTGTTTGGCTTTAATGCGTTTGGTGCTCCTGTTTTAGAAAGTTTCGGTGCGAATTTTATCCATTCGTCACCTATTTTATAATACATTGGTATTATAGAATTACAATCAACTTGCATTCCTTTTTTTATTAAGATATGAGTTTTTGGTGTTAAAAACCAAGTTTCATTGCCTGCTAGTACTAGTAAATGGTTATAGCATTCATCGAGGTGTAAAATCTTGACTGTTTTTGGGGTATATTTTATAAGGAGTACCACTTCTCCTGCAATCCTTACAATGTATTCTGGTTGTTTCAATATGTTATAGGCAAATTCGTCGAAAATAAGTCTAAATTTACAGAATGATCGCTATTCACTCTATCGCTTTCGTAAAAATACATATTTAATTTACTACTTTTTTTTGCGATCAATAATTTCGGATGTTCTGTTCTTATGAATTCTCAATTACAATGCATTATTTTTTTCTTAACGGCTAACACGAATGTGATATCATTAGAACTAACTGCGTAAACAATTTCTTTGTTTTGATTGCTATAATATTTAGTAGCAATCCCTTTAAATAAAATATCATATGAATTTTTAAAACATTCACCTGTAGGTAAAACATCCCAAAAAGTATTATGATTTTAAAGGTTCACATGAAGGTAATCTCGGTTGATAAGCGAAAACCAGTTTATACGGTGTAAATCTATGAGCGCTATATACGCTCGTATTATAATTAAATTATGCTAATTCTAACAAACTATCCCATTCAAGTTTTTTCGTAGAAAAGTTTTTCAGATATTCACATAATGGGTGATGAGTTCTTTCTAATAAGCCATTCAATTGCGGCGAGAAAGCTGTTGTCTCTATTTTTGAAAATTTAAATCTTCGTGCTACAGCTTTTAAGATTTTACTTGTAAAATTTGCACCTCTGTCCGTAAGGACAACTTTTGGTGAACTGAAAATGCATATAAATTTTTTTATAAATGCATCTGCAATCGATTCTGCAGTTTGGTCCTGTAAAGGTACTGCAATTAAGAATTTTGACAGTTGATCTTGTATAGTAAGAATATACTTATTTTGATTTGTAGTTCAATGGACCCACCACATCCATGGCTATTTTTTCAAAGGTTCTAAATAGTATCTAATATAATATAATAGTAATATAATAAGTATCTGTTATTACCATTGGTTGTCTCGTTTTTACTCGTTTTAGTTTGTTTCTTTGACAATCCTCGCATTTTTTTTTTTACGATCAATGTCTGATTTTAAATTTTCCCAGAAATATTTACTTCTTATACGATTAAATGTTCTGTTTACTCCTAAATGTCATCATATCACGCTTGAATGATTTAGGTCGAATATTTTAATTTTGTCTCTATCTTTTAATTCTATGTATTCTATATAATTTAAACAGATTACTACTTTAATATCAGAATTTTGAAAAATTTTAACTAGCATTTCTTGTATTTTAAGTCAGTTAATATTATTTATTTTTAACTCTTTGGAAAAACTAAAAGTATTTAATTTTTGACGTATCATAATATTTTTTAGGAGTTCAAAGCTCTGTACTATCTTTTCTTTAACCCTGATTACTGATTGACCTGTATCAATGCGTAGTATAAATAATTTTTTTTAATTTAAATTAATTATTTCGACTTCATTTACACTTAAATGTTTGTTAAACGTAATACTTTTTTCTTTTATTAGCGTATCTAGTTTTTGATCGAAGGCTTTGCCCTGTTTATTTATGAAATGCGCGATGTTAGCTTTCCTAAATTGTATAGATTCTTTTGTATAAACGATGGTTTTATCCATTTCAGTATTTAACATTTTTTCATCGCATGTTTTTTTCTATTCTCGATTCCTCATTCTTAGTTTCATTTTTCTCCGCTTTAGTTTTGCTTTTCTTTTTCTTGCTATTTTTTCTTTCCTTTAGTTTAATCCGCTCTTCATTTAATTTTGAATCTTCATGTCATTAGTAGGTATTTCGCTGGTTTCCATCGTTTTTAACTCTTTTGCTTTTTGAGCTCTTGTAATTACATTTATTTGAATATTTTCTACCGGATTCTTTAACAATGCGTCGGCATTTGTATTATTTTTTCCCTTGTTTGTGGTTTGTAACTTGTAACTTGGTTTGTAAATAATTTCGTAATCATAATCTAGTAATTGTAATCTCCATTTTTGAACTCTACTATTTTTATCTGCTGATTTAAATGACAATAACGGTTTATGATCAGAAATTATTTTAAACTTATTACCATAAATATAATTTCGGAATGTTTTTACTGTGAACACGATGACAAGTGCCTCACGTTCATAAGTATGATATTTTTTTTCGGCTGCTTTCAATACTCTTGACGCAAATGCAATTGGTCTGTCTTCGCCGATCTCTCTTTGTGATAATAGCAGCCAAGTGCATAATTAGATGCATCCGTAGTTATTATAAACAGTTTAGTCATGTCGGGAAATTGTAATATTGGGGCTGAACATAAAGCTTCTTTTAGTCTCTCGAACGCTTGTCGGTGCTCTTTATTCCAAACAAATTTTAGCTATCTCCGAAAAATTATCTATAAATCGCCTATAATAGCCTATCAGTCCTAGAAATTCTCGAACATTTTTAACTTTTCGTTGGAAATTTTGTTATGGCTTCCATTTTCTACTTCTTCTGGAAAAATTTATATTTACTCGTTTCCAATTTAAGTCCAGCTTTTCTTAATTTTTCTGCTACTAGGTTAAATCTTTCGTTATGCTCTTCTACTGTATTTGATACTATAATTATGTCGTCTATATAAACGTAGCCAAATTCTTTTTCTACCAGTTCTCTTAGTACTTTTGTTAATACTCTTTGAAATACTCTAGGTGAGTTAATTAGTCCAAAAGGTAGTACTTTGAATTCAAATCTTCCTAGTGGATGTACGCTGAACGCTGTTTTATGTATGTCTGATTCTTTCACTCTTATTTGATAAAAGCCTGATACCATATCAATCGTTGTAAAATATTTGTTTTTTTCCCATAGAATCGAATATCTCTGTTATATTCGGCAATAAGTATGGATCGGGTATTGTTTTAGCATTTAGCTTTCTGTAATCAATTACTAATCTCCATTTCTTTTTTCCGTCCTTTGTTAAACCCTTCTTTGGTACAACCCACGCTGGATCGTTGAATGCACTCATTGAAGATCTAACCAATTCATTTATTATTAATTTTTTTGTTTCACTTATAGCTACGATATTTGTTTCAACGTATATGGTAGTGGGAATTGTTTCACGTAAACTGGAGCTTCATCTACTAAGTTTATCTCATGCTCTTCGATGTTACACATCCCTAATTTATCTCCATCTAGCCAGCATATATCTTCGTTACATAATATTAAATCTCCAATAAATTTCCTTTTCTTTCTCGATAAATGATTTAAATTTATCGTGTTTAATAATAAATTTTTCCTCTCTTTTTTACTTAATTTTTCCACTTCTTCAAAACTCCTTCCGCTTTGTGGCGTTAAATATATGGAGCCACAATGTAAAGTTTCTTCCTCTTTTGGCAGTGGTAAACCTGAAATTCCCAAGAATGTATCTGGCATATCTTCGATATCAAACGTAAGAAAATTGATTTCGTTTGTACGACGTAAATATTTTTCATCTCCTCCGAAATCTACATTATCCTTGAGTGTTTTTACGAATGTCAGAAAATTTTGTATGCAATATTTTTCGGTTTCTTCTTTTTCTGTACTTTCAAGAGTTTCATTAATGTTTCCTATAAACTGTTGAATATTTGACCTGGAATCATGAATAAACTCTATAAGTTTTACGTTACTCCAATTACTTGGCTGTGCTCCTTCCGAAATTTCTTTTACGAAATCTGGTGAGTCACCTGCATTTTCTGAGTCATTTTTGTTTTCTGAAATTCCGTTATTTATATTATATTGAATTTTTCCTACTATATCTAATCCTTTTTTTAAATCCTGTAATGTTTTCTTCTGTGGTTTCTTGAGAACTTGCCTCTTCACCACTCTCTTTAGCTATGATGCTAGTGTTTATTTGGTTTGTATACGTTGTAGATTTTAACTCAATTTTTTTATTATTTATGCCTAAATATCCTTTATCTAATCTTAATTTTTGTTGCAATAAAACCTTTATTTCGATGATTCCATCGTACGGAATGGGAAATGTATCTGGAGCTACGTGAAAGTCAAAATATATTCCGTTTATTGGCAATTTTATTCATCCCAAAGTACGTATAGCGTTCTCTGTTATTTCTGATATTAATATTTGTTCATCATTATTTATTTGTTACTTGTAACTGATATATTTTGTTTCTTAATAATATTTAATTGTGCACCACTATCTACCAACAGTTTATTTATTTTCTTCGAGTGTTGATCTTCTACTTCTATATATTGTAGTAAATTTTCAAGTTTTAAAATATATGTCCTTAATATTTTATCTACTTTGTTATTGTTAATTTTTGCTAAATCCTCTTAATCCTGAGTTTGATTTGTAATCTTCTTGCTAGTTATTTGTAGTGGAAACGCTCTGTTTTCGTTTTCCTGTTTGGCATTTAAACTGTTGCTTTGCTTTATAATCTGCCACAAGGATTCTTGCTTGCTCATACTGTGCTTCTTCGTGTCCGGTTTTTTCACAAATCGTACATACTCTAAAATATGGCCTTCCTTCGCCTGCTTTTCAATACTTTATCGTGTGACCTTTCTTGTTACATTTTTTACAAACGACATCTGAGCAGTTTTGTATTGCATGGCCAGTTATATCGCAATATTCACATTTTTCCATATTATTAATCATTATGTTCACACATCTATTCGGGTTATGGCCTGTTTCCTTACATTTCCAACATATCTCGCAATCACTAATATAAGGATATTGCCCAACATCATACCCCATTTCTTGGCAGTATTGGCAATGATTATTTTGTTTCCCTGGTTTTGAATGCCCTGGCTGGCTGCCAAATTTGCAGATTAGCTTAATTTTATTTTTCACATTCATGCAATTATTCGAGAAGTGGTTTACTCCTTTGCAGTAGACACATGCAGCTGAGCGGCACAAGCGTCTCGTGTTGGAAGTCTCTACATATTTGTCATGTCAGCACTTTCTGTGGTTGTGTAAATGTTTCACTTATTACTTTCCAATTTCCATACGTAAATGATCTACTGAGAGGTATGCAAGATGGTACTATTGTTTCCTATGCAGACGACACTGTCATCATTGCAAGTGATGACTTGTGGTCGTCAGCACAGGATAAAATGAACACATATCTTAGTGAAGTTACAATGTGGCTTACTGTAAATAAACTATCGTTAAATGTTAATAAATCGGTTTATGTTACGTATGGTAGCTACTGTGATAGTGTTGTAATGTAATCACCGATTCCATTACGCATCCAAAACACTACTATTGCTATACATACCATATCTACACACACACACACGCACACACTTACTCACTAGCACGACATCGCAGCACTCAAGAAGTGGAGCTGACAAAAAAAACCAGGAGAGAGAGAGAGATTCACTTATAAGTGCAAGCGGCACATAAGAAGTGGATCTGAAAAACCAGGAGAGAGAAAAATTTACTCATACGTACAAGCGGCACCCAAGAAGAAAAAAAAGGGAGAGAGAGAGAGATTCGCTCATACGTGCGAGCGGCACCTTTACGAAAATAGGCCATATTCCAACGAACCACGCAATAAATTCAAAATGTCATAAAAACGCTAAGGGATATTTTAGATTCAATGATAGCTTCATAAGAACCGCGTATCCGTATTTTTAAACACGAGAACAACGGAGTTGTTTCCACGCAATGCGACGACAAACCACCGCGGAAAAATGAGCACAACTATGAGAAAAAAACTAGCGAGGAGAGAAAGAAACCGAGGCGCAATATTCGACGATCTGGAAATCCATTGGAAACACGTGTGCGATCTCTAGTAAAAAAAAGACCGCGGGAGAGTTCTAAAAGAGACAAATTCTTAAGTGGTAGTCATAAACTATGGTGTTTATGACTTGACCTGCCACGATTCCCTTAAAATTGAGAGAGGAAAATACAAATAGTGAGGTGACCCGATATGGAAATCACTAGCCCGAGAAAAACAAGGGGATATGCGAGTATATAAAGCCCGGGAGCAAAGGGCAATCATCAGTCAGTAATATCCGAAATCTCTCGCAGAACGCTACTCTGCTCGTCGCCAGACCATTCATTAAAAAAATTAGCATCACACAGTATACGCTACTTGTACGTTTAGAAATAAAGAGCATATCGGACTTAGTCGCACGGTCGAGCGAGTGTATTTATCGGCATCTTTTCCGAATATCACCCCCTGCTGAAAAGAAGAAGAAACAGAGGCAGTGGACTCCCTGCGATCTACTCTACGCACATCGAAAGGACGAGCCGTCACATCCAAGTGCATCTAGCCACCGCTGTAACCTGAACCACCGAGCCTAGGCTGGAAGGCGCCGAGGATTGACAGCTGCAGCCACTCAAGAATCTCTTCACACATATATACAAACAACCACGCACACTTACACATTAAGGTACTTTTCTCTTTTCATAGAAATAAACGTGTGTCGATTTAAAAGAAATAATGTATAGTTTAAGTGACTTCGTATCCGGCTCCCTTCCCCGGTAGGCAATGGCGTTCGCGGTAGCCAAAAGGGATTTCCTATCATTCACTCATTTAATCATTTAAATTATTATAACTTTCACGTATCGTGAAGTTCGGTTATCAATTCAGGTAGGAATTCATGTAATTGTATTAATGTGTTAGATTTTGTAATTTAAATTTATAATCTGGACGTAACAGTGTTCCTGACTCGCTAAATATCGAGATAGGGAATAATACACTAAAGAGAGTAGAAAATTATAAGTATCTAGGCTTAATCTTTGATTATAACATGAAATGGGATAAGCATGTAAACTACATAGTTAAGAAAACGAAATATTTAATTTTTATTTTTGCAAAAAATAGGTATAGAATGGACAACAAGACTCTAAATATAATATATTATGGTATAATTGTTTGGGGTGGAGCGTACAGTAATTGTCTGTACTTAATACAGGGTGTACAAAGAAAATTATTAAAAATTATAAATAAAAATCAACTTCACCAACAATCCCTTCCACTTACCCATGAAGGAAGAGAGAAGGAGAAGCAACTCCATAGGCCGCGGCAAGCAAAAGCGGGTCGCAGTTTTCGCCAGTGATCGAGCCGTAACCTCACTGGTTATAGCCCCATCCGACGGGCGGAAGACAGAAGCTTCCCTATTTTACTGTTACCGACTGCTGCAAGTCGCTGGGATAATAGTTTTGCATGTGCAGCTATTGCTAGGGATGTTAGAAACAATTAATATTGATAAATAATTGAATGTACATTATAAATAAACAAATTATAAAGATTGTGTATGATAGCTATTTTGCAAAGTGCATAGCTGTTGAAAAAACGACAAGGGGTTGTAAGATTTATCAGTAAGAACTATATATTTTCAAATCGTTAGGCTCTTTATAGATGGCGCTGAAACCAGCGAGGGTTCGGTGGTCTCGCTATCTCTGGAGGAAAAGTCGTCCCAGTTTCTGGGTACTAAGTTGCTTCTCCTTCTCTCTTCCTCCATGCACTTACCGTAAAGCAATAATTCCATTTAGAGGCCATAACCTATCATTATGCTACGTTAAAAGATAAATACATGAATAGCACAAGCAATACTAGAAACAAAAGTATCCAGCTTCCAATTATTAAGAAAACCATAAGTAAAAAAACCAGCTATTTTGTAGCTATAAATATTTTTAATACTTTAACAGATAATAACACTCTAGTGATAAACACTCTGATAAACACTCTAGTGATTAGCAAAGTCTCGATCAAGGAGAGACTGAAAAGATTTATAAGAGAAAATTATATTATATAGTTAAAGAGAATTTTTATATTATACTGTTACTTAACTTTTGCGGGAATTTTAAAACAGATTCCAATAGGATGACTCAATATCTTGTTGGATCTCATTTTAGTTTTTAGGTTTAGACTTTAAGTTTCTATCTATGTACCATCTCTATATGCAGACAACAAAGTTTGTCTCTTTATGATGCCTCTTTTATAAGGCATATGTTATATGGTCAATAAATAAATAAATAAAATAAATAAATTTATATCATCTTCTTTTGCATATGCATGGCTTATACTATTTCTTATTATACCTTTTCTTCTTTTTATGTCACTTTCTCTTTTTATAGCTGCCTTTGAGAAATCCATCAGTCAGTGAAGCTGTTACTGTTCGTGCGCTGTTTACAAATGTTGGAAAGATTCTGTTACTGGTGTTTATATAATTGAAATTCATAGGTATATCTTGCTTTGTATTGCCTTTGTTTTTATTAATTGCGTTTTTTCAATAGTGATTATCTTTTTATATACTATTAAAATTTTCATAATGGGAAGGCGCTGCAGAGTACAAGGTCGTAGATCTACAAAAAATATTTTTTGTGTTCCAAAAAACGACTACTGAAAGAAAGGAGTGATCCGACCGTTTAGGTTGTAAAATTATAGGAAACGCATATGTATGCGAAAAGCATTTTAACCAGGTTGATGTGATAAGTGAAAAGAAAATTGTTGATAGTGCTGGCAACGAAGTAAGTATTTTAATAAAAAGATTTAATAAAAGGATAAATATGATACTGTAAATAGTTATGATATGTTCTGTTGTTCATAATTTTAAGCTAATAGATGTCGATATAATGAAAATTTTTCGAAACATTAATTTGTCTACAAATCGAAATTTATTTGCTGATAATTTTATTGAAAAACTTGGCTATCTAATATCTAAACAATTAAATAAATAGACAATGGTTATAATAAACAATATTTCGTATTTCAGATATTTGTTCGATTATCGCCACATTCTTTGAAGGTTGGTGCATTTCCTTATGAAAAGGAATGTTTAGGATCAGCTAAAAAATTATGAAATTGAATGAACTTTAAAAGGAACAAATGAAAACAGCAACCAAGGCGTATAAATTTTCAAAGGAGGATAATTCATCAACAAGTAATATTGAAGGTGATCCTGTATTGCAAGAAGGTAAAGCATCAACTGTAGTAGATTATGTTGCTTCCACTGCTGAGGACGCTTTTGAATTTGTAGATGAATCTTCAAAGGACGCCTATTCGGTTTGAATCACATATTTATTAGTATATATTAATATCACAAATTTATTACATAAACAAATTATCATTTGAGACATTCGCTTTCCTGTTAAAATACGTATTTTTATTATGCATTTCATGTGATTATTAATTAATTAAAATATGTCATTCTCCATGTCCATACTAATCTCTGATGAGAGTTTACGTAAAATTCATGTAATAAAAATAAGTAATAAAAATTAATGATTAAACAATTTAAAATGAATTATAATCTCAACAAATGGAACTGTTCATACATCTGTTACTGAATATTGATGGAAGTAGCATGCGGATAATACTAAAAATAGATCCGATGTCTATCTTAGTTGTCATTTTTACTTCGAATTCTTTCAATTAATTTTAAGCAAAATGAAAAATAACATAGATATCTGACATATTTTTGGCATTAGTATCCGTACGCTACTTACTGTAATATAAAGTAAATGTACGAAATTGATTAAGATTATAATTAATTTTACAGTGTTTAATCATTGCCTATTTTTATTAATCATTACTTATTTTATTTTAATTACATTGCAATCTGAAATTAGTATGTGCATGGAGAATCACATATTTTAATTACTTAATAATTACGTACAAAAAATGCATCATATAAATATTTTTTTTCTCTAGGGTTCGCTACAGCAATTACTACACATGTCATAAAATCAATACTTTAGCTTACGTATTTAATGATATTATTATAAACCATCTGCATCAATAATTAGATTGGATTATTTGCTATTATTAGAATATAGCTTCTGTACATTGTAATGAATCTGATAATGTAATAGTTAAAGTAACGGAAGGTTTGTACGACATACTTCTGAAGGATAAAGATAAAATGAATTATCCAAATTCTCAATGGGTGTCAAATAACTGCGTTGAAAAAAAGTATTTAATTTTTCATTAATTAATGCGATGTCAAGTCGATCTGGAAGTGGCAATATAATTCCCATATTATAAGTAGTATATGAGCTGGTATGGAGAGACTGGACGTGGCTTAGAGTAACGTCACCAGTCCCGTGGCTGGCGCCAGTTGTTTATGTAAACAGAAGCGCATGTTTGTATCAACAATGGCTGATAAGGTTAATAAACATGATTTACGACCACTACTGTCATAAACAATCTGTTATCGATGGGTGCCTTTTGTTTATTTATAAATAATTATAAATAATTTTTAAACAAAAGCTATATCACGCATACGATGCCATCCCTCCCCCCTTTTACCCAAGTAGACCCGAGCACGACTCTCTCTCTCTCTCTCTCTCTCTCTCTCTCTCTCTCTCTCTCTCTCTCTCTCTCTCTCTCTCTTTCGTTATCTACTCCATACCGGCCCCGAGCTCGAACGCACGCGCGCAACTCTCGCTATATCAGCCCGTAGCCCCCTCTCCTTTTACACTATAGTAGCCGCTGCTGTACCGGACCCGCTTCTCTCTCTCTCTCTCTCTCTCTCTCTCTCTCTCTCTCTCTCTCTCTCTCTCTCTCTCTCTCTCTCTCTCTCTCTCTCTCTCTCTCTCTCTCTCTCTCTCTCCCTTCTCTACGCCATACTCGCGCGCGTCCGCCGGTCATGGTCGCCGACATTGTTGATGAACTGCTGACCGTTATGGGTTGTCATTTCTGTTGTAGGTGGTAATGTTGGTGTTGGCCTCTCTTCGATACCGATCGCCCTTGCTCCAAAGCTGTTTGAGAACGTGACATCGTGATTTGGAAGGAGGATCTTGCTAGGATTTCCAAAATCCTGGTAGAACGTGAAGGTGTGATTCAGATATGCATCCATAGTCTCCATCTGATCTTTGATCACTTCCCAGCTGTGTGTGTCGAGTATCACATACTTGGTTGACGATCCATTGGCCCATGTTTTTAACACTGCTCTGTAGTAACCGCTGTAATACGCTATGCCTATGGTTGCACGCTTGCAGTTTGATTTATTGAGCGCGTACGTCGTCGATTACAACATGTTGCAGGTGATCGGCTTATTTTTCCAAGACTCGGCACTTGGTGCTGCTGATGCTGCTACTAGTGGCGAATCCATTGCAAAGATTTTTTAAACACGAAGTCTACTTGACGAGAGTGTTCTTACGACGGATGGCTGGCGACTACGCCACCACTAGAAACAGCTAGTACATTTGTATAAACTGCTCAGATAATAAACATCCGGTCTTGGCTGTGTAGATCTGATTACAGTAACCCCGTCCTGTAGAACTCGTGCGTGGGAATGCGTTGTTCTTGGCAAAGTCTGATGAAAATAAACGTAGATATTTTCGCAGAGAAATGCCACTACACATATGATACAGAAACATAATGCAGTGTTCGCCACATGCTTTAGAGTCGCCGCTCTGCACTTGTTTTTTATTCCAGTCGAATCGCGTGCAGTTTTTTCCGAGTCGATCAAGATGTTTTGATACGGGTGCAACTACGTAGCTGTCAGAGTTAATTCTGTATCCATTTTTATCTATAAAGATGGCAACCCAGTGTGATCCTGGCTGATCGGACGTGTCGAGATTCGTTACAATACCTGTCGGCGTGGAGAGCAATTTCGGATCGCAATTAGCAGAGTAAACTCCTATTGAATCAGCTTTTAATCTTCTAATAGCTGTGATTATTTGACGCGTATTCATGTTGATGGTGCATCTACGTACTCTTCTTCTACTGTACCATCTTTTTCACGTCAGCTTCTTTATTAATTCCGTTCACAAAGTTGCTAGCGCGAAATCTTTCGGGATAGTGATATCTCTTCATCTGCAACCGATCGTAATCTATTATAGCTTGGTACATTACTTGGCTATTTATATCGTACGGATCGCTTCGATGAGTACTGGCAACGTTGAGTGTATCCACATTTTGCTTTGATAGACTCGACGCAGTACACAAAAAATTTTCTTGATCTTGAATCTTTTGATACCGTGGCTGGTGCACAGCAAGACGTTAGGAAATTGCACAGAGTTTGTCAAACGAAGGCGCACTAAAATCTTCTAAATTGATGATTCTTCGAGCCACTACTTTTTCCAAAAACTTGGCTTTTGCCTGGCCATGCACGTATATACGGTACGCGTCTTTCACCAAGTTGCACAGATTACGACGCAGATTCTTGAAGGAGATATATCCATTGTGCCACTCTAATCCGTGTACATCGAGAGTGCAGTAATTATTCGTCTGCTGCATAACTGCGGATAATTCGGTAAAACTGCACGGCGTGCGAATGATCCAATGACCAACTATACGGCTCTGGAGAAATAAAACTCCAACTTCTTTAGAAATAAATTTCTTATTTATATCCCGAAAACCTTGAATATCGATCACGTAGTCCGTCATGATGACGATGATGCTGTTGCTGCTCGAGTGCGTTAGGTGCTGGCTGTTTCAAGAGGGAGACTAACTGCAGACTGTCATCGCGCTCACCTTATGAAGCGCGAATCAAAAATTTTTGTTGAGGCGCTGCGATCGAGTGTGCGTGCGTATGAAGCGCTAAAATCCGTTATGATTTGGCGCTTAAAGTCGATTTCCAGAACGTTGTCGTACTCTGCGTAAACGATACAGTTGATAACAGTGAAAAGACCCGTCTCAAATCTCACTTCTATGCGTATGCTACCCGAGCGTACGAGATTGCAATGTATGGCACAGTTTGCCGATAAATCAGGAATGAGATCGAAGGTCGTCAAAAAATTGCCTTTGTAATAGTTGTAACTATTGAGGCCAAAACCTTCGTTGAGAAAATGTACGCCTGTGCCAGTGTAAAGTGTTTGAAAAGCGTCAATGTAGAGTTTATCGAGACCCGTGAAACGTGGCTGCAAAGGTTTGCTTGGAATTTGTACGCCGTCGACGTAGAGAGAAATATAATTTATAGACAAGTGTTGGAAATTAAAAGGGTTTAATGCGCGGTTTCCGTTGAATGCTTTGTTTTCCACAAAGCCCAAGATTATTCTCTTTGGCAGCTGACCGTGTATAACGTTGTCGATCGAATCGCCCAATATTCCCGAGTGAAGAGTAAAAGACTTAACTTCGACTCTCGTTATGGGATATTTAGCCGTGGTTTTCGATGATGCTTGCGCACGAGCCAGTAAAACTTCAGGACTGATTTTTACTATGCGAACTATGAGTGTAGCTTCTTTGATGCTGAGTTTGCACATTTTTGCAAAGCTTCGATCTTGCTACGCGATTGGAAAGTACAGAAAAATTTTGCCTTCACAGCTACAAAAATATTGACGATCACGTCGTAACGAAGCTCGGAGTAGAGCAAAAATATTACGGTTGGGTAGACATCGCATCGTCTATAAAAAATGGTGCTTCACCGCTACCCATCGAGTCTTTCTCGTAAGCAACTAAAGCTGTACCACGAGCAGTAAAATAATGCTGGAATTGACGAAGCTTTCTTACACCGCAACCTTCGCGAGCTACAAGAACACCGGCATCTTGGCACAATTTTATAGCTCGCTCATACTGTAGTTGCCTACGACCGTCGCGGATGACGTTCCACTCAGGTCGCATCGCCGGGGTATCGTTCGTCTGAAGCGCGATTTTCGCCTCGCCTACGATGAGCGCTCTCGGTAAACAGAGATTATCATGATTGCCGATTTGAATGATGGACCGCTGAGAAACGCTGTCGACGGTCAAGTTTTTCCGTCGAGAGCGATCTGCACCTACAGGCATCTCTACGACGGTCAAACAAACGGTAAATGACTCGTCGCCTCGAAAATTTGCGTTGCTCTGAACGAGTCCAGATACCACAGACCATAAATCATCGCCAATCAGCGCACAAAAACTTCTTGTAATCTTCTAATTCTGTAATAGATTTATTTTTATAATAATTTGATTGGAATATCAGCTGGCTTACTTTCATGGTCACGAATCTACAACTTAATTTTAGTTGATGCTTAATCGCTATTGTTTCCGTAATATTCACACGACTTGTTGTACATTGAGATACATTTTTTCCTTCCTTATTTTTACTTTCAAAGCGTATATAACTATTTTTCCATAAGGGACCGAATAATCTTATGGATCTCGGGTAGTGAATAAGAAAGTGATGTTTTGGCTTAAGATTCTTTGAAAGACTTCTACTTAGTGATAAATATTGAAATATTATCGATTCTAATACTTTATAAGTTGATGGGTGCAAAACATCATTGATAACTATATTTACTAATTCATTTAATAGTAAGTACATGTTCCAATATTCGTCATTGGTTGGTATAAAATCACCGATCATCAAATTTAAATTTTGCATGAAATGTAACATTTCCGAAGACGTCATAATGGCACAGCCATTTTTTATCATATTATTAATGATTTACATAACATCGTCCTTCGAAATCAAATCCCCGTAATTCTGTATTTAATACTTCTAATGTAAAAAGATTTTTATGGTAAATAAAATTTTCGAGTATAAACGCTACATCATATCTACAGATTCCCTCAAAAATATCATGCATTGTATCGACTGCAACGTTTTTTGTTAAATGGAAATGATTTAGCTCATGTAGTATACAAGTTTCTTTTATAACTGAATTTTTTGGATCATTTAAAGCTAAAAGTAAGTCATCGTTTTCTTTGGTGCGAAGTTTCCATTGTTTTTCTCTAAAGATATCGTTTTTTTCCGACTGTGTTGTAAGGCAATAACTTTGCATTAAAGCTTTATGAAAAACCAAGTATCGAATGAAGTCCTAGATTACCTCCAACAAATAATACTAATTCAAAGTAAATTTTTTTTGGATCATCCATTTGGATCATTGGGAGAGAGGGGTAGAGAGGGAGAGAGGGACAGAGAGGGAGCGAGGGAGAGAGAGGGAGAAAGGAAGAGAGAGGGGGAGAGGGAGAGAGAGGGTGAGAGGGGGAGAGAGGGAGAGAGAGGGAGAGAGGGACAAAGAGGGAGAGGGGGACAGAGAGGGAGAGAGGGACAGAGAGGGAGAGAGGGACAGAGAGGGAGAGAGGGACAGAGAGGGAGAGAGGGACAGAGAGGGAGAGAGAGGGAGAGATGGAGAGAGGGATAGAGAGGGAGAGAGGGATAGAGTGGGAGAGAGGGATAGAGAGGGAGAGAGGGGAGCAGAGCGCTCGAGTCGCGACGCGCGACTCGGGACTGAGCGTCGAACTTTCGAACAGGACGGTCGTGCTGCGATTTCTTTACGTATCCTTTGATCTTGAAGAGGTGCTGTAAATTCATCCTGTTGTCTGGGTCATTCTCTCGTCTATGATCGACTATGCAATAATCAGCTATTTGATGAATCCAATACAACTCAAAAACTAATTTTCAGAAATCAGCTATTCGATGATTTCAAATAAACTCAAAAATTGATTGGAAAATAAGCTATTCGTTAAAACTATTACAAAGAATAGTTTAGTACAAATGGTCTACTTGTTATAACTAAACCAGAGAATAGCTTTAATATTTACATAACACAAGTTGTATGCTTTAAAAATAATTTTCCCATTGGTCCGCTTTTGTAAATATTCCTTGAGTCCCTAAGATAAATGTTTTCATTAAAAATAATTCTTAGTTATATAGTATATAATATTATAATAATTAACAGTTGTATACGTACTGTGGTTACTTGTACTTGAATTACTTACTGATCATCTTGCTGAATTGGATCTAACACTGGATTAGCCTGATACTCTCCGCCAAGGGCACGACCTTCAGGATTTCCTTGCTGTTGACCTTGAGCACCACCTTCAAGATCCCCTTGCTGTTCCCCTTGAGGATATTCTTCAGGCTTAACTTCTGCAACCTCAGTGTTGATCGGATCCTTCAAGAAAAATATATTGAATATACAAAAGATAATTTGTATAAAATTAAAAGAATATATGTCTCACAAATTAGCCAGTTTACCTGGCCGTCTTCTTCATCTGCCATACTCTATAATAGTTAAGCACACAGGAATTGCAAGAAAGAGGATATAAAATCACTTTCACCTATGAAATTAAAATGTAAAAAAATATGGAAGTGAGATTAGGATATAGGCCCACGTTAAATTAGATTTTAGGATAATGCAAGTTAATGACACCACGACATTTTTACAAAAAATGAATAACATCTGCACTCCTTTGAATAATATCTTCAAAATTTTCTTACTCAGTAAATAAAAACTTGAAAATGATTGAACTGTTTTGGTGCGCACGTGTGGCGTAAATTCTTGACCACGGGCAATAGCGATGTGCTCACCCGGCACATAGCTGCTGTATACTGCGTAGCTATCGTTGTTCGAGATGGATTAGTGCTCGGATTGGCAATTTATGATCGCACAGACCACACTAAAAATTGGATGATGATTTGGCCGTGCTTCACTCCGTATTTTCGATATACTTACTTAATCTTCAGCCCATAAAGATGTCACAGAAGACAAGTTCGGTAAAAACGTAACGACTCGGCGACTTCGCGCACAAACGAGACGATTCGCGATGCCGTGTACGACTTAACATAACCTAACTTGACAAGGTCAGTGCTGCCATTATTTAGAAATTAAACTTTTAAGTATTTTATATAGTAAAATTTTCATCAATTATTTATTAAAATTTATTAAAAAGATTTTCTACTATTTTAAATAGTAAAATTTCTTATAATAAAAATTATTATTAATTAGATTAAAATCTATTATAAAACTAGTATGAACTGCCATTACTATCAAATATAGTAATTTTTAATGCGTTTGTGGTAAATCTTAATATACAGTTATGTCAGTGTGGTGTATAGGCCCCTTAATATATCTGATTTTTCTGTTATTTTAATTATTTGTATTTATTATATTTTTGTAAATTTATCAAGCACTTTGAAAATATTTTCAAGAAGTTTATATATAAACTGAACATTGATTAAAATTCTTTATAAAAAAACTGTATACAACATAATATTTCTGAACGAAAGAGATCAACACAAGTATCAGCCGTATAAACAAATTATAAAGGGACGTTCTGTAAACACACTCGTCCTAAGTCATTTTTTTCACCAAACTTGGTTAGAGTTAATTTGCGTGTAGTAAAGTTTTGTATATAATTTTTTCGTTCAGTAAATATTTCTGTTCAATTTGAACAAATATTTGTGTTTATTTTACGCATGAGTGAAAAGAGCGATGACGACGGCTGATGGGAATAATGCCCTATCTGGGAATCCGGTTGAATAACGTCCTATCTGAGAAACCAGTTCAAGAACATCCTTTCTGGGGAGCGCTTTCAAGAACGGCCTATCTCACGTGCCTTGTCTCTTAAATTTTGTACTGGTAGCCTTGGAAGATTTAAAAAATTTTTTTTTTAATTTTGAGCTGACTACTAGTTGTTACTTTATATATATACATATATATATATATATATATATATATATATATATATGTGTGTGTGTGTGTATGTATGTATACTTTCAAAATCTCGCAAATTTTTAATATATTTCAAATTTTGTAATTCTGGAAATACTGCAAATTTAGCCTATTTTAAATATAACTGCTTCCCAGAAAGTTAAGTTATATATGTATATTTGTGTGTTTGTTTGTGTGAGTATGTATATGTATACATATATATATATATATATATATATATATATATATATATATATATACGAGTATATGTATGTAGGTACCCCATCGACAGGTGACGGTACTGTCCCAGCAGCGACCGCGAGAGAGCTCGCTTCCTTTGTGTGCGTGCATGTACGCAGTCGCGTTATGGAAATAGCAACGTTTAAGCCATTTTCCGTTGGAAGAAAGGATTTTGCGTGAAGTCAACGTCACCGGCGCCTTCTTCAACGCAACTACAACATAGCACAACGCGGAAGCATTTGCCGAGGGAATTGCACTTCTACGTGAAGCCAACGACACCGGTGCCTTTTCTACGAAAACATCGCCACCGCTGTCAACGAAGCCTAGCACGACTTCACGGCAAATCACCATCACCGGCACCTTCACAACGTAAATCAACGTGGTTTTCGACGAGAATCATGAACACCGGTACCTTGACAGCCATCGGATCTGCATTGCACCATGTCATCGCAGCGCCAAACCTCAACTTTTCGCTGACAACAATCGCAAACTCGGGAGCACCTCCCAGCACGTCATCGTCCTCAACGTTCAGCCTCGCCAACATAACCACCACTACGACTGGGTTCGACTGGACTCCGCCTGTGAACACACCCCCGCAATTCATATTCGGGTTGCATCCAACAAATCACACGACAAATTGGCTTAACGACCAAGTCGGTGACCTAGATAATGCCTTTCGTTTTGGCATGAGTCAGTCATTTGACAGAGCGACTGATAATTTCAATTTTGGGAGAGACAATCAACAATCTCACCTTCCAATTACCAACGCGTCCTCGAGCTCGGCGCTCAATAACACAGGAACTAATCGGAAAGACAGCAGCGCGCCAAATATTCAACAAGCGTCTACAGACAAATTCGCCACAAAAGAGGATTTTGTAATGGAATCCTCAATTCCATTACGCATTAACGAAGTATAAAAATATTATTCATACGCACACGCACATACATGCACATACAGACATACATAGACAATAAATCATAGTCAGTGCGTATCTACGCCAACTTCCGCAAGAATAGTAACTTCTAGGAAACGACACCGACATTAGAACGGAAAAGCCAATCAATAAAACAAACCAGATACAAATCACGACACTTGTCAACGACGAGAATTAATAAAAATGAAATACGCCGCAACATACTAAAAGGAGAAGATTAATGATTCACGCGCAAATGACCGAACGAGAACAAAGCGATGACAAAAATACACCAGCTACGCGACCTTTCCAAATCGAAACAATCGGGAAAATTTCACGCGCACAACGAGAGAGCAAACAAAGAAGAACAGCGGGAGAGCTAGTCATGAGGTCGATTCTCCAAATTTGGGGGTGATAAAACTAAGAGTTTATGATTTGACCTGTCATGACTCTATTAAAGCTAGATATTAAAAGAATATTTTAAATTATCCACTCCAAATATGGGATGCAGAAGAGTATGTGAAACTAGTATATAAAGCCCGGGAGCAGAGGGCATGTATTCAGTTCAGTAAAACGAGCAGTCCAGGAACACTAGTGAAAATAGTTCAGTGAACCGACAGTACAGTTCAGT
Source organism: Muscidifurax raptorellus (assembly GCA_020010945.3). Classification (NCBI taxonomy): domain Eukaryota; kingdom Metazoa; phylum Arthropoda; class Insecta; order Hymenoptera; family Pteromalidae; genus Muscidifurax; species Muscidifurax raptorellus. The sequence goes on along the minus strand of JAHUUD020000016.1, from coordinate 1,771,554 downwards.
TCAATTCAGTATACAGTCAGTCGTCAATAGTCAGTCGTAGTCAGTCATCAAGTCGCCAGACCAGACCAAGAGAACGTTACACTCCCCGTTCACAAGACCAGTCTAGTTGACTACGGTCTATTTTCAAAGTGTAAAATCGAATTTAGTCAATACAACCGACTCCACTCGTTGGCACCCTGGAAGAAAACCAGTCGCACGCAGCGTCTAACTGTCTGCACCTGACCCACGAGAAAAAACGAACCGCTGCTCCCCAACGCATCCACAGCCTGCTGCATTGAACTATCGACACACGGTTTGGAGGCGCTAAGGATCGTCAGCTGTCATCAAGGAGAGGACCGACGGATATACACGCCTCTATACGCATACACCCTCATACATATATACACTACAAGGTACTTTTCTTTTTCTCCAATGAGTGAAATACATTATAGTAGTTATTTTAAAACTTAACCCTGTCTAAGTGATTTCGTTATCCGGCTCTCTTTCCCGGAAGGCAGTGACCGCAGCTGCGGTAGCCAAAAGGGATTTCCTTGTAAATCTAAATAAATAATAACATAAGATAGGAACTCGAATAAAAGTAAGTATATTGGTGGGTTGCGCTCATTCGGGCGTAACAATTTGGCAAAATTGACATTGCAGCTGAGCTTGCTTATGGAACGTTTAGAGAATCGTTTCACATTCTCAACCACAGCCTCCACTTCAGCTGCGCAATCCTCACAATTGGCAACGATAACAGTAAGTAGAATTTGCTATAGCTTCCACTGCTGGTTGCACAGCGTAGCTGGAAGAATTTCGTCAACAGGACATGGCTTCTAGCAGTCTACATCGTCCGGTACGCTGCCATTCTTGCAACCGCACATGTGATCAAGTTTTCCGACACAGGATCAAAAGCTGGGAAACTCTGGTTCAAGCAGCTAGAGGGCTTATTTGCTGCTCTCACAACGTCACGAAAGAAGAAGCCAAATTCAATTTTGTCGGTAGACACCTCGGTCAAGACATCCATTACGATTTTCAGTTCAAGATGAGCACTCTCGTCAGACGGCAGAAGTACAAAGCCCTGAAAAAAATCCTTACTGAACGATAGGATACTGACGATTTGGCTCGAAAAAACTCTTAGACCTCCTAACAGAGATGATCAAACAAGCACAAGCCCGGATACCCAAATACACGGTAGTTATACTGTGGGAACAGCGTCTGCCTGCCCAAATCCGTTTAATGGTTTGGAAGTATCAGGATGAAAAATCAAAGAACTAGATAAATTTTAAAGATTCGTGTTTCATTAAATAGGTTATTAGTTGTCTTACTTTTGAAATTATTCATAGAAAAAAACATTTTTACAGTATTTTATTATTCTATCGGAATATACTAAATGAAATTGATTGAAATATTTATGACTAGAAGACCTTCATAACCTTATTTATATTATTAATAGACCTCGTAAGACTATGCATTTTCTCAAATCATTCTGAGCGAGATATACGTTTTAAGAAAAATAATGATTTTCAGTTATATAAGATGACAGAGAAATTATTCGAACGTTCATATATTTGTAACTACTCAATTTCATAAGGTATAAAAAGTAATTTTAAACGTTGAATATAACAAACTGTTTTTCTTATCTTGCAAATGTTAACAACTTATACGTATGACTATTACGTATAATAATGAATTTTTGAAAGTCATTGTATTAATTATTTTGGGAGGTATGCCGGCTTTGCTAAAAAACGCTATATTAAATATAATTACGTATAATAATGAATTTTTGAAAGTCATTGTATTAATTATTTTGGGAGGTATGCCGGCTTTGCTAAAAAACGCTATATTAAATATGACGTTAACTATTGTAATTATTTTTAATGTAGGTATTTTTATAAACTATCAGTCATATTCGATCGAATTGAGATAGCTTGATTTTATGATATAAAATAATTTAATTTTAAAACATACAATCCACCAAAAATTAAAAACTCGTATCAATCTAAATAAGGTTTCGTTTTCCTTAAAATCCAATAAAATACATTCAAAACGGCATTAACATTGATTGTTCATTTCCACAGATATCATTGTACACACACCGACACACGCACATACACATACACTCACAGATACACAACTCCGCTATACCGGTTCCAAGCCCGGGGTCCCACTACTCAAGAGTGAGGAAGGAGAAGGGGGAGGAGTAGCAACCTTGCTTAAAACCAAGGTGCATCTGGCCCAGATGATAGCACCTTGTTAACAGGGAACAGGAGCAAACAGTGCTGCCACGAAAGTCCTCGGCACCCCAGCACTGTGGAAAATTACCAAAACATCAGGTATTCAGGGTGGCAAGGATAAACAAAAAAGAAGCGTGCTCAAACAAATGTTTACCCAGACAGGCTTTACTAATCCTGCCGTCGATTCCGATTGGGTACCAGCCCCGATGGTCAACGCTTGCCTCCTTGGAGATAAACCCCTTGGATCTGGGAGAGGCGAAAGTACGCTGTCTAATAACACCATAACCAGCCCCGTTGCAGGTAACCTGGCACGGGAAAGCAATGCTAATGCATCAGGAAATAAACTAAATATGGATAGTGAGGGCAAAACAACAGTACCTCAAGCGGGCATGGTTATACAGCCTAATCCCACCGTCGGTTTCGATATGGTGAAAGCCCCGGTGGCCGACGTTGGCGCCATGGATTTTGGGGGGGGGGGGGGCAAACTCACGACACCAGAATGGAGGTATCTGGTCTGGAACCAGTATCTGCCACTGGATTAAGAGCTGCAGGAGATTCCAACTGGAATAGCTGCGTTCAACTCAAGCAAGACCAGCTTGACTGTCTGGGTGCAAAAATCCATGAGCTTATCGACTTTTAAGGGGCAAACACAACGTCCACAAACATATAAAGGACCTTGCCCGCAGCATAAGGGCCTCCTTCAGAACGGTGTACGTGGCCGATGACAATCTGCAACAGTGCCAACGACCAGGATTGAAGTGAAAGACTACGCAGACCACTCCGAGTCTGCGAAGTAGAAAAGAACAGGGCGGCTCTAGGGAGGTTCCGATAACCCCTGAACCACAAAAAGCCAAAAAGACTCAAATACAGAGACGACAAGCCGTTGGAGGGTTAACAGAACAGGAGGAAAGTACCCACCAGAGAGGGTCGAAAGAAGCTGAGTGGCGCAAGGTCGCAAACAACAAGGTAAGGAGAGACAATACACCTTGGGACAGGAAGCCTCCAAGTAGGGTCAGACCGAACTCCATCGTAATAAAAGCTAAAGATGGGGTGTCCTACGCTAACATCTTGAAAGAGATCAAAAGCGACCCGGAGTTCACCGACCTTAAAAAGGAGGTCACCAAAATTAGAAGAAATGCTGGGGGAGTCCTAGGGTCCTCTGCGCCAAGAGGCTGAAAAATCCCAGACGAAGCTTGCATCATACAGTTATGCATGCCCGGTTACCCAGGAGTACATCAAAAAGGTTAGAGGGTGAGAATACTGCAGCTCAACCTAAAGCACTGCAAAGTTGCACAGGATCTTCTGGAACAGACCGCTCGTGAATCTTTTATAGATGTTGCAATCATTTCAGAGCACTACAAAGACAGGAACGCCACAACGGTTAACGCGTACAATCACATACAGGAACGTCCACATCATCCAAGCGAGCTTTTTACCTGGGTAAAGGTGAGCGGAATATACATTTTCAGTGTGTATGCCCCTTTAAGTCTCACGAAAGTGGAGGGTAAGTGATCAATATACGCCCATCGATCATAGGGCAATACTATATGAGATAATTTATAGAAAAAAGATCGCGACCAGGCCTAAAAAGTTTAGTACACACAAATGGAACGCCAAATCACTAGATCGAGAAGCCTTTGCCGTCATGATGGATGACGAAGGGCTTGACAAAGGTACTCCGGACTCCGAGGCCGACTCTGTCATGGAGCTCGTAAAAATGGCGTGTGATGACCTCCATGACGCGATCTAGACAAGTAAAAAAAGGCCGTAGCGAAACATACTGGTGGACAAGAAAAAATCGCAGAGTTGCGCAAAAAATGCCATCGAGCACGAAGACTGGCCCAAAGAGCCAGAAGCCGCAAAGAGATAAAGGCAAGCCAAAACCACTACAACATTGAACTTTGTGAAGAAGTAAACGGGGACTTATGGGGTCGCCCCTAGAAAGTGGTCATGGCGCGGCTCAAAGGCAACGTAGTTGCGCCACCGTGTGAGGCAGAATTAAGCCAGATAATAGAAGTACTCTTCCTTGAAGATGACCAATATGAGTTTCATTGGAAAGCCCCATCACAAGATGGCATCCCACCATTAACCGAAGTCAACACTCGCTAGAGCCTCTGCAAAGACCAGGGACGCAGCCGCCCCCGGCCCGGACAAACTAGGCTATTAAACTAGCAGTAAACGTTAATCCTAGGGCATTCTTGAGGGTTTTTGAAACTTGTCTCAGAAAAGGCATATTTCCTAAACGTTGGAAACTGCAACAGCCGCAGCTGCAGAATCCGTCATCCTACAGGCCCATTTGCTTGTTGAATATGCCAGGGAAGATTCTAGAATGAATCATAGTCGGACGCCTTGAAAACTTCACTGAGAGATGCTACGATCCAAGTCAACCATGGACGCAATCAATCTGGTAATAAACACAGCACGCAAGGCAATCAATGGTAAGAGATGGATGCGAGGAACAAAGAAGAACTGCGTTATCACTTTCCTTGATATCAAGAATGCTTTTAATTCTGCACGTTGGCCACAAATTATTGCTTCCTTGGAGCGCCTCCAGGTACCAAAGCTACATACGAGAAATAGTAGCAAGCTACTTAAGCAATAGAACACTCCAATACCACACGGACAATGGTATGGCCAAACCTAAGCATATTCGCTACAAATTTTGACGAAACTAAACACTTTACTATTAGAAAGCTTTCTTGTGAATGAATCAAAAATGAAAAATAAATAATTTGATATGCATTTGCAGCCTTTTAGTAATTCTGTAGTTGCTGGGTTGCTGGGCTGTAGTTCTGTAGTTGCAGTACTATTTGCAGCTGGAAAAGTCCGAAAATCCAATTGTAAAATCATTTGAAGGATGCGAAGCTACAAAATCATTTACATTACAAATAAATAATTTATTTGATGTCCTCAATAGATCGCATCCAAAAGAAGGTATTCAAAATAATAATCAAGATTTTAAGGTACAGTACTTTTCAGCATTGTATTTAAAATAATACTACAATGTAATATGTTATATATTAATATTTATTTGTGTATAGACTATTCGAGAAGCAATAAATTGGCTTGATACGTGGGAACGTGAAAAAGAAAGTGACGATGAGTTTTTAACGACATCACCTGCTGAAGCGCTTAGAGTAACCTTGTATTCTATACTCAACTTAACGGCGTATTTACTACAATCTTGCGGTTTTAAGTACGTTTTAACAAGTAAAATATTCATTAATTTGAAAAAAAAAATTTCAAAATCATTTTTAGCTTGTGCTTTTATTGAGCTGTTTAAGTCTATGTAAGACTTTAATCATCGAGATTGATTAAATTTTAGAACTCGATGTATTTTACTCAGACGAAGGCCATGAGCAATCACTTGTTTCAGAGCTCTGTAATCAATGACATAATTTTTCTTATGCTGAAGTGTAGCCAACAGTTTTTTGTTTTGTTTAGATCCTGCAGATGTCATATGCTCTGAACAGAAGGGTAAATCATTGTGCTTATCATGCAATTAAGAGGGATACTCTAAATCCACTTCTAAAATATAGCCATTCGGAGCATTATCTTCGACTGAGAAAAAATCGAAATTCACGCAATCAGTTATCCACTCAAAGTCATCGTATGGAAGATACTGCGATTCTCCATAACTGTAAAGATTGTTAGCATCTAAGTAAATTAAAAAATTGGCGTCTTCGTCAGCCTTATAATCCTGCAGCATATATTTATTGTTAGCAGGCGCATATCGATGTGAACATTGACTTAAACCTCCTCGAATACCTCGCTCTATGAATAAAACCATATCAATGTCTGTCAATAGTTTCAATCTAATACCTGAATGTTTAAGCATAGCATCCAAAAAAAATCCTGATGTAGTATAATAATGTACAGGATCTAAGTAATGTACCAGCAGCATGGATACTCTTTTGAACAATTGTCGATCATTAGTACATCATCTGGATCTACTAATCCAGATGATGTACTAATGATCGACAATTGTTCAAAAGAGTATCCATGCTGCTTGTTTAATAACGAAATGAATTCAGCCTGCTAATAAAAAATATATATAATCAGAAATATATATTATCAAATAAATTAAAATAGATTGCTTCCTCCTAGAGGAAGCTTTGTAATAGTAAAATTTTCAGTTTCGCTAAAATTTCATAGAAACGTATTTTGAAGTGTTTGGAGTTCGAATCATGTGTTTTTAGATGGCAGTGCAGATGGCAGTGCATGTGTGTGTGTATGTGACCATTTTGTTGGCCATATTTTGCTTTTTGAAAATTATTTTTTTGTTTTTTTAAATGATATAATTTTTACGAAAAATTCAGCAATAGTGTTTTTGAAAGAGTATAAAATTTGCTACTCTTTCCGGCAAGATTTTCTAAATTGACCGTTTCGTTCAATTGTTATGACAAGAAAAGCAAAACACTGAGCAATGATGCGAAGCAAATAATTGCACACCTAAAATTAGAGAAAAAACAAATACTTGATAAAATTGAAAATAAAAATGATGAAGGAGATGTCAATAAATTATAATATGAAAATGTCTTGCTAAAAGAACTGAATAATGAACTGAAAGAAAAAATAACCTATTAAAAGAATGACTTGATAAACAGAAAAATGATATGGGTGTAGTAAAACATAAAACGTTTGCGAAAGTTATCTCAAGTATCAAAAGTGACATCAAGCAAAAAACAAAGCGCACACCTATATTATAATAAAAAATAAGAGCGATGAATTCACGACAGATGAAGTGAATATTGCTGTTGCACACTATTTAACCAAAGATAAATCCATTCAAACGAAAAAAGTAATTAGGAAAAAAGAGGAAATTATCATAGACTGTTTAAATGAAGAAAGTGCTGATAAAGCTTACAGTAAATTAAAGAAGAAACTGGCGGAAACTTGTGAAGTGAGCAAAGCACAAGTAGTAAATCCTAAAATTATGGTTGTAGGAATAAATAATTCAGATTTTATGGATAATAAAATTGAAGAGGACATCAATGAGAGGAATTTCAGCAAGTTTACAAAGAAATGTAGTGTTATAAATTCCTATAAAAACGAAACAACAAAACTGCAAACGGTATTATTTAATATACCGGTTGAATCATATCAGTATGTTAAAGAAAACAGAAACAGGCTTTTCGTAGGTTATCAAGATTGCAGGATATATGATTACTGTAATGTAAGACCATGCTACAATTGTGGAAGATTTTGCCACAATGTAGCAAAGTGCAGAAGTAGCACTACATGTCTAAAGTGAGCTGGGGATCATAAAACAAGAGAATGTCAAGGCAATAAAGAGAAATGTCCAAATTGTCTCTTTAGCAGCGACAGCCTCGAATGCGAAATACTGCAAGCCAAGATGCACAAGTTCATTAAGTTTACTGATTACACGATTAATCTGACGCTACGAAGATACGTTTGCATGGTAGATCATACTACAAACAAAGCGATATAACAAGATCAGCTGGAATGTCTACAAACTCACTAAATTCAATCAATGACTACATAGTAAACAAGAAAATGAGAAACCATGAATAAAAATGAACCAAGACTATGACTTTGATAACCTCCTCGCAGCACTGCCACCTTAACGAGTGCCGTTCACGGCCGGTGGGGAGGCTCGTCCCTTAGAGCACAAGAGCGTGGTCAAACCCAGCCGGGTGGGAGGGTATGAATGCGGATCCCCGTAAAAAGGGCTCTCCCCCGGATGAGTGTAGATCCCCTTAAATGTGAGGCTCTCAGTAGATCACGGATCCCACTGATAATGGGCTTTCCTACTGTGTGGGCTCTCACTGGGCTGAGGGCGATCCACTCCGAGGGTACATTTTAAAAACTAGGTTTGCTGGCGCTCCTAGGCCGCCGGATAGTACAGGAGCCCAGGTCGGTCCAACCAACATGACCTGGCAGCTCTATCAGTCGACGAATAATCTTGCTCGGTCCAGCGATGCCGGTTGGTGACCGGACAGGGCCTCGATGGGTCGGGCAGGGGACTCTACAGAGGCCACGGAGGCAGAGTCGGCCTTCTTCAGTGAGTGGTTTTTCCGGGGGTAGAGGAGTGAGGGCGGACGGAAAAGCAACCGCAAACACAACACATCCCCATTTACAAAAAAAAATGAAAATGCATAAAGAAGAGGAAGCGGTATTAAAGGTGCCAGCCACTTTGGGGCTCCCTAGCCCAGACGGAAGGAGAGAGGAGAGTAAGGACCGGGCGTCTAACAACCCCAACGGGATGTCGGACAATACTGGTCTACCCAGCTCGGAAGAGGTTCGGGCGACTGCGGGAGTAATCCCAGCGGTCAATACCGTCCAGACACCGAGCGAGGTACAAGATAAAAGAAACCGGCATAAAAATAGGAAGAATCGATCGGGACCGCAGATCAGGAAGGTGAGGGCTCTGAGAGAGGGGGCGCCAATGGCGCCGAACTCTTCAAAGAGACCTGACTCCGAGAGCTTGACCCCGAGAGAGGTGAAAAAGAGTACGACAGGGCTGTGGCCACTAATCTGAAGGGGGCCGTGGTGCCGGCGGACTACCCGGAGGGCAAGCTCTCCGAGGATAAAGGAAAGGAGGTGGTGAAGCACTTGAAGGGAGTGACAGATGCGACTCCCGACGGGGCCTATCTTCCAGGTTTCCTGGATAGTTGGTTTCTGAGGGGAGCGCAGATCATGCACTGCAGGAGCGACGCCGACAAGGCTTGGCTAAAAGCCAATATCCGAGGCTGGAGGGATGGGGAGGGCGCCCAGCTCAAGGTCATTGAGATGGGTGACCTACAAAAGCTGACCAGGGCTCTGATCTACGTCCCCGGCGTTCACGCGCGGGAGATCGTGATGAGGAGGCTTGCGCGGCAGAACCCCACCCTGAAGGCGGACGCCTAGACAGTAACCGGGATAAAAACGGTGAAGACAGGCGCCGAGGGCAAGGCTGAGGAGACAATAGTGAGGATCCTCATGGAGAGGTCGGGAGTCCGATCAGTGGGACTTGTCCTATACAACAACCCGTAATTGGATTCAGCAGATCAACTTACATCATTGCAAGGGTGCCTCGGCCGTACTGGCCAGGTGCATGGCAAAGGTGGACATATGCCTAATCCAAGAACCATGGCTTTATAAAGGCAGGATAGCAGGTCTAAATTGCTGCGGGACCAGAATCGGTGGGGGCACGGACACGGCCAGAACGTGCGTCATCGTGAAGGGACTGCAGGCTGAAACAGTGCCGAAGCACTGCTCCAGGGGCCTGACCACGGTCAGGATCAGGTATAAAGACAAAAATGGCACAACTAAGGTAATGATGGTGGCGGCAGCGTACTTTCCATACGATGCAGCCGACTGTCCACCAAAAGAAGTGGTGGCTCTTATAAGGGAGTGTGAAAAGAAAGGAACAAACCTGGTGCTGGGGTGCGATGCAAACGCGCACCACACGGTTTGGGGAAGCTCCGACATTAACTCTAGAGGAGAGAGGCTGTTGGAATTTTTGGCGTCCACAAACATAGAGCTGCTGAACAGAGGAGACAAGCCCACGTTCCAGAACGCTGTCAGGGAAGAGGTCATTGATCTGACCCTGGCGACGAGAGGAATAGCGGATAGGATAGAAAGATGGAAGGTGTCGGAAGAGGTCTCTTTGTCAGACCACAACCAAATAACCTTCCAGATCGGAGGTCAAAGCACAATGGAATCGGAAAGAAGGGCCCCAAAAAACACAAACTGGGATGGCTATAGGGAGGAACTAGAGGCAAAGATTCAGCTTTTCCCCAGAGCATATGGTTCAGCGGAAGAGATCGAGAATTGCTGCGAGATCCTCACAGACATAGTAATAAGCTCGTATGAGAGCAACTGCGAGCTAAAAAAAGCACGAGCAAGAAAGGGAGCTCCATGGTGGAAGCCTTCTTTAGATAAGATGAGAAAAAAGGTAAGAAAACTATGGAATAGGGCCAAACGCACTAAAAACGTGCAGGACCGAGAAAATTCTAAGACTGCACAGATGGAATATAAAGAGGGGATCTTGTCGGCCAAGGTCGAGGGGTGGAGGGGGGAATGCAGCGGGATGGAGAGCCAAAAGGACACTGTCAGACTATGCAGAATCCTACAAAACTCCAAGAGACCGAAGGCGGACACGATCAGACTCGGTACTAGATGGGTGGAGGATGAAAACGAGGCGCTGAGAGGTCTACTAGAGGCCCACTTTCCAGAATTCCGGGAGGAGATCAGTGAGGCTAACTGCCGGTACTGGGCAAACGGAAAGGACTGGCGTTTGGCCAGAAATATCACGGACAAGAATAGGATCGAATGGTCAATAGACTCGTTCGAACCTTACAAATCGGCGGGACCGGATGGAATATTTCCAGCCTTACTACTGGAGAACCTGTAGATGGCGTCTGGCGAAAGTGGTGTTTCTCCCAAAACCAGGGACGGCACAACACACCGGAATGAAGTATTATCGACCGATCAGCCTGACCTCGTTCTTGCTTAAAACGATGGAAAGGCTTATCGACAGATATATTAAGGAAAAACCTCTCTTGGATGCCCCGCTGCACGAATGACAGCACGCCTATCAGGCGGGCAAGTCGGCTGATACTGCATTAGAAGAAGCGGTGTGGTTCATTGAGAAAGGAATGGAAAACAGCATTCAACCACACCCCCAGGGAGGCTATAGCACAGGGAGTTCGAAGATATGAAGTACCGGACACCGTCTACAACTGGGTCTGGAATATGCTTAGCACGAGAAGAGTGACCGCAGAGGGTAAGAAGGGATGCCCACAGGGCGGAGTGCTGTCCCCCATGCTTTGGTGCCTGGTAGTGGATGGCCTCATTAGAACAATAAATGAAGCAGGAATCTATGCATAGGCTTATGCCGATGACATAGTCCTGATGGCAAGAGGAATAGAATAGAATAAATAGAATAAAAATTTATTTGTCAAGACAAAATAGTTAAATACAATTTCGCATAAATCTTATCCTATCGCGTCAATTGAACAAGAAAGCGGAGTACTACATACTAATGTTTTCAGTCTTATTAAAATATCACAGTTAATTATTATTTAATAGGTGGCAACGCAACGCCACCTTAAACCGCTATAGCGAGGCCAAAGTGCGGATCTCCTGCGGAATGGAGTTCCACAGGCGCGCCCCATAAACTCGAAAGGAGTTCAGACCCGCGTCGGTCCTCGCTCCCGGAACCGCCAAATCCCTGGGCACCCTACCAGAGGTACCACTGGTTCTTCTCGAAGAGGGCCGAAATGTACGGCGGCTGACCCATATTAAGTGCCTTGTATATCAAGACCGCAGCGAAATAGGCACGTCTGTTTTTAACATCCAACCAGCCCAGTGTAACCCTGTAAGGAGTAATGTGCTCGGCCCTCCCAGCGCCCGTTACATACCTCACACATGAATTCTGCAATCGTTGCAGTCTAGTCTGCTGCTCACCCGTCACGTCAAGATACTCTACGGAACAATAGTCCAAGTGAGAGATAGCGAGAGCGCCTGCCAGCTGCTTCCGCAGTACTTCCGAGGTACCGGATCGAAAAGATCTCAGGGCATAAAGGGCTCTGTTAACCTTTCGGCTAACTGCATCTACCTGCGGTTTCCATGTAAGCCTGCAGTCCATTATCACTCCAAGATTGGTCACCTCATCGACAAAGGGCACGAAAACACCATTTTGAATCTCAACACCAGGCAAGTCCAAATTTTGCAAGTAGTTAATACTATGCTCCGAACCAAAAATTATTGCCTTGGTCTTGCCAGTGTTGAGTCTCAAGACATTCTCGGACGCCCAAGCCGACACAGCATGCGCCACAGCCGACATTCGCCCCACACCCCCACACAGATCGTTCCTCGTGACCTGAGTGTAGGCTTGCAGATCGTCCGCGTAAAGCAAATGCGCAACACTATCAGTCAATTTCCCCTCCATACCCTTAAACTTTGAAAAGACTTCCTGTATATCATTTATATACAAGCTGAACAGAAGAGGCCCCAGTATCGAGCCGTGCGGGACGCCAAGATTGGTCTTTAGCCAATCAGAATCACCGTTATTATTTGTAACCACTCTCTGGCTACGTCCAGTCACAAAAGATCTGACCCACGGAACTACCGACCTAGAGAAGCCCATTCTGATCAGCTTACGAAGCAATTTGGAAGGAGAAATCGTATCAAATGCCTTACTGAAATCAAACAACAGCAAGATCGTCATAAGGCGCCCGCTACTGTCTATACCCGCCATATGTCCTCCGTTAGTTTCAGTAGTGCTGTCTGTGTTGAGTTATGCCTTCGGAAACCAGTCTGGAAAGGATCCAGAGTCTCCAGCGCCCCCAGAAACTCTACAAACTGATCATGCGCCAACTTCTCCAGTACCTTAGAAAGAAAGCACAAAAGGGCAATTGGACGAAAGTCCGAGACGGACGATGGAACTGCCGTCTTTTTGAGTGGCACCAAGTGCGCTCTCTTCCAGGCCGCCGGAAAGACCCCGCTCGATAGTAAAGAGTTAAATAGCGCTACAAGGTGATGGCCAATTATCGGTAACGATTTTGCAACGATGTTTTGAGGTATTCCATCCTCACCCTTTGCTTGAGATGAGAAATGAGCGACCGCGAGCACGACGTCAGCGAAGGTGACCTCACGAAAGAAGAAGCCACCCTCGACAGCCATCGACACGACATCATCCAAGTCTGCTTCGCACTCAAGGTCGGAGACGGAAACCCCGGCAAAATGATTATTCAACTCGTTTGGGGTAAAACCATGCAGGTCGTTCTTGGCCTTTGGGACAAGACCGAGATTGCGAAGCTCATTCCAAACGTTCTTATAACTACTGAGGGCGTCGAAAACTCTGTCGTTAATGAAGGCATCCCGCGCTCGGGCAGTACGCTGTGTATAGCGTCTCGTCTTCTGTACAAGTCTTTAATGTCCTCGTCCACCCAAGGAGGATGCCCTCGTTTCCTCGGCTTAAACTCTTTCAGAAGGGCGAGTTGATCAATGACGTTCATGATGTTCTGGCTGAGGTGTTCCAGCCGAAGGTCTGCTCCACTGCTCGGACAACTGACCGGCGACCAATCACAAGCAGCTAAAAGGATTAGAAGTTCCTCCGTTTTGATCGATTTATAATCCCTATAAACAAAACCGTTGAGAGCCGGAGGTTTTTCTGTACGAATGTCAATCTCAACGTCTATAATATTATGTCTCTTGGGAAAGTCGCCAGTGAATTACCCGCATTCAGCACTACATTGTTGTCGTCCGTAAAGATCACATCAATCCACGTGGAAGAATCCCCTACATGATGCGTCGCGTCGTGATCTGCTAATTTGAAGTTTAGCTCGCAAGCGAGCTCACGGGAAAATTCTGCGTCTTGTGAGGTCGACAACATGTTAGCATTCAGGTCACCCATGATAATTCTAAACGTGAAATCCACGGAATGTTTGCGAAGGTCGTTGACCAGATCAGAGTCGCCCGAGACGCGAATTCCCGGTGGACGGTAGATCAAGGCAACTAACACCGCTGGCGAGGAACCCTGGAGATGACGAGGACGTACTAGCAGGGATAATGCAGTATGCCCTATGAATCGTCGGAAAATGGTGTAGAGAGGTGGAGCTTGGGGTTAACCCGGATAAGGTTAGCATCATGCTTTTTACTAAAATGTATAAGACGCGACCAGTTGAGGGCCTAAGACTCAACGGGGTCAGCCTGAAACTGGCAAGTGACATGAAATACCTAGGAGTGGTGTTAGACCCCAAATTGAACTGGGGCAAACACATCAAGTCAAAATGTGAAAAAGCGGTCTCCACTTTCTGGGTCTCTAGAAGCGCGTTCGGCAGGACCTGGGGATTGGGGCCAGACAAGGTAAGATGGATCTACGAATCCATCGCAAAGCCGAGGTTAATGCATGGGGTAATCGTCTGGGGGCACAGGTGTGTACTCATGACACACATCAGGGCCCTAGAAAAGGTACAAAGACTGGTCATGGGTGGAATGACGGGAGCAATGCGGACTACATCGACGGCGGCCCTTGAAGTACTGCTGGACTTTCCCCCTCTCGACAGAGTGGCAAGGGCGTGCGCCTTTAGGGCTTCCTCCAGGCTGATGGGAGGGGAGAATCGCGAGACCTCAACTGAAAGAGGGCTCGCGGCTGAAATTCTCCCCGCTATCGCCGATGTGGGCTGCGATAGGATGACAGAGTGCATCCAGTTCGCAATACCGTATCAGGTGATCGGACAGGAGTGAATGGTCGGGGGGCGCGCATGCCTTAACAGAGAGGGGGAGGGTCTGGTGTACAGACGGGTCTAAAACCACGGTCGGAGTGGGAGCCGGAGCGTGAGAGAAAGGTAGCGCACGAGAAATAGTGTGCTCCTTGAACCAACATGCGACGATTTTCCAGGCGGAGATCAGGGCTATAACGGAATGCGCAAGGGCGATGTCAGAGGAGGGAGCGTGTCACAGCTCGATCACCATCTGCTCGGACAGCAAAGCGGCGCTGCTCGCATTAAGCAGCATCAGTACGGTGTCGAAGGAGGTGTGGAGGTGTAGACAGGCTTTAACGAACCTGGCGGCCAGAAATTGAGTAAAACTGCTCTGGGTACCGGGCCACTCTGGCATTGTGGGAAATGAGAAAGCAGACAGGCTAGCAGGCAGAGGCTCTAGCGGAGTGAGAGCCAAGAAATGCAGCATCGCAGTTCCAGCCTGTGAAGTAAGTAGGGCGACGAAAGAATGACTTAGAAAAGGGCTCAAGGAGAAGTAGAGCAGCAGCCCAGGCCTCCGACAGGCCAAGCAAATGCTAGGAGAGAACCCCCCTGAGGAATGGATCTCCCAGATAAGCAACCTGAGCCGAGACAGGCTTAGACTGGCCGTGGGATGGTTGACGGGCCACTGGCACGTGAAATACCACCTCTTCAAGATGGGCATATTGGAAGAGGGGGACTGCAGATGGTACGGAGCCGACGAAGAGTCGACACCACACCTGTGCGAGTGCCCGGTTTTTGCCAGGACAAGGCAGAGGGAGATGGTCACCTTCACAATAGAAAGGGGGGTCCTGCGCGATTACGGACTGCAGGAAATCTGCAATGTAGCAAGGCATATAGGCAAGAGGCTCTAGTGGATAGAGACTCTCGCAGGAGAAGGAAACAGGTAGGAGGCATAGCACAATGGATTTCTGTGTGCTGGACCGCCACGTCCCCGAGTAGGGGCCGGCGTAGTCACCTCCAAGATCAGATTAGATTAGATTAGATGACTTTGATAATATAAGCAAGATAGAAGGTGAATTAGAAGATATTAGGAAGCTGAATATTAGCACAAAAAAGAAAAAGAACTTAATTCTGTATGGGAATATAAGAAGTCAGAATGCAAATTTTGAGAAACTTGAAGCGTTTATAGAAAGTCTTTCGAAAAAGCCATGTATAATAATATGTACGGAAACCTGAAACTTGCAACATTCTCAATATTATCAATTACAAGGTTACAAAATTTGATACAATGAAAGTAGAATTAATAAGGCAGATGGTGTTATATTATATGTTAAGAATAACATTTATGAGAGCACTAAAATAGAAGTATTTAATAGCTTGAGGGTTGTAAGTACAGATATAAAGTTAATGTCAGGTGAGTCTTTGAAAATTTCTGCTATGTACAGGTGTCATAATTTATCGAAGGCAGATTTTATTAATAACGTTAGAAGGGTTTCGTCAAAGCATGATAAAAAACCATTGCATATTTGGAGACTTTAATATAGATATATTGGACAAAAATTTACAAAGAAATAACTTTAGTAAAAAAATAATTAGCTACGAATTTATTGACAATTTTTTTGAACACGAATATGCACCATACTTTAGAGGAATAACATGGCCCTCTTTTGATAACGAAAATGGTACTTGTACAGATAATTTCTTTGCAAAAACGAGGACTATTGAACTGGATTCTTATAAACTAAATGTTCCATTTAACGACCCTTATTCATTGATCATAAGCCTCGACCAGTTCAAAGTACGAAAAGGGAATAGAAAAAATGAATCTTATATAAATTATAGGAAATTAAAAAAATATTGCAAGAAAAGTAAAATGGAACTTTTCATTAACACTGCAGGACTCGAATTGTGCATTAAATGAACTAACAAATCTGATACATAGCTGCCTTGAAAAAGCTACTTGTTAGAAATATTTAAGAAAAAAAACAATGACTTAACACCAAGAAAAGAATGGATAACTAGAACTATACCAGTGTCCTGTAAAACAAAAGAAAACTTATATAAAATATGGAAAAAAAATCCAAAAAACACGGTACTGAAAAATGAATACAAAAATTATGAAAAAATTTTAAATAGAATAATAAAAGATGCCAAATACAAATTTGAAAATAATGAAATAAAAAGAAGTAGTCATAATCCAAGGGAGCTATGGGAAATTATCAATGGTAAACTGGGTAAAACCCTTCAAAATAAGTCAGCACCTAATTATTTAGTGGTAAATAATCAAAAAATAGACGGTAAGGCAACTATGGCTAACACAATGAATGATTATTTTTAGAGTGGGTATTGATTTAAGCAACCAAATTCCAAATTTGGGAACAATAAGCGACAGGATAACATCATGTCTTATGCAGATAACACTGTCATCATCTCCAGTGATGACAATTGGTCCTCTGTTTAAGATAGGATGAATAATTATCTAAGTAAAGTAGCCAAATGACTTGCTTTAAATAAATTATCGTTAAATGTAAGCAAAACAGTCTACATTACATTTTGTAACTATTGCAATAGTGTCCCTGACGACATACATATTAAT
This sequence comes from Muscidifurax raptorellus, assembly GCA_020010945.3. Classification (NCBI taxonomy): domain Eukaryota; kingdom Metazoa; phylum Arthropoda; class Insecta; order Hymenoptera; family Pteromalidae; genus Muscidifurax; species Muscidifurax raptorellus. The sequence continues at coordinate 1,754,590 of JAHUUD020000016.1, read as the reverse complement.
ATTGGTATTAATGTTATAAAAAGAGTAGAAAGACACAAATATCTGGGATTAATATTCAATTTTAATATCAAATGGATAAACATATTGAATATTTAGTCAAAAATACGATATATTTGATCTTCATTTTTGCAAAAATTAAAAACACAGTGGATAGGAAAACATTGATGGTCATATATCATGTTTTCTTTCAAAGTTTAGTTGGATATAGAATAATTGCTTGGGTTGGAGCATATAACAATTGCCTAAATTTATTACAAGCAACACAAAACAAATTATTTAAAATTATAAATAAGAATCAATTTATAACGCATGATCTCCCATTAACTGTAAGGCAGTTGTTCCAATTAGAGGCTGTTTCTTTTCATTACCTAACATTAAAAAATGTATACCAAAACAGCACTAGTAATACAAGAAACAAGAACTTACAGTTGCCAAAAATTGTGAAAAGTATCAGCCCAAAAAATATCTATTAGGTGGCAATTTATGTGTTCAATATCTTAAACAAAGAGCTTAAAGTTTTAGATTTTAGTAAATTTACAATAAAAAAAGACTAAAAAGATTTATAAGGGAATAATAAATAAATAACTTCTATTTTGAATTCTTGTGATATAAAAATGAGCAATAATATATAGGGCAATTTAGTATGTAAGTGTTTAGTTTTTAAGTATTTTTCTTGTCCCATACCTATGTACAGGCAATTTTATTTGCCTCTATAGGATGCCTTGTTCTAATTTCTCAAGGCTTCGTATATGGTCTAAATAAAAAAAGGTGTTCTTTTTTTAAAAACTCATATCTTTCAAATTAAACAGTTTAATGTGTGGAAAAATTCATGATAACAAAGAATATTAATGTCTACATGTTTTAAAAATTTCAAATCATTTTGATGATTAGTTTTTGATACACCAATTGAAAACCTAAAAAAATCAGTTTTCTATGTCGCACGGAAAAGATAGATCTTTTGTTTATCTCGGCTAAGTTCTTTGCGCAGCTTATAAAATCCTTTAGAATCGTAAATACGAAAGTTGAATTTTTTTTTCACCTCGTATACCCTGTATATCGTTAATCATTATAATTCATTAAATCTTTTGTTAAAACTTAAATCTTTTCTTTAAAATGCGAGTACGAATATAAAGTAATTGAAATTTACTTTGGAAAAAGGTAGACTTTCTGTACATTGTGTAAGAGATTTTTGCACAGCTTTCAGAACCCTATGGGTCTTAACCCATTAACGCCGAGGTGATCAGAATTTGTACTAACTTTTCAACGTGATTATTTATTATGTTATAGGACCAAACAAACAATGCAATAACTCTATTCCTACGCGACATTTAATCTCTTTTAGAATCTGTGCTCAAAAGTTCGATTAGTTACCGACAAAAAGATATGGCCAATTTAAACGTAAATAACGTAAACATTTTCAAAAAAAAATTTTTTGCATTTTATTACAATTTTATAAAATATTTCATTAATTGGGACTATAAATTTAGTTGGAGAATCTACGTGCCATTCAATTGGCAGCGATTTTTTTTATATTTGTTGAGTTATATGTAATTTATATGCTACGCCAAATTAGCCGTATACAGTATAGATACATAGAGTATATATAAGCAGGCAAGCACGCGCAACTACAGTAATATATATGATAGCTATAGATATAGTCCGAACGGTAACTAGACTAGCAGAGGCAACCAGAGAGTATAGAGAGCCCGAGTAATAATAACACATTAATTAAAAATATTTATTTTAGTTAAAATATTTTAATTATTATAAGACATGTAACAATATTTTTAACAATAATTAAAAAACTTATAAAGATATAAAATTAAATGTAAAATAAATATATACTTAGAATTTATTATCACTATTTAAAATACGTACAAACTTAATATCTAATCGCTATGACTGATTACAATAAATTATATAATTAAAAACTATAAAAATATAATATAGAAATATAAACTTAAAATGTACTACAACTAATCACTTTCGTTAATTAAAATATAAAGAGTGCTTTTAATTTTTCTCCTTTGTCTTGTTTAGTCTCCTAAACATCCGTAGTTTTGTTCAACGCCTCTTATGATTGGAATTTGTTACCTTCTTTGTTTTTCTTGGCGTTTACGTAATACATTATGCTTCTTGCATATGTCAGAGGATGATCCTTCAGAAAAAGGATCAAACTCTGGCATCGGAATAGTCGGAGTTGTTGGAGTAATTGATTTATTTGGCGATGTTGGCGGAATATATGTTTGAGGCAGAGGTGGGGATATTAATGGAGGAGATATGCTGGGAGATAGGAAAGACCATGGGGATAGGGGTAGAGGAATATTTTTACAAATACTTAATATGGAGTGAAAAATACTAAGCCTATATGTCTTTCGATAATCACTATAGTAGCTGGAATCGAGGGTGGAGGGAAGGTACTTAAATCGGGAGGATAATATGTATTATAATATGTACTATAATTATAATATGTATTATAATAGGAGTATCGTATACTGGAATTACTGCTGGACCAGACGTATGAGTAGGTGGTAATTCCAGTTGCTCCTGGTCTTTGCTTGCTGGCTGCAGTGATGGAGTTTTTTCTGAAAAAATATTAATAATTATAAATAGAAGGCAATTAAGTGTATGGAAGAGAGAGAAAGAGAGAGAGTGAGTCCAAGCTTGTGTGCGAGATACAGGGAGAGTCAATTTAATCTATGGATGGGAATTGTTCCAAAAGTAAGCGAGATACAAATAAATGTTTCAGCCAAAAGTTTTTCAGTATGGAGGAGGACATCGACCTGTCAAGGTCACTTTGACCTTGAAGGTCGTTTTCAAGGTTATTGCTCGAAAAAACCGTTTTTTCAAATGGGACCCCCTATTTTTTATTGCGGATTCGAAAAGAGCGAAAAATTTTAGGTAAAAAATGATTTACACAAAAATTTTATTTTGACCTTCACAAGGTCAAATTAAGGTCAAATGTGTAAAATCGCGAAATTTAGCTCATTTTCGCAGGAAAAAGCTTGTTTTGACACCGGATTGATAAGAAACAGGAAACTGTTTGTCAAAATTGATATTTTGGACCTTTTTATTATGACCTTAACAAGGTCAAATGTCAAAAACTGCAAGAATAAACTCATTTTCGAGGAATGCATTTAGATAAGCATAATTATGGTTTTATTAAATTAAAAATTCATTTCTGAATTAAGTAGTTGTATTTTCTCATTACTGGGTACCTAAAGAAAACTATTCTGCAAAAAAAAAAAAAATCGAAAAATCGAAAATTTTTGGTAAACAATCGCAGTGTCGTACCTTAATATTAACGTAGGGAATGGATATTTTATGAACCATTGATAGCTTTTCAATAAATAATAATAATCTTTAATCATTTTTATTATGAGCAAATTAGTTGTCAAATGCGTTTGAAAATTGTGTTTAAAAATTAGAAAAATAAAAGTAACATTCATAAAAAGAATTTGTAACGATAGCAAAAGTATAAGAATATTATTATTATTTATTTAGAAGCTATCAACTGTTCATATAAAACATTGATGGCCTAAACTCATTTGACATAAAAAAAATTAAAAATATTTTATGTCACATCCTTACATCACAATAAGTATTTATTTTACAACATTTTCATACAACTTTTCATAATGGCTGATTATTCTCCTAATAAAATTGTCGATATGATATTGGTTTTCGGGGAGTGCCATATCAATTACATTGCTGCATCCAGGCTTTATGCTGAATGTTTTCCGGACAGACGACATCCTACGGATTTGACAATTCGTAATTTGACCGAAAGAGCACGAAATGGACATCTTAGTCGTCAACGTCGACGTCATGAATATGACGAAAATGATCCAAGAGTCGTCACTATTCTAGCAGTCATTCATATTGACCCACATGTAAGTACTCGTCAGATAGAAAGGGAAATCGGCATACCTCAAAAAACAGTTTCAAGAATTTTGAGAGCTGTTCATTACCATGCCTATCATATCACTCTAACGCAAGCTTTAAGAGCACAGCACTTGATAGCTCGTGTTAATTTTTGCCAGTGGGCTTTACAGATGGTACATAATGATTCTCACTTTTTCCGATATGTGCTTTTTTCTGATGAAGCTATATTTGAAAGCGACGGACAGTTAAATCGACACAACTGTCATTACTGGTCGGATGTAAATCCCCACTGGCACAGAGCTGTAGACTGTAAAGTTCGCACCATACCATCAAACTGTAGAGTTTGATGGTATGGTGCGGGATAGTTAACGGTTATCTTATTGGACCCTACTTTTTTGATAGAAATGTTGATAGATTCACATATTTAGAATTGCTAAGAGATCACTTACCAGGTCTTTTGGAAAATGTCGATTTAGAAACTAGATTGAGAATGTGGTTTCAACAAGACGGCGCTGCGCCACATTTTGCTAGAATTGTACGACAATTTTTAAATGTACGCTATGCTGGTAGGTGGATTGGACGAGGAGGTCCAGTTCAATGGTCCGCTAGCTCACCAGACATGACATCGCCAGACTATTTCTTGTGGGGATTCTTAAAAAATATTGTTTTTGCTCAAAGGCCAACCAATAAAGATGACATGATTGACCGAATTAGACGATCTTGCGCGGCCATCCCTAGAGCAACTTTGCTAAGAACTGTGGACAGTTTTGAAAGACGTTTACGTATGTATCTTGAAGCAAACGGAGGTAACTTCGAGCATTTAATCCGTGGTTAATTAGTAAGTTACATTAATCGTGAGAGGCAAGGGGACTCACGCTAATCCAGCACCCCGAAGGAAACAGAACTTACTACGTCCACGCCGTTGTTTCTGGGTAATGCTAAAAGTAAGTGAAGAAAAGAGAATTTATTTCTATTCAAATTAACAACTTTGACATTCATATGATCTTGAAACCTCAATTTCAATGTCAAGAAGATATTAACATTGGTTCCTTTACGGTTTGAAATATGTTTAACACCAAATCTAAAAAAAAAACAGCTTTTAAGACTATTTTTAATGTTTAACGTTGATTCGACCTTGTCAAGGTCAGAATAAAATAGTCAATGATATTAATTTTGACATACAGTTTCCGGCTCCTCGTGAATCCGGTGACAAGATTAGCCTTTTTCCTCGAAAATGAGTTTATTCTTGCAGCTTTTGACATTTGACCTTAGTTAGACCTTGTCAAGGTCATAATAAAAAGGTCCAAAATATCAATTATTGACAAACAGTTTCCTGTTTCTTATCGATCCGGTGTCAAAACAAGCTTTTTCCTGCGAAAATGAGCTAAATTTCGCGATTTTACACATTTGACCTTAATTTGACCTTGTGAAGGTCAAAATAAAATTTTTGTGTAAATCATTTTTTACCTAAAATTTTCCGCTCTTTTCGAATCCGCAATAAAAAATAGGGGGTCCTATTTGAAAAAACGGTTTTTTCGAGCAATAACCTTGAAAACGACCTTCAAGGTCAAAGTGACCTTGATAGGTCGATGTCCCCCTCCATACTGAAAAACTTTTGGCTGAAACATTTATTTGTATCTCGCTTACTTTAGGAACAATTCCCATCCATAGATTAAAATGACTCTCCCTGTAGAGTGCGTGAATGGGAGACAACGCTTTCATAGGCGTGCACGTCTATGAAAGCGTTGTCAAATGACTGCGCTGCATAAGTGTGCCTTTAGATATGCCTATCATAATAAAATTAATATTTAAAGAAAAAAGCATGAGTTAACAGAAATTTTTAAAAAATTCTTACATCTTGTGACATCTGTTGAGTCTTTCTATCGCTCAGCGGCTCAAACTGAAAATATAATAAAATATAATTATTATGATTTCAATATATTATTATTAAAAATGTTTAATTATCTTACTTACAATAGTGTTGAATATTTCTTGACTACTCTGTAACGTTGGTGATGTAGGTGTATTATTCTATAAAAATAATTAATATATAGATACACTTTTTAAAATAAAATATGTATATTTATATTTTCCTTACCAAAAAAATGTCTGTTGTAATGTCACGTGAATTATGTGCATTGGTTTTGACTATAAAAAAAAATTTTAAATTTATTAAAACTTAAAGTTTTATATAAAACGATGAAGAAGATATTTTTTTGGCGCTTACAGGTACCGAAGGTTGTGATCGCTCGTAGCGTATTCTTTTAAGCTTCAGCACATACTACGGACCATTTTTATGTACACAAAACATTTTACACTTATTAAAGCATGTAGGGCTTCGCGTAGTTGAAACCCTTACATACTTTTTTTCTAAAATCGTAGTTTCATTGCAGGTTATCAAGCTCATTTTTAAAACTGGTTGGTGTTACTCTCTCAGAGAAGTATTCAAGACTAACTGAAAATCAGCCTGGTGGGCCGAGGAATTTTCACGCGATACAAAAAAATGTAAATACGACCCTTAGTGTACAATGGGACTCTGTTCTCGAGCGCTTTGTTTCAGTGCAGCACGTGTTGGAAATTTCACTGCAGTATGAAACTTATATACTATTTTCTTAATCTTAATTATTTTCTTAATCGACTAAAAATATTTTCTTAAATGGAGTAAAAATACAAATTTCATAATAGTATTTTTAAATCTTAGTGATAAATTAATCAATATATATTTGTAAAAATTTTGATCATATTATATATAAAGGGGAAATTTTAATTTTAAATAAAATAGCTCATGAATTATAAGTTTACTAGATACTATATAAATATGTATATTTATATTATATAAATTGTAAAAATGAATAGAATATGATAGAAGAGCGAGAGAAAAAGAGAGTAAAGAGAAAAAAATTAAACTTTATACACATACAAGAAAAAAGTAAACTTTATACACATTTTCTACGTTCAATCTTCATGTGTATGTATAAAAAAATGTATATAAAATATTTTTTATGTAATTATTTTTAGCATACAGTTTATCCGAGTTTTGAAAATAGAGAAACTATTATCATAATAGCTATATCGTTATAGTTTCTCAACTCCTCAAAAGAGGGAGCTACTCAGTCTTTTTTTGTATAATAATGTATTGTTTTAAAAGTTTAAACATTTAAATATACGTATATGTACGTATATACGTATCAATAAAATAATATAAAAAATGTTTAAATGTAAGGTAAGTATATGAGTATTAATGAAATTATAGAAAAAATATATAAAAGTGTGGCTTCTCCTCAAGACAAAGCTTAAAATATAAACTACATCGTTATAGTTTTCAACTTCTCAAGAGAGGAAGCTACTTGATCTTTTTTTATAATTGTCTCACAACTGTACACACTCTTAAGGCTTTTTAAATTTCTGAAACTCCCGCCCCAAGATCATTGAGGATATCCAGATTAACGTATCGATCGGTGGTGGGCGCTGGCGGGAATTTCAAAGTTTTAATTAACGGAGTGTTTCATCAGCTGAGAGAAAATCATCTTAGCCATATGAAAAATTCTGTAAGTCTGGTTACATAAAAATTGTATAAGTATACGAACTGATAAATTTATAAGTATGGAAGTATAATAACATTTTATAGGTATGAAAGTATAAGAGTATATATATAAAAGTATAAGTATGAAAGAAGTCAATGTTATATGGATTAATAAAACTGAAAAATAATTACAAGTCCAACTATGTACGGCTATTATAAAATTTTATATCAAATGCAGCGTATGGTGTATGTCGAAAGACTGAAAGGTTTGCCAAACTGCGAGCTCCTATTTGTAGGTGAAGAGCGGAATACGCGAAAAAATGGGGAGGTGAAGATTTCGCACATAGGGGAGGCGTTATCTCTGCATCTGCACTAGCAAGGTAGGAGTGTGCGAAGCAAGAGAAAGAGAAGAGCGCGCCGTGCACCTGTACTAGCATGGTAGGAGAGTGCGAAGCAGAAGAGAGAGAGAGAGAGAGAGAGAGAGAACGTATGCGCAGTAGTAGGGGCAGCGGTGGTGGTGACGATCGCGAAGAGGGGAGCTGTACTGCTGCAGCCTATTGTAGTATCAAAGGTGGGGGAGCGGCGTAGGAGTGGGATTTGCACCGCCGAAGATCTAGAAATCGATAATTTTACCTCTAAAAGGGATGTGAAAAGCAGGGCAGTTCATTCACTGATAATTAATTCAAATACTCATTTCAATACTCTCATAATATACTTATATAGTATGTATTATTTCAAAGTAACTTTTATACTTTTATACTTGTAAAATTTGTTCACATTCATACTTATAGATTCTTTTAAATATACTCATATAGCATGCATAATTTTAAAGTAATCTTTATATTCCTATACTTATACAATTTTTTCATATTCATTCTCTATGATATTCATTAATCTTTATAGAAATGGAACTTGTGATTGATGTATAGGGTTTCAAAGGCGTTGAGGGTGATTTCGTCTAGAAAGAACTGGCCTACATCAATCCATACGAAGAGTCTCCTAAACATCCGTAGTTTTGTTCAATGCCTCTTATGATTGGAATTTGTTACCTTTTACATCTAAATCTGAAAACTCATGGCTACAGCATTATTTTCATGGTCTAAGTTGGACAGACAGTATAGTAAAATTGTATGATAAAATTGAAGCTGTAGTGAAAAGAATAAAGGATTTAGCTGAAGGTAACTCACTCACCATTTGGGTAAAGGGTGAACAGAAGCGGAAGTGGTTAGAGCCCTACTTCGAAAAGATAAAAAGTCTCGAGGACGTTGACTGCCCATCCTTGACATCTGATCGCTTCAGACGATCTGTTGTTTGCAAATATCATCCAAAGGGTTGGACAAAAATTGTGCTGTACAAAACGTACAGGCGATTCAACGCTGGATAGCGAGACTGATACAGATCACATATTTAGTTACCGACACTCTAGCACCTTCAGCATCAGATTCTTTTAGTGACGAAGATTAGGTAAATATTTATAATATTTTATATTCATCAGTATTTAATTAGATTATAATTATCTTTTTCAATGCTTTCAGATATTATGGATCTTATTAATCTTTCTGCCAAAACTCCATCCCTTCTACCAACGAGAAGAATTCGTGATTTCGAGCTGAATAAAATGTTTAAGATCACTTAGATGAAAAAAATACCAACCCGCTACGGAATGAAAATCGTACAGGAGTTAGACGAGAGCTTTAATGTATTCCTTTCGACAAAGGTTAACAATCTGTTGACTGAAAATGAAAAGGTATATGCTAACTTCTAAGATGAGTCAGCGAAAAGAGAGTTTTTTTTTTTAAAATCGTTGGGAAGTTGTTTGATTGAATTTGAATTGAAAATTTTTATCGATTGTATTACATAGACTTCTGCATTCTTTCATATTTTTTATTACTTTAAATACTAATATGTAAGTTTATTAAATCTTTTTTATTAAAACTCTCTCTCCCTCTCCCTCTCCCTCTCCCTCTCTCTCCCTCTCTCTCCCTCTCTCTCTCTCTCTCCCTCTCTCTCTCTCTCTCTCTCTCTCTCTCTAATCCATTATTAAAGAACTCCGCGAAGCTGAATATATTTATTAATGTGTAGTGTAAAGCTACCACTCAGTATCAAAATGAGTTGTGTATTTATTTTAACTCAAATATTTTATTTTAACTCTCTAAACGTATATACTTGAGCAAAAATCATTATTCATAAAGTGATAAATTATAATATCATGAAACAATTATTCTCTTACCTTTATATGACAACAACAAAAATATTCCAAGTATCTCTACATACAAAAGTAAAAATATATATATCATACATATCTATAATGGGTTCTGATACGGGGTTGTGACCAAGATATATATAGTAATGCAAGTTTGATGGACGATCAGCCATATTGGATTTTCAGCCAATCACGTTAAAGAATTTGACATTCAAATTCAGGCTGCCGACGTGGGGTATCAGCCATATTGAATTTTCGTCCAATCACATTTAAGAATTTGAAATTCAAATGCAGGCTGCCGGCGTGGTCCGTCGGTAAGGCAGATTGCTGCACTTGTAAAAAAATCATCGAATTCAAATGCAGGCTGCCGGCGTCGGACGTCGGTAAGGCAGCTTGTAAAAAATCATCGAATTCAAATGCAGGCTGCCGGCGTCGGACGTCGGTGAGGTAGATTGCTAACTGAATTCAGACTGCCTGCGTCAGTAAAACAGATTAAGTTGCTGACTGCCGTCTGTAAGTTATCGACTGTCGGTACTTGGTGGCGCCGTAGCCGCGTAGCCCCTATTACTAACGGGCTATCTCGTCTCAGGCTTATATTTAAGAATTTTCCGTTTCATTCCAATCCTAGATGCAATTAGATTTCTGAAATGTTTTTAGGACCATTCTGCGTGCTTTCAAAATGTGTGTTGGACGACCATACTGTATTTCTAAATGCAAAGTGAGGGGAGTTTGGATCCTTTGAGGTTGGTGAGACCCCACTCATACTTAAGGCACCTATAAGAAACCGCCCGTCCCTGAAATCAGAATCAAAAAATAGATATACAAGTTAAATTTTATTTATATGCAAAATTTTTTAGAAAAATCGGCTTTTACATTTCAGCTCTTTACTTGAGAACCGCACATCCAAATTGTTTAATTTTAACAGCAGGTAACTTTTTTTATGGTAAATTAATGACATTGTTTTAGCGACATAAAGAATTATAAATTAAAAAAAATCGTAGTTCACTGACTCCTTTTTGCTTGCCCTTTTTTGCACCTTTCTCCTTCCGTAACATAAACAAAAATATATTAGAAGATACTCTTATTTAAAAAAAAGTGTATACATGCACGTAATTACATGTTTCGCGTTTAAAGAACAAACAAATGAGAGTAATTAAGGGAAGAATAATTGAAAAATAATCTTTTGTAGAAATATGTACGTTATTGATGCATATGAAGAATGCGCTTTGTAATTCATATCTTTATACCTGATAAATTTAGCCTTCTAATACATGAGCTGAAATTGACCCCGATTTTTAAGTATTTTTCTGCTATTGTTTTTATCTTTTTAGTTTTGTGATAATTAAATAATTCTTTGCTAATAATGTTTTTTCCTTTGCTACTACTGACCCTTAGTAAAGGCGTATTCGGCTCCATCTTCTGTACCCTTGAACTCTGCGGTATTACCATCAAACAATGCTTCGCGAAGAGGCGTAAAGCTTCTGCCCATCTCCAACCGATGCCGTCGTCATCTTCATAGTCGTTGCTCATTGTCTACGTCTTAGTCAACCTATCACATGCATAACACACATTCTCTCAAACACAAAAACTCACCCATATACACACTCAACTACATAGTTATACACATGCAACCCCCTACACTCCCACCAACAGACGCGCGCATTCACCTACACAACCACACACGCAAACACCAACACGCTCTCATCATCTACACCGAAACACACCTTGTATACTCCCGCACACAGTCACATCTCTTCACCCACGTACACACTCACACCCCACGCTGACTCACCCACTTACACATACACATTCATTCACGATTCTTTCACATTAGCATCTTCACCATCACACACACGTTCTTATCTAAGCGCGTGGGCGTGGATTTTTTTCTTTTGCACTGTTTTATTTACTCATACCCGTAGCTCACACACATCTACACCTCCATCCTTTGGTACAAATACAGCCTCTTCTTCTTCTCTCTTCTTCTTCCTTCCTGACCTTCTTAAGAAAGTGCAATGACACGTACATATCGTGCAAAAACACGCATGAATTCAGCAGCGCTAACACCGATGTGAAGTCGGGTGCACGAACAGAAAGGCGAATCAGCACGAAGCGGAGCGAGCGCGCGAACACAGAGACCAACACTATGACACAGCGCCACCCAGACGACAGTCCCATACACACCAATGCGTAGCAGCCTGCTATATAAGACGAGCCGCCGGGCTAGGGAGACAGTTCGACTTGAGCTTCCGATCTGTACAAACCGTAGACCAATCCGTCTCCTGAGCACACGTGACAGTGATTCTACGGTACCCGACCGTACTCTTGATCACCATCGTGTGCACATGAGGTAACCAGGAAACCAAGAAACAGAAACAACATCCTCGTGAGCACATGAGGATGCTGTCTCGAGGCCTCACCGACAACACCGAATCGTACTACCGTACCGCCATTTCCCTTGTAGGTCAGTCAAATTAAGCCTAAAAGACCGAGTTTTTTTCCCAAAATTCCAACAAGTAAGTTTGATGTCTTAAATGGCTAGGATAAGCATGTAGAATGATAATATAAGAATGGCAGCGGCTAATTTTGTTAAGTAAATTAACAATAAACACTTTTTTTCTTATTTACCTCTGCGGCTGGAAAAGTACTGATTTTAGCGGAAAAAGTTTTGAACAAAAGTTGTTCCTTATTAAATTATCTACAAAAAAGTCTGCGAGGATACCTCTCTAAGTGCATTAGTTTATTGGCAAATTGAGAAAAACCAAAAAATTTGTCAAAATCGAAAATTCTTAATAACTTTTGAAAATTTTTTACATTGGTATTTTAGGAAAAGGTTAAATGTAATAGCGCAAAACAGCCAGCCAAATTTCGAGGATCTAGCAATTATAGTATCTGACTAGAGGTACCAATAATTTCAAAATTTTTTGTTTTCACAGTACTGGCATCAGCAGAAAAATTGAACAGTTTAGTTACCGTTGCTTGAATGTGATCAAGAAGAAATATATTTCAATTACCATTTTAAAAAACCGAAAAATTTTATTTAGGGACGCTCCTGGATGCAAAAGTTAATAAAATTCCTAATTAACATTATCCCCAGAGACAATATTTTAAGCCAATCGAAATAGAATAAAATCCACTGAAAAACTACTATTTTTATCTAAATTTAGAAGAAAAGCTGGTCCTTTGCGAGCATTAGGAACCAAGATAGGTTTTTTTTATAATAAATCATTGCTCCCAAAAAAACGAGATTTTGTATTTTTTCAAACTTGTAGCTGCCGTTCCCCCACTAGGAGTTGTTACCTTGTCGTGTGATCTGAAAGGAGCCGGTGTGAGGGCTCGTCCGGGGGCCTATGCGACCGTCCCGTAGCCGGGCCGGGAAGTAATGGTGCAACGAACAAACGACTGTTGGGGCGGCGGGGAGGGGGGGTCGTCGTCGGTTGATACGACGATGTCGGCTCGCCGCCTCTTTGAGCTATTAGTAGAACGCGCCCGAGGCGTGGAATCTCGGTAAAATGGGCTCTTCCCGGGTCGGGTCCGGACCTCGGGGTTCTCGAGAACGGTCGGGCGGACTTCCCGGACGCTAAGGACAACTCTCCATTACGTTCGAAAGGAGGCGTAATGGGTATTACATCCAACCCCCAATCCCATTGTGTGAGAAACCGTGCATAGGGGACTGGTTGGCCACGGGGTCCAGTGGTCGCAAACGGTACCCTCGGGATACCAGGCGCCCTCCGGAGGTACGAAAGCCTTCCCGCTGCAAGCCAGACTCTGCAGCGGGTGACCTCTAGTTCCCTAGCTACTCGTGGGAACAAAATGAATATAGATTTACAAATTGAAAAAGAAGAAGGGAGGAGTGCTGACACCAAACCGGCACAGACTGGGGACGACGAACTGGGCAGAACCGTTTCACAGAAACAGGTGAACCCAGGGGTTCCTGACCCACTGGACCGGATGGAGGTGGAGGCAGCCGTAATGGTGAATCCAAGGATCCCCCCAAAACTGCCACCCGGCAGAAGAAACGTCGACCGGGAGCTCGTGAACGCAAGGTCTGGAACGCCCAAAAGGCAATAGAGGACAAAAATAATAACAAGAAAAGACCGAAGACCGCAGCTGACACTCCTCCCCCCCCCCCCCCTGAGGGGCAGAAAGCTTCCAAGAAACCGAGGGAGAGGGAAGCTGTGGTACAGACGCTGTCACTGGCGCAGAGGACCAACCCCTTGACGATCGTCATCGTCGAAGAGGGATACCCTGAGGCGCTTATAACCTATGAAAAGTTTAAGCGCTTCAGGAACGCGATGAGGGAAGAGGTGGACAAAATCCCTCCGAACTGCCGCTACCCCGCTTCGAGGAATCTTTCTGCAAGGGGGGGGGCCATTGTGATGGTGGCAACCGACCAGGATGTCAGAACCAGGGCAGCATCCTGCATCCCTAAGCTGGGCATCTGGGAGGAAGCCAAAATCAAGGTGGGAGGGGTTGAGCTTCTGCAGAAGGTAGTTAGGACCGTGGTCTGGGTCCCTGGGAAACCAGAGAAGGCAGTAGCGGTACTGGCGAGGCTGCAGAGGTACAACCCCACCCTAAAAACAGGGGCGTGGAGGATTCTGAACGCCGAGAAGAAATCGGGTGAGGAGGCCGAAGGCACTTTGCTGGTACTGGGCATCCCCGAAAGTGGAATTAAAACGCTTTCGGCGATGGACAACAAAGCCTACTACGACATCGGGAAGGTGAGCTTCAAATACTCCCTGACCGAGTCGCAGTAAGGAACATCAAGCGTTGGGGGAGCTGCTGCTGTCAATCATGGCTTCGACAGACATTCTAGTAACGCAGATTAACTTGCACCGCAGCAAGGACGCCTCGGCGGTATTAACCAGGCGTTTGGCAGCGGTGCACACAGCCATAGCACTAATACAAGAGCCTTGGTGTTACAGAGGAACGATCAGAGGGCTTGGAGGGGCAGGCAAGGTCATCAAGGGCCCAAGCAATGAAAGAACAAGGGCTTGCATCGTGACGAAGGATCTGGAGATAACACCACTACTGGACCTATGCACAGCTGACTTTGCTGTTTTAGCCATGGAGGTAGCAAGAGGGGAGGGCAGGCAGCGGGTGATCATCGCCTCGGCATATCTCCCATTCGAAAAGGAATCACCAACAGAGGAAGTATCCAGGCTGGTGGAATACTGTGAGGAAAGGGGACTCCCCCTGGTTGTCGGATGTGACGCCAACGCACATCATCTGGTGTGGGGAAGCACAAACACTAACGTCCGGGGGACGACCCTACTCGAGTACCTGACTACCACTAATCTGGAGATCATCAACAGAGGTAACGAACCAACTTTCATGAATGTAAGGAGGAGAGAGGTATTTGACATCACACTCTGCTCAAGGCAGCTAGTGGGATATACTAGGAACTGGAGAGTGTCGGACGAACCCTCACTCTCCGACCATGCACAAATTTGTTTTATGATTACAGGGGAAACGCGACAACAGGAAACGTGGATCAGGAATCCCAGGCGCACGAACTGGGTAGAATACAGGAAAGACCTAGAAGGGAAACTAAAAAGAAGGTTCCCGAAGCATATGAAGCCAACTGCAAAATGGTGAGGGGCAGATGCAGATATGAGGTACCCTGGTGGAATAACCGGCTGGAAAAACTGAAGAAAGCGACCAAAGCTCTACTCAAGAAAGCAGTTAGGAGCAACGATAACCAGAAATGGATAACCTGGAGAAGTAAACAGAAGGAATACCGCCACGCAGTAAGGAAAGCCCAGACTGAAAGCTGGAGAGAGTACTGCAATAGCGTGGAATCTGGTAAAGAAGCGGCTAGGCTTAACAAGATCCTAGCCCGCAATCCCGAAGCCTGGCTGGGAGCGGTTAAACTTCCAACAGACAAGTATACGGAATCGGACGAGGAGACGCTGGCGCACCTCAAGGAGTCGAACTTCCCCGGCTTCATGATAGCGGGGGATATATGCAAGACGGCGGAGGACCAGGTGGAAACCGGTGGTGAGGGTTCGCGCCACATCAGCGGCTGCAGGGAACTTGCTAATCTGATTGTCTCGCCGGTAAAACTGAGGTGGACCATCAGCTCCTTTGATTCCTACAAATCACCAGGAGAGGATGGAATCCTCCCGATTCTGCTCAAAGAAGGAGTCGACATAATCATCGGACCTCTGGTACGACTTACAAGGGCCAGCATTACAGCCGGATACACGCCAAAATGCTGGAGGACAGCTAAGGTGGTTTTCATACCGAAAGCGGGCAAAGGAAGCTAGAACACCGCTAAGGATTTCAGACCTATCTGTCTGACGTCATTCATGCTCAAAACTCAGCGGCTGGTGGATAGGTATATAAAAGACTATATCTTGAAGAACAACCCATTGTGCAACGAACAACATGCATATGGAGAGGGAAGATCAACAGAATCAGCCCTGCACGCAGCTGTCTTGCTCATCGAAGAACAGAATGAAAGCGGAGGATACGCCGTGGGAGCCTTTCTCGATGCAGAAGGGGCTTTTAACAACACGACCACAGATAGTATCTGCAAAGCAGCCAAAGATAAGGGAATACCTGATTCGTTAATTAAGTGGATCACGAACATGCTAAGCAACCGGAAACTGACAGTTACATGAGGTAACACCACCGTCAAAGGCTCCGTCAGCAACGGATGCCCACAAGGAGGGGTTCTTTCCCCAACTCTGTGGGGCATGGTGATAGATGGAGCACTAAGGATGCTGACCAACCTGGGAGTATCAGCAGTCGGCTACGCAGGCGATATACTTATAATCACCAGAGGCAAACATCTAAACACCCTACTGTACATCACCGAGTCGACAATGAGGCACCTAAATAAATTGTGTGAGGATAAAGGCCTATCTATCAATCCCCGGAAAACGGAGGTTGTTGTTTTCACCAGAAAGTACAAGATAGAACCAGTACGAACGCTAATGATGCGAGGACAGGAAATACAAATTAAGGAACAAGCAAAATACCTAGGCGTAATTTTAGACAAAAAACTGTACTGGAAGCCTCAAATAGATCAACAGTACAAGAAATTCACATCAGCTTTCTGGATGTGTAGAAGAGCCATTGGGCAGAGCTGGGGCTTGAGCTACAAAACAGTCCTATGGATATACAATTGTATCCTGAAACCAAGACTGACCTACGCGGCTACAGTGTGGTGGAAAAGGACAGATCTGAAGACAGTACAAAAGAAACTCGAAACGCTCAGGGGGTGGATCCTAAGGGCAGCAACAGGGGCTATGAGAACCACCCCCTTTTTCTCTGTGGAGAGAAAAAGGGGAACACACAAAAGAGCAAATCAAAGGAAAAGACTATGCTGTATTGTCAATGGGGGAGGGGGAGAGGGAGAGGGAGAGGGAGAGGGAGAGAGAGAGACTTTTTTGTAGATAATTTAATAACAAACAACTTTTATTCAAAATTTTTTCTGATAAAATTAGTACTTTTGAAACCGCAGAGGTAAATAAAGTGCTAAAATAACACTTTGATTGTGTATTGTTAATTTACTTTACAAAATTAGCCGCTGCCATTCTTATATTATCATTCTACATGCTTATCCGAGCCATTTAAGATATCAAACTTACTTGTTGGAATTTTGGGAAATCAAAAAGCTAATTTGACTGGCCTATTGCTACAGTGAGCACACAGGGTAGGGGATAGACCTGTGACAAAATCCAGGAGTAACACCGAGTCGTGCGCATATGTCTCGGTAGGACACCTCCAACCTGGCTACACCGAATCACCGTGTTTCCTTTCTCACTTTGCGCATGCAGGACAAAGGATATACGGAGCCCATAAGAAAGGCCCTTGTGTAGTCGTGAGTACACGTCTCCACACGAACCAGTAACACGATACCACCGCCTACCGTACCGTCTATCTCTATAGCGAGAAAGTCGGTACAAGTCGGCACAACCCATTACCCACTATACCTTGTAGTGAGATAGACAGTGTGTGGTGTCACGTGGTCTATACATATGTTGGGGGTTCTCGCTGGCCGCGTATGGCGAGTCCTCTCCCCCTAGACCGTTGGATCACGTCGTTCTTGTAACACTAAGTTGACACAAAAGTTTATTGAAAAATGTTGAAAATTAAAAGAGTTCATTGTACGATCTCTATTAAATGCTCTGTTATCAACAAAGCCAAGCACGAATCTCTTTGGCAGTTGGCCTCAAATAACATTATCAAGCGTATGACCTAAAATACCTCTTGGTAGTATGACAGATTTTATTTACACACGAGTAAGTGGATATTTAGCGGTTGTCTTGGAGAGCGCGTTCGCATGTGCTAGGAGAATATTAGTACTAACTTTTACACGCTTTACGAGTAACGTTACTTCGGTTATGTGTATAAAAAATGAACCAGCGGTTGAGGCATCCATAAGGCAAAAAGCGTCTTTAGATCTGACAAGGCGTAGACGCAGCTCAACACTGTTTAGCAGATGTCTATCCTGATTGCATACATCTAAATAAATATGGACCGCTAAATAGAGGAATTTTCCAGCTTTTGTATGCTCAGCGCGGGCTGTGAGACCCGGATTACTGGCAGCGGCCACGACTTTTGCAACCGCGTCCATTTTTCCCGCTGCATGGATGTACCATAAGGATGTCGTCAGATGCGAGCGCTTAGCCCCCGCACCGTAATTAAGCAGAGATTCTATGTAGGCGCGGTAGGGATAGGCATTATTCGGAGGCGATACAAGTTTCTGGTTGAAAAATACATCTATGTGATTAAACATCGACAGTAGAATATTGTTTACAGGGCCCACTTTGTCATTATCGGCATTAATATCGGGTAGTATTTGAATGCGTACACTTAACATAGTATGCACAAAATCTAAGTAATACTCGCCATTACTCGAAACGACAAATTCCGATGATGCACTACCATTGAGCGATGACACTGGCTTATAATGTACGAGTTCGTTAGATTCGATCGATGTCTGTATTTGTGGCAGTGAGAACAGCGAAAGTTCTGATTTCAGGCACTCTCCGCTATGACTATGTAGAAAAGACATGATGTATATGTTTAATTTTTAGCCAAAGATATCGTTGGTAGATTTTTTCGCGACGATGAGTGTGTTTCTTCTTCTTCTTCTTACCGCCAGTAATGCGAGATTTTTTCCGGCTACTAGTTGTAGTTTTTCTTCTCCGCCTTTTTATATTAACTATTGTTGACAAAACAAGTGTGCGTTGCCAAGATCGCGTTTGGGTTTCGCGATATAGCCTAGAACTCGCTTTCACTTTGTGACAACGTTTACAGTTTATATGTTTGACTATTTTATATTATTCGGTTTTATATGTATACAAAATTCGCTACTCTTGCTCATCTACTATGTAGGAGCGCGTGAAACTAGCTTTATCTCGGTGTTCAGGTTTAGAAAATTACTTTTTTAAATAATTATTTGTTTTAGTTGAAAAGAATTTGCTACGCTCTCATGTTCGTGAACGAAAAAACACGTAGAACTCGTTTTCGTCCGATTTTGAAGCCTGGAAATTTATATTAAAATTATTTGGTTTACTGAAATAACATTTTATTTGACGTTCTTTTGTAATAGTATTATATGTAACGCGATTATAAAATGGCAATGTGTGAAATGCGATTTTAAGTCAACATTATGTGCAACGCTATTCTGAAATAGAATTATATTGCACGCACTTTTCAAATAACATTATATTACACGCAATTTTGAAATAGCATTATATTAAACGCAGTTTTGGGATAAAAGCTTATTGCACGCGCTTTTTAAATACAATCATATAAAATTTTCTTTGAGATAGCATTTTATGCATCAGATTTTTTGAAATAGCATCGTATGAATAGCGGCTGTCGATATTGTTTAACTTGTTTTTTGCTTTTTGGGCTAAATTGTCGCGCGACTCCGTAAAACGGTTTCTCACTGATTCTTTAAAATTAATATTATTACCAATATCGTCTAGTACATTGATTTCTCCGCGTAATGCCTCTTTTCCGACTGCAGCTCGCAAACCACTCGTAAAGAGCGGTAATATTGACCGGGACAAACCTGCGAAGAAACTACCAATACCAGATCCGCGAGAAATGTTAAAAACGTTACGTACACCCCCGCTACCAATCTGATTTTCATAATATGCAATGTAGTGACTCATTTTGTAAAAGTTTTACAATACTCTCTTAAAGTGAAGTGTAAGAGGCAGAGTTCCGTACTCGAATGCTACAGAGCGTCCATTCACGTCTCTTATATCGATTATAATATTTTGAAAACTATTTTTCATCAGTGGTATGTATTTTATTGTTGCAAAATGCTTAACAACTGTGGCACCGAGTTTATAATAAGTATTGTATAGAGAAACTATACGTAAGAGCGTGGCTTAAATATCGCCAACTACATAGAGCTCGCACACATCTGAGTAAATGAAAAGATGCTCTGGTATGGCACGTGTTAAGCAGGCTGGGTGGGTTCCCGTAATAATGGGATTTTTTTTATTTACTACACGCTTCAAGCTAACGTACTGATCGGAATCTCTACCACTGGTGCTGTTATAGGTGTTGGGAAATTGCTTAGCTCGCAAATGAGGAAGATCATCTGGCGAGGGATCGATGTCTAGTATACGACCGATTTTATCATTCAACTCCAAGTGATGCGTCATACCACACCCTGTTGCAGATTTTGCGCACAAAAGCTTGGTCATATAGCCCTTGCGCAAGTGGTGCTGGTACAAAACTCAGATGTTTTTTCATCTGTGAGCTCGATTCATTCAAGCATTTGACAAAATGCTCGATATTCTTGTAAATTCCATGGGATATTTCGTTAAATTTTTCCAGCAAAGCCGTATTTTTTAAAAAATCCTCGCTTGTGTATAATTTATAATTAATTTCACCGCTGCCTTTAGTAATATACGGTATAGTTCACGGTATATGTATTTCGGCAAGTCCTACACACCATTCACCGTTGAGCCGTATTTCATGGGCTAAATGTGTCGTAAAACAGTTGTATTATCTTGAAAGTAGCGTATACTACTGTTACTGGGTAGTACCGGATAAAATTCGTAATTAGTAGTGGTCATTGTGTGTATGGCAGGCGAGCTCACTTTCTAATATCCAAGAATTAAATTTATTCAGATAACCAATCCACTCGACACACGTTTCTTTCCTACTAGTGTTAATTCTTTGGTGTAAAAAAAATCCTTCAATCTTTTCTTCTTGCAAGTCTGCTAATAAGTATATATAAAGATTTTCACGCTTAGTCATGTTTACAATTACAAAAATTTTTTCACTCCAACCGGAAACAAAACCTTTTTCAAAGACATGCTTGGACCGACTGACTCTCACATGGTCACTAACTTTGAATTTTGCCGTCTTTACAGGTCGACGTCTTATGTATTTTTTATCCTTACCTTTCCAAGATTTTTCTAGATTAGCGCGTACCTGTATGGCATTATGAATAGTCACACTAGCACGTGTGAATTTCATACTGCTATGGGGTATAATACGTCTATATATCTATAGTGTTTCTGTAGGTGAAGTAACGTCAGATACGTTTTTTTAAGGTTCTATTAAAAAGTTCAATGACTGATGCTTTTACGTCTGGATTAGGGACTACACCAAACAAAATGCCGTTTTTCTTGAGATACTTTTGAAATGCTGTGCACAAAAACTCCTTACCTCGATCCGACTGCAGGTATACGGGTGTGCAACTATTAGTACGCGTCAGAACAGTATCGGAAGCCTTGACAACTGAGGCCCCCGTCTTATCCTTCATCGGCTGCACCCAGCAGAATTTAGAGAATACGTCTGTTACTACGAGTAGGTAGTTATCCGTCGTTATGCAATTTTAATGCTTGCACGTCTACGAGATCTGTCTCCCAAACAGCGTCAATCATGTCTACATTATAGTGCAGTTTCTGAAACCTTCTACGTACTGGCTTATGAAGTGTAAATGCGTCTTGATTACTCAGCCATTCGTGAATTATTTTAGGAGGATCTTTTTTGTTGATGCGTAAGAATTTTCTAGCACCGGAAAAACTGGCCTCGTGAGCAGGATTAAAGTATTGGTTTTCATACTTTTTACGACTCATATTTTATACATAAACGCGTATGCTTGAGCATTCATGTATTTTTTAAAAACACAGCTAAATTTCAGTCAGCTCCCTTTTGGTTACTAGCTGGTGTACTAGACGATTGGTTACTTAATAATTGAAATTTTATGGTTTTATTTTTCACGACATCTAGAGCTTCTTTTGTAACTTTTTGTTTCTTTTTCGAGTAGGAAGAACTTTTTTTAGTAGAACTTACCGCTCCACTGTCGTTTGTAAAACTGTCTGACTCAGTGTCGTCAGCGTCGTTGTCACCTGCACGACTGTGAGTGTCTGGTGTTGCAAATGTTGGTGTATTTACCCAAAAATCATTATTACCTATGTACTCACGTGGCACGTTTAACGATCTTAAAAAAGTAGCAAAATCACCACTACCAATAGCTTGAAATTTCTGCTCTTTCTTAACGTGTCATTTAAGAGGTCTATAATACTTGAATGTTCAATTAGTTTGCCGTTTATAGCGACAATACCATTTTTATCCCAAGAGAAACAATCGGAAGTTGTGTTCAGCTTTCAATAATTCAATAATCGATACGCTTTATACATTTTAGGAACCGTTGCCACGATATTTGTCGTGGATAACCAGCTATTCTGCTTGTCAGCAGTAGCAGCAGTAGAATCTTGAGAAAAATTTGTATTAGCAAAATCTGAATGTTTAATACGTGATTTTTGTTTGAATAATAGATATCTCTGTAGAGTTTGAAAATTTTTTTTCCACTTTTCATCGTTATCCTGAAAGTCGTTGGAGTTTAAAATCTTACTCATTTCATCGTCAAGGCGTGAAAACTCATCACCCGGTGTTTGGATGCTATCTAAAATTTGCGATGTATCTGTAAGTTTAGAAGCGGGGGCTGTTGCTGCTGTTGGCATGCCTCGTACACCCTGACCATCTTGCGCTACACCTGAGGCTTAAACTCTAGCGGCTAGTGCATCTTCCGGTATAATTATCAGTTTTCGTGTGTGCTCCATTGTACATTACTTGCTGTGTTTATTTATTCCAATATTTTCGATAAAAAATGATTTATTACGGGTGCAAGTAGGAAAGGGAGAAAACCACCGCCACTTTGTAATAATAAACGTTTTTTCTTCTTCCAACCAGATGTGTTATCTGTTGTTGACTTTTTTCCGACCTTTCCTGTCTTACTACGTTTTCTATTATTTACACTTTCTTTTAGAATATTTAGAGCGCACTCACAGATGCAGCGTACAAGATTTTTATCAGCTGTTCGTAGCAGAATGCTACGTTGTTGCACATCTGCGTGGCAGAGTGCGTGTAAGAATGCGATGCACTTTTTGTAAAGTGTTTAGGTAGAGTAATTTTTATATTTTCAACGCAACCACAGCTTGCCATTGAACGGTCGGTTGAGGACTGAGCCCTACTCGGTACTGACGACGCTGTTGACGTGTCCATATCGGCTATTGAACTGAAAATTTTTTAACTGGCTTAACGCCATTTTTTCTTTGGAACGTACGCGTATAACGCCTCTCGTCGTCGGGGAAAATAGAAGCCCGAAAACGAAACTCGTCTGGTGTGCTTTGTTTTAAATCAATAAATAAATAAGAAAAACTATGTTTAGTTGCGCCATAATATATTTCTTGGAGAAATTTCGGATTTTCAGGATAAATTTGTCGCGCTAGATAGAAAATTTGTGCACGATCGCGAGGATTTTTAAAAAGTACCAAATAATTAGCATCTAACAATATATCTCGCTGGCCTTTATGAAATAAATTTTGATTTAAATAAATGATCGACAGCGATTTGTGATGTGAACCACGCACAAGAAGATCCTCGACTACTTTATTGCTCGATTAACGCATAACTGATAGTGATACTCGATTTTCCCGTATGCAGGTTTGGAGCCATGCTCGTACATGTCTTGCCACTCTGCATAGTACATGATTATCAGATCAGGATGTAGACCCTCTAGCAATCATTGTAAATGGATGAATAAGTCGTGTATCCATAATGATGATGATGATGATCTAGCACAACTTATCAATGTTGGCCCGTTGTACATATGCTCAAAGTTATTTTACTACAGACAAACAATTGTTAAGCCGTTTGCATATATAAAAATTACAGTTTCACGTTATATTTGTCCGTAGTTTGAAGAAAAAAATAAAACATCTTTACAACGCAATACAAGTAATCACCGCGGCGGGTGGGCCTCGGCAGCGTGGCGCAGAAATTACACACACGCGACAAATCAGCTGGTTTTCGCGTGTGTTGTCACAGCCTGCTGATCAGCAGTGCATAAGGCTGTAAAGCATGAATTTAGCTAACGCTGCGTGGCTCAGCATGCGAGGGTAGGCGCACCAAGGTAGCGGATGCGCCGCCCTCCGCAATACCGCTTATAAGCAAAGTTATTATTGTTTTTTAATAAAATATGACTGAGGAGCGACCAGGATGTTTGAAAAAAATGTATACAATATATCAAATTACAATACAATGTTAAAATTTTTATATTGTGAATATTTTTACATTTTCTTTAATTTTCTTTCTGATTTCAGTGTAGCGCAACAACCGGCTAGTAGGGTTGATAATGAATTGCAATATTGTAATACTCAAACTCATGGTTGCGACCCGATTTAACAAAATCACCGGGTGCAATACTTTTCTATATTCTCAATCACCGAGTACATTAGTACTTGGCGATGGAGAATGTAGAAAAATATTGATCTCGGTCATTTTTTGTTAAACACGGCTGCAACCACCGATTTGAGTATTACAATGTTCGAATTCATTCTGAAGCTTACTAGCCAGTTGAGGCTATATACAACGGTACAAATACATATACACACACACATGAGTAAAATATATTTTACAAATATTTGATAAGTTTTCGTTTCATAATGTACATAATATTTATATTTTTGTTGTTTTTTCATTTTATATAATAAGATTTTTTTATACACAGTTTTTATAATACTTTTTAAAAATTTGGGCATAATTATGAAAACATACTTTTACGAATTTTTTCACGAATAAAAGATAATTGGAAAGCCATGATTTCTTCATATACAATGTCAAAGTAACGCTCGATGAATTCGCTCGGCAGATTATGTTTTATATTATTGTATATAAATTCGTTTGTTGCCTCATCAGTTACATAGTTTAAAAATTCTTTTTTGTTGCACACGATATTTTTTCTTTCTATTTCCGTAGCAATACGTTGCTGAATGATATCACGAATGTAATCTTCTATTAGCGCGATGCATGTGTTAATGTGACCAGTATGATCGCGAAGGCGTTCGACGTATGCGTTGATACAGCCTGTGATAGATGTTAGACCTTCGAATGTGATTTGCTGCATAACTATGGATAGTAAGGGAATTTGTATTTTCTTTCACGTTTGTTCATTTTCTTCGCCAGTATTAGCTGTTTCTGATGCTGCTGCGCCTGCTGCTGAAGTGTTGTCAATGGTTACACTGACTGACTGTTTGTAATAGGTGTTGACAGCGGCAAATGACTGAGGCCGTTGCTCCAGCAAAAAAGATTTTGCTCCATATGATGAAATGAACAGTAAATCATGGTTTAGCAGATTTAACGTTTGCTGGCCGTTATATTTCTGAGAACACTCATAATCATCAGTGCAGTAGATATTGATAAAATCAAAATGATCTTGTAGCTGCTCCCACGTATCTGTATTTATAACTAACTCTCGATGAATCGCTCTCGAGCCACCGGCATTTATAAACTTCAACACTAACTCGTATTTTAATATTTCAACTGTTACTATTCTGGCTCTCACGTGTCCGGTCGAATGCTACTATGACTCTCTTAGTATTTGAAGAATTCAGCGCGTAACACACTGCTAGAATACTGTTGGGCAGTTTCAAAACTGCATTGACTTTCCTACAGCGTTGCGATGATTCGCGTCCTACTTGTGCTTGAAACATTGTGATAATGATGATGAACTTTAGAGTTGATTATAACGATATATCGTCGTATTTGTGCATATATTCACATACACACACTCGAAAACGTTCTCTGGCAATCGTACACGGGGCTTTCAAACAGTTAGCTCTGCCCTATTAAACACATACACATACATAAAAGCCCCATTCTTTTCAAAATTTTCTTACAGACATTTTTAAAAAGTACACACACATACACCCTTTGAATGCGCGCGCATTTTCCGGTCACGTCACCACCCACACCCTCTATATATTTTTATTTTAAGAAATATCCTTTGCATATTTTTCTACGACAACCCTTATATAATTCACCGATACATAGAAGGCATCGCTAAGCCCCAAACAGTTTGTATAGCCACCGGTATAAGTGAGCGCGTAGGTAAATAAGCTAATCTAATCTCTTTTATGGTGTGCAACATAACTCGAACGCAGTCGGATTTTCGGAAAAACCCGAGAGACATCTTCCAACTTACCCCACCACCACCACCACCACCACCACCACCACTACCAGATCATAGGAAAAATACTTAGATAAACGTCCATTTTTTTTAACATGTAGTAGTAAGGATATAAGTGTCCAGAGCGTTCTCGCGAATGCATCACTGTCCGTTCGAATTTTCAAGTTTCTCTTTCTCTTTGTGTTTTAAAAATGGCTCCGAAAATTACGATACAGGACACAAGCTCCCTGGGTAACTATGTGCGCAAAGTGTTGAAACGCGTACAACACAAACGTGCGGGTGTATTTTCGCGGGCTAAGCTAGCTGATCTCCGTAGACGAGGACAGCGGCTATCGAATATGGAGCATAATGCTCTTCAATCAGAGCTGCGTACGATGCTCCCTTATTTAACGCCTGGCGACATTTGTTATTTAACACGTCGCGGTTACTTCTATTTGGTAGATGCATTGATCGTGCTCGTGGGGTTCGTAACCCAGAGGCATCTCCACCGCAGAGATCCCCGATTGAAATATATAGTTTGTGAATATAATGAGTTAGGCATGTAATTAAGTAAAGTAAAGTGAAAAGTGTATTTAGTTTTAAATGAATTTTTTGTTGTAGCGATTACGCGCATACTGGCGGACAACGACGGGGAGGCTGCTTTGTTGAACGCCATGGGGCCTTCGGAGGCAAGGGGAGCCAAAGAAGATATAGCTATGGAGGTAATGAAGACGGAAAGTAATGTGAGTATGGCAAGTGCAAGTGCTAGTAGTGCGAGAGTTCGGGGGGATGTAGTTGCACCTACAAGCGAGCCGGTGTCCTGCTCTTCTGGTTTAAACAGACTATTGCAGCTACAGCCATCTCCCTCGTCGCCCTCATCATCATCGTTATTATTATCATCACCACATCGACTGGTACTCTAGCCAGAAGATAGTGGTTGGATCGGTAGATCCGAAGTGGATCCTAGTATCGTGCGGCAATTATACATCGATAATGTGTACAGCGATACGAGTTCGGATAACCCGTGTCCTTTCTCGACGGACGACGACGACGACGACGACAATGACAACACCGGAGATTTTGCTGTTGACGACAGCGTTGAAGAGCCACCCGTCGCCGCCACCGTCAAGCACAACAGGATGTAAATTTCGGCAACGGCAATCCAGCATTTTTAGTTGCTAACAACTACAACGACGACGACGACGACAACGATGATGCTGCTTCTGTCGACTCGCAGGCATCGACCATAGTAGTCAACAACGTTGAAATAGGACCCGTGTACGCGCCGGACTCATTCATACCTCAATATGTTGCGGATGTAGCACCGCAGCCCTTGCACGGTGCACCAGAGGATCGGGACACAAAATTTAGTGTCTACAATCCTTTCGAACATGATACGCCCGAAGCTATAGAGACACAACTTGCACGTGCCCGACTCATCTATGATTTTTACCGTAGACCGGAAGAACCTTCGGACGTCATCTTCAACTACGACAGCACCGGTCGTCGTAGAAACACAAACTTCAACCAAAACAACATGGGCCACAACAACACCAATAGGAGTAAGTACAACTGTTATTTTTCTTTTTTTTATAGCCGGAGCGTATTATTATTAAATAAATAAATAATTGTATAGAGATACGATATATCGAGGAACAAAGACCAAGCGCTCTAGTTGGTGATTTTTAGGATTTTCTGAATTATTACGCTGGTATACGCTGGGCACCCCGCGCGGGCGAACGACGTAGACTAGACACGATGTGGGAAAGCAGGCACGATAAAGAATCACATCACCGCGCCTTCTTTTACACCGCTAGTCTCAAGAAAATGCGTGAAGAGCTCATAGAGACTCATTAAGATTTTCGCCACGTGTTCGACAAAGAATCTTAAAATTTTTCTTTTTTTGATTTCTTTTATCATCATCATTAAAAAATAGTTCTTTTAAAATAACTTTCATATTTTTTACGTAAAATTAAAATAATTTATTTTCTAAAACTGACAAAAAGGCTTAGCGCTGATCCGTGAGTGTTATAACTCGGATGAAGCTCGCAGGTAGGCGGGGATGCCTTGGGGGAAAATGCGGTCAGTAACAACGACAACAAAATCGATGACGATAGCGGTGGCGACACCGAGAGCGACGCTGGTGACAATGTAGTACGTAAAGTTATGTTAATATCGCGCGATACGTCGGAATCCGCTACTCTAGGGGTGCGTGGCGAACGCAAAATTGTTAAGCTGACCGAGCCCCCTGCACAAACTAATCCCTTTGAATGGTTCAAGGAAGCCTTTAATGAATTATATACGTATATCGTATGGCTCGCAGACAGTGCCTACGATTATATAACAGGCTACGTTTTGAGCGATTCATTTTCCAGGGGGATCGACTGGCTAAGCATTCGCCAAATAGCGGATTTCGAGCCAACGGATATTTTAAATATCATTTTTGAAATAGGGCAAAGCTGCGAGACATTCGATATAACAAATAATTTAATTTTAAACCTTAATATAATAAAAAATGTGACCGGCGGAAAAAATACAGGGTGTCCTGTCACACGTGCAGACGCTAAGAACAAAAAGTCTATCGTCACTCTAGCCAATGACGACTTTGTTTACCTCGCGCCTTAGCGGTCGGTTTGGCGTATATACTACTCCAAACAGACTGCAAAAATTCCAATTTCATTAAAAATTGGAAACGCGTTATGCGTTGGATTTCTTGCAAACCGCCAACATATCTCTAAATGACATTCCTCCGGAGAGCTGTACTTTAGAACATATTGACGCTTTGCAGAATTATTTAATAAAAACGAAAGTATATATAGTAATTAGAGATAATAGAAAATTTGCGAATAGACAGGCCGAGGTTATTTTCGACGGTCGTGCAAGAGCCGGTTCACGCGATGAGAACAACGTGCATGAAATAAATTTATTATTTTTCGAGGTTTCGCAGGGACAACCAGGGTATTACGTATACGTAAAATCAATAGTAACAGCAGCCGGGGGTTCGAATTTTTGCGATCATTGCAATAAAGCCTCCAAGTCAAAAGATTTGTACAAATGCTCGAAATCAAGCGTTTATTGGTTTGCACGTACTCCGTATGACCAAACAATCATTGTTCACTGTGATGACTGTAACAGGAATTTTGCTAGCTAAACATGTTATAATATAGATAAAGAGCAAGGCAGCTACACAAAATTTAGTAGCGTGTATTCCATCGTACGTTGTTGTGTCAATTATGATAAACAATTGAACATGAAACATGACGGAAAAAACATGCCACAAATGCGGCATGTTTTATTATAGATGCTATCAATGCGAACACGCCTACAATGAAGCATGCTATATAAAGCCAATTACAAAAAATGATTGCATGGAGGAAATTGTAGAAAATAAACCTGAAACATGTTTTTTTTTTACAATTTTCAAACGCGTCAGGACGAAGCTAGTACTGATGAAAACTCGTGTTATAAACACGTTGTCAATCTATGCGTCGCCAGTCAAGTTTGTGATATTTATGTAAATATCGAAAACTTGAATGATACGCATTGTAGATTTTGCAGTATTTGTGACTTCAGTTTTAACAAAGAGCCTGTAAAAAATGTTCTCGATTTGAGCGTGCGTGGTGAGAGCTCTTTTAAAAAGACGGTGTGTATCGCGTACAACGCAAAAGCTTTCCACACGCATTTTATTTTAAAGCAGGTAATATTATATAATTTAAATGTCGAAATAAAAGTTATTTTGAATGGTCGTAACATTATAGTTATGACAATTCATAATACTAAATTTATCGATAGTATACATTATTTTAATATGAAGCTAAGCGCACTGTCGAAAGCTTTTGGGTTACCTGCCAAAAGTGCAAAAGGGTACTTTTCACACTTTTTTAAAAAACGGGAAAATTTTTCGTACATTGGTACATTACCATCTCCGGATAATTACGGTCCCGTATCTATGAATATCGCAGAACGCAAACAATTTTACCCGTGGTACAGTGAGAAAAAAGAAATGGGCGTAATTTTTAATTTTCGCGAAGAACTCACACGTTATTGTAAAAGGGACGTCGAAATCCTCAGGCGCGTGTTCAACCCTTTTTTAAGCAAGGATGGTATATGTCCTTTTACAGAGGCTTCGACAATAGCCTCGACCTGCTTCCGAATTTATAGGAGTAAATTTCTAAATGAAATAAACCATTAGCTTGATACCTGCGAAGGGTTATCGACTTGCCGATAAACAGTCAAAGAAATCACTCGAATGGCTTCTTTGACTAGATCTTGAATACGGTCGCAATAATACATGCAACCAGATCGCGTGAATACACACTCCCCGGGGGTATCAAGGTTGATAGTTTTCTCGAAAACCCTTGCAACGAGCCTATTACTGTCTCGGCGTTCAAAGGTACTGTCTTTGAATTTCAAGGTTATTACACGCATGGTTTTTAAAAATGGCTATGACACTCGTACATCGTTCGAACGACCGATGCGCTAGTGTTATAACCAAACAATTCTAAAAAAATAACAAGATAAGAGCATTAGGTTATAAGCTTGTCGAAATTTGGGAGTGCGACAGTAACAAAATGAAAAAAACGCAGCCTCAAATTTCGGCATTTTTACACAGACACCCTAGGCTTACGGGTTATAAATTAGAACCACGAGACGCATGATTCTCAAAAAAATAAAATATACGAATATATGTTCATTATATCCGTATATTTGTAAAACAGGATAGTTCCCTACGGGACATCCTGCAATATATGTCGGTACAGAATGCCACGAATTAACAGGTGTTAATTACGAGCAGGACAGTTTTTTGACAGGGTGAACGGATTGGTAAAATGTGTTATTTTATCCCCAAGGGATCTATATATACCCGTTCTACCTGCCAAAATGCGTGGCAAGCTGCTCTTTTCTTTCTGCAGAGCCTGTTGTGAAGAGGAAAACTTCAGCGCCTGTACTTACGAAAATGTTGAGTTGCGCGCGCTCTCAGGAACCTGGGTGTCTGACGAGCTCGTCAAAGCACTTAAAAGAGGCTACAAATTTTTAAAAATTGATATGATTTGGCAATATCAAATCACACAATT
This sequence comes from Muscidifurax raptorellus, assembly GCA_020010945.3. NCBI lineage: Eukaryota > Metazoa > Arthropoda > Insecta > Hymenoptera > Pteromalidae > Muscidifurax > Muscidifurax raptorellus. The sequence goes on along the minus strand of JAHUUD020000016.1, from coordinate 1,723,463 downwards.
AAAATCAAACACCTATAAAGGCTTGTTCGGTAACTATATCAATTCGTTTCTCGTAATGAAACAACAAGCATCGGGCTGGCCTGTCAAGTGCTTTGACGAGCTCGAAAATCGTAACTAGATTGACATATACTACGAGAAAGAGGGTGTTTTGCTCGACTCATTTTGGGGCAAATTTGGCCAGCGCGACAATCTGCTCTCGACAGAATACGTTAAAACGCGTAAGCGGCTTCTCGAACTTATTACGGCTCAGGATAAAGAAATAAAAGGCCTCTTATTAATATCTGAAAACGTGTTATGCGTTAATTGGATAATGAAAGAGGATTTTATACGTCCATCTAACCATACTAATGTCGTTATAGCTGCATACACAGCCGCACAAGCGCGTCTCATATTGTACGAATACTTGGAGCGCTACAATAAACGCTTATTATATTGCAATACCGACTCTATAATTTTTGTTAGCAATAATGACAATACAGAGTACGAACCGGAGTTGGATAATTTTTTGTGCCAAATGACTCACGAGTTAGTCGTCACATATGGGGATGACGCTTATATTAGTCATTTTATATCTGGTGGCCCGAAATTTTAATGTTATCGCGGAAAGTCATCGTCCGTCGAAAATTTTGAATGTGTCAAAGTTAACGGCATTAGATTGAATTATACTAATGAGAAAAAAATAAATTTTGAAAGCGTTTATAAGCTAATAAGTAAAGAAATTTCTAATATAAAATTAAATTTTAAAAGTATCCGACGATCGGCGACTTTAGTAGATAAGCTAGGATGATACTGGGGCAGAATGATACTGGAGCAGGATGATACTGGAGCAGGATGATACTGGGGCAGGATGATACTAATTCAATTTGATACTACTTCACCTGCGTTGAAATTCACAAAATGATTTTTCCTTCCTAATTCACTCTGAAGTGAAGTAGAAAAAAAATTTCGGTTTAGCGGGGACTTGAACCGGGAACCTTTTGGTCACCAGTAAGTCATCTTACAAACTTACCCATACGAGCTCTTTGAGGATGTATTTTTCAAAATAGTCTTGTTCTTACGTTAAATTATTTTTATAGCCCTGAAAAGGGCTGATTGAGTTAGTCTTGTAAAGCACTGATCGAGTTAAACCTGAGAAGGACTGTTTGATTCGCAGATGATGAGACGCCCTGGTGACTCGCCGTCAGAACTCTCGATTGAATAGTCTTCATCGCGGTTGAATATCAGTCGCCTCCTCACAGGCGGGCGCTCCGGTGATTCATGATCGCTGTCGCTTTTCCTCTTGTCCACAGATTTCAGTGGAGAAACTATGTCTACAACTTCTGGTGGCACCTTCTCCGGCGTTGGTAAAATTTCCACTTATGGTGAAGAAAAAATTTCGATGATCTCCGGTGAAGACTCGATGTCGATGACCTCCGTCGACGGCTGGTTATTCGGCGTGCTTTTCAAGAACGAGTTGAAAACCAGCTCTTGCTTATGGAGCGCATCAATAGGTGAACCAGGAGATAAATAAATCGGTGAAGGAGACTGGTGATACACGAGGTCCCACGACGGAGATCTAGGAAATGAACTGTCCTCGTCAGGAAAACGCAAAAAGTGTTTCGAATACATGATGACTCACTTGACTGAGAGTGATCCAGAATGACTTTTTTCGAGCCGTTTACCACTTTTTTATCCTGCGAGATTCCGCTGTAAGATTCATGGAAGGGGAAAAAGTGTCTTTCATTACCCCCTCCCGTACTTAATATGAGCAAGATAGTATATTTTCTTTGACTATGCAATAAACTGTTTGGTATAGATCTAAGTACAAAATTAGTCCAGCGAAGCCATAAATCTCAAAATTTCATAAAACATGAGTACTCTGTTATAAGAATTTTAAAGTATATATTAAGTTCAGCAAAGCCATATTTCTCAAAGTTTCATAAAAACATGAGGACTCGCTGATAAGATTTTTTGCATTTTTCTTCATATTTCTAAATCTATTATAGATAGAGATATGAGATTTTGCACGCAGCTTTGTTGTACATTAATATAGCAGAAATAACTTAGTCTATATAATTTCAACCATTTATATCATTTGCTGATTGAAAAATGTGAAATTTTCATACATAGCCAAATTGCCGCTAAGTGTAATTTTTAGTTTAACATTTTATTGGCTCTCAAAGAGCTGTTCAAGAACTATAGACTATTCTTACGTTTATCATATTTTGTAGTTCTGAAAAGAACTTATTAGTTTTATAACAGTTTTTTTTCCAAGGATTAAAAGGTAGGTTGAGTGTTGAAAAGAACTATTAAAAACAATACTTATACATACGTTAAAATAATATAGTACCTCTAAAAAGAGCTGATTGTTTTATGTGTTTCCTGAGAAGGACAGTTTTAGTCTTTTAATACTAACTTTCTGCGCACAGTAGAATGATCGTCGTCCTCGTCGTCGTCGTCATCTGGTTCTTCGATAAGCTTCTTTATTTCGCACAAAACTTTTACCCTTGGAGAGAGTTCTGGCGACGAAGAGATTTTAATGACTTCGGGTGAGCAGAGGTCGACGACCACGGGCTCTTGCTGCGGCTGCTGCAATCGAGGCTGCACATTAGGCAAAATCTCGATAACTTCGAGTTCATCCTCCTCCTCCTCCATGGCATCCTCGCTGCTGTCGATGGCTGAAGGTGTTTCTGGTGGTGTCGGCATAGCTGCCAACCACCAAGGCAAGCCGTCGTCTTGCAACGGATAGGCCTGCATCTCCCTGTAGAGCTCTTTAAGCACTGAGATTTTCTACTCGCTCCATTATTGTTACTATCAGATCAAGATTTCGAAACTGAATGTGCTTTCCACACCAGATTGCCTCGCTTATATACCTGCGAGATGGTACGCTATGGGCTATAAAACTCGTGGAAGGAGAACTCTAATAATATTAGATTTCATTGGCTATCACCGCATAGTGGGGGTAATTTTTTTTTTCTTGTGCAAGTGATGTTTTTAGTTCTTAAAATATTATATATTTATGATGGTCTTGAAGGAAAAAAGAATATACATCCTTCTGTAAAGAAATGTTAAAATAATTTTTTTCTACGTTTAAAAATTACAATGGTCTTGAAAAAGACTGATTGGTTTCTCGATTTCTGTTTGTTTGAGAAAAAGAAACTTTTAAAATTTATATATATATATATACATATATATATTGTTCTTACAGAACTGTTAAAATAATTCTTTCTACGTTTTAAAATTATAATAGCCTTGAAAAAGACTGATTGGTTTCAACGAGTTAAGGAAGGAATAAGGAACGAGGAATAAGGAAATTTTAAAAGTTATATATTTCCTAACGTTGAAAAATAATGTATAGTTCTAAAAATAACTGATTTAAAAAACAATAATTTATACCTTACGTTTACATATATATATATATATATATATATATAATATGATAGCCCTGAAAAGGGCTGATTGTTTTTTTTAATGTCTTAAGAAAGACAGATTTGTTTTTGTCTTAATAAGGACAGATTATAGAAAGAGCTTCCTGCGAGCAGCATGAAGGCTGCCTCTGCAGTGATCTTCATCGCTGTCATCTCTCGACCGCTTCTTAGTCTCACAGAGAATTTCCATCTCTGGAGACGATGGCATTTCGACGACCTTCGGAGAGATGGGCTTCTGCAGGCTGTCAGTCTGCATGGACTCATGGTTTTGCTGCTCGGGATACAGCCACCTTTGGGGATGCAGAATCCTCTCATACCGCTGAGAAAACGGATTGTAGAGGTAGATCGCTTCTTCTTTCCGATTTTCAGTTGTATCCGAACTTTTGGCGTCCATCGGCGGTTGTGTTGGTGGTAGAGTAGGCGAGAGTTTCATTCTCTTCGGCAGCTCTTCTTCTGCCTCTACCTCTATGCCCCGGTGCGCGTCCTCCAGCCTGGCATAGTTTATGCGGGCGATGTCTTCGGGAATTTCCATCTTATTGTCCTCATTGCGACGTGGAAAAAAAATCGAATGAGTTTTCGCGCCAAACGCTTTAGCTTTATACCTCGCGAGATAGCGCGCTATTGGCCATCAAACTTGCGGAAGGGGAAAGACATTGTTAATTTTTCCCTCGCCCGACGGACGGTAGAGCGCGGTGGAAGAGCCTTTCAGATTCGCGCAGTCAATCGCCGTCACGTCCACTGATGTCCACTACGAAGAAGGACGTCACCTTGCAGGACGTACTTGCACCAATAAAGGACGTCCGTGCAAGGCAAGATGAAGCGGTGGAGTCCCTGAGGATCACAACCAGCAAGCTCACGGGCCTGGAAACGAGACTGGGCCTACTTGAACACGGTATCATAGCCCTGGACGACCTGCTCCTGCTCCAAACTCGCATTGCAAATGCGCACAAGTTGAAGATCTATCGTTCAGGCCCCCTCCTGCACAGCCCCCGCACAACACCTCGTCCGACAGCGTCTCCCCTGCCATCGTCATCCCCTCGGAAATTGCTAATCTGCTAAAGATCAAGCAGCAGCAGGGGAACACTAACAACAACACTGTCGTACTATCGGGACTGCGCTATTCGAGGGATACATCCATCGACCTGCTGGCCTTTTCAGTAGTTTCTGCCCTCCACCCTACAGTCCTCAGAAGGAACATAGCCGGCGCGAGGGTCATGGGGATATTGAACGCGGCTGACGATACCCAGAACGCTGACAGCAGACTACCACCAATTGCCCTTGCACGCTCTACTATAAGAGCAAAAATTAGGAAGGGCAAACTCCATACTGCCGGGCTAGACGCGAACATCCTGGAGGAAGCTAGGACCCCTCGCCAGGAGGGTCTAATCAATGTAAACGAGCTACTGTCATCTGAGGCTCACAAACTTCGCGTCAGGGCCAGGCAGGAGGCGAGGAGAAGTGGATGCAGGTTCTACGTCCGAAGCGGGACCATCTACATCAGGTCCGTAGAGGACCCAGAGAAGGCAACCATCATCAGCTCTGAAAAGGACCTAGAGAATTTTTTAGCCCTGAGGCCACCAGTCAACTGCAACAACACCAACAACAACGGCTGAAGAGGACGACGAACATCATTCACCCTTCACCACCTACATTTTCATCATTCTCAACTACACCTGCATCTTCCAAGGTAACTCTGTCCGAGGGCTTAAGGGTCTGCCATTTCAATGCTAACTCTCTGACGGGTCACATTGAGGCGGATAGGCTCTTCTTGTCTACTCGTCCCTTCTTTCACGTGATTACTGTAACTGAGACCTGGCTAGACGACAAGATAAAAACCATCCCTTCAATTGACAATTACATACTGCTTAGACGGGACAGAAACAGGAACGGTGGGGGTGTGGCCCTCTACATTCATAATACTCTCACAACCAAAATCATATCCTCATCTGACGGTACTTGGTCGCGCAAGCCAGGGAAACCGGAATATCTTTTTTGTGAAATCTCCGCGAAGGGAATCATCCCGATCTTCGTCGGCGTTGTTTATCGTCCACCCCATGCCCCTTTCATCCAGGGCAGTGACTTTATAGAAAATCTCTCCACAAATATGTATATCTATTCTACTAAACTGATAATGGGAGATTTCAACGCTGATCAACTTTCATCATCAGAAGATGCCAAGTTCATCAGGGCCTTCATTGATGAAAACTCCCTTCAGTCGGTTCCATATGGTGCAACGCATCACAAATCGGAATCCGACACTTGGCTCGACCTCTGCCTTATTGACGAGCAGGATCGCTTGCTCGCACACTGGAAGACTGACACTCCTTTCATAAACGGACATGACTTTCTTGCCACTACACGTACCTTAAACTTACACCTACAGAAACTACAAAGGCATCTGCGCTGAGAAGCTAAGGGACTTCCTCGGCGCGTGCGACTGGTCATTGCTTCATACTTCATCACTTAACGATTGCATCAACCTACTGAATACAAACGTAACAGACGCTATAAACCATCTCGCCCCATTACGCACAGTGACCCCTAAACCGAAGCGTCACCCGTGGTTCACCGCGGCTCTTCGTGACCTATTGAAAGAACGGGACAGACTATATAGACGTTTCCGCAGATCACGTCTCCCTCTGGACCTGTACTTTTACAGACTAGCCAGGGATGATGCTCACAGGCAGGTTGAGAGTGCCAGGCTGAATTACTACCATTCACGCCGGGCATCCTTAACTGACGCCGCTGAGATCTGGAGAGAGCTCGAGAGACTTGGAATCACCACCTCCAAAGAAAAATCTCCTTCTCGCTTCTCCAATGAAGACCTCAACAAGCGACATATCATCTGACCCGCTCACACCTGCTGTTGAAAAATATCTGCGTACGCTTGAGAGTCTGAACACCCCCGAGCATTTCAACTTCAGGGAGATAACGGAATCGGACGTAATAGCTGCAATAATGCACTTCGACTCCCAGGCAAGAGGCAGCGACGGCATCCCACAGGTTGTCATTCACAAGGCATTGCCAGTACTCGCTCCTATTCTCTGTCGTATTTTCAACCTGTCTCTGAGTGAGTCATGCTTCCCCTCTGACTGGAAAAAGTCATTAGTGCATGCGCTAAACAAAGTCAGTTCTCCAACAGCACTAACTGACTATCGTCCGATCTCCCTCCTTTGCTTTCTGTCCAAGGCACTGGAATGGTTAGTTCACAGACAGATCTCTGATGATCTTGAATCAAGGCTTTGTCTTGACGACCTCCAAACTGGCTTTCGCTCCGGACACAGTACTCAATCGGGACTCATTAAACTGACTGATGATGTCAGGCTTGGCATTAACAAAACGAAAATAACACTCCTCCTCCTTTTTGATTTTAGTAAGGCGTTTGACACTGTGTGTCACGTCAAACTACTCAGTAAGCTAACATCATTCGGCTTCTCTAAGCAGGTTATCCGCTGGCTCGCATCATACCTGACAGGCAGAGAGCAGGTTGTCATTGGTGACAACGGTGAACTATCCACCTTTCGCTCACTCAACACCGGAGTGCCGCAGGGATCAGTCTTGGGTCCCCTGCTTTTCTCACTATACATCAATGACATCAGCTACTGCCTTGACCCTGACATCTTTCATCTCATATACGCGGATGACCTGCAGGTTTACAGTCAATGCCGACTTGAGGAGCTCGATTCCTTGTTCGCGAGGATGAGTGCTAACGCCGATAGGATTTCAGGCTGGGCTGCACAAAACCATTTTAAGCTCAATGTCCGCAAAACACAGGCGATCATCCTAGGTTCCCCCTATTACATAAACGCTTTACCGTCGCTTGCTAATACCTACATTAACATAGAGGGAGCCCGGGTTGATTACCAATCACATGTGCGTAGTCTAGGGTTGGTGCTTGACTCTAAGCTCTCTTGGAAGGAACACGTTACACAACTATGTAAACGTGCACACTCGCTAATGTATCGACTCAATTTCTTTAGGAAAAGCACTGATCTGAAGCTGCGCAAACATCTCGTACAAGCACTCCTGTTTCCTATCATAGACTACTGTTCACAACAACGCGGCACCATCTTACATCCTGGCGTACTTTGACTTCCACGTCGCACTCAGGCCTGTGAGGGGGGAGGTGATCCCTTTAGACATACCCCCCTTCGCCACCGAGACACAGAGGAAATCATTTCACATCAGCGCCTCATATCTATGGAATTCTCTACCATCTCACCTAAAAAACACCACATCAATATCACTTTTCAAATTACTAGCAAAAAAACATTTCCTGGAGCAAGAAAATCAATAGCGCTGGCCTAATCTCATGCAATCAACTCATCACACTCACACCTAACTCTCTCACACTCAGTACCATCACAGTCACTTCATTCATTCCATCTCATCTCACACCCATTAATTCCATCTTCAAATATATAACTTATGTATATATTGTACAATATAATGTATAGAAAAAATAAATTAAATCTAATCTAAAAAAAAAATAATTAAATCTAATCTCTCTCTCAGTAGCCAGCAGGGCAGAGATGACCGGATATAAAAAGAAGGAGACGAATAGCCAGCAACAAGAAGATTACTATATGACGACGACGACGACGGGGAAAAAAGTATGTACTGCGGCAGCGTATCGACAATAGTCGATTCGAAGCTGTCGCAGTCCCTTGTAAGTCCTTGTCAGGACTATGAACATACAGTGAGGAATGTTATAGAAATATAACCCTATTTCTTATCTGCAATCTGCTCTTTTTAGAGCAAGTCAAAACGTAGTACGAGATGCAGGCCCTTTTCAGAGCCATCAAAAGATATAAACGTATGAATATATACTATTCATACGATAATGAAAGAGAAAAAAAACTTTCATCTTATTCCTTTAGTGTTTGTTTTTTTTTAGCTTTTATTTGATAGGTTTACTAAAGAGAGGAGAGAGAAATTTCTTATAGGTTAGAATCGGTATACGTCTCTCTCTGTGCATGTATGTGTGTATCTTTTTCAAATAACAATTCATATCAGCATTATAATTATAGATGATGCCTCAGACTTTATTATTAATGTATATTTAAACCTAATATACAATAAACTATTTGGAACAGTCCAGAGTAGATATGAAGTCCCTATTAATCTCAATCAAAGTTTCATAAAAACATGAGTACTCGGTAATAAGTATGTTTACATTTTTGTTGATATCTCTTTATCTATGATATATAGAGAGATGAAACTTTGTGTATAGCTTTGCTAATCATTGATGTTGAATGAAAACAGACTAAAATTCATAAATTCATTGTATTTTCTACAAAGAGCTCCAAAAACATGCATTTTCTGTTGAAACTTGGCTATACGCTAATATGAATTTTTACATTTTCTGTCATATCTACTAATCTGTGCTAGATGAAGACTTGAAATTTTACATCAAAGTATGTTTTAACTTAACATACCATGAAAATATGCTTGGAGTAGTCTAAAGTATATATTTAGTCCAGCATAGTCATAAAACTCAGAATTTGATGAAAAATGGATTAGTCGATACTAATGATTTTTACATTTTTGTTCATATCTCCAAATCTATGATAGATAGAGAGATGAAATTTTACACACAGCTTTTTTATACCGTAAAATAGTAGAAAAAACCTAGTCCATGTAATTTTAACCATTTTTATCATTTATTCACGAAAAAATGTGACATTTTCAGACTGACTGAAATTGCCGCTAAGTGGTGTTTTTATCCAATATGATTTTAAATAGTTTTGTTCATACATATAAACAATATATATACATATATATATATAACAACTGAATAATAATCAGCTAAAATGTATATTTTACTTGTCTAATGATACATTAGTAATTGTGTATATTTCAGGAAACTAGGATTCAACGAGGAAAAAATGCTATTACAACTGGATTTGCAAGATTAGTATAAGGATATCAAGGACACTTAATTTGCTGACATCCAGATGACTGATTAGTACTGCGACGTTGTACGTCGCAGCCGAGTCGAGTCGGGAAATTTCCGATCGATTCGGCGAGTCTAAACCCGCACGTAAACAGTGCGAGAGCCAGACTGTTTTCGGTGAAGCGGCGCCGGGCTAGCTTATTGTCGAGCCTGCCGCGCGATTTCTGAGAAATCGGCGCAGCAAGCAGAGACACGAGCGCGGGATAGCGCGCGAAGCCAGAGCCAGCGTCTCGCGGTTTTCAGCCTGTCGGCTGACTGCAACGCGAGGCTCAACGGCTCGCGCGGACCGTGAGCCAATCAGCGCGGCTCTTACATGAGCGGGCCCGCGAGTAGATAGGCTATAGGCATACTAGATCATAGGCATTCTAGATCACCCCCTCCCAGCTCCCAGTGATCTAGAATGTATAGTGGGTAAAAGAGTGGGGAATGCTTCCCCCTCTTTCCCCTGATCCAGTATGCCTATAGCGGTTTCTACTTTTTTTTAATTTTTTTTATTTTTTATAAAATGTTGTAATTTTTATTTTTTATTACAAATGTTTGCATGACTGATAGAATAATTTTATAAGTTTGACGGTGTAAAGTGCACAGACAATCTTGATTTTTTTTTTCGGTTCAGCTTAGACGAGTTTCTTGACATCTCCACTAATAGGATTGTACCGAACGATGCGATCGTGTAAGATCATGCAGTAGGCTGAAGTATTAGCAGGAAAATCTTTTTTAGCCTCAAATTCTAGACGTACATCGACAGGAGCGTTCTTGAGAGATTCGTTTTGTCGTGAACAGTCAATAACTACGAATGGTTCATTCTTAATGAACATAGACTTTGTCAGCAACGGCTGTGGATCTCTTCCGTAGTAAGATTTTTGAAAATTAGCATACATATCATAGAGAATTGCATACTGATTGTTATATATGTCGAGATTCATATTATTGTATGGATAATATTGTGAATTTAAGAAAAGTTTCACATTGCTTATTTCACAATGGTCAAATCTACTAGCATTTTTAGTTCTTGTAGCTTTTCTCTTTGTCTGTAGTCCGAGAATTACAAAACGAGGTTTCTCCAACTGATTTGAAGTTTTCACTGTCCAGACGTGTTTATTCGTGCTTGGAAGAAGAGGATATTCAAATAGCTCCCAAGAACGAAAACACATAGAGATGAAGTTATCTTTACCAATAAAATTCAATAGCTGGATTTTTTGTTTATCTGATGCAATGACATATGGCATTAACCATTCAATCTTCGATATTTTTACTTCACAATCTTCATAAGTAGAGACACCAGCTGACGTAATACCTTCCTGGATTATTGCATTCAAGTCGGTTCTCGATCTTGTAAGTATGAGCTCATGCTTCATGTTAACTATAATTTTTTTATAGTCTTCTGCAAAGCCCAAGATCATACTCAGCGGAATTGCAACGTCAAAGTTTCCCTTTTCATCGATAAACGATTTGTCGTCTTCTTCAACGCCAAGCCAGCCTGCGTTTTCTAGCATGTTATTCTGATTCGAATTAAATGAAGTCCATCCTTTCATGAGACTGCTCAAACCAACATTTTTACTTTTATCTATCTCCACAGCATTAATTTCATAACGAATTTCATCAAACAGATGACAAATGCCATTGTTTACGAATTTAGTTTTAACTGGTGCTGTTGAACCACCTTTTAGTTTCAATTTTCCACATACGTGGATAGAACTACGCGATGGTAAGAGGCATAGATCTTGATGTTGTATAGAAATACGAATTTCATCACTATTATCAAAGCTTCATGATGAGTATGGTTGATGGGCGTGTACCTCGTAATGAGCAATAGACTCATCGAAGAGGACACCTGATTGAATGCTTAGAATTTCGTCCATTTTTCTAGAAGCAGCAAAGAATTATACACGAGAATTTTTTCCACGAACTTTTAGTCCTAGGCTTGTCAGGAACTGAATGCTCTTGCGTGTTAACGGTTTGAGTTTCTTCGGTCGACTGATGACTGGATGACATGATGGCTGATTTATATATGTTCCGGAATTATAAACAATACCCATCATATAGATTTGATGTGAAGTCTAATTGTAATTTCCTCACCTCGGAAATTCACTAAATTTCCATCCTGATCTACAATTCGAATTTGTAGATGATCTATGCACTTGACACTGAGTGGTAGATATATCACATGAGACGGAACTTCTAAGATTTTATATCCTGGAGGCACTCTGGGAAAAAACTCATGTATTGTATGAACTTTCTTATTATTGATGTAAGCACCTGCAGTAATGTTGCACTCAACTCTGAGTGCATTGATTTTCAATATTTTCACTGGTAAATCAGAGCTGTGTTGAATGTTCTCTTTGAGAATGCGGAGAGCAAAGCCAAGGAGACGGCCTATTGAATCGTGAGGTGTGAGATCTATCTGATGACTGCAGAGAATTTCACTTCTGAGAGTATTGTTGTTAGCTTTCAATGAAAATTCAATTCCTTTGGATTTCAAATTTTCTTGTAAAAATTGATTTATAGCATCAATTTCATAACTGCCAGTAGGGATAGTGATAATATTATCTTTGCTCAAATGAAGTTTATTATTTGAATGGTCAACATTGGGAATAGAGTTGAATGTTAAAAGTTCAACTAATCCCAAGACAAAATTTTTATGCTGTGGTAGTTCAATTGAAGGAAAATATTACGCTTCTAAGACAGATGAGTTTCCTGAAAGACTCAGAGTGAAGCTATCTTCCATGACTGATCGGATGCTAATGAATTCATTTGTCTGCGAGCACCTCTTTTATAGTCTCCCAGCTAAGAAGTAGAGACAAAGATGGCCACATATGAATGAGTCAAAATTTTGATACCTTTTGTAATTGTATTTCACTTCCTTCACGTTAAAATACTTCATGAGATCCTTGGGAGGTTTGAGATCACCAAAACTATCAAAGTAAAGTACTTCAGAACCTTGCTTGCGATAACAAACCCAGTGAGTACCTCTATTTTGATAGTCATCCAAGTTAACCACTGCAGATTCATTATGCCATGGACCATTGGGAGGCAGATTATTTCTCATGAAAATACCTCGGAAATCTGAGATTTTCATCATACGAGCATATTTTTTAAGATCGTAGTCAGTCGGTAGACGATTTGGCAAAGTTAAATCGAAGTTTTTTTTTTTCTATTAACTCCACGACCAATATGAGGCGACATGAATAATCCCATCCCAGTTTTATAGGGCTTAAGATGAAGACCTTTGCCTAAAGCAATAGTTTCCATGGCCTTATTATGCCTTTTACTTGCTTCATGATTTTTCTGCGCAGCTTTAGCATCATTAACAGCTTTAGCTATTCCAGCAGCACCTCCTGCTAGAGCACCGGTCGCACTAAGTCCTGCGAACAGTGGAATGAGAAAAGGAAGTACTCCACCAATTTTCGATGGAAGCGGTAGAACTCGTGGAATTATAACTTTTTTCTTTCCGCCAATACTCTTAACAGTTTGACGTGCACCCTTCAAGGCTGATTGAATAACCTTGCGAGAACATTTACTTGCGGTCATTGATTTTTTAGCTCCAGTTACTAACTTATTAAATTTCAGTCCCATTCCAGTTTTTCCTTTTAATTTCATAGCACTATTAACAGCAAAAGCAAAAGCTTTTTCGGAAAGACTAGCATCCTTGGCTCTGACACGTTGCAAATCTTTATCAGCAAGCTTCTTGTCAGCCGCTTTACGATCTCCGTTTTTATCAGAGTATGCTATGTCATGTTCTTTACATACCTGATCGAGCGGATTAATTCCAGGATCTCCTCTTTTCATTCGTTTTTTCAATTTGGTTCCGGGACCGCAGTATTGATAGCCAGGAAGATGCATTTCAACAGGTAAGTTATTGATCACTTTATCAAGCAGCCCATTGCCTTTCGGCTGTTTCTGAGATTTGTGTATGATCATCTCTCTTCGAGTGTTGATTTACAACTGATGATCAGGGTATAAAACAAGCGTTTACATTTCTAGAGCTCAATGTTGAATCTGACTCTATTACGTGAACATGGATTTTACCGAGCAGAACATCAAACTTCCCGTCACAAATTTCGATTTTGGAAAAGAGAAGAGAAAAAAGCGTCATGGTGAATTACTACCAGATAGTATACGAGCAGTATTCTGTGGGCCATCAAACTGCGGAAAAACAAATAGTTTATTGGCTTTAATTACGCACCCGAATGGTCTTAGGTTCGAGAATTTGTACGTATACTCAAAATCCTTGAATCAGCCAAAGTATCAATTTCTCAAGAATGTCTTGGAGCCGATTGAAGGAGTATCATATCTTCCGTTCAGTGAGCATGAATCCGTAGTATCTCCAGATGAAGCCCTTCCAAATTCAATTATGATATTTGACGACGTCGTTTGTGAAAAGCAGGATAACGTCAGAGCATTTTTCTGTATGGGGAGACATAAAAGTGTAGACAGTTTCTATCTATGCCAATCATATGCTCATATAGGAAAACATCTCATTAGAGATAATGTTAATTTGTTGGTGATTTATCGACAAGACGATGTGAATCTGAAACATATCTATGAACATCATGTGAATACTGATTTAACTTTCAATGAATTTCGAAATTTATGTTCTGAATGTTGGAAGAATGATAAGTATGGATTCATTGTTATTGATAAAGATAGAGCGAGCATGTCAGATTTTAAGAAAGAGAAGAATATTCTCAGCGAGCTCTTGCGAGCTCGTGAGGCTATTAAAAGAAAATACACTATATTAAAACAGGAGAGAGATGATTTTGAAAAAGTAATCGGTGATACTCTGAAACCAGTCGTCACACCACTTGAGAAACTTGTCGATTCCAAAACCGAAAGCTTGCAACATCCCATAAACATTTTGGATACAGGCAAGAGTCAAAAAATGAGAAAACGAATAAGATTTGATCGTTCTAGTATGCTAAGCGATCTTAATAATAATAATAATAATTCAAGTTTATTTGATGATGATGATGATGATGATGATGACGATGACAATTTTGAGTCAATGGCTGACACAATAATCAATTCTTCATTTAAATCTGCGACTGGAAAAAAAATGAATCATCTGAAGACTTCTTGTCATTGCTAGATAAAAGCCGTAGAACAATTGATAATATATATGGAGTGCGAAAAGTTAATGGAGTCTATATGATTGGTGATTCAGAAATTGAATTTAATGATAAATATATTAAAGTCAGAGGTGAAGTTTATCCTAAAAGTAGTGGACTAATGGAATTGTTATTTAAAAAATATCCGGATGAGCTTCTTTTGAGTTCATCAGATCGTGCAAATTATCGCAAGATTCTGGAAGCAACAAATGCTCATCGGAAAAAATTCGATAAAAATCAATTCTTACGAAGTTCGAGGAGTAATAAATTTAAGAATGTCTTGGCACCAATGTTCCGTAGCAATCCACGTAAAAAGAACAACAGCAGCACCGGAGAAGGTCTCATACCTAAATATAAAATAGCCAAGAGAAATTCTTCAATTGATCTCGTCTACTGGGATGATCCGAACGAGCTTATCGAGCGACTCCGATTATTGATTGCCGAACGATCTGCTGGAAATAACAATCACAGCAATGAAATCCAATCAATTATTGAGGAATTACGTGAAGCTGGACATATATATTGACACACGACTTTCTTATTTGGATCAGTAGCACCATGAGTCTCGATGTGTTTGGACGAAAACTTGAGGGCTCGCAAGGGAGTCGCGGTCCTCCAGGCATTGGTTTCAATTTTACATCAGACGGTCATTTTGATTTAGAAAATAGACGACTTTGCAACCTAGGAGAGCCTAGTCATCCAAACGATGCAATCACATTGCATTCACTGAAAGTTATCCTACAAACTGAAATAAATTATATAGCTGCTAAACTTGCTGAAATCAGTGAACTTATAGATGGGTATAAGCAGCAAGTTGAAAAACATCAATTGGAAGTAGATGCGAAATTGAAATACCTTTATAGTACAACTCTACGTGATTACTCTGGTGTTGATTATATCATTGAAGAAGTCAATAAACAATTGAAACATCGTATAGACGAATTTCCTGATGGTTTTCCATCTAGTAAATAGAGACAAGATGGAACGTCAAAGAGTAGCTGAAGAGCTGCACAAACCAGCATGTCGCAGATACAAACGTAGAAAATACGAAATACGTGGAATAGATGAAACTTGGCAAGCTGATGTTGTAGAAATGTTACCTTACTCGAATGAGAATAAAGGCTTTCACTACTTACTCACTGTCATAGATATATTTTCAAAGTATGCATGGGCCGTTCCAGTCAAGACAAAAAGCGGCAAAGATGTTACTCTTGCTATGAAATCGATATTGAAAGAAGGTAGAGTACCAACAAATCTACAAACTGACCAAGGGAAAGAATTTTACAATTCAGATTTCAAGAAACTAATGATAAAGTATAAAATAAATTTGTACTCTTCACATAGTAATCTTCACGCAAGTATATGCGAGAGATTTAATAGAACATTGAAAAATGCAATGTGGTTAGAGTTTAGCAAACAAGGAAACTATAAATGGATGGATATCTTGCCTGATTTACTGGAAGCTTATAATTCAAAAAAACATCGTACAATAGGAATTGAGCCGAAAAATGTCACGTCGACAAATGAAAGAGAGATCAAAAGACATTTTCCAGTTGAAAAGTCGCCAGTGAAAAAACCGAAATTCAAAGTAGGAGATAAAGTGCGAATAAGTAAGATAAAAAGTGTTTTTGAAAAAGGTTATACTCCAAACTGGTCTACTGAAATTTTTACAATAACTCGAATTGTTAAAACAAATCCGGTAACTTACCATCTTAAAGATTATTCTGATAAACCCGTCTCTGGCGGTTTTTATGAAACAGAAATTCAGAAAACTACGTATCCGGAAATTTATCTAGTAGAAAAAGTTTTAAAGAAAAGTGGTAAACGTGCATATGTTAAATGGTTAGGATTTAGTGACGAGTATAATAGTTGGATAGATAAAAAGGATATTTGTTAAATTAAGGAAGGTAAAAGTAAATAAAATATAATCGTATTATATTTAATATTATATATGTATATATTTACACATGTATATATTATTTACAAAATAAAAGTTTTTAATAAGATAATAATTCTGTATTTATTAATAATTTTCAAATTTAAAAGAAAATCCTCCTTGATATATTATAAATAAACTAAGTTTATTGGCTGCGTCGGCAAGATTGTTAAAAAGCTCCTGGTCTTTGAGGATAGCCGATGAAATCTTCTCTGGCATGAAGATTTGGAAGCTTTCATCAAGTTCGGTTACGATTTTATTGCCGAATCTCGTCTTCACCTCCTTTAATGCTGTAACCATGTACTGATGCCCCTTTTCCAAGTCCGTAGCTTTCTTTCTTGGTAGAAATTGACGCTCAGCAATTTTGTTTAGTGCAGATAAATCCATTCTGAAAAAAGAAAGTGAAAATATTTGTTAGAGAATGATGGAGAGAATGTATGAAAATTCAACAAGTACTAAGAAACGAAAATTACTTGAACAGTTAAGTGAGTCTTGGATTCTTTGCTTTGGGTTGGTAGTTTTCAAGCTCTTCGATCGCTCGAATGTGCTCTTCAGCTTGGTTCGTTGACTGATATAGCCCATCTCCCTCCTCGATGTCTGCCCCTTCCATCGCCTCCTGCAAGATGTCTCTCTTCACAGGACTTTCTCCCTCTATCGATGGGTCCCAGTCGTGCATGAATTCTTCTATGACGTCATATTCTACTAGAATTCTATTGGTTGCCTCAATCTCCCTCTCCATTTCATGAATAACTCCTACTCCTGAGGTTATGTTCCTATTGGTTACCTCATTCCCCTTCTCTGCTTCCATTTCCCTCTCTACTTGCAGTGCAGATAGCGCCATCTGTTCTTCCATGATTCGGTAATGACCCCAAGGCAGAGTATCTGTACTGTGAGGCAATATGAATCTCTTGTCATCATGAGGGCTTAGTGCAATTTTGTTTTGTTTTTCTGTATGCACTATATGCAGTTTAGATCGAATATTGCACTGTTCACGACGTATAATTGCGAGATCTTGAAGACAGTTTCGATAGTCTTCAAAAGTGATTGATTTTTTCACTACACTAGATTTTATGCCTTTAGCCTTTTTAATGGTCTCTCCACCTTCAATCAAAATACTATACATTTTGCTGCGTAATCCTATGAACTCAGTCATTATCTTACCACAGCATTCATCTTTCATTAATCCAAGAATTTTTTTATTTTCTCTTGGAATGTCAAATGGATTATTTTCAGCATAATCGGAAGTATCGAATCGATGGATGTCTTCTTTCATGATTTTATACATATCATAATCTTGAACTTCATAAATTAAACTATCTGTATCTGTGTACAAGAGTTTGCATTTATCTCCAACACGTTTTTTCATATAAGAGTAATGAAAATCATAAACTAAAGTCTTGGATCAATCAAGTATACTAAGACCAACATATATTGGCTTCTTAATTGTAATACTCGTTCTCTTCATTTGGATAGCAACCAAATTTTCATCAAAGATTGCACAACTATGAAAATTTGGTTGAGCTATACGAGCTTCTGCTCCATATCTGCCAGTGAATTTATGGACTAATCGCACGTCAACTCGAGATCGCTCTCGCTCAATACACTTTCCATAGACTGCGTTAATCAGTAGTTTATAAAATAGTTTTTCAAACTCATTTTTAGACTGCTTTCTCTTTTCTGTATTATACTCAACATAGGGTTTGAGCCAGGGCTTTTGCTCAAAACTCAAAAGTCTATGGACTTTTTTCAATCGAAGTCCATTGTCAAGTGCCTGTTTAAGAGCTCGATAATGTATCACATATCTTTTTTTATCCTGTAATATAGTGAGGAGTTTTTTCTGTTTCGAACCAGGTGGTGCAAGGTGCTCAGCACAGAAAGGCAAATCTCGATGATCATCATGAATTTCCTCTGGATACTCTAAATCTACTTCCGCAATGTATCCCACATCTGAATCAGGTGCTGCATTATAGAAAATTGGGTTCGACTCGAAATCAACCCATTTGAACTTTCCAACTGGCAAATGCTGCACCATTGCCCAACCATACAGATTATTTATATCATAATATAAGAGAGTTTTAATCTTTTCATTTTTATCATATAGAGGCCCCATGTATGGATTGTTTGACTTGGCATATCGATTACAGCATTGGCTTATTCCACCTCGAATACCTGCTTCAATAAATAATAATATGTCAATATCCGTTAAAAGTTCCAATTCAACTTTTGTCATTTTGAGAGCTGCTGAAAACGTTAGTCCTGGCGTTGTGTAAAAATGAGCAGGACACAAACCATAAGCTTTGATAGATGTTTCTCGAAAATTTTCAAATACATCAGCCAGTAGTAACACATCTGTTTTTAAGTAAAGATCAGAATATTCACCTAATGTTTTCACGTTAAATGTATTCCAGACTTGAGCAGCATGATTGTAGACTTCGTCAGAAATATGAGAGTCAGTAATTTTGTTATAAAATTGTTTCTTTTCAGGTAGTTTTGTAAATAACAGTTTATCTAATCCATCTAAAAAGGCATATGGAAACATACCTTTCCGTCTAAGAAGATTAATCTTTTCATTACTGTATCCATCTAATTGAAACTCTTTCACTGCTATAGGCACATTTTGCAGATACGATGAAAGCTTATCTAATGATGAGGGCAGAAATCGCCAAGAATCTATGAATCTATAACTAATATCACAGTCATCTATGTATTTTGTAAATGAAATATATTTTTCCTTATTATGTGGTAGGAGAGAAACTCGTCCTTTCAATATTGATGATGTAGCGATCTCTTTCAGAATAAAGTGTGTATCATAATTGAGATTATGAAAAATAACAGGAACAAATTTTGAATCTTTATAATTTAAATTGCATGAATTATGAGCTGCCCCTCTGAAACTGAAGGAAAAAATATTATTACTCATGTATATTTACTTTAAATATTCGAATGTAATAAAGTGATAACATACCGTCCTGTGAGATGACAATGGTCTCGTACTGCAAGTTCTTCTCCACGGATAGGTTTTTTACATATGTGGCAAACGCTCGCTTGACGAAATGATATTTCTTCCAGATCTGTGAGCCTCATAGGCTTTGGATTCTTATATAGATTATCTATCTTCTCACTAATTGTTTTTAATTCTTTAACAAACCATTCTGCAGGTGATTCTTCATTTTCACTATTTTTTCTGTACGATTTATAACCACATAATCGATCATCAAAACTACATTGTAGATAGTATCCAATGCTAAATGCTTCATGAAGTTGAAAGGTTTTCTCATTTTCTGTTGGTTTTAGTAAACATTCGAAATCTGCGTAAATCACAAAAGGAACCTTTTGACCTTTACTATGATCTTCGAATTTTAGAATATTATTTTTTTCATCTGGCAGATTGATTCGACAGTTATTAAAATTTTTGCAATCATTTTCATGAATTTTCAATCTTTCTTCACAATAGAAGATTTGTAAACACCTTTCACAATGATGAGATTTTGCGTGCGATTTAGATAATTGTCCACACAAAAGACGAGACATGTTTTTAATCCACACATAATGATACTTAGGTGGACTTCCATCATCACCACAGTTATTTTCTTCGTGCTCATCTATGTAGAAATCTTGAATAATAAGCACATTTACATGCTTTTCCTTCTTTTCTGACGTAACGTGACAAGGTGATACTTCATACTTTGGTCCATATTTTCTTAGCATATATGCATTTACTGAAATATTATTCTGTTTTTCGAATTTTGGAACATCTTTCAATTTCACTGGAAATTCAATATTATCAAACTTTAATTCATTCTCATATTTCCGATACTGATTTACTCGACTTGCATTATTTTCACAAGGGTGTAGTGCCGAGAGAATAGCATACTTGAAACACTGATTGTCATTATTGCGCATATTTACACACGCTTTCTTCTTCTCTATAAATGACGGAAGTGGAATGTATGAATTACCTTTAATTGGCGAATATTTTTTCATATTTATACATAAACTTATAATGCTTTTCAGATCCCATCCAGAATCCTTTTCTTGAAATTCTTCTATTTGTGTCTGTATTGAATCTTGAATGTGTGCTTTGAACCATTCTTTCAAATTGGTTGACATGAAAATGGTTCCACTTTCACTCGTAAAATATTTGATGTCAAGCGTTTCTTCGCCACTTTTCTGTATTACAAATTCTGCGATGAAATCTGAATTAACCTTTAAAGCATTATACTCTTCCAAACAAGATTTAACCTTTTCTTCAAATAGCTTCTGAGCATCACTCAAAAAGCTTAAGATATCAATGTGTTTTATATTTACAATCACACCCGTCCTTATCCGATTCTGAAAAGCAGACTCTACATCTCGCCACTCAACCCTAACTTCTGTTTCTTCAGCTTGCACACTTCCTCCTCTTTGCAATCGTTGTTCAAGTTCAACTTGTATGCATGAGAGATGTGACATACAAGTTTGACATTTTTGTTTTTCTCCTCTTGTGAGATCAGATTTTTCAATTTTTTCTTTTAATTCTTTAACTGTATAATTGCACATATCTAACCAATAATGAATATCGTTATTAGTTAGTTCGTTTACACATCGTAAAGTGTCACGAAGAAGTTGTACGAGACGTTCAAAGAATTCCATTGAAGCCATCTTAATTTTCTTTTTCACGTTACAACTGTCACTTCTAATTTTAGTCACTGACACTTAGTTTAGTCACTGATCATTTACTGTGATGAGAGAGAGAAAATGCTGCGTTTTAAAGGAAAAATCTGGGTGCGAAGATCTGTGGAAAAACGCATTTAGCTGACCAATAGGAAAACATTCTTGAGAAGAGAGGGAAAAAATTTTCTTTTGGTAGGGATATATTTTTAAGTCACAGACCAATGGTGAAGATGGAAAGCTCGTTCTTGAGTAGAAGGGGAAAGATTTTCTCTGGAAGGGATGAATTTTAACTAATAGTGAGAAGAGAAACGAATGCTTTTCCATCCATCCAATGAGGTCTAAGATATTTTACCTCTTAACCTAAAATGGGGTGGAGCCTCTTGTTATATAAATTTTTGGTGACAGACCTTTTCCCAAAGTCTCGAAGCCTGCTTCCTCAGGAAATAAGCAAGATGGATAGAACTATTGAATACGAAATTTTATTTAAAAATTACGTATTGCAATGTCCAGAAGAAAATGCATACTTATGCGATATTCAAGGTTTTCAAAGAATTTGCGAAGATTCTTTCATCTTTAAAGAAATCAGTTTTCTGAATATGAAGAAAACTGCCTTACCGACGACCTATCTGTTTAAACCTCCGATGATATGGGAAGAACTCTCTGCCGAGGAAAAATGCATGAGTCAATGGATGGAAAAGTCATACCACGGAATTGCATGGGATGCTGGAGATATACCTTATAATCGTCTTCAACGCATTCTACATATATGTACGCAAGGCGTGAAGCGATTGTTTGTTAAAGGAGAGCAGAAAGTTCAATGGTTAACAAATCTAATTCCAGATGTGTAAGTTAATACATTTACTTTATATTTTGTTATATTTCGTTAAACTTATTCATCTTTCGCATTATTTTTTTTTACTTTATAATCATTAATTTTTCATTCTTTTTTTCAGTTCAATTTGCAATATAGAAAAATATGGATGTCCATCCCTAAATAACTTAAGGTATAATATTAACTATTATTGTGCCAACCACAATTTGTGCAATCGCAGAATACCGACGTGCGCAATGCAAAATGTTTTAAAAAAAAGAATGTAATTTATACTCTTTTTTAATAAAAAAATAAAAAAACTTTATTTTATTGGTGTCGTTATTTTTTTTTTATATTTATTTTCCTCACTAATGCAAAAAAGTTTATAAATCAAATTATACAAAAAATAAATAAGGATAATATTATTCTAAAATGATATCCTCTATTATCCGAGGAATATTTCTGGCGGTATTCGTGGTATAACTATTAACACTGTTGTCCCCGCTGCGGCTGCTCGCGGTATTACTGCTACCGCTGCTACCGCTGCTGCTGCTGCTACTGCTGCTACTGCTGCTGCTGCTGCTGCTGCTGCTGCTGCTGTTGCTGCTGTTGCTGCTGCTGCTGCTACTGCCGCTGCTGCTACTACCGCCGCTATTACCGCTGCTGCTGCTGCTATTACCGGTGCTGCTGCTGCTGCTACTACCGCCGCTATTACCGCTGCTGCTGCTGTTACCGCTGCTGCTAATACCGCTGCTGAATGGCGGTATAGCTGCCGTCTTCTTTTGCAGCGCCAATGACAATCGTCCCACTTTTCTTTCCAGAATTCTGTCTGGCGCAACTGTAACAAAAACAAGATAAAAATTTAATTAATATATGAAATAATACATATTAAATAAATAGAAATGTTAAGCTTACAAAGATTGTCAATTGATGATGGTGATGGCTTCGGTGTAGCTACCTTTGATGATACCCCTGACGGTCCAGGTACAGGCTCTGCAGGTTCTGATATAGGCTCTGAAAAAAGAAAAATTATTAATTTTATTTAAAATTATACATAAAATCATACAAAAAATATATAATTTTTTAAAATTTTACCTGGTGACCTCTTCAATATCTTCGAAATCGGTCCATTGTCTTTCACAGACTTCCTTTTTCTGCTCGAGCTCCTATCCGAACTCGAGCTTCTGCATTTCGGTGCCATTCCATCATATAACTGCTGCAATGCAGCAATTGGTGGCAGTGGCGGTACTACAACAAAATTAAAAATAATATTATTTTAAAGTTAATTTTTATATATATGTAATTATTAAATTTAAAAAACTTTTATTACAATAAATTCACTTACATGTATCGATAGTTTTCATGGCCCAATCGAGATGATCAAGCATCATTAAAAATATTGGTGCGTTAGCAACCAACCAGTTGATGCTATTTTTCATCCCAGCTATATAATCGCTGCTCTTGCTGCTACTCCTGCTACCTCTACTCGTACTTCTTCGGCTACGGTGGCTTCTGCTGCTACTGCTGCTGCTGCTGCTGCTGCTGCTGCTGGATTCCATTGTACTTGTTTCGACTTTTGGCTTGTTTCGACTTTTGGCAGATGAAATTCTAACTAACGACCCTTGGTTCGCCTCAAGTATTTATAGGACAGATCTCCCTAGATCACTTGGCGTAAATTTTACCCACACCCCTACAAAAATCCCCTCTCATTCTCAAAAACTGGCCTCAATCATAAAATGGGCAGGATTTTCGAGAAGGTCACTTAAGAAAACATCCAGCCTTCTCTTCGTCTCTTACATCCCTTTGCCAATAAGATAAGGTTTATGCTGCAGCTTTCTTAGATAAAGTGCAGGAAAATGACGCAGGGCTCTGCAGACCCTTTTCAACTTATCGGCTTGCGTCATTATAAACGTTCCTATACACGCATACTGTCCAAACTAAACAGAGTGAAAACAGTGAAACAATTCTTATCTTCGCCAGCCTCAATGATAAAATGGGCAGGATTTTCGAGAAGGTTACTTAAGAGAGACATTCTTCCAGCCTACTCTTCGTCTCTTGCACCCATGCCAATAAGATAAGATTTGTGCTGCAGCTTTCTTAGATAAAGTGCAGGAAAATGACGCAGGGCTCTACAGTCCCTTTTCAACTTATCGGCTTGCGTCATTATAAACGTTCCTATACACGCATACTGTCCAAACTAAACAGAGTGAAAACAGTGAAACAATTCTTATCTTCGCCAGCCTCAATGATAAAATGGGCAGGATTTTCGAGAAGGTTACTTAAGAGAGACATTCTTCCAGCCTACTCTTCGTCTCTTGCACCTATGCCAATAAGATAAGATTTGTGCTGCAGCTTTCTTAGATAAAGTGCAGGAAAATGACGCAGGGCTCTACAGTCCCTTTTCAACTTATCGTCTTGCGTCATTATAAACGTTCCTATACACGCATACTGTCCAAACTAAACAGAGTGAAAACAGTGAAACAATTCTTACCTTCGCCAGCCTCAATGATAAAATGGGCAGGATTTTCGAGAAGGTTACTTAAGAGAGACATTCTTCCAGCCTACTCTTCGTCTCTTGCACCCTTTGTCAATAAGATAAGGTTTGTGCTGCAGCTCTCTTAGATGAAGTGCAGGGCCCTGCAGACCCTTTTAATCTCTAGTCCATCTCCTCTCCTTTTCGACTTATTGGCATACATCATTATAAAATCTAAAAGTTCCTATACACGCATACTGTCCTAACTAAACAGAGTGAAAATAGGAGGTAACGAATCTCATAACACAAACCATTTTTCTTATCTTTGTTTCACCTCCAGCCTCCTTCGACTTATCGGTATGCATCATTTCCCAGCTCGCTATAAACTTATCGTCGCTCATCTTTTAAAATTTCCCATACTAATAGCACGCCGCTTCGGCTTGTGTATCTTTTTTTTCGATGGCAGCTGTCTTATCCAACAGAGTGAAAAGTAGGAGGTAGAACAAGATAACAGATTGAATCTCCGGGTTCTCTGCAGTCCCTTTTTTTATCTCCAGCCTCTTCACGCTAATTGCACGCTGTTTATACGTCCTATCGAATCGCGTACATTTCCGGCCGGTAAACATTTTCCCTCTCTCCTGGGAGAGAACGTTTTCCGCTGCAGCGCAGTAGGAATAATTTTTAATAGGAGGGGCGCGCTTAGGCCCTGCGAGGGAGGAGCGTTTCTCCCACCTTGCATACTCAAAGGGAAGGGAGACCATATACTTTACACGTAGAGACATTCTAGATCACTCAAGGGAACTTCTCTTTTACCCCTCCTCGACTCTTTTTCCCTCGGGAAGGGATATTCCCTATCCTTATACACACGAGACATTCTAGATCACTCGCGGGAAGGGATTCTCTCTTCTTTTTTACCCCTCCTCGACTCTTTTGTCCCTCTGGAAGGGATATTCCCTATCCTTATACACACGAGACATTCTAGATCACTGGGAGCTGGGAGAGGGTGATCTAGAATGCCTATGATCTAGTATGCCTATAGCCTATCTACTCCCGCGATATGCGTTAAGCATGTGGCGCGGCAGTTCGCGAGAGCGCGCGCAAATCGTGTCAGTTCTCGTGCTGACATCGTCGACGCAAGTCGACGATTAAAAGTGCCGCCTAACGCGAGTGGTGTGTGTGCAGTGAGAGAGAGAGAGAAACAAAGTGAGTGCCACGGCGGAGACACTCGGTGTCAACGCCATCCCCAGGACTATTCCCCTGTTCCCGTTGGCGAGTGTGTCGCCAGCGGCTTGCAGGCATCAGCGGCGGAGAGAACGAGAGGACGTCCAGGGCCAGCCAGGAGCAACGAGCTCGGGGGAGCTTCAGCCTCCTCGCCAGCCAGGCGCCGAGAGAAGAGAGAGAGAGAGAGACCCCGGGCACCCGGGAAGCCAGCGAGCCTGACGGCAGCGGGGCTTCCTGCGCTTCGTGGGAGAGGAGGGAACCTGGGGCTCGTCCCCCCCCCCCCTCGAGAGGTAAGACTTGTCGTTCTTTACGCGAAATCTCCGGCGCGAGCAAGCGTGCCGTCGGAGACTCGTGTGTGCATGAGAGAGAGAGAGAGAGCGTGCGAGAGAGAGGAGTACCCGTGAGTTTTCGCGTGCGGTGCCGGGCGCACGAGGACGTGAGCAAGCAGTACGGGGCTTGCGAGAGTGAGAGAGAGAGAGAGAGAGAGAGAGAGAGAGAGAGAGAGAGACGGCGAGTGAGTACGCGGTACAGCCGGTCGCGCTTTGACCCAGCGATTCGTTGCGCTGAGGAAAAAGCCAACGCGAGTCGGGCGCGCGGTCGTGTGTGCGAGAGAGAGAGAGATAGAGCGAGTGAGTGCAGCGAACTGCACGGTCTGGCTCTGCGCTAGACCGGCGCGTGTCGTGCGAGGCAGGCAGAGCGCGTGTGCCGAGAGAGGTTGGCTGGCTGCTTACCAGGTGCTTACGCACCGGGAGAGCACCGAGCCTGCGGGTAGTAGGGACAGTGAGAAGGCCCTGCGTGGCTGTACGACGCGTGGGAGGCTTCCCTAGCCACCACGTTGTAGGGAGGGGTTGGGCGAAATATAGAGTCGTTCAAATAAAATTTGTAGTATTATTTTCTTTCCTCTTTCCCAGCTCTCCCAAGCTAAGGTGATCGCGTCGAGTCCCTCGACAAAAATAAATAAATCGAGCGCAGAAGAGGCGCAAGAGTTGCATGAGGCAGCACGTCGCAGTACTTGTGTGTTTTTAGAGGGTTTGATATACGAGTGTTGTTGTGCAAGAATGTGTTTAATCAATTTGTGACAAGAAATGGGAAAAGTGATCAGTGAGTAGTGTTAGCGCGTACCTTGAGTGTGGGTACTAAGTGTATAGACAAGATTTAATTGTGAAAAGTGCGATATTTATTAATACTGAAGATCAGAGGTGTAGAAAAAGTGTAAATTTTATTGATTATTTTATCGTGGATAAAGTATGGTGGAAATTATGTGAATTAGGGATTGTATGCGTTTGTTAATGAAATAATATAGAGGTAGAAGTTAGTATATAGCAGTGTTTATGTGTCGGTAACCTTTTATGATTCTGTTTTTGCTTGGATTTCTGGGTGAGACAGGGGTAAGATTGTGTGTAATTGGTTTATTAGTCAACCGATGACTTATAATAAGATTTAGAAATTGTTTGTTTATACAGTGACCGTGCTCAGTTTTATTGAAAAATAAGCAGTATGCTAAATCATTGGGAATACTTTGATCTAGTTTACTCAAGAAAGACTTTGGGACAGTGGAGATTATATCAAGATTTAGTAATGGAAACAGCGCATTAGTTTAGGCGATACAGAGACTTGGATTTAAGATCGAATAACAGAGTCAGTGGATATAAGATTTTGTTAAAAAGGTTTTTGAATCTGAGTCAGGGAATTAGTAAGGATTCAGTGAGGATTCAGTGGAATTTGAAAGGAGTTTGCATTGGATCAGTAAAATAGAGAATATAT
Organism: Muscidifurax raptorellus; assembly: GCA_020010945.3. Lineage (NCBI taxonomy): Eukaryota > Metazoa > Arthropoda > Insecta > Hymenoptera > Pteromalidae > Muscidifurax > Muscidifurax raptorellus. The sequence goes on along the minus strand of JAHUUD020000016.1, from coordinate 1,696,134 downwards.
TAGTATATGGCTGATTCCATTCAGATTCGAACAGGCTGTCACTTTTTGGATTTTACTTTCGTTTAAAAACTATGAAAACGTCGTCTATATCGCATTTAAGGAAGGCATGCACGGGAATTTTGCTTCAAATTTTTTTTTCATGAAGCTACAGCTATCTGAATATTAGACCTAAACACGAAGATTACGAAATTTGAAATCGACCTTCATTTTTAAATCGCTGTAACTTTGGTTGTATTAAACTTTTTGAGGTAAATTTTTTTTTAAATGTAGGTAATTTTATTGCTCATTTTTTAGTTTTATGATCGAAATGAATCCCGCAATGATAAACGTCAAAAACAAAAGAAAGTCGATTTTTTTTCAAATGCGAACATCTCAAAAAATGCATTTTTTTTTCTTTGAAATTTGAATATGTTTTTTAGATGAAAAAAGCTAACTTTTTAGGTAGGTGAGAATATGCTTTTATTTTTTGTAGATTTTTAATCGATTTTTGAAGTTTTATTTGCTTTTCTAACTTTTTCTATGGAATCGGTGCCTTTTTTGGAAAAATTATGCAGGATAAATAGTAGATTCCTTTTTAATTCATCAATATAATGGTAGTATAAAATAAAACCTTCAAAATAAGTCTTTGGTTAAACAGATTAATTAAGTTAAACCAAAGTTATGTCAATTTAAAATTTTTAAAAATTAAAAATTTTTGCATATGAATGAAGTTTATTTTATACTAAAAGTTATTTAATGCACGGTCCGTCTAATGTTTTAAATCGTGGATTTTCTTCTAGCTCTTTTCGTTTGCCCCGGATATTTGATTACTCCGGTACCTTCCAGAAGGCGCTGAATCTGAAAGGCGTTTCCCTATCCACGACCTGGGGAGGCGCCCGGTGCGGGATCAGCAAACCCGACATGAGTGTCTGTATGTGTGCATGTACGTGTACGTGTGTGTGTGTTTGTGTAAGTAGTATAGGGGCTGGTATGGAGAGACAGGGCATGGCCTAGAGTGACGTCACCAATCCCGTGGCTGGCGCCAGTTGTTTATGTAAACAGAAGCCAATGTTAATATCAACAACGGCTAATAAGGTTAATAAAAATAATTTACGACCGCTACTGTCATAAATAGTCTGACATCGATGGGTGCCTTTTGTTTATTTATAAATATTTATAAATAATTTTTAAACAAAAGCTATATTACGCACTCGATGCCATAAGGTTAACACGATTTACGACCGCTACTGTCATAAACAGACTGTCATCGATCGGTGACTTTGTTTATTTATAAATAATTATAAATAATTTTCAAACAAAAACTATATCACGAATACAATGCCAGCCCTCCCCCCCCCCCCCTTTTACCCAAGCAGACCCGAGCGCGACTCTCTCTCTCTCTCTTTCGCTGTCTACTCCATACCGACCCCGAGCTCGAACGCACGTGCGCGACTCTCGCTATACCAGCCAATTCGCTCGACGAATGATTCGCATCGAAATGAACGCGTGCATATATAACTCTACTAATCGATACCGCAAAGCTTACTCTAAATTTATGGTTTGGGGATCGTTGATGGGAGTGGGGAGTTTTGCACACATAAAAAGAGAAATTCTGGCACAATATTTATTTGTTAAAAACTCGTACGAGTCGAATGACTTTACAAGGCTTAAAAGGTGATGAAATTATAAAATGACACACACAATAGTATATTGTGCAACTTGGGTGGAAAATTGGCTTTTTCTAGCTAGGCTGATGTTTTGAGCACGAGTCTGAAAAAGCCACTCTACCCTTGTTGCACATCGTGCTTTTTTTAACTAGGGCAAGAAAAATAGGCCCGTTTTTCGTGTATAGGAAAGGAATGGGAAATTGAGAACTGTGAGAAAGAGAATATAACTTTAAAATTTACATTAAATTTCCAAAATTTAAAAAAATTTTAAAAAATATTAAAAATTTAAAAAATTTTGAAAATTTTGAAAAAGTGTAAAATTTTGAAAATTATTAAAACGTCAAAATTTGTATTAATTTTGAACTTTTGAGCAGCGGGAGGAAAAGAACTTTTCCTCACGCTGCGAGAAAAACTCGATTTTCCATTCATTTCTCATGCACGAAAAAGGGCCTTTTTCTTGCCCCTGTTGAAAAAACATAGTTATATAACCGCATACACACATACTCTGAATTTTTACGCAAGCAATACACCTACATTTGCGAGTAGCGCGTTGTTGGCTCAGTTGACGTGTGAGCACTCGCATTAATCTAGGCACCAACTCTTTCGGCGGAGTAGGCATCCGGCGAAAGTTATAAGGTACGCTGCGGTTCTGGCGTACTGTCGATAGCGTACCTTGGACAGTGTTGTCGTCACAGTCATTGTCGTCGTCTGTTGATGATGGTGGAGGCGAAGGCGATTTCGGCGAATCCATATTTAGGATACACGGGCAGGGCTGTCTGCTGCACGTCCAGCAGCGAAAGAGAAGGCACCTCCAACACTGCTGCCACAAGTCGTGCTCCGAACTGTTGTCGATGTACACTCTACACTTCACGTTTATCAGCACAAACTGACACGTCAGAGAAGCCTTTAGCTCGGCTTCTTGCTGTTTTTGCTGTAACAGCGCTGACACGTGCAGCATTCTCGGCTTGTGACGCTCGAGCTGGCTGTTCAGCTTCTTCATTGTACGTTTTTTAGCTTCGATATTAGCGAGAAGCGCATCGCGTTGAGCTGCTAATTTATTATTAGCTAATATATTATTAGCTCCAGGAAGTATCGTGTGGTCATGGACTCGGGTTTTGTTTTATCATCGCCAATTGACTAGTTTTTTTAACAACGTTCTTTGTCTTAAGAATGCGAGACCGTTGGTAACGCTATACTAGGACTGGATTATTTTTATACACTTGGCTCTCTGTAGGGATTCAGAGCGGACTGATCGGTGCAAGCCGTATCATAAACGTAAGCCGTTGGGGACAAATTTCTGTATGTAGTTAGAGGGGGATCGCACCCCTTTGCCTTTTAACAACGTTCTTTGTCTTAAGAATGCGAGACCGTTGGTAACGCTATACTCGGAATGGATTATTTGTATATACTTGAGCTCCAGCGTCGTGGGCTTATGAGAAAAAATCGGTTGCAGGTGAGAGCGAAAGGAAGGTTCTCAATGTCTCGCGAATCAGCTCCAGGAAGTATCGTGTGATCAAGGACTCGGACTTTGTTTTATTACCGCCAACTGATTAGTTTTCAAAACTAAGCAGAGAATGCATCATTGGATCTCCGCTAGACATTTGAGAATAAGTGTAAACTGTTTATACAGAGATTACATGTGCCTGGTAAGTGAGATTAAAAAGGGACAGCTATAGAGTCATAAAAAACTATTTGATCTGTGTCACCGGATCTAGCGGTGGCGATACCCATTCTCTGAGACGTTCGCTATCCGACTAGGGTTTATGACTGCTATGTGCTTAAAGCGCGAACAACAAGTACGGTATTGGATTTATTTATTTCGATCATTGCTGGCGGCCTAGATTTCTCAGCTATGACTGTAATATGCGCTGTTTTAAAACAAATCCCTCTCTTTAACGTTTTTCTGCTCTGCAATCGTCTTATTCATATCAACCCTGAGCCGTCTATAAAACTCCTCCATACGATAGCGCAGTCATCAGTCTCTCGAAATGCGTGTCATTGAGAGAGCCAGCTTACCACATGTCGCAGAAATGTCCAGTGCTACAATCGAAGTTCGCGATGCGATCCTGCGCGTAGCCAACGTGCAAGACTCGCCACCTACCTGTGCAGAGGAAGCGTACCCGCAAGTGGTATGTGCGCGTTCATCGGATGTGTGATGAGAGGCTGCGACGCGAGTTGCGCTGCTTGTTGAAGCATTGCGCGTACCGCTTGATAGCCGATTTTTATCAGAGATACTTTAAACATTCTAGTGCTGTGATAAAAACCGTCGGCAATTTCTTGGTGGTTAAACAATTTTCTATGACTGCGTTAGAGATGGCCGAGTTCTTCAGCGACATCATTCGATGCTACAACGGTCGTGCGGAAGAATGAAGGTTCGTTTCTTTGCAATCGACGACCATAATGTCAGCAGCAGCGACGAAGAGGGCCCATCAACGCTGGAAATATCAACGGACACTTTAACCGCGCTGAGCCCTACATTGTCGATGCTGCAGGACGTCAGGTTCTACGATGCGGGTCACCCGATCTTCGATGACAGCACAGCGAGCGGCATGCACAGGTAGGCGGCGTCGGCGGCGGTGATGGGGGCGATACCTCGTGCGAAAAGGCACCGTCGCCGGACAATAGTATTGTAAGCGGTTCTGCTGCAGCTTCTGATTCGGATCAGGAGGGGGAGAAGGAGGAAGCTCGTGGCGATGAGCGTTATCGTCGCTTCGAAATTATCGCGAATATGGTGCATCGCGTACGAAAATTCCGTAAAGACGCTCGCTGTCTGACGCTACGACTTAAAACACCCCCGCATGGGACCAACTTTCTCAGCTGGGAGTTAGCAATATGAGACATTTACAAGTATTTGCTAACTCTAATAAAAAACGGGAGCGATCGCGTCGGTGTTTCAATCTCTAGCGAATATTTGGCAAATGGGTCAGCTGGGCTCTCGTATCGTCTGGCGAGCACGCTGACTGGCGATGATTTATGGCCTGCGGTGTCTAGACTCGTTCAGAGCAACGCAAATTTTCGAGTCGACGAGTCATTTACCGTTTGTTTGACCGTCGTTCAGACACCTGTAGGTGCAGTGGCTCTCGACGGAAAAACTTGACCGTCGACAGCTTTTCTCAACGGTCCATCATTCAGATCGGTAATGATGATAATCTCTGTTTGCCGAGAGCGCTCGTCGTAGGTGAGGCGAAAATCGCGCTTCAGACGAACGATACCCCTGCAAGCTGTAAAATTGTGCCAAGATGCCGGTGTTCTCGTACCTCGTGAAGGTTGCGGTATACGAGAGCTTCGTCAATTCCAGCTTTATTTTACTGCTCGTGGTACAGCTTTAGCTGCTTACGAGAAAGACACGATGGGCAGCGGTAAAGCACCATTTTTTTATGGACGCTGCGATGCCTGTACAACCGTAATATTTTTGCTCTACTCCGAACTTCATTACGACGTGATCGTCAATATTTTTGTAGCTGCGAAGGTAACATTTTTCTGTACTTTTTGCAATCACGGCTACAGTAATATCGAGGATCACAACTGTAGGCAGCTGTGTTCGCGCTGCTTCGTCTCGCCACCCTGTAGCGAGATCGAAGCTTTGCAAAAATGCGCATCGTGCAATTGCAGTTTTTTCGGCGATGTATGTTTTCGCAATCATTCGGTTGCGGGATCATACAAAGCGAAGCACAAGCAATAGTGCGATGTGCTGAAGATTTGTCGTACGTGCTGTAAAAGCGTGAACCGGCTTCGCGGTAAGCACGAGTGCGGCAAAAATTGGTGTCGACATTGCAAGTCGACACACGCTTATAATCAACACTGTTTTATACAGCCGAAAAAAATGATGCTTCAGCGAAAAAATATCTTTATGTTTTCTACGATCTGGAAACGATGCAAGAAGCATCGTATCGTGGCGATGAAAGCATAAAGGTGCACGTCCTGAATGTCTGCGTTGCACAGCAAGCCTGCACGGAGTGCATAAGTTCTGATGACATTTCAGAGTGGTGTCCCTCGTGCGGCGTGTGTGAGCATGTATTTATCGAAGATCCCGTTGGTCAGCTGCTACAGCTTATAGTACGCGACAAAACGGGCTTTGAAAATATAATATGCATCGCGCACAACGCACGAGAGTACGATGCTCAATTCATTTTACAACGGCTTGTCGAACGTAAAATAAATTGCGCACCAAGCATCATACTGAATGGTCAGAAAATACTGTGCATACGGTATAGACGCACAAAGTTCATCGATAGCCTCAGCTATTTTCAAATGAAGTTGACCGTGTTACCTGCTACATTTGATTTAAGTGAGACAACAAAAAAGGCTGTTTACCGCACCTTTTTAACACTGCGGCTAATGCTGAATACCGTGGGCCCATGCCGGATGCGCACTATTATTCGTCCGACACTATGTCGTCGAGCGAGCGCGAACAGTTCTTGCTGTGGCACAGCGAGATGCATGCAGCGAACGCAGTATTCGATTTCAGCAAGGAAATTGTCGAATACTGCCGTATGGATATGACGATTCTGCGTTGCGCGTGTGTGGCTTTCAGAAAAATTTCTCTCGAGGTCGGAGACACGGACCCGTTTCTAGTGGCCACTACAATCGCGTCCGCGTGCTCTCTATATAATCTCTATATAATCTCTATAGAATCTCTATATATATATGTCTATAGAAAAAATTTCTTAAAGCCACAGACTATAGGAATAGTCCCCAGGGGCGGGTATCGACACGCCGATAAGTACTCCCAAAAAGCAGTCGAGTGACCGCTACAGTGCGAGCGAGAGATCGGTCACGAAATCGTGCATGCAGGCAGAGCGCGCGAATATCGGCTTCCCAAGGGATTTTTGGTCGACGGATTCTTACCATCTATTAATCCAGCAGAAAATCCCATTGTTTTTGAATACCAGGGCTGCTATACGCATGGATGCCCTGAATGTTTCAAAAACAATCGGAACAAGCCGAATGCCTGGGGTCGTACTTTCGACGCGTTGCTCGAGAGTACACGCGCTAAAATCGCGCAGATCCAACAGCTCGGTTATGAGATGCGCGAGATTTGGGAGTACGAGTTTGACAGAGTCAAGAGTGAAAACCCCGAAAACGCCAAGTACGTGTCGGAGCATCCGCTCATCAGCAAAATAACGCGTAATCGTCGTGACGCGTTCTTCGGCGGACGAACCGAAAATTTCGTCGCAGTTGACGATGCTAAGCTAGGCGAGCGTATTCTGTATACAGATATATGCTCGGTGTAACCTTACGTTTGTAAACGAGGCAGATTTCCGCTCGGTCATCCAAAGGTTTACGTCGGTGTGGAATCTGATGAGCTGAGGGGTGTCAATCTCAACAACTTTTCAGCCATAGATGGGCTGGTAAAATGTAAGGTTTTACCGCCGAGAAAATTGTATCTGCCTCTTTTGCCAATAAAAATGCACGGCAAGCTTCTCTTCGCACTGTGTCGAACATGCTGCGAAGAGTTGCGGCAGAGCGATTGTTGCCACCCGGATGCGAGTCGTTCTGGGTTAATTTCGGACAGCGCGATAATTTAAAACAGATTGTCATTGTCAAGGAGCGCGAAGACCTCCTTAAACTTTTAACGGCCGAGGATAAAGATGTCTTGAGTCTCCTGCTGGTCAACGAGGAGGTGATGTACGCGAGCTGGCAGTACATCGACAACGATGTGGAGTCTACTCCATATACGAACGCAGTTATAGCAGTCTACACGACAACTCTGGACCGCTTGAAACTATTTTCATATCTGGAGATGCTCGGCAAGCGAATGCTGTACTGCGACACTGACTCGTGCATTTTCGTATGCAACGACAACGCAGATGAATACAGGCCTCCGTTGGGTTCGTTGCTCGGCGATATGACCGACGAGCCGTCGAAGGGACTTATATTACGAGCTTCCTCTCGGGTGGTCCGAAATTTTACGGCTACAGAACCGTGAATTCGAGAACTGGCGAAGTATCCGAAAATCTAAAGTCAAGGGTATCTCGATAAATTTCTCAAATTCTTTGAGAATAAATTATCCTAGCATTAAGAGTATGATTGAACATTATTTTAAGCCCGATAAAGAAATGAATGCATTAATCTTAAGTTTAATTCTATTAAAAGATTGTCAGATCACACAGATCGTGTAGCATAGTTCTAAAAAAGTATAGTTATGTTACTCCCGGGTTATCGCTCACATACGGTTACAAAAGTTAAGTATACAATGTAAGATGTTTGTGAATAAATAAAAGTAATTTGAAAAATCTCGTTTTTGTATTATTATTTAAGTAATATAAATTGTTCTGCGTTATGTTTAATATATTTATAATAAAAAAAAATATTTTAAACTTTTTTTTGTAATTATAACATTTTTCTCTCTTCTTTACCCACTTATCATCGCACGCTTATGGGTGAACCGTACATGCACGCGTATAGATGGCTCGTCCGCGGATGCTACTCGTGGCTGCTAATATACGATTATAAGCGTATGAGAGGCCTGTGAAAGTACACGCGTATACGCGGCCCGCGCCCGCCGCCCCCCGCGGTAAAGGAATAATATTAATAAAAAGCGCTTTTCGGGAAGAGAGCGCTTTAGTCGAAAAGATGGATACGCGTTGGAAGCATCCTTTTACGGTGTGCATAGCAGGGCCGACAGGAGCTGGAAAAAGTTGGTTTCTGAAAAATTTCTCGAGCATCTGCCGGAGATGTGCGTTGCTCGCTTCGACAGGATCCTGCTCTGCTATACCAAGTGGCAAGAGACGTACCCCAGTGAATTCAAAGTTGGCGGGAGTGTTGCAGTACCTATCGAGTTTCGAGAGGGACTTCCGCAGTGAAGCGATTACTCCGTGAATACGGAAAAGAAAAAATTACTGATTCTCGACGAATTGCTGCGAGAATCATCAAAAGATATAGTTCTGGATTTGTTCTCGCGTTCGTCTCATAATTTGAATTTGTCGGTCTTTCTGGTGACGAAGAATATTTTTCACCAGGGAAAGTCTCAGGGCGACATAAGTACAAATTCAAAGTATCTTGTTATATTTAAAAATCCTCGCGACAGAGCGCAGATTCGACATCTCGCGCGACAAATTTATCCGGAAGATCCGAGCTTTCTGCAGGAGGCTGACATAGACGCTACGCGCGGACTTCACTCGTATCTTTTTCTCGATCTAACTCAAGCGGCCGCGGACGAGTATAGGGTTCGCATGTGCATATTCCCAAGCGACAATATTCAGTACGCCTACGTGCCAAAATTCGGTAAAAAGTGAAAATACAAAATAGGTGGGCAGAGCTCTCGGCGTAGACAGTAGGCGAGAAGCTATGGCGCCAAGAACATCGAAGAAGAAACAGACTGGCTGTTGTACACCCTTCGTGGCTGCGCTCGACACCAACCATTTCATCAGAAAACGAGTAGCTGTACTGAATGCTCTTTGTCACACGGACGGCCAACAACGTACTGCTCTTTTAAGCACAGCTGACAAGAGACTCGTGCGTTACATATGTGAGTGCGCTTTGAATATCTTGCAAGGTGTGATTAAAATCAAAGACTCGCATAAACAACGACTCATAAGACACAAAAACGTGCTGAGAAAATTGACTATTTGCAATAATAATAAGAAATCTGTCAGCGATTGGCAGAAGAAGAAACGAGTTCTCGTACAGCACGGTGGTACTTATTTGGCGCTTCTACTTGCACCTATTATCGGGGCTCTTGTCTCGAAGTTATTTAATTCAAAGTCAGCAGCAGCAGTGGAAGACTAAAATGGATCGTGCGAGAAAAATGATTATCGTGCTCGAAGATATGCTTTCGCGCATGCAAAACGTTCAGCCAGCACCACCGCCAAACGAGTCGTGTGAAAACTCTGTTCAAACGTGCGGCGACAATCTCTTGAGACTCGATTCCGAGATGCATACGATTCTACATTCCAATAAATTTATAGATGAGCGTGAAAAATGTCAAAACTATTTACAAGTACTGCGGCGATATCTGTTTTTCTAAGATTCCGAACGTCACGCTGAACACGATTACGAGCGTGATGCCAACGAAATAGAGGCCGCATCGGCACAATGACTGAAGAAATTATACTCGACAGCGTGCCCAAGAGTTACGCTCAAAAAAAGCGCCTTCTGCTGAAACACTGGAAAACCGTCGCCGGCGGAAAATCGTCTCAAGTGGGATAGCACTGGCAGAGTCAGTATAGACGGCCGGCCCATACAAGATTCCAACATTATAGAACTGATTAGCGACGTAGTCGCACGCAGGAAAAAACACTGGATCAGTCTGAAGTGCCCATCGGCCATTTACCGTTTGCTAAATTCATCAAGACAGCCGACACACCGATAAACCTGATTGGAAACCTGGAAATAGTGAAAATTGGTAACAATTTGACAGAGCCGAATAATACATCGAAATGACGACTGCCTAGTAAAAAGAGCATCGACGCGTTGATGGAAATACACAACTCTAGCAGCAGCCGCAAATTACCGGCATCACCTGCTTTGACGAGAAATCGAGCAAAGAACAAGTGGCTACGTCTCGCAAACTTTTGAGCATGGCGTCGTCGTCGTCGTACGAGCAGCAATACTACGCTGTTTCGCATGAGGCTGATTACACGGGTACGCGCAATCTTGTGCGTGTAAATCGAAAAGGCAAATTATTTAGCGCGGCTGACACGCGGGAGGAAGAACGTATATACGAGTGGCTTAGTAATCAAGACGCCTATACTCTTCATAGACCCGTTAAGCGTAAATTTCCGCGATTAAGTTACAACGTGAGCTGGAGCCTCTACGCGATAAAACTACGCTAACGTCACCGCAGCCTTCGGACGAATACTGGAGCGCAGCAACGGTCGCGTCCCTATGCTCTTACAATCCGACAAGGGTAAGGACTTTGTAGGCTCGACGTTTCAGGCATTTTTGAAAAAACGCGACATCAAATTTCGTACAGTTCGAAACCCCGATATCAAAGCGGCTGTTGTGGAAAGACTAAACCTACGAACTAGCCAACGGAATAAATAAATCAACCGCCTTTCACGATCATCTGCGTCTCGAAGCTGCACCCTTTCAAAAGGGCTACCACATGCTACAGCGCAAGTGTGTCTGCGATGATCAGCATCAGACAACGTTTAACAAAAAAATTTGCCGTATTTTCGGTTTCGAAGATTCCGAGACTCGGTGAAAAAACGGCACCTTTGTCACATCGTTAATGGGCATTGTAGTCGCGCTAGGAAACAGACCAGCATTGCTCTCTCGAGCTATTTCCGATCAGCTCTACGTGTACACGGACGTATGCGAGCCACACACTGTAGGTGACACTCAAGCTGCTCTACTGCGTATAGTTTCCGTGGATAGTGCAAAGTACAAATTCGGCAGTAATATCGTGAGACATTTTGCAGTTGCTCATTATATTCCGCTTTTACATCACAGTTTTCGCTCGATTGTCATAGATATAAGGGATCAACATGGAGTGCAAATACCATTCGAATGTGGAATGACGGTTACGCTTTACTTTAAACGTAATCGGTAGAGAGAGAGAGAGAGACAGTGATAGAGAGAGAGAGAGAGAGGGAGAGAGAGAGAGAACAACGATGAGTCACTACATACGCTACTACGACGAGCAAGTAGGCCGTGGAGGAGTGAGACACGTCTATTCCGGCTCAACGTATCAGCGCGGACAAGGTGTAGGTGCGTGCAAAGGGGGTTTATTTCGCAAAATTCTTCCGTACATCGCTTCCGGTGCCAGAGCTGTGGGCAAAGGGGCTGTGCGCACAGGCATCAACGTGTTGGACGACGTTGCAAACAACGGCTCGAATTTCAAGGAGGCGTTCAAATATCGTACTAAAGAGTTTGGACAAAAATTGAAGAGAAAAGCCGGTGAAAAGATAGCAGAAATGATGAAAGGCTTTGGTTATAAATCACGCGCAATGCATCGAAGGCGTCAGTTGAGAAAGACGCGTACATGGAGTACAACCGGATCTAGCAAAAAACGCAAAGAACATACGGCAGGACGGAAGAAAAGAGTCACGAGAAAAACGAAGAAGAGGCCTAAAAAGAGAAGTGCTCAGCAGCATCAGCAGAGTTTGAGAAGTGTTATGGATATTTTTAGTCCTAGCCGTATTTAGTTTGGGGTAAAAATGGCATTTTTACATTCGCACTCGGCGGAATGCATGTCCAACGAGCTGGATCTTCTCGCGCTTCTAGCCACCCAAACGACCATTGAAAGTAGCAGCTTTCTGCATTATAAGCCTGTGTCGTCTCTTAGCGAGGATGTCGAGGCCCTATTGGAATTTGTCGCGTCGGCAGGTAGCGAGCATTACTTTGATCTGACTCACACTATGCTTCATGTTCAAGCTAAAATCGTACCCACTGACGAGGCTACCGATACGACCGAAGACCTTAAAGTCGGACCGATCAACAATTTCATGCATTCAATGTTCAATCGTATTGACGTTTTTTTCAATCAGAAAATTGTTTCGCAGCCTAATAACACCTATCCTTACAGAGCATACACCGAGGCGCTTCTAAACTACGCATCGGCTGCTAAAGAGTCACATTTTACAATGACTCTGTGATACGACGACACGAGCGGCAGTTTCGATTCCCCAGCTAATGCGGTGAGCTGGAAAATCGCAAATATTTTACACAGAATCGACGATACTTTGATATGATTGGACATCTACATCACAACTTCTTTAATCAGGATAAAATGCTGAAGGAATTAAAAAAGAAGCTGACGAGAAAAAAGATGGTACGGTAGAAGAAGTGTACGTAGATTCACCATCAACATGAATACGCCTCAAATAATCACAGCTATTAGAGGATTAAAAGCCGATTCAATAGGAGTTTACGCTGCTAATCGCGTTCCGAAATTGCTCTCCACACCGACAGCTATTGTAACGAATCTCGACACGTCCGATCAGCCAGGATCACACAGGGTTGCCATCTTTATAGATAAAAATGGATACGGAATTTACTTTGACAGTTACGGAGTTGCATCCGTATCAAAGCATCATCTTGATCGACTCGGAAAAAACTGCACGCGATTCGACTGGAATAAAAAATAAGTGCAGAGCGTCGACCTAAAGTATGCGGCGAATACTGCATTATGTTTCTGTATCATATGTGTAGTGGCATTTCTCTGTGAAAATATCTACAATTTTTTTCATCTGACTTTGTCAAGAATGACGCATTAGCCGTTAAGTTTTATCGAAGGCTCATGAAAAGAATGCTAAATCAAACAAAGCATCATCGCCATCATCGAGTCAACGCATTCCCACGCACGAGTTCTACAGGACGGGGTTACTGTAATCAGATCTGCACAGCCAAGACCGGATGTTTATAAAACAACTTCTATCGATATCAAACGTGTCTCGTTTTACTATGGAATGTAAATAGTGTAACGGCCGTTTCTAAAAAGATCTGCGACTCGTTGACGCTAGTTCTTTGTCCTCCCGTTCTTCATAAAGGTGTCGTGGCGTATTCGCCGTTCTCGTCAAGTGGACTTCGTGTGTAAAAAATCTTTGCAATCGATTCGCCAGCAGCAGCAGCATCAGCAGCACCAAGTGCCGAGTCTTGAAAAACAGGCAGATCAGCTGCAACTTGTTGTACTCGAAGACGTATGCGCTCAACAAATCAAACTGAAAGCGTGCAATCATTGGCCAGGAGTATTACAGCGGTTACTACAGAGCAGTGTTAAAAATTTACGCCAATGGATCGCCAGCCAAGTATGTGACACTCGACACACACAGCTGGGAAGTGATCAAAGATCAGCTGGAGGCTATGGATGCATATCTGAATCATTCCTTTACGTTCTACCAGGATTTTGGAAATCCTAGCAAGATCCTCCCCTATATTACTTGTGTATTTACGTTTGAATATGTTTGCATGTGCGCGTATGTATGTGTGTGTGCGTGCAATTGCGCGCACGTGTGTAAGCGCAAATATGAGCTTTAGCGTGATGATGAGTGAAAATGTGACTACGATGTGTACGTGTTTGAGTGTGTGTGAGTGTATGTGATGAGTCTTAAGATAAATGTATATTTCACGTTTGACATTTTAGTTTAACATATTTTTGCAATACTTTTTACATTAATTTCTTTTATAAAGTTATCATTTAATTCCTTTTTTCCCATGGATGGCATGAAGTTTTAGCAGTATAGATGTTTCGTTCTTGAGCTTTCCAACAGTGAATTTTCTGAATACCATTTAGTTCTTTAGTATTGATACTGCATTCTATTGCTTTTTGTGTGCGATAAAGATCTAATTTTTCCTTGTCTAAAATCATAATATTGATAGCACGAGTATATTTCGATACATGAATTGAAAAATCTTGTGCATTTCTAATGAAGTCAGTACTTGTTTTCGAGGGATTGTGAGTTGTTGGATAACGTTTGACTAAACCTCCAACACCATTACATTCGCCTTTGGCATGACCTGTTGCAGAAAATAACCATTCTCTGTTCTCTTTGGAATTTGTAAATTCATAGAATTAATTTCTATTTTTAAAATGGCTTGCAGCTCCATCCGAAACAATTGCGATTTCCTTTAGATCTTGCAACATGTATTTTTCCTCTCAGTTTTTAATAATTTTATTCATAGCCATTAATGCATGAGCAGAATCACTTTTTATATCATCAGAAACTGATAACTTTGTACTTCATTTTAAAGTAGTACAGTTCAATTTATGGTCAAATCTATATGCATCAGTAAACGTGATTGGTTTCCATGGGCAAAAACCTTTGCCTCTTTCATAGCGACACGTTGATTTTCTTATGATAACTTAAAGCGCGTTTACTCAACTCCGTTAAAAAGTCCAATATATTGTGTCATTTTTATTTGCTCTCTGTCGAGAACAATTAAAATCATCATTTAGATAATAATCTCTGACCTTAGATATAATTCGCGTGGACAAAGAATGACCAAAATAGTTTTCAGGTTCTTGATAAACATTTTGATCATTTACTAATAATCGTGCTTGGTTAATCATATAAGCAGTTACATTTGGTAACATTGCTAATACATAGCTTTTAGAAAAATGAGTTGGTATTAGAGTTAGTAATCGAACTTTTTCAAGATAATTTGAACCATTTTCCAGATCAATTTTAATATTTTTAAACCACTTATCACATGTTTCACAGTTTACATTCTTATTTATGTTAGGCAAATCTGTTATATCATAAAATTTTGTTATTTTACTAGCTATTTGAAAATCAAATGCATCGTTCATTTGCTTCCTCTAGCGGGTAGCATAAGGTTTACGCATTTTTAAATTCACATTATCAAGTTTCTTTATTGACGATACTTTCAATTTTAAAAATGTTGATGCCTCATTCAGTTCTTTTACAATTTCCTCTCTCTCTTCATACATTTCTTCACTACTTAAAGTAGGAGTGGAAATATAAGATTGTTGACTACTAGAACTGGCTTCTGTAGGTATAGCTTTTTTTACTTTTTCTACTAATATTATGTAGCAATTTGCACAAATAAAATCGTCCTTAGATAAAGAAATATTTGTAATCCATACATTTTTTTCTTGTGAATGATGCCATAATAACACCTGTAGCGTTAAGAGGATGGTTAAAACAAGTAAAGAGTCAATGTCTTTTTATAAGCCTTACAAGAGGACGGATCGCCTCTCGGCTGATAAAGGCACTTCTTAGGGGAGAAAGAGGATAATCAAGTTAATAGTCGCTCTCTGGGAAGTCCCGACTGATATCGTATCCGAGACCAAGTATCTTCAGCATCGCAGGAACAGGCCCTCATATACCCTTAAGCTTGCTACTCCCACAGTGAGCGGCAGCAGCGGCTAGCGTAGCCACTTAGCGGATGGACGACCGAAGCTCCCGTCGCGGGGCGCACAGTTGTAACTACTGCAGCGCGAAAACACGTCCTACATATAAAAATCTTCATCTACATATGTATAAAAATGCATATAAAAGTTTTAAGAATAAAAATTTCATTCATATGCCAATAATTTTAATTTTACAAAATTTAAAATCGACATAACTTTGGTTTAACTTAATTAATCTGTTTAACCAAAGACTTATTTTGAAGGTTTTATTTTATACTACCATTATAAAAACCACCGATTCCATAGAAAAAAGTGAGAAAAACAAATAAAACTTCAAAAATCGATTAAAAATCTACAAAAAATAAAAGCATATTCTCACCTACCTAAAAAGTTAGCTTTTTTCATCTACAAAAAGATATTCAAATTTCAAAGAAAAAAAATGCATTTTTTGAGATATTCGCATTTGAAAAAAATTGACTTTCTTTGGTTTTTGACGTTTATCATTGCGGGATTCATTTCGATCATAAAACTAAAATATGAGCCAAAAAGTATATAAAATTACCTACATTTGAAAAAATTTACCTCAAAATGTTGAAAGATAGCTATAGCATCGTGAAAAAAAATTTTCAAGCAAAATCCTCGTGCATGCCTTCCTTACATGCGATATAGAAGATGTTTTCATAGTTTTTAAACGAAAATAAAATCCAAGAAGTGACAGCCTGTTCGAATCTGAATGGAATCGGCCATATATATTTTAGTAAAATAAAAACAGCTGAGTACAATTTTATGTGACTCGAGGTGGTTTCGATGGAAAATAGAATCGAGTTTCAAAACAACTTCTACAATAATCTGTTTTAAGTTTGATTATGCAATTTTCGCAAAAGAGACGTGTTTTGTCATCGTTTTTGTCTATTGCTTTATAGCGTTTACCAGGTCCAAAAATAATCTTTGGGTTTTTCCTCCTAATCTCAGTTTTCTCCCTTACGAACTTCTTTAAGGAAGCTTGAGAAGGAACTGGTATTATTGAAGTTCGTGAATTTCGAATTACAATACAAGCAGGTGCCCCCGTTACTATTTTTTCTGATTTTTTTACAACGGGTAGCTGGAGAGTTTGTAAAATAGTTTTAGCTGATTGAATGGAATTAAATACGCGTAAAGAAGAAGGCTTTGCCATTTTTCCAATTATTTTTTCCCTATACAAAGGTTTATTTTCTGAAGACTTAACGTTTTTTTTTACAGATTTCTTTTCCCTTTTTAATTTCATGCTTCTGTTCTATAACAGGTGATTTAGAAATTAGTTTTTCCTCTACAGAAGCTGGCTCTATATCAATTACTGGTTTTATAACTTCGACATTCTCCTTTGATGTGATATAGGATTTTGATGAGACTGGCGATGTTTCTAAGATAACAATCGTGATAGGCGCTGATTCTTCTGGCGATTCTAACCTTATAATTGTGATTTGTGATTCAAGGTTGATTAGAGGTATCGACTCCGGCTTTTTGTAATTTGCAGTATATTTAGGATCTGCAGAATCTTTAGGCAACTGGTCCTGAGCTTTTACGGCGTTTTGTGAGCTTAACTCAAATGATAAAGCATTTTTATAATGTGCTAACCTAGCGCGTTTTTGTACTGTGCATTTTTCTCGTTGAGTAAGTTGGTTGGTCACTAAAAACAAAGCAATAAAAAGAAATAATTTTTCGTTTTAAAACTAATGAGAAGAAATCTACTCGATTGATTGTGTAACTAAATAAGAATATTGTAATACAATACGCTTCATGCCCCCCGTTGGGCGCTAAGAAAAATTTACCTTTGTCACGTCTAAATGTGAAAGGGTTAGGGAAGGATGTATTTCGTGCCTAGACCACCTAAAGTCTAATAGCACGGGACCTAGCGTATTAGGAGGTTCCCGATTCCTAAGATATTAATTTATATTGCAAAGAGACATCAGTCTCGTGCAAAACACACGCAAAACGGCCACACACATGAGCGAGCGAAGGGCGAACTCGTACGTAAACAACGCGAGCACAAGCCGAATGCTCATGTACACCAACACGTGCTCGAGCGACGCGAATACAGCCGCGGGTAAAACCGATGACGGGCGCAAATCGCCGCACACACACCAGCGAAGGAAACATACAAAGCACCACACGAATACACACACACTACACGACCCACTCACCTCCAGAGGGCGTTAACGCCAGCGACTGGGGCTATATAAGCCGAGCCGCGACAGCACAGCAGGCAGTTCAGTTAGAGCTTCCGGTCCGAGCGTTGCCGTGAGTACTCGACACCGTCAGGAGAGCGCTAAAAGAACCATAGACATCTGGCCGTTTCGTGCACACACGTAACGGCGCAGATATCTAGAAATACCGTACCGCTATCTGGATTACCGTTGTGAGCACACAGGGTAATTCAGACCCACTAGGTACCTGGAGGAGCGCCTTCGTGAGCACACGTAGCGCAACTACAGGCACTAAAACCACCGCCAACCACCGTCCCACCGATTCTCCGTCCCTATTGCCACAGTGAGCACAAAGGGTAATAGGAACTAGAAACTGACTGCAGAGACTTGCAGAGTCGTGAGCACACGTCTCTGTCAGACTCTGCACACGCCACTACACACACCTCCACCGTTCCGCCGTTCCACTTGCCGCTGTGCGCACACACGGTAAGAGGAGCCGCGAGAAGCGACCACGGTATCAGATTGAGTCGTGCGCACACGTCTCAATCAGATCTTGTGGAACCCAGACAAACACACACTTATATGTATTACGATTCAATGCAAAGCGAGTGCATCAATGAATAGCCCCGCTTTTCAAATTTTAAACTAATTTTTATGGGTGTTCAAATAATAAAATAAATACGCAAGTTGAAAATAAAATTGGAGAGCATCACTTTTATATTATTTATTGTTGCACAGACAGAAAATCCTTTTTTATATTCGAATTTGCATTTTATTATTTTCGGTAAATGGAACAATAGTGATAAGCATAAGAAAAAATGTTTTAAACATAATTATTTTGTACACCATGAACAACGAATAAAAGCAACATTTTTACCGCCTTTGATCTGGAAATATGTTTTGCATGAATCACCGAAACTAAAATCAACTGGATCTTTAAGTGATTCCGGTTTTTCGTCAATATATATAATTTTGAAACTTCTTTTATTAACTGTGAAACTTTGATGTCTCTCTATGACGTGCTCAAGATCCGCGAATATTACTCAACGCTTCTTCGATGTACTTTCGTCAAAGCTCGCAATCAAACTGCTATGATTACGCATCTCGTGGTTGGCAATAGTGGTCCTCCGTTGTTTACAAAATCTGGTTCGAGAGATTAAAATAACATTTCGCGATAAAAATACTCACTCTTTTCACGCTGCTCATACGTTCTCAAACAGTATTTGTTTAACTTTTTAAAAAAGTGTTTTTTTAGATTTAATTTGTTTATGATAAAATTAGATTATGTAAGCGATCCAGCGGTTTGAATCGCGTGCGCAAGGTCATGCGCAGGGTCGCCGCGGTTCGGCGCGCAGGCGCTGCGCGCGGCGCTCGCGACGCGACGCGTGCGCGATTGACAGATAGCTTCCGGCCACGAGAGCAGCAACACGTGCTCGAGATTATCGACCTCTTTGCGATACCGCGCGAACGCGACCTAATGTGCCTCCACCGTGCGTGAGTGTATCTTTAGAGCAGCGAGTGAAGGCGAGTAAGCGAGCGGAGTAATCCAGCGAGCCAGCGACGAACCAGTCGGTACGCCACCGACTCGCAGTCCACGCAGTGCACCTGAGGGAGGACGCTCCCGCCATTTTGCGCGCGCCGCACCACGCAGGAGCGGCGCTTTGCGAGATTGTAAGTACAATCATCTTTTGTCGCGCTTCAATTAATATAGCGATCGAACTCGCCGCGAGCGAGTTATTATCGGCGTGCGTAATCGGCCTTCTCGCGTCGCGCGTATGCAACATATATCACGGTTGTTAGCTCGTGTAATTCAAACCTGAATAAACAAACATTCTCTTGTATCACGGTGTTTACTTTTCGTTCGCTCCTAACGTCCTCATATTCCCGAGTACCCCGACAGCCTACGCGGGTAAATCGCGTGCTTCGCGATTTGCAGGAACTGACTAGTCGAGCAGCGTGTCACGGCGACACAGCAGCGGTAGGCTGCACGAGCGACGGCGCAGGTAATCGCCGTCGCATCAAGGAGAGTATCTCTCCGTTGAACGGGAAGAAGAGAACCTTCTCGCCGGAGTCGAGCCTCCAGCGCAGCGTTGGAGCCGTCGCATCGGCATAAAACCACCCCGTTACAATTATTAATATATTTTGAAAGATCACGTTATTATCTTATTATTACCGTAGAATTGAATTCCAGCACAAAAATGATAAAAAATAATAATTTTGCAAAAATTTGTTTAAACAAAATTGTTTGAACAATTAATTTTACAATTTTGACATCGGATCCATAATCAGCGACTCAAAAAACATAAGGTATTGCATTTTTATGTTGATTGGTATTTTTCTTAATTGCGCGACTGAAAGGGTTAACTGCAGGGGTGGCGCCCAATATCGTGGTGTAATTTCGGGAGGATTGCGCCTAAAAATTTTTTTTTTTTTTTTAAAGAAGAAATTTAAAATCGCCGCAAGAGGCGCAATCAAAGGACACGAACCGACGTCCTGAATACACAAGAGTCGGTTGAGCGCGCGCCGTCAAAATAAACACCGCGTATCGCGACGGTTCAGGCCGTAGCAGCGCGAGCAGCGAAAGCTCGAAGGAGCCAGAAGGCAGCGGCGACCAGTGTAAACAGCGGTCTCACTGTTTACACTGAGAAAATATATTGTACATTCGGACGAGCAGTGCGAAAGTTGACAGTGCGGTTAGCGCCGCGTACCCCTGCCGGAGAGTAGCGGCGCGGATCGTGCTGTCCGAAGTTGATTCGGATTGTCTCGGAGCGGCTGCATTGCGAGCTGACAGCAATAGTAGACACGCTCTCCGAGACAAGAAAATCGTTTTTTTTCTGTGTCGGGTTGACCGGGAGAGACTTACCCTCGTCACGTCCAAGTTGGAACTTAGTAGGCGTCTGACGAGCATAGCAAACTCAAGCTTTCGCACAGCTGTCAACGCGCGCGTAGAAATTAAGTACAGCGCAGCGAGGGCAGCAGCACGCAGCGCGTGCACATACGGTCTCGAGACCGAGAGCAGTATTTCCAGCAGAAGAAGAAGTGCGACGTGTGTGAGCGCGAGTGTGTGAGAGAACGCGAACCGCGATTTTCGGTACACGGTGATTTTCGCTACAGCAATCGCCGGAAAAGACACTCGCGCCGGCGCGACCCACCCTTTCACGTCTAAAGACGCACCGCAAGTCGATCCGCCGATAGGAGTGAAGTGTGAGTGCGAAAAGTCCGCGCATCCGTAAGCTTACGTTGAAGCACGGATACGCGAACTTCAGCTATCTCGGCGTGTGAGAGAATACTGCTGCTGCCCGCACACAAATTGTAGTGAGACAACTCGCGAGGCATATATACCGCGATGAATCCCGAATTAGAGAAAGCCGTCGAGGATTGGTGTGTAGGGATTGACGGAGAAGAACTCCAGGAGGCGTTAGAACACCTGGAGCTGCGCAAAGACGGTAGACGCTTAGAAAAGGTCTACCGACTGCAGAAATGGCTCTTCGGAGAATACTCCGAAGCAGACTTCGAGCAAAGCGTCGGAGAAGACCCAATGGCAGTGAGGATAAAGCGAGAAGGACGCAGGACGTCCTACCTTGATATGACGGCAGAAAACGTGTCGTCACGAACGCTGGCGGATCCGGACTACGACACGTCAGGGCCTCACCCATTGAAGCTGCTGCTGCAGGCCACAATGGACATGCGACAGCAACACGACGCCTCGGCCGTCGATTATGAAGGAGAGGCGCAGGTAGAGGCGCAGGTAGAAGCGCAGGCAGAGGCACAGTTAGAGGTGCAAATGCCACTCACCGACAACGGCGAAGCCGTTATATTGCCAGTAACCTCAACGACGACCACGACAACCACGACGGTAACGACAACGCCGGCAATGCAGCCGACGTGGCAATTCGGCAACACACTCGGCATCCAGCAAGGAGGCGCAACGCCTAGCACGGCACATGCGAGAGCGCCGCAAAATGCGACAGGGCAGAGAAGCCACTTTCGCGCCCCAGCCTCCTCCACATTCAGGCAGCAGAGCATACCGACGATACGGTATGAGCCACCGCCTGCACAGGCGCAGTTTGCAGGACAGGCAAACACTGTATTCGGCACGCACGCGACGGCGTCGCATTCAGCGCCAATACAGACGTCGTGGAGCGGACTGACGGGGAGAGCCGAGTTCCCGGGATTCAACGCACCACTTGCGAATCCAGGAATGATGGCGCAAGGATGGATTACTGCGCCACAATGCCAAGCGAACACGGCAATGCAAGCGCCTCAGCCGACGTACGTCGCGGAGCTGAGAGCGCAGGGGAAGGAGAACTCTGAGGCGATCAGAGCGCTCACGCAGAAGATCGAAATGCTCCTTCACCAATGGCCAGGAACGATGGCGTCGAGCACCAGAATGGACCTGGGGAGAAGCGTCAATCCGCGACGAG
Source organism: Muscidifurax raptorellus (assembly GCA_020010945.3). Lineage (NCBI taxonomy): Eukaryota > Metazoa > Arthropoda > Insecta > Hymenoptera > Pteromalidae > Muscidifurax > Muscidifurax raptorellus. The sequence goes on along the minus strand of JAHUUD020000016.1, from coordinate 1,674,122 downwards.
AGACGCAGGTAAATTTCCAGGACCACATCGACATCCAGCAGCTGACGCACAGTAGCTTCGCAGAGGATGTCGCCTCGAACGCACGCCGTAGTGAGCAAGTAATGCCCAATCACACGGCGCAATCGTTTCCACCATACGCTGGCGCTGGGGGGGGGGGGTAGCGGCCCTCGCAACCTCGAGCCCAGTGGCGTGAGCGCCAGCGATGGTTCAATGAACCGTCGGGCCAATCGGTCCGTCGGTAGTACGGTCAATAAATGGGGCATCAAATTCAAGGGCGATGGCTCCGTAAGTGTCGAGCACTTTATCCAGAGGATGGAAGGCCGGCGCAGGCTCGATAACCTCACCGATGATGAGATGTTAGCCGCGCTGCAAGAAGTGCTCGAGAGAAACGCCTATGAATGGCTGCAGAATCGCCTTACAGACCAAGGCGACTGGAACAGCTGGACCGATTTCAAGGAGTGCTTGAAACGCTGGTATGGCAAGACGCAGGGTTACCAGCAGCGGCTCCAGGCGGAGGCCCACGCCCGTACACAAGGCCCAGACGAGCCGGTGCGGGAGTACATAAACAGCCTGCAGGGGATCCTGCGGCGTATGACTCCTCGGCTCGACATAAGCCAGCAGTTGGACATGTTATACCATAACATGCTCCCGTCGATCAAGCGAGTTCTTAAGCGGCCGGAGTTTAAAACGGTCGAGGAACTCCTTGACGCCGCCGCAGGTATCGAGGCCGCCATCGAGTGCGAAGCCTCGTATCGGGCGCCCCCAGCGCCCACATCCTCCATGCTCCCCGAACTGGCGTATAAGGGGAAGAGTTCGGCGCCAGCAGCGAAGATCGCCGCAGTGGAGACGGCGCCAGCCGAAGAGCCCCTATCCCTTGCTGCGATAGGGAAGCTGATCGACAGCAAACTGGCCTACGTCACGAAAGACTTCGGCGCGGGGAAGAAAAGCAACCCCGCACAGAATGGAGGAGGACGCCAAGGGGACGGCCAGCAAGGTCAAGCGTCGAACCGAGGAGGCGGCCATGCTTTCCGGGGACGGCGCGGCGGACGCGGCGGCGGCCAGAATCGCGGCTACCCCCAGCAGAATGGAGGTAATCAGCCGCCACAGCAGCAACAGCAACTGCAACAGCAACAACAGCGTCCGCCACAATAGCAGCGATACCCACGACAGCAGCGGCAGCAGTATCAGCCGCCGCAGCAGCAGCAACAGCCGAGAACAAGCAACCCTCCGGTCGGGTATCCGGAGGCGCAGTGCTTTAATTGCCAGCAGTTAGAGCATTTCGCTGCTGATTGCCCTAACGGCCAGAGAAACGGGAGGACCGGGGCGTAGGTGAGGTCGCTACCCCTCTAGAAGCGGCGCGCGAAGACCCTATACCGCGCGCGACCTCACCCAATGACTTCAATCAGATGATCGCCATTTTAGAGACGCCTCCAAAGCCTCCAGAGACACCGCCTAATGACGACGAGTCGCGGTGGTGGGTGCAATTAGGCATGGGGGGATTTAGAGTGCGAGCACTCTACGACCCAGGCGCGGCCCTGACAGTGATGGGTTCACTGGGGCTACAGATTGCCAGCGCTTGTGGTCGCTCGATGCGGCCGTGCAACGGGCGAAAGGCCCAGTGCGCCAACGGCCAGACGTCGCCGATCGTCGGGTACGTGGATCTCCCGGTCGACGTCGCGGGAGTGCGCCCGTGGCTATTATGCCCGACGCGTTGAACGAGTGCCTCGTGGGCACGAACTTCGGTCGGTTGTTCAACGCGATCCACGACCCTAACGAGAACTTGCTATATCTCAAGAAGGAGCGCAAGATAGTCCCTTTACAAGTCGCATCGATCAGCGCTTCGGGATTCTTGGAGATAGCCGCCGTTGGATTAGCGCGTGTCGGCGAGGCAGAACACGCGCGCATTCGGCAACTCCTCGATCAAATGATCCCGAAATCCATCAAGAAGATCGGCTGCACCCACTTGATCGAGCACGGGATCGATGTAGGATCCGCGAGGCCGGTCAAGCAGAAGTATTTTCCGGTTTCCCTGAAAATAGAAGAGGAGATGCACCTACAGGTGCGTGAATTACTCGAGGCCGGTGTGATCGAGTACTCACACAGTGGCTGGTCAAGCCCAGTGGTGATGGTGCGCAAAGCGCACGGCCAATACCGCTTTTGCGTCGACTTCCGACGAGTCAACGCGCTGTCGAGATCAGACGCGTATCCACTGCCCAACATGGATGATATCCTTCGCAAACTCCGGAAGGCGAGGTATATCTCTACGCTAGATCTCAGCAGCGCCTATCACCAAATCCCGCTGAAGCCTGAAGCCAGGCCGCTGACAGCGTTCACGGTGCCGGGGCTTGGACTGTTTCAGTTCAAGCGTATGCCATTCGGGTTGGCTTACGCAGGCGCTACGTTCCAGCGCATGATTGACGAAGTCATCGGCCCTGAACTGCAACCCTACGCCTACTCCTACCTAGACGATGTTATCGTCGCAACGGAGACGTTTTGAAGAGCACGTCGAGTACTTGGGCCGCGTGCTGGCGCGCATCAACGAGGCAGGGTTGACGATTAACCGGGAGAAAAGCGTCTTCTGCAGCGAAGAAGTGAAATATCTCGGCGTCCTGGTTAATCATGACGGATTTAGGCCAGACCCGGCGAAGATAGCGCCTATTATGGCGTATCCAGCGCCGAAGAATTTAAAACAGCTACGGCGGTTTCTGGGCATGGCGTCGTGGTATCGTAAATTCCTCCAAGAATTCGCCACGATCGCCGAACCACTCCACCAGCTGACCAAGAAGGGTCGCAGATATGAGTGGAAGGAGGAGCAGCAGTTGGCCTTTGAACAGGTCAAGGCGCTTATGGCGTCGGCGCCTGTCCTCCATCGCCCGGATCGCGAGGCGCAGTTCGTGCTACAGACTGACGCCAGTGACACAGGGCTCGGCGCCGTTCTTTATCAAATGGTGAACGGCGAGGAACGCGTGCTCGAGTTCGCCAGTCGCACGATGACGCAGGCTGAGCGTAATTATAGTGTCACCGAACGCGAGTGCTTAGCTGTTATCTGGGCGATACGGAAGTTCCGTCCGTATATCGAAGGCTACGAGTTTAAAGTAGTCACGGACCATAGTAGCCTGCGGTGGCTTTGCAACTTGCATAACCCGACCGGTCGCCTAGCAAGATGGGCGTTAGAAATGCAAGGCCACCAGTACACCGTCGAACACCGGAAAGGCGCGCTAAACGCCGTTCCCGACGCGCTTTCTCGCATGTACGAGGACGAGGAAGCGCCAGTCAGTGCCCTGGGGTGGACAGAGGGCACTAACGACGAGTGGTACCTGAAGAAGGTCCGGGAGGTACAGAAGAACCCCGCCAACCATCCCTCGTTTAAGTACGTTGGGGGTAATCTGTACTATTACCGCCCAGACGAGGAACTGCCGCCGGCGATGCAGCATGACGACGCCTGGAAGCTGGTAGTTCCTCGCGAAAAGAAAGAGGGAATCCTGCAGGAGTGTCACGACGCCTCCACAGCCGGTCATTTAGGGCGCGAAAAGACCTACGCCCGCGTCGCTGCGCTATATTATTGGCCCGGAATGTACGCCGACGTTGAGAGGTACGTTCGACAATGCTTCGTCTGTCAGCAGTGCAAAGTCGAACAACGCCCTCCGACCGGACTGATGGGGCGGCGCATCATCACGCGCCCGTGGCAAGTCGTCGCCGCCGACATCATGGGTCCGAAACCCAAGAGCGTCCACGGTAACGAATACATCCTAGTATTCGAGGATCTCTTCACTCGATGGATAGAGTGTGTCGCTATCAAGAAAGCGAACGCCAAGACGATCCTCAAGTACCTGCAGGAGCGCATATTCTTGCGCTATGGCGCGCCAGAGGTATTCCTCTCCGACAACGGGACTGAGTTCAAGAATCAGGCCGTTGACGAATACCTCGCGAGGCGCGGTGTACGGCACGAAGTAACGCCGCCGTATCACCCTCAGGCCAACCCCGTCGAGAGGGTGAACCGTACGCTCACGGTGATGATCCGTTCGCTTATCGAGGAGAAGCACACGGAATGGGACGATAAGCTGAACGAGGTCGTGTTTGGATACAACACCGTGCCACACGCGTCCACGGGTCGAAGTCCAGCCTTGCTGATGTACGGAAATCAGCCAAGGCCGCCCCTCGCGGCGCGACGCGAGCAAAAGCTCGCCGCCGAGGAGGCGCTACAAGAGCAGGCGCTGGACGACTGGCAGGATCGAATGACCGACCTGCAACGCCTGCGTGACGGAGCGTACGAGAGCAGTAGGGAGGCGCAGAAGGCCCAAGCGCTGCGCTACGACAAGCGCCATAGGCCTGCGTCGTATAAGGTAGGAGACCTCGTGATGAAGAGGAATCACGTGTTATCCTCCGGCGCTGAGCAACGATCCGCAAAGCTAGCGCCGCCTTATGTTGGCCCATATAAGATTATAGAGGAGCGAGGGACCAACACCTACCGCTTAGTCGACGAACTGGGACAAGAAGTGGACCTGGTCGCCGCCACGCAACTGAAGCCCTTCCACACGTCGCGTCAGGAAGGTGAAGAAGGCGAAGAAAAAGACGACAGCGCTCAACCACCGAGGGATGCGAGCGACGACGGAGTAGTACGCGACGCTACTCCAATGTAACGTGGCGGTTACCCGGCTAGAATTGATTTCTAGTGGGCAACTCCCGAGCGCCAACGTTTACAAATAACTACCGATCCGGCCGAATTTCTCTGTAATGGGCGCCAGGCCGGCAGGTAGCTTCGTCTCCCGACAATCGTCACACGCCGCGGCTGAAACACTTTCTCCCAGAGGAGATTCCGTCGTCGACAAAAATACAGAGTACTCGGGCGTACTCAAACGCTGCGTACCACAGTATAGGGAATCGGGTTGAAGAATGACACAATCACTGATTTAAAAGTAACAAATAATTAACAGCATTTATTAATAGCCTGACCACGAAATAAATCACACGAAAAACGCAATGCTACGACGAATGCTTTGTCGCATCCTCGCATCAAAAATGGCTGCCGCACGCCCCGCTCAAGTCGCACCACTTCACTCGCGCAATCACACCAACGACCGTCAACGCGAGACCTGGCCACAATCGACTACAATATTTACAATACAGATTTGTAACGAACCTTTAGTTATCTTTTAACCCTGTCGTCCGCTCTTCAACTCGCCTCACAACCGGTGTTCTACTATCTGGATTCCACGTGGCACGCTTAAATAAAAACTCCTTGAGACTGGCTCCTTGAGCGAGATGCTAATCGGTTGCTAGCCCGGAACAAAGTGAACGAGTCACGCGCCGCGAGCCTTCCTTGTCGCGAAGGGCTTGTCCGCGAACCACTATTTGACGAGTCATTGACAGGCGTCAATTAGTCACTCAAGCGCGCGACTTTTGAACCACGATTCATTCACGCAGCACTCATACTTTCTTACATTTGCTTAAAACTAAGACCGGCCGCAACAATGATGCCGGTGCGGAGTAGGCTTCTTTAGCCCCTCCACTCGCTATTACACATTCAGGTCGCACGTGGACCTCCACCAGTATCCAATCGTATCTTCCAAAGGCGCATCCACAGGTGCGTTAAAATAGGCCGTGAGTGCGCGCGCACCCGCTGGCTACAGCTGCTGCTCGCAGCGAGGCTTCCCCCTCTCCGCACCGCTGGCTCGGTCGATGCTGCGCGCTTTGGCTGTTTGTTAGGCGGCTATGGCTCTGGCCGCGACTCTTTTCTCGCCTCGTTACTTCTACAATCAACACAGAAGGAATTATTTTCCATTTGTTGTTGCGACTCAAGTAACGAGAGCGAGGCGAGGAGTCAGTGCGTGTCCTGACGAGCGAACCTCGTCACACCCCCTCCCTAAACCTGAAATACCCCCAAGTACTTCTTGGTTTAATCAACCCGAAAAGAAAGACAAGACAGTGCACTGTCCTCGCCGCGCTACTGCGTACCAGGGTCGCTAGAACATAGTAATAAATTCAAATAAAAAAAAAGTAAACAAAATCCAATACTTTAATTATGTACCAAGGTGAGCAGAAGAGTGTTCTGCAACTTACTTTCCTGGCTCCTGATGCAGCATCTTCATGGTCTGACCTCTATTCTCTACGTTTTTCTTTGACCTCTAATTTTCTGTCCACAACAGCCTCCCGACCTCCAATCTCTGACCACAATGACCTCCTTACCCCTAATCGCTCCTGCGAGTCTTACTGCGAGACGCACGCTCCGGTGCTCCGCAGAACGTCTGGCGGAGAATGGCGTCGCGGATGTCTGACGGCAATCCTCGCAGCTCCTCCATCAATCGTAGGGTGTCTGAGATAGCATGGGGAGTCCCCTGTGAAGAGCTCTCTTGCTCCGCCGTTGGAGATAAGGAGGAGTTGAGAGACCTCTCTCCTCCCCTACGACCTTCGTCAGCGTAGGGCGTCGCTCGAGGTGACCTACGGGCTGTGGTCGAGCTCTGGGGGCGCCTTGGTGGAGATGGTGACTGTCGTCGCCCACCTACTGCTGGCCTGGACTCAATTGTCGCCGATACCTCGACTACCGGACTCGCCCAGCGAATCGTCTGGGTGCTGCTCTTGGGTCCCCGGCCACTAGCTTGGGATGGCGTTGTTGTTGAGGCTCCCTTCTCGTGCCTCGTTGGTGACGGGTTGCGGCGCCGTGACGTCGAGCGAGGTCGTCCCTGGTGACTGGTGCTTAAGAACTCCCGGTGTCGATCCCCGCACCTCGGGCAGTTGTTTAAATCGACCTCTCGACGTCCACAATTAAAACAGAAGGGAGCCGTCCTCGGCTCTGGGCATTCAAATACCGAGTGCCTCCACCCCCAGCAGTTAAAGCATGCGTACGGGGGAGGGTCGACAGTCGGGTCCGTCGGTATCGGCTTGAGGTCCCCAAATTTCACGCCGGCCCGCTTGATTTTCAGCTGGGGCGAACCACGACGTCCCGATGACTGGCCACTAACTATCTCTCTGATCTTCCGGTCTGGCTGAGCTGGCTGCGAAGAGGCTTTCGGGGCGGCGAGCACGCGCGCTTCCCTGTCATCATTACTGCGTTTGGCTGATCCGCTATGAGTGCGAGGGGTAGTCCCGACGCTGGTGGTCGTGCTTGAGCCTCCTGGGGCGGTCCTCTGCCCAGTGTTGTGAGATGGCCGTGGAGATGGTGCCCCCGCATCGAGTTTAGACTCTCTGATCTGGCTAGGGGGACCCATGCTGGCTCGCTCCTCCATCCAGCGGCTCAGTTCCTCCTGGGCCTCACGGCTCTCCCTGGCCTCCAGGCTCTCAGACTCCTCGGATCCGTCTTCGTCCTCCTCGATGGTCTGGGCGATTGACTGGCCGTGTCGTGGGTGTCGTGGCTGCTCGACGAGCGCTCCGATCTCCGGCCCGACCCACTGTATCCCGCGTCGCGGCGACCGACCCTCCATCTGGTCGATCCACGAGATGGCCACTCTCTCCATCTCGGCCTCCTTTAACGCTTCTTCTTCCTCCTGCCGGCGTCTGCGTTCTTCTGCAAGGACTCCGCCTCATCGTCGGGGGAAACGGGTCTGGCTTCTACTCGCGAACGGATCTCTCGTCGCGCATTTGCGGCCTCTGGCGTCACGACAACGAAGTCTGGCGGCGAAAATTCTGGCTCTGGCACATGGCCGCTGGTACTATCAGCCCTGCGACGGCGGAGCGACCTTGACAGCCTGACTGCCCTCGACATTCTGGCTGGGCTCGATCTAAAACGCAATTCAGAACCAATTAGACTTGTATATAATAAGGTATATTATCGGTACACTACTCTTCTCGTTCCTACAATCAATTCTACGCTACTGTTATGGATGGTTTAGATCCTTTCGAACTCTACGAGGAGGAATATACCGTTTTAAATCTACTACATGCACTTTAGCTACCCTTCGACTGTTACCCTCTCCGGCATCCAATATGTAAACGGTTGGGGACTTTTGCTCTATTATTCGAAACGGTCCCTCAAACTTAGGCGCGAGCTTAGCTGAGAACTTCTCGGCCGCGTTTGACAAATTGTGAGTTCTACGAAGTACTTGGTCTCCAACCGCGAAATTGGCAACCCTCCGACCACGATTATAATATTTCCCTTGAACTTCCCGTTCGTTATCGATGTACTTGGCCACGAGTTCCCTCAGAGCGTCTAAACGCTTCATCCTATCTTGCCATATCGACGGATCTAACCGCTGTTTAAGCTGCCCGGCCTCTACCTCGCGACGCAAGCTCTTTACTGGCGTTGGGTTTCTACCATAGTTTAAATAGGCTGGCGATGTCTTAAGGGTGGACTGAGTCGCAGTATTTATGGCATGGCGGAACTCTGGCAGATGCTTGTCCCAATCGCGATGGTCTGACTTGACAAAGGCCGCAATCATAGTTTTTAAGGTACGATTGCTACGCTCCACGGGGTTAGCCTGAGGATGGTATGGTGGGGTTGTAACGTGAGTAACCCCGTACTCCGCTAAAGTTTCTGACAGATGTTTGTTTACAAACTCTGTCCCATTATCTGTCAGGAGATACTCCGGGGCTTCCCAGCGAAACAGGACCAGTTCCTCAAAAGCTCTGGCGACTGATTTTCCGTCCGCTTTCCTCAGTGGCTTCACCTCCAACCAACGGGTGAAAAGATCTTGAAATACCAGTAGATATTTGTTCTGCGATTTACTGCGTGGGAACTCCATCATGTCTGCGGCCACTACTGACCAAGGCCTCTCCACGATTCTCTTTCCCATCAGGCCAGCGGGACTCTGCTGGGAAATCTTATATTGTTGACACGTCTGGCAAGAATTCACGAGAGTACACACGTCGTGGTAAATGCCTGGCCAAAAATACTCCCTTGCGACTCTGTCGTAGGTCTTTTCGATTCCCAGGTGTCCTGCCGTAAGGGCGTTATGGGCTGTCTGCAACACTCTCTCTCTTAAATCTTCGGGTACCACTAATTTCCAACCCTCTTCGTTATTGGCAATAGGGTCTAGTAATGGGTCTCTCTTGTACCTGTACAGCTGGCCATTCTCCACACGCCAATGTTGGAATTTCGCTGGCGATTCCTCCACTTCTTTTCGTCTCCTGAGGTACCATGGATCAGTGATCACCTCTGTGGCCGCTAACTCGGCCTCAAACATCCTTGACAAAGCATCTGGCACCTGATGATTTGCCCCTTTTCGATGGATTATATCAAAGTCCCATTGCTGGACCTCGAGTGCCCAGCGTGCAAGGCGTCCTGTCGGCTCTTTGAGGGATCGGAGCCACCGCAATGCACTGTGATCCGTGATCACGGTGAAGTGATATCCTTCAACGTATGGCCGCAACTTTCTGACTGCCCACACAAGAGCTAAGCACTCCTTCTCCGTTGTGGTGTAATTACGCTCCGCTGACGTCAATACCCTGCTGACGTAAACAATAGGATGTTCGCCGTCCTCGAATTCCTGCGTGAGCACAGCTCCAATGGCAAAATTACTGGCATCGCATTGAATGCAGAAAGGCTTCGTGAAGTCGGGGCGTGCTAAAACAGGGGCTTGGGTCAAAGCTTTCTTTAGGCTTTCGAATGCTTCCTGCTGTTCCTGACCCCATTCCCAAACCTGGCTTTTACGCAACAACTTGACTAGAGGAATTTTCATCTCAGAGTGATCTGGCATGAACCGCGAATACCAGCCTACCATCCCTAGAAACCTACGCAGCCCACGGATGTCTCGTGGTGCTGGGTAGTTAAGCACCGGCGCGATTTTTGCAGGATCTGTCCGCAAACTGTCCCTGTCAAGTATAAATCCGAGATACTTAATCTCCCTGACGCAGAAATCGCATTTCTTTGGGTTGATTGTTAATCCAGCCGCTACCAGTTTCTTAAGGACGTACTCTACCCAGTACTTATGCTCCTCAAAGGTTTCTGTGGCAATTACTATGTCGTCTAAGTAACCAAACACGCTAGGTGCGACCTCCGGACCAAATAAAGAGTCCACAAGCCTTTGTAGAGTCATGGGGGCGTTAATCAGTCCAAATGGCATGCGTGTGAACTGCCATAGTCCGTACCCAGGCACCGCAAAAGCTGTATACTTTTTACTGCTCTCTTCCATCTTGACTTGGTAATAGGCCTGTCTGAGGTCAATTTTACTAAGGTATCTGGCATTTCTCAAGCGATCTAGTATGGCATCCATCTGAGGGAGCTGATAGCAATCTTTTTTGGTAAGTTTATTTAAATCGGAGTAATCCACGCATAGCCTCTCTCCACCATCACTCTTGGCGGCCAACACAGGCTGACTACAATAATCACTGGCGGATCTCTCAATGATCCCTAGGCGTTCGAGTTCTTTTGCTCCTTTTAGTATCGCTTCAATCTTCTTTGGCGACCTTCTGCGAAACTTCTGCCTCACCGGTGTTGGTGACGTCAGTTGTATATGGTGTTCTGACAAATCTGTGAACCCCAAAACATCTGGCGAGAAAACTGGCAGTATTTGTTCCACGAGTGAATCAATTTGCTTTCTGTCATCGTCGTCTAACTCAGAAATGCCGGCGCATTCCGCGAACACTTGATCAATCGGCGATGGATTCTGACAATTAAACTTTCTCCACTCGCCACCGTTTGCTCTCCAAAGGCCTCTATGATCAGTATCGATTTTAAAAGTTTCGCAAAAGTCCTTGCCTAGCACCAAATCGTGATTAATTTCTCTTACTGCCCGTGCTGAGATAGTGGCATAGATACCATCTAACTCGAAACCAAGTTCCAAGTATCCCAGTACTGGCGACAATCCCCCTATAATCGTCTGAATCGACGCACTAGAGCCAATGAGCCTGTCTCGAAAGCGCGCTGCAATAGTAGCACCAACTATCGTAACGACGGCTCCCGGGTCGAACAGCGTTCGGTACGCTACTCCTCCGAGGATTACCTGCAAGTAATCTCTATTATCTGCTACTGCGCCCGCCACTTCCGTCTCTGAGTCCGACTGGTCTACCAACTGAGCTGATAAAGTCACCGGTGGTTCTTTGACCTGACTGCAAACGGGTTTTTCTAACTCGGGCGCGTTGCTCTCTTGCATGTTTAATCTGTCGTCCATCAATCTATCTACCGCCATCTCAATCTTCTCTAGCTTTGCTGGGTCTTCTTCTGCCTGTACTAAGTCATATATCTTCTGTTTTCTGCCCGTGCCCTGCGATTCTTCGAGTAGCACCGTTGCCTCTATGAGATCTGACATCTCTGGTGATTTCTCTCGAATAACTGAATCCGGCCTGGCAGTAAAACTGACTTTCTTCCGCACTCGACCCCTATCACCGTCATATAATCTATCATCTGGCTTTGTTACATAAACTCGACCGTCGTCTGAGTCCGTAGCTTTCGCCAACTTATCTACTGCTCCTTTGAGTCCGGATGGCTTCGGAATAACGCCCGTCGTATTCGTGGCGTCCGACTCCTGCTTCTGACTGTCCACTACCCTCTGCTCTAGCGACTCGAGGGACTCCCTCGAGAACTGCGCATCCTTCCCAGGGGCTGGACCTGTCGACTTGAAACCTCCTTTCGATCCACTAAACCCTCTCTTCTTGGAACGATTGACCTCAGCTTCCTGGTAGCTGTTGGATTCATTGCTTGAATCCGAATTGCTACCTTTCCACAAATCGATGGTCATTTTTGCCGGTTCCTTTCCTTCCATTCGTATTAACGACTCTTCATTTCTACTTCTAGACTGCTGGGCTGTAACAGCTCCGGCATAAGTCTTCTTGTTGCTCGGCTGACGTGTAACGTCGGCGTTTGCTACTACCTTCTTTTCTTCCGTGCTCGGCCGACAGTAACTGTCAGCGTTTGCACTCTTCTTCAACATCCTCAACTCATTGGTCTCAAGGTCGCTGAGCCGGTGATTCCCACCAGCGTTCGCCATCTCCTTGAAACGTTGAGCTTTCTTTTCTCCCATGCTCTTCCTCACTTCTGTGCTATTCTTCACTACCATGCTCGGCCGACAGTAACTGTCAACGTTTGCATGCTTCTCCAACTTCCACTCTTCTTCATTAACTACCGTTTTTAGTGGCCATGGGCCACTACCTCCCCCTCCCAAAACTGACGTACTTTCCCGAAAAGGAATCGACGTACTGGCAGTTTTAATCACGTCTACGGGGTCTGCGACTGGTACGACGCGGGAGACATGGACCCCTGACATGTCCCCGCTGGACCATTTCCCAACATCTGGCGCACAGGCAGGCAGTGCTGGCAATTTTGAAATACAACCCCTTTGGACCCACAAACCTGGCATTGCGATGGACCTATGGTTGCCATTGGACATTCTTTGGACCTGTGGCCCTTCTGTCTACACCTAAAACACTCCTTATAAGGGCAATGTGCAGCTCGATGTCCGACCTCCTGACAACTATAGCATGCTCCCACAAATCGACTGCGATCGTTGGTGGTATTAGACTGTACCGGTTGTTGGAAGGTTCTGTCTATATTACTGGCGTTACTACGGTCGTTCATTGCGGGCTGCAGGTGCGATTTAGTTGCACTCCCTCCGATTACCTGTTGCGGTGCTGTAGGAACACGCCTGAGGAGGCTGTGTCCTGAGCCTTGGCATAGCGGATTGAGCATTTGGCTGCCTGGGTGCGGCTTGCTGGCTGTTCTGCTTCTTCTTCTGGCGTCTATCACTGTCGTTGTGTTTTGCCACCTTTTTCATATTGTCATCTACCCCTGCTAGTTCCTCAACCTCGTCTACCGCTGCTACTCGAGCTTTGGACACTGGCGTCCATGCTGCTGTAGGGATTCTCGACTTTTCCGCTGGTGGTGGTGGTACATATCTTGAGTCGTTTTCTACCTCTTTCTCGAGTTTTCTTCCGTACTTCTTAACGTCTCCGTAAGATTCTATTTTCTTGTTCCTCAATGCTCTTCTATATTCTGGCCTCAACCTTCCAAGTAGAATTTTCAACTGACGCCTTAGGCTCATAGGTTTACGGAGATGTTCCACAATGTGTCGGAAGTTGGCTATATAGGGTGTTATCTTTTCACCTTTACCTTGAGTTCTATGGCGCAACTCGTCCAATACATCGTCCTCGTTTATGTCAGAGATGTACTGCTGCCGAAAAGCCCTTTTGAACTCACTCCAAGACTCAATGTCGCGTTTCTCCGTATTGAACCAGAGGCTTGCACCTTTTGAGAGAGTTGAGGGAATTATAGAGAGTAAGTCCTGACTACTCAAATTCAGACTCTTTCTACAGTCCGCTATACGAGTCAAGTACTCTTCTGGATCGTCTCGACTTCCACCACTAAACTTTATATTCCAGCTCTGCACTATTTGTATCTGGCTCAGCTTGTGCTCCAGTTTCCGTGAGCTAATTCGAGATCGTTCCGTTTTACTGTGCTTCTTCGAGCTCTTCTTGCTCTTCTTATTGTGAGACCGGCTTCTACTTCGACTGCTACCTCTACTGGTTGACGAGTAGCATGAGCTACTCCTGCTGCACGATCCACAACTAGAGCCAGTGCTCGAGCTACTGCCGGAGCTGCTGCTGGAGCTGTCGCTGAGACTGTTGTCTGAATCGCTATTCGAGCAGCGTGTGCTTCCGCGCCTTGATTTCGCTTTATGATTCTTCGGCGTCGGGACTGGTGAGGATTTCTTTTCCTGGCTGGCTTTCACCTTCTTGGTCTTCTTATTTGCAGTGGCTTTATTGTTCTTGACTGCTTTGCTCGATGTTTTCTTGGGTGCTACTTCCTCTATTTCGCTATCTTCACTACTAGTCTCGTTACTGTCGCTCTCTTCGCTACTGCTATTACTACACTTCTCTGCAATCTCGACTGACTTGTGGGCGGAGGTGCTAGACGACGATCTTCTCAAGCTTGACTTAGGTTTAGTCTCTGGCGACTCGATTGCTTCTTCTATCCATGAACCCCAACTACCCGTTTGAAATCCTAAACGCGAGGGTTTCATTTGGCTTCTCCTTTTGTAACTCGGAGTTTTCTGCAAGGGTGAGGCTGGCTTCGTTATTGTCCTGGTAGACGTCTTTTCTGCCGGTATTTTCTTCGTTGTGCCCGTCTGGATGACTGGCTCCGGCCTACTGTCTTCAGAAAGCGTTTGAATGCCTAGAAAGCTTGGCGTCTTCGTCGTCGAGCTGATACCTGGACTGATCCCCGAATCAAAATGATGTGAAGTCGAGTTCGCAGCCTGTGTTTGATTTCCGACCAACATGAAAGCGGAAGGGTTAAACGGTGCACGAGCGGTGATGCGACTGGGCGATCCAGCTAATGCATTTAGAACTTGCGACGACAATATATGCTGGAGTCGTTGTGCCACGGTGAGATCAAGCGTTGCTCTTGGTTGTTGACTGGCGTTGTCCAGAGTAGAGATTGTCTGAATTCGTTCTATTGACGAATTCATGGCTTGCTCTAACGTTTCTTCCTGTTCCAACTCCGACTCCGAAGCAGTTCTACTGTCCACAATTATTTTCTTTTGCTCTGTCTGCTTTTCAAGGCGGGATTTTCTAACCGTCTTGTTACCAATAAGCGCTTCTTGCGATTCTCTGGGCATCTCACCACCTTCGTCCCAATCGTACCAAGGAACTGACGAGCAAATACCAGTTTGCATTAGAGTGGCTCTAAGCAATCTATCCTTGCGAATTTCTCTATTACCTTCGGTGCTAATCTTCATCGCTACCAGTTTTGCCTCCAGCACCTGGTTGTTCATTCGTCGAATGTCGTTACTTAAACTTCTAACCTCTCGATTCTTCTTTAATTCTTCCATCCGCTCTTGATGCGAATCCATCTCTCTATCAGTAACCACTAGTATTAGCCTCCGCGTCAGTTCGATTTTTAACTTCTAGATCTCCTAGCAAAATTATTGTCAAATCTGCAATGTGTCTCTATTGACGACTGGTAAGTGTTTAAAATTTTCGGAAAATGTATATATATCAGGACTAGGGCAGACAACCCGCGCTCTTGATTTCGGACCACGGACTGGGGATCCCCCGCACTACGCGTGCTTTAACTGCTGGAACTGGGGACACTCGGTGTTCGGCTGCAAGGAGCCACAGAAGGCCCCTTTCTGTTATAATTGTGGACGTAGGGGCGTGTTGATGAACGACTGTCCGGAAGATTAAGTTAAATATGCATACACGCGGTCTGTTCCAGCGGCTAGAGTATGGTATCCCAGACCTGTGTGATAGTGGGAGTACACCCCCCCCCCTTTGGGTGGTTCGCAATTAATTTTTATGACGTACTGGCCACAATGAGTGGAACACGAAAAACAAGTTTTCAATATCCAGACGGAGCAGACGTCGCAAATTGCCTAGCTAAACCTAAATTCACTAATTCGTAATCCCGCTGAACCACAATCCTGATAATCTTCCTGAAAATTAAAACAACGCCTTACGCTTAACTCTCGCTAGCACGATGAATTCGTAGAGATTATCTCCAGGGTAAACAATCAAAAGAGAAACTCTCGAACTCTAGTAGACCTTCCTTCAATGGCAATAAATTGCACAACAAGCGATGTTGTTCTCGCTGGCCTGTTGACGACTACACTCCGATTGTTACTGGGCTGACTCGACCACGCCTTTCCCCAGGGTGAATTAATTCGCTCAAATCCCTTGGTCACTTCTACGTAACAGTTAGATAAATATACAAGCTTCAACAAGCGTTAAATTCGAAAACTCGAATTTCAAGGATCCAATTAATTCCAGAAAAAAAAGAATTTTCTTGAAGCGCGAATTTGCTTGAATATTTACTAAACGTAAAATCGATTAATCGTCTAGAATTCAAAAATAGAAATTGTAATCGCCTCTGTCGATCCGAGCGCGTAAAACAAAAATTTTTGTCAACACCTATTACGACTTCAGAACGAAAAAAAAGTTCGAGCAAAACTGGGTTGCCTCAACTAAGGATGCTACCTGAATATATATGCTACACCATTCAACACCTCAATATATATATATATATATATATATATAAATTCATATAAAAATATTATAATTATAAAATATATAACAATGGTAATTGTTCATACAATACCCATCAAGCCACTGCCAACGTTGTCGTAAAATTTTATGACCACCACGTGTTTCAGTCTGTACCACCACGAACCAATTTATCCGATTACTGACCGCAAAATTTTTTTCTGACCACCACGTGCAAGTCTCCTCGAAAATTTCCGTTCCGCAAATAAGTAAGCCGTCGATACCTCAGCACAATAAAATTTTTGTCGTCACCACCATTCACGACTTATTTTAAAAACGTGCTCCAAAAGAGGCTTAAAATTTATTCGCGCGTCCACAAAAATATTCCCCGAAATTTGCACTACAGCGTGATGCGAAAATACGGGCGTAATCGGATCTTCAACACGTGAGGTTATTATTCTTCAACAACTATTCACCACTATTGTCATGACTCACAACGGCAGACAAGAGGATTTATTTTAATCCCTTTTATTGCAACGAGAAATGATTGTTCAATTTTTAATTAAATAGTCTCGGCGCTAACGATAATGGCATCACACACGTGGCGAAATCTGACTTCACGCAAAATCCCGACAAACTTCGGAAAAATTCCAAAAAAAAAATTTTTAAATTGCTTGTGAAAATTTTATTTCACCCGTAGAACGGCACTGCACCACAAGAAAAATTTTTCCGAGAAGATTTTAACCGAAAACAGGAAGGTAAACCATGGAGTCACATTTGTGAACCCCAGTTTTTGCGCGACTTGCCACGTGGCAGGTATCGTACCGCGCGGCTACCGCGAGCCTAGCGTCTCGAGTCTAACAGAAATGGTTATCCTTTTCTGCCGCTACACTGTAACGCGAAACTACGCCATTTTCGTCGCACTATTCGAAGCACCAATTTTTTTTGTCGCACAGTAATTATTAATTCTCGATGCTAACTCCACAAATGTCTGCGCGTCACTTTTCCGAACACGCACTATCGCGATTAATTTGTCTCGCACAATTTATTATACACTCCGACGACCAAAGGCCCCACGTTGGGCGCCAATGTAACGTGGCGGTTACCCGGCTAGAATTGATTTCTAGTGGGCAACTCCCGAGCGCCAACGTTTACAAATAACTACCGATCCGGCCGAATTTCTCTGTAATGGGCGCCAGGCCGGCAGGTAGCTTCGTCTCCCGACAATCGTCACACGCCGCGGCTGAAACACTTTCTCCCAGAGGAGATTCCGTCGTCGACAAAAATACAGAGTACTCGGGCGTACTCAAACGCTGCGTACCACAGTATAGGGAATCGGGTTGAAGAATGACACAATCACTGATTTAAAAGTAACAAATAATTAACAGCATTTATTAATAGCCTGACCACGAAATAAATCACACGAAAAACGCAATGCTACGACGAATGCTTTGTCGCATCCTCGCATCAAAAATGGCTGCCGCACGCCCCGCTCAAGTCGCACCACTTCACTCGCGCAATCACACCAACGACCGTCAACGCGAGACCTGGCCACAATCGACTACAATATTTACAATACAGATTTGTAACGAACCTTTAGTTATCTTTTAACCCTGTCGTCCGCTCTTCAACTCGCCTCACAACCGGTGTTCTACTATCTGGATTCCACGTGGCACGCTTAAATAAAAACTCCTTGAGACTGGCTCCTTGAGCGAGATGCTAATCGGTTGCTAGCCCGGAACAAAGTGAACGAGTCACGCGCCGCGAGCCTTCCTTGTCGCGAAGGGCTTGTCCGCGAACCACTATTTGACGAGTCATTGACAGGCGTCAATTAGTCACTCAAGCGCGCGACTTTTGAACCGCGATTCATTCACGCAGCACTCATACTTTCTTACATTTGCTTAAAACTAAGACCGGCCGCAACAATGATGCCGGTGCGGAGTAGGCTTCTTTAGCCCCTCCACTCGCTATTACACATTCAGGTCGCACGTGGACCTCCACCAGTATCCAATCGTATCTTCCAAAGGCGCATCCACAGGTGCGTTAAAATAGGCCGTGAGTGCGCGCGCACCCGCTGGCTACAGCTGCTGCTCGCAGCGAGGCTTTCCCCTCTCCGCACCGCTGGCTCGGTCGTTGCTGCACGCTTTGGCTGTTTGTTAGGCGGCTATGGTTCTGGCCGCGACTATTTCCTCCCCTCGTTACTTCTACAAACAACACGGACGGAATTATTTTCCAGTTGTTGTTGCGACTCAAGTAACGAGAGCGAGGCGAGGAGTCAGTGCGTGTCCTGACGAGCGAACCTCGTCACACCCCCTCCCTAAACCTGAAGTACCCCCAAGTACTTCTCGGTTTAATCAACCCAAAAAGAAATACAAGACAGTGCACTGTCCTCGCCGCGCTACTGCGTACCAGGGTCGCTAGAACATAGTAATAAATTCAAATAAAAAAAAGTAAACAAAAATCCAATACTTTAATTATGTACCAAGGTGAGCAGAAGAGTGTTCTGCAACTTACTTTCCTGGCTCCTGATGCAGCATCTTCATGGTCTGACCTCTATTCTCTACGTTTTTCTTTGACCTCTAATTTTCTGTCCACAATAACCTCCCGACCTCCAATCTCTGACCACAATGACCTCCTTACCCCTAATCGCTCCTGCGAGTCTTACTGCGAGACGCACGCTTCGGTGCTCCGCAGAACGTCTGGCGGAGAATGGCGTCGCGGATGTCTGACGGCAATCCTCGCAGCTCCTCCATCAATCGTAGGGTGTCTGAGATAGCATATGTAGTCCCCGGTGAAGCGCTCTCTTGCTCCGCCGTTGGTGATAAGGAGGAGTTGAGAGACCTCTCTCCTCCCCTACTACCTTCGTCAGCGTAGGGCGTCGCTCGAGGTGACCTACGGGCTGTGGTCGAGCTCTGGTGGCGCCTTGGTGGAGATGGTGACTGTCGTCGCCCACCTACTGCTGGCCTCGACTCAATTGTCGCCGATACCTCGACTACCGGACTCGCCCAGCGAATCGTCTGGGTGCTGCTCTTGGGTCCCCGGCCACTAGCTTGTGATGGCGTTGTTGTTGAGACTCCCTCCTCGTACCTCGTTGGTGACGGGTTGCGGCGCCGTGACGTCGAGCGAGGTCGTCCCTGGTGACTGGTGCTTAAGAACTCCCGGTGTCGATCCCCGCATCTCGGGCAGTTGTTTAAATCGACCTCTCGACGTCCACAATTAAAACAGAAGGGAGCCGTCCTCGGCTCTGGACATTCAAATACCGAATGCCTCCACCCCCAGCAGTTAAAGCATGCGTACGGGGGAGGGTCGACAGTCGGGTCCGTCGGTATCGGCTTGAGGTCCCCAAATTTCACGCCGGCCCGCTTGATTTTCAGCTGGGGCGAACCACGACGTCCCGATGACTGGCCACTAACTATCTCTCTGATCTTCCGGTCTGGCTGAGCTGGCTGCGAAGAGGCTTTCGGGGCGGCGAGCACGCGCGCTTCCCTGTCATCATTAATGCGTTTGGCTGATCCGCTATGAGTGCGAGGGGTAGTCCCGACGCTGGTGGTCGTGCTTGAGCCTCCTGGGGCGGTCCTCTGCCCTGTGTTGTGAGCTGGCCGTGGAGATGGTGCCCCCGCTTCGAGTTTAGACTCTCTGGTCTGGCTAGGGGGACCCATGCTGGCTCGTTCCTCTATCCAGCGGCTCAGTTCCTCCTGGGCCTCACGGCTTTCCCTGGCCTCCAAGCTCTCAGACTCCTCGGATCCGGCTTCGTCCTCCTCGGTGGTCTGGGCGATTGACTGGCCGTGTCGTGGGTGTCGTGGCTGCTCGACGAGCGCTCAGATCTCCGGCTCGACCCACTGTATCCCGCGTCGCGGCGACCGACCCTCCATCTGGTCGATCCACGAGATGGCCACTCTCTCCATCTCGGCCTCCTTCAACGCTTCTTCTTCCTCCTGCCGGCGTCTGCGTTCTTCCGTCTCTCGTCGTCGGACGGCTTCGGCAAGAAGCCCCCGGCGCGAGGACTCCGCCTCATCGTCGGGGGAAACGGGTCTGGCTTCTACTCGCGAACGGATCTCCCGTCGCGCATTTGCGTCCTCTGGCGTCACGACAACGAAGTCTGGCGGCGAAAATTCTGGCTCTGGCACATGACGGCTGGTACTATCAGCCCTGCGACGGCGGAGCGACCTTGACAGCCTGACTGCCCTCGACATTCTGGCTGGACTCGATCTAAAATGCAATTCAGAACCAATTAGACTTGTATATAATAAGGTATATTATCGGTACACTACTCTTCTCGTTCCTACAATCAATTCTACGCTACTGTTATGGATGGTTTAGATCCTTTCGAACTCTACGAGGAGGAATATACCGTTTTAAATCTACTACATGCACTTTAGCTACCCTTCGACTGTTACCCTCTCCGGCATCCAATATGTAAACGGTTGGGGACTTTTGCTCTATTATTCGAAACGGTCCCTCAAACTTAGGCGCGGGCTTAGCTGAGAACTTCTCGGCCGCGTTTGACAAATTATGAGTTCTACGAAGTACTTGGTCTCCAACCGCGAAATTGGCAACTCTCCGACCACGATTATAATATTTCCCTTGAACTTCCCGTTCGTTATCGATGTACTGGGCCACGAGTTCCCTCAGAGCGTCTAAACGCTTCATCCTATCTTGCCATATCGACGGATCTAACCGCTGTTTAAGCTGTCCGGCCTCTACCTCGCGACGCAAGCTTTTTACTGGCGTTGGGTTTCTACCATAGTTTAAATAGGCTGGCGATGTCTTAAGGGTGGACTGAGTCGCAGTATTTATGGCATGGCGGAACTCTGGCAGATGCTTGTCCCAATCGCGATGGTCTGACTTGACAAAGGCCGCAATCATAGTTTTTAAGGTACGATTGCTACGCTCCACGGGGTTAGCTTGAGGATGGTATGGTGGGGTTGTAACGTGAGTGACCCCGTACTCCGCTAAAGTTTCTGACAGATGTTTGTTTACAAACTCTGTCCCATTATCTGTCAGGAGATACTCCGGGGTTTCCCAGCGAAACAGGACCAGTTCCTCAAAAGCTCTGGCGACTGATTTTCCGTCCGCTTTCCTCAGTGGCTTCACCTCCAACCAACGGGTGAAAAGATCTTGAAATACCAGTAGATATTTGTTCTGCGATTTACTGCGTGGGAACTCCATCATGTCTGCGGCCACTACTGACCAAGGCCTCTCCACGATTCTCTTTCCCATCAGGCCAGCGGGACTCTGCTGGGAAATCTTATATTGTTGACACGTCTGGCAAGAATTCACGAGAGTACACACGTCGTGGTAAATGCCTGGCCAAAAATACTCCCTTGCGACTCTGTCGTAGGTCTTTTCGATTCCCAGGTGTCCTGCCGTAATGGCACTATGGGCTGTCTGCAACACTCTCTCTCTTAAATCTTCGGGTACCACTAATTTCCAACCCTCTTCGTTATTGGCAATAGGGTCTAGTAATGGGTCTCTCTTGTACCTGTACAGCTGGCCATTCTCCACACGCCAATGTTGGAATTTCGCGGGCGATTCCTCCACTTCTTTCCGTCTCCTGAGGTACCATGGATCAGTGATCACCTCTGTGGCCGCTAACTCGGCCTCAAACATCCTTGACAGAGCATCTGGCACCTGATGATTTGCCCCTTTTCGATGGATTATATCAAAGTCCCATTGCTGGACCTCGAGTGCCCAGCGTGCAAGGCGTCCTGTCGGCTCTTTGAGGGATCGGAGCCACCGCAATGCACTGTGATCCGTGATCACGGTGAAGTGATATCCTTCAACGTATGGCCGCAACTTTCTGACCGCCCACACAAGAGCTAAGCACTCCTTCTCCGTTGTGGTGTAATTACGCTCCGCTGACGTCAATACCCTGCTGACGTAAACTATAGGATGTTCGCCATCCTCGAATTCCTGCGTGAGCACAGCTCCAATGGCAAAATTACTGGCATCGCATTGAATGCAGAAAGGCTTCGTGAAGTCTGGGCGTGCTAAAACAGGGGCTTGGGTCAAAGCTTTCTTTAAGCTTTCGAATGCTTCTTGCTGTTCCTGACCCCATTCCCAAACCTGGCTTTTACGCAACAACTTGACTAGAGGAATTTTCATCTCAGAGTGATCTGGCATGAACCGCGAATACCAGCCTACCATCCCTAGAAACCTACGCAGCCCACGGATGTTTCGTGGTGCTGGGTAGTTAAGCACCGGCGCGATTTTTGCAGGATCTGTCCGCAAACCGTCCCTGTCAAGTATAAATCCGAGATATTTAATCTCCCTGACGCAAAAATCGCATTTCTTTGGGTTGATTGTTAACCCAGCCGCTACCAGTTTCTTAAGGACGTACTCTACCCAGTACTTATGCTCCTCAAAGGTTTCTGTGGCAATTACTATATCGTCTAAATAACCGAACACGCTAGGTGCGACCTCTGGGCCAAATAAAGAGTCCACAAGCCTTTGTAGGGTCATGGGGGCGTTAATCAGTCCAAATGGCATGCGTGTGAACTGCCATAGTCCGTATCCAGGCACCGCAAAAGCTACTGTATACTTTTTACTGCTCTCTTCCATCTTGACTTGGTAATAGGCCTGTCTGAGGTCGATTTTACTAAGGTATCTGGCATTTCTCAAGCGATCTAGTATGGCATCCATCTGAGGGAGCTGATAGCAATCCTTTTTGGTAAGTTTATTTAAATCAGAGTAATCCACGCATAGCCTCTCTCCACCATCACTCTTGGCGGCCAACACAGGCTGACTACAATAATCACTGGCGGATCTTTCAATAATCCCTAGGCGTTCGAGTTCTTTTGCTCCCTTTAGTATCGCTTCAATCTTCTTTGGCGACCTTCTGCGAAACTTCTGCCTCACCGGTGTTGGTGACGTCAGTTGTATATGGTGTTCTGACAAATCTGTGAACCCCAAAACATCTGGCGAGAAAACTGGCAGTATTTGCTCCACGAGTGAATCAATTTGCTTTCTGTCATCGTCGTCTAACTCAGAAATGCCGGCGCACTCCGCGAACACTTGATCAATCGGCGATGGATTCTGACAATTAAACTTTCTCCACTCGCCGCCGTTTGCTCTCCAAAGGCCTCTATGATCAGTATCGATTTTAAAAGTTTCGCAAAAGTCCTTGCCTAGCACCAAATCGTGATTAATTTCTCTTACTGCCCGTGCTGAGATAGTGGCATAGATACCATCTAACTCGAAACCAAGTTCCAAGTATCCCAGTACTGGCGACAATCCCCCTGTAATCGTCTGAATCGACGCACTAGAGCCAATGAGCCTGTCTCGAAAGCGCGCTGCAATAGTAGCACCAACTATCGTAACGACGGCTCCCGGGTCGAACAGCGTTCGGTACGCTACTCCTCCGAGGATTACCTGCAAGTAATCTCTATTATCTGCTACCGCGCCCGCCACTTCCGTCTCTGAGACCGACTGATCTACCAACTGAGCTGATAAAGTCACCGGTGGTTCTTTGACCTGACTGCAAACGGGTTTTTCTAACTCGGGCGCGTTGCTCTCTTGCATGTTTAAACTGTCGTCCATCAATCTATCTACAGCCATCTCAATCTTCTCTAGCTTCGCTGGGTCTTCTTCTGCCTGCACTAAGTCATATATCTTCTGTTTTCTGCCCGTGCCCTGCGATTCTTCGAGTAGCACCGTTGCCTTTATGAGATCTGGCGTCTCTGGTGATGTCTCTCGAATAACTGAATCCGGCCTGGCAGTAAAACTGACTTTCTTCCGCACTCGACCCCTATCACCGTCATATAATCTATCATCTGGCTTTGTTACATAAACTCGACCGTCGTCTGAGTCCGTAGCTTTCGCCAACTTATCCACTGCTCCTTTGAGTCCGGAAGGCTTCGGAATCACGCCCGTCGTATTCGTGGCATCCGACTCCTGCTTCTGACTGTCCACTACCCTCTGTTCTAGCAACTCGAGGGACTCCCTCGAGAACTGCGCATCCTTCCCAGGGGCTGGACCTGTCGACTTGAAACCTCCTTTCGACCCACTAAACCCTCTCTTCTTGGAACGATTGACCTCAGCTTCCTGGTAGCTGTTGGATTCATTGCTTGAATCCGAATTGCTACCTGCCCACAAATCGACGGTCATTTTTGCCGGTTCCTTTCCTTCCATTCGTATTAACGACTCTTCGTTTCTACTTCTAGACTGCTGGGCTGTAACAGCTCCGGCATAAGTCTTCTTGTTGCTCGGCTGACGTGTAACGTCGGCGTTTGCTACTATCTTCTTTTCTTCCGTGCTCGGCCGACAGTAACTGTCAGCGTTGGCACTCTTCTTCAACATCCTCAACTCATTGGTCTCAAGGTCGCTGAGCCGGTGATTCCCACCAGCGTTCGCCATCTCCTTGAAACGTTGAGCTTTCTTTTCTCCCATGCTCTTCTTCCCTTCTGTGCTATTCTTCACTACCATACTCGGCCGACAGTAACTGTCAGCGTTGGCACTCTTCTTCAACATCCTCAACTCATTGGTCTCAAGGTCGCTGAGCCGGTGATTCCCACCAGCGTTCGCCATCTCCTTGAAACGTTGAGCTTTCTTTTCTCCCATGCTCTTCTTCCCTTCTGTGCTATTCTTCACTACCATACTCGGCCGACAGTAACTGTCAGCGTTTGCATGCTTCTCCAACTTCCACTCTTCTTCATTAACTACCGTTTTTAGTGGCCATGGGCCACTACCTCCCCCTCCCAAAACTGACGTACTTTCCCGAAAAGGAAACGACGTACTGGCAGTTTTAATCACATCTACGGGGTCTGCGGCTGGTACGACGCGGGAGACATTGACCCCTGACATGTCCCCGCTGGACCATTTCCCAACATCTGGCGCACAGGCAGGCAGTGCTGGCAATTTTGAAATACAACCCCCTTGGACCCGCAAACCTGGCATTGCGATGGACCTATGGTTGCCATTGGACATTCTTTGGACCTGTGGCCCTTCTGTCTACACCTAAAACACTCCTTATAAGGGCAATGTGCAGCTCGATGTCCGACCTCCTGACAACTATAGCATGCTCCCACAAATCGACTGCGATCGTTGTTGGTATTAGACTGTACTGGTTGTTGGAATGTTCTGTCTATATTACTGGCGTTACTATCGTCGTTCATTGTGGGCTGCAGGTGCGTTTTAGTTGCATTCTGTTGCCACTCCCTCCGATTACCTGTTGCGGTGCTGTAGGAACACGCCTGAGGAGGCTGTGCCCTGAACCTTGGCATAGCGGATTGAGCATTTGGCTGCCTGGGTGCGGCTTGCTGGCGGTTCTGCTTCTTCTTCTGGCGTCTATCACTGTTTTTGTGTTTTGCCACCTTTTTTGTATCGTCATCTACCCCTGCTAATTCCTCAACCTCGTCTACCGCTGCTACTCGAGCTTTGGACACTGGCGTCCATGCTGCTGTAGGAATTCTCGACTTTTCCGCTGGTGGTGGTGGAACATATCTTGAGTCGTTCTCTACCTCTTTCTCGAGTCTTCTTCCGTACTTCTTAACGTCTCCGTAAGATTCTATTTTCAACTGACGCCTTAGGCTCATAGGTTTACGGAGATGTTCCACAATGTGTCGGAAATTGGCTATATATGGTGTTATCTTTTCACCTTTACCTTGAGTTCTATGTCGCAACTCGTCCAATACATCGTCCTCGTTTAAGTCAGAGATATACTGCTGCCGAAATGCCCTTTTGAACTCACTCCAAGACTCAATGTCGCGTTTCTCCGTATTGAACCAGAGGCTTGCACCTTTTGAGAGAGTTGAGGGAATTATAGAGAGTAAGTCCTGACTACTCAAATTCAGACTCTTTCTACAGTCCGCTATACGAGTCAAGTACTCTTCTGGATCGTCTCGACTTCCACCACTAAACTTTATATTCCAGCTCTGCACTATTTGTATCTGGCTCAGCTTGTGCTCCAGTTTCCGTGAGCTAATTCGAGATCGCTCCGTTTTACTGTGCTTCTTCGAGGTTTTCTTGCTCTTCTTATCGTGAGTCCGGCTTCTACTTCGACTGCTACCTCTACTGGTTGACGAGTAGCATGAGCTACTCCTGCTGCACGATCCACAACTAGAGCTACCGCTCGAGTCACTGCCGGAGCTGCTGCTGGAGCTGTCGCTGAAACTGTGGTCTGAGTCGCTATTCGAGCAGCGTGTGCTTCCGCGCCTGGATTTCGCTTTATGATTCTTCGTCGTCGGGACTGGTGAGGATTTCTTTTCCTGGCTGGCTTTCACCTTCTTGGTCTTCTTATTTGCAGTGGCTTTATTGTTCTTGACTGCTTTGCTCGATGCTTTCTTGGGTGCTACTTCCTCTATTTCGCTATCTTCACTACTAGTCTCGTTACTATCGCTCTCTTCGCTACTGCTATTACTACACTTCTCTGCAATCTCGACTGACTTGTGGGCGGAGGTGCTAGACGACGATCTTCTCAAGCTTGACTTAGGTTTACTCTCTGGCGACTCAATTGCTTCTTCTATCCATGAACCCCAACTACCCGTTTGAAATCCTAAACGCGAGGGTTTCATTTGGCTTCCCCTTTTGTAACTCGGAGTTTTCTGCAAGGGTGAGGCTGGCTTCGTTGTTGTTCTGGTAGACGTCTTCTCTGCCGGCATTTTCTTGGTTGTGCCCGTCCGGATGACTGGCTCCGGCCTACTGTCCTCAGAAAGCGTTCGAATGCCTAGAAAGCTTGGCGTCTTCGTCGTCGAGCTGATACCTGGACTGATCCCCGAATCAAAATGATGTGAAGTCGAGTTCGAAGCCTGTGTTTGATTTCCGACCAACATGAAAGTGGATGGGTTAAACGGTGCACGAGTGGTGATGCGACTGGGCGATCCAGCTAATGCATTTAGAACTTGCGACGACAATATATGCTGGAGTTGTTGTGCCACGGTGAGATCAAGCGTTGCTCTTGGTTGTTGACTGGCGTTGTCCAGAGTTGAAATTGTCTGAATTCGCTCTATTGACGAATTCATGGCTTGCTCTAATGTTTCTTCCTGTTCCAACTCCGACTCCGAAGCAGTTCTGCTGTCCACAATTATTTTCTTTTCCTCTGTCTGCTTTTCAGGACGAGATTTTCTAACCGTCTTGTTACCAATGAGCGCTTCTTGCGATTCTCTGGGCATCTCACCACCTTCGTCCCAATCGTACCAAGGAACTGAAGAGCAAATACCAGTTTGCATTAGAGTGGCTCTAAGCAATCTATCCTTGCGAATTTCTCTATTACCTTCGGTGCTAATCTTCATCGCTATCAGTTTTGCCTCCAGCACCTGGTTGTTCATTCGTCGAATGTCGTTGCTTAAACTTCTAACCTCTCGATTCTTCTTTAGTTCTTCCATCCGCTCTTGATGCGAATCCATCTCTCTATCAGTAACCACTAGTATTAGCCTCCGCGTCAGTTCGATTTTTAACTTCTAGATCTCCGAGCAAAATTATTTTCAAATCTGCAATGTCTCTATCGACGACTGGCAATTGCTTAAAACTTCGGAAAATGTATATATCAGGACAAGGGCCCCCCTGGGTGGTCCGCAATTAATTTTTATTACGTACTGGCCACAAGGAATGGGACACAAAAGGCAAATTTTCAATATCCAAACGGAGCAAGCGTCGCAAATTGACTAGCTAAACCTAAATTCACTAGTTCGTAATCCCTCTGAACCACAATCCTGATAATCTTCCTGAAAATTAAAAACAACGCCGTACGCTTAACTCTCGCTAGCACGATGAATTCGTAGAGACTATCTCCAGGGTAAACATTCAAAAGGAAAACTCTCGAACTCTCGTAGACCTTCCTTCAATGGCAATAAATCGGACAACAAGCGATGTTGCTCTCGCTGGCCTTTTTAACGACTACACTCCTATTGTTACTGGGTTGACTCGACCACGCCTTTCCCCAGGGTGAATTAATTCGCTCCAATCCCTTGGTCACTACTCCGTAACAGTTAGATAAATATACAAGCTTCAACAAGCGTTAAATTCGAAAACTCGAATTTCAAGCATCCAATTAATTCCAGAAAAAAGAGAATTTTCCTGAAGTGCGAATTTGCTTGAATATTTACTAAACGTAATATCGATTAATCGCCTAGAATTTAAAAATAGAAATTGTAATCGCCCCTGTCGATCCGAGCGCGCAAAACAAAAAGTTTTGTCAACACCTATTACGACTTCAGTACAAAAAAAAATTCGAGCAAAATTGGGTTACTTCACTAAGGATGCTACCTGAATATATATACTACACCATTCAACACCTCAATATATATATAAATTCATATCAAAATATTATAATTATAAAATATATAACAATGGTAATTGTTCATACAATACCCATCAAGCCACTGCCAACGTTGTCGTAAAATTTTATGACCACCACGTGTTTCAGTCTGTACCACCACGAACAAATTTATCCGATTACTGACCGCAAATTTTTTTCTGACCACCACGTGCAAGTCTCCTCGAAAATTTCTGTTCCGCAAATAAGTAAGCCGTCGATTTCTCAGCACAATAAAATTTTTGTCGTCACCACCATTCACGACTTATTTTAAAAACGTGCTCCAAAAGAGGCTTAAAATTTATTCGCGCGTCCACAAAAATATTCCCCGAAATATGCACTACAGCGTGATACGAAAATACGGGCGTAATCGGATCTTCAACACGCGAGGCTACTATTCTTCAACAACTATTCACCACTATTGTCATGACTCACGACGACAAATAAAAGAATTTATTTTAATCCCTTTTATTGCAACAAGAAATGGTTGTTCAATTTTTAATTAAATAGACTCGGCGCTAACGATAATGGCATCACACACGTGGCGAAATCTGACTTCACGCAAAATCCCGACAAACTTCGGAAAAATTCCAAAAAAAAAATTTTTAAATTGCTTGTGAAAATTTTATTTCACCCGTAGAACGGCACTGCACCACAAGAAAAATTTTTCCGAGAAGATTTTAACCGAAAACAGGAAGGTAAACCATGGAGTCACATTTGTGAACCCCAGTTTTTGCGCGACTTGCCGCGTGGCAGGTATCGTACCGCGCGGCTACCGCGAGCCTAGCGTCTCGAGTCTAACAGAAATGGTTATCCTTTTCTGCTGCTACTCTGTAACGTGACACTACGCCATTTTCGTCGCACTATTCGAAGCACCAATTTTTTTTTTGTCGCACAGTAATTATTAATTCTCGATGCTAACTCCACAAATGTCTGCGCGTCACTTTGCCGAACACGCACTATCGCGATTAATGTATCTCGCACAATTTATTATACACTACGACGACCAAAGGGCCCCACGTTGGGCGCCAATGTAACGTGGCGGTTACCCGGCTAGAATTGATTTCTAGTGGGCAACTCCCGAGCGCCAACGTTTACAAATAACTACCGATCCGGCCGAATTTCTCTAAGATGGGCGCCAGGCCGGCAGGTAGCTTCGTCTCCCGACAATCGTCACACGCCGCGGCTGAAACACTTTCTCCCAGAGGAGATTCCGTCGTCGACAAAAATATAGAGTACTCGGGCGTACTCAAACTCTGCGTACCACAGTATAGGGAATCGGGTTGAAGAATGACACAATCACTGATTTAAAAGTAACAAATAATTAACAGCATTTATTAATAGCCTGACCACGAAATAAATCACACGAAAAACGCAATGCTACGACGAATGCTTTGTCGCATCCTCGCATCAAAAATGGCTGCCGCACGCCCCGCTCAAGTCGCACCACTTCACTCGCGCAATCACACCAACGACCGTCAACGCGAGACCTGGCCACAATCGACTACAATATTTACAATACAGATTTGTAACGAACCTTTAGTTATCTTTTAACCCTGTCGTCCGCTCTTCAACTCGCCTCACAACCGGTGTTCTACTATCTGGATTCCACGTGGCACGCTTAAATAAAAACTCCTTGAGACTGGCTCCTTGAGCGAGATGCTAATCGGTTGCTAGCCCGGAACAAAGTGAACGAGTCACGCGCCGCGAGCCTTCCTTGTCGCGAAGGGCTTGTCCGCGAACCACTATTTGACGAGTCATTGACAGGCGTCAATTAGTCACTCAAGCGCGCGACTTTTGAACCGCGATTCATTCACGCAGCACTCATACTTTCTTACATTTGCTTAAAACTAAGACCGGCCGCAACAATGATGCCGGTGCGGAGTAGGCTTCTTTAGCCCCTCCACTCGCTATTACACATTCAGGTCGCACGTGGACCTCCACCAGTATCCAATCGTATCTTCCAAAGGCGCATCCACAGGTGCGTTAAAATAGGCCGTGAGTGCGCGCGCACCCGCTGGCTACAGCTGCTGCTCGCAGCGAGGCTTCCCCCTCTCCGCACCGCTGGCTCGGTCGTTGCTGCACGCTTTGGCTGTTTGTTAGGCGGCTATGGTTCTGGCCGCGACTATTTCCTCCCCTCGTTACTTCTACAAACAACACGGACGGAATTATTTTCCAGTTGTTGTTGCGACTCAAGTAACGAGAGCGAGGCGAGGAGTCAGTGCGTGTCCTGACGAGCGAACCTCGTCACACGTGTCTCTTATTTTTTAATGTACTACAACACATTATAAGATTATCCAAATCGGCGACAGACACCTGAGGACCTTTCCTTGTCAGTCATTGTCTTGTTTCCTTGCAGAATCCCGAATTTCCTTCTGAGTGTTGTATTAATTCCATTGTTTGCCTCGAATACGTCCTTCCTCTCCATTGTTGGAAGGTCAAAAGGTTGCATGCCTGCTTTAGTGAACGCCGCCTCGTCCGATGTCGTGAGGTAGGCGGACGCTACCCTTAATGTACTTCGCCTGTACATAGTCAAGAGCTTCCTTGCCTATGCCTTCACCAACATGATATCTATATATATTGAGGCCCCCTACAACATAATCGATATGATTTCGCTCGCTAAGAGCAATCTTCTATTTTGTGTTGGCCCTCCTATATTTAGTATCAATCGAGATAAAGCAATAAGTTTTGCTGCTTCATTGTATATGATGTTTCAAATCGATGGACCAAGTGTTGATCTCTGGGGTACGCCACCTATTACATCATACACCTTGTTGTCATTCTGAATGCCACATAATAAGAGTCTGTCGTTCAAATAGTTGGACATCATCTTTCTCATATATAAAGGTATTTTTTACTTACAAAGTGCCTCGTATATTTCGTTCCATTTGGCCGAGTTGAAGGTATTTTGATCCTCCTTTCCATCTTTTTTCTCCTATCGCTGTGTGCGCGGTGTCAAGCACTAAGTTCACTACGTCTAGAGTTAATCGTTTACTCCGAAAGCTGAATTGATGTTCCGCAAGTCCACATTTTTCTTCTATTGCCTGATCCATTCAGACGCAAATTATGCGTTCCAGACTTCTTGCCTTAGGTGTTCAGCATGCAGAGCAGTCTGTATCATAAAGCGTCTTCAGTAGCTTCTTTGGTAGTAGCACGAGGCATTGTTTCTTCCAGTCAGCCGGAAATATTCCGTCTTCTAGACATGTATCGTACAAGTCTATGAAGACCTCTAATTCGGCGAATATAGCATGTTTCAGTATAATCTATATTGAGCATGCTATCTAGGCCTGGAGCCTTGTTGTTTCCTACCTTTTTGCAGGTGCTTAGTAGCTCTTTCATTGTGACTGTCGGAATAGCTTCTTCGATTGCCTGCCATTTTATGATTCATGGTTCTTCCAGTTGTATGCGGCACAGTGTATTTACTGCTCGATCTAATGATTTCTTCACTACTATTTTATGAGGTCTTATCCTGTAATTCCTTCAGGCACCGTTGCTTATTGATACTGATTGTCTTCTTAAGCTTTTCCTTAGCGTCATTTATTGCCTGCTGGTAGACATCTACTAATTCCTGGCCTCTTTCAGTTTTATAATATTTATTTCTTGCCCGCTGCTTCTCTTGTAGGTATTAGTCTACGAAGAAGGCCTACTATTATTACTGGCTTTCTTCTCGCCACGTATAAACTGATATCTAACTACTTATCTAACAGACAACAAAGAGTTAGCTGGTCGCTCACTAGGTGCTCACGCACCAAGAGAGCACCGAGAATGCGAGACAGAAGTTAAGAGAGAGAAGGTCCTGCGCGACCGAGTAGCGCGTGGGATGCTTGCTTATCTACTACGTTGTAGGGAGGGGAGGGGCTGGGCAAAATATAGTATTATTTCTATCAATTTTTGTTGTTGTTATTTTCCATTCTTTTTCCCAGCTCTTCCAGTCTAATGCGATCGAGTCGAATCCTTTGACAAACATAAATAAATCGAGCGCATTAGAGGCGCAAGAATTTCGTGCGTGATGCTGTTTTTTTCCCAGCTCTTCCAGTCTAATGCGATCGCGTCGAATCCTTTGACAAACATAAATAAATCGAGCGCATTAGAGGCGCAAGAGTTTCGTGCGTGCTGCTGGGAGGCAGCACGTCGCAACATATAAATTATCTCTATAGCAAGACCAAATATCTCCTTTTTATTTTTTATAAGCTGTCTAAAGTTATGAACACGGAGACGTTAAGACTAATTTATTAAGCATTTTTAATAGCTTTGTTGGATATGGCATAATTGCATGGAGTGAAGTTTACACTGGAACCCTAAACCCTATTTCAAACCTGCAGAAAAGATTATAGAATATTATAAACAAAAAGCTATTTATAACTAGCAAAAGGCCATTCAATATTATATAATTATTCACGAAGGAAGCGCTATGCTACCATTAGGATAATCTTAAGACATTATTCATGAACTCAAACAGTGTAAGAAGAAATGAAAATATCCAGATACCTAAATTTTACATGACTGTTAAAAAAAGAATAGCTATATCGTAACAATAGAACTTTTTAATGCATTACCAAAGAACATGAAGAATATAAAAATAAAAAATAAGAAAAAAATAATATGGGATTGGATCCGACAAATATAACATCAATATAATGAAATCCAAACAAGATTGTCAAACCGTCGAACAAATATTCTATTCTTTCTTAAATAAAAGTAACAAATAAAATACTTCCCAAGCGCATCAAATCAATAATTTCGGGAGCGAACATCCTATATTGAAAGTCCATGAGAATGTAGTTACCGAGAAATTGATATTAAATGCCCGCCCGTACATATGTGCAAATGTGCTGTGCAAACTACTACAAATGCTCTCACTGCCGAATGTCAATCTACATTTGGTCTAAAATTCAAAATCACAATATGCAAAAGGAAACAGTAGACATGATCATTAACACAGCAATCCAAATTGTCAATAAGGCAAAATTATTTAATTGAATAAAAAATTGTAGTTGAAATTTTGCAAATGAGGAAACAAAACTGCTGCGAATATAGTAACAAAAATGAAAGCATTAAAATTAAACATGTGCATTTCAACAAAGAAATAAGTGGTATAGGTGAAGAAAGAAATAAAAACAAGATTATAAAATAGCTGAATATAACAACTTCGAGACTGCTTTAAACGAAGCAAGCAAAGCACCTGGCAAACTGATTCAGCAAACTAACAGCTACTGCATGTCATATGGTGATCTAAATTACTTAGACTCTAACGAAGCATATTTATACTCTGATAGGGGTATAATAGGTAAACAAACGTTTATAAACTCAATGTATCCTTTAAAAGAGCAACCACAGTATAAAGACCAAATAGTTCTAGATGACTTAGTTTTTACTTCACCCTGCAAATGTGACTCGGATCTACAACATAGTTGAATGTTTCCCCATTACAGAGTGACGTGTGCAGTTGGACTTACATGTCCAGCAAGATTGAACAAAATTGAAAGAATAAATTTTGCTAGAAATAGTAATGTATCAACTGAAATCTTTACCACTGCTAGGTAAATGTTAATTAGATATTGATGAATAAGAAACAGTGCAGTAATATAACTTGGTCTAGTCTAATATAACTTGGTCTAGTAGCATCTTGCTATCAAGGAAAAGGAACTCGTAACCATCATTTCAATATTAGTATAGTTATAGTGTTACGTCGTACGACGCATGCCCACTATTAGTACTACTTCTTTATAATTGAACAATTTGATATGGCCTAAATTAAATAAAAATTGCTAAATCACGATTTCCCAATGCACCAGTGTCGCTTATGAGTTGAGTTCGCAAAATGTCAACTAATCACTTTTGTAATATGATTCCGATGAACATTGCAAAACAAATGACCGAATTTCGGAAGGATGCGAAAATTTAAATAAGCTTTGTACGACTTTCGTCGTCAGTCACGAGCTTCGTACCGTGTCCGTGCCGGTCCGACAATCGATGACAATTTTTTTAAAAACTAAAAATCCGCCTAGCCGAAATTACACATTTCTTACAAAGTTTAAATATACAGATTTTATACAAGTCTTAGCTCTTCTAAATTAAATGAGAATATTATTTTACATTGAAATAAGATTGATTATTTACTTTCACTTCTAAAATTATTCGAATATGCGATCGGTTTACTGTAAAAAGGATCTTGTGAGTTATATTCATTTACGAGAAAATTCCAAATTACGTGCGATATGTGCCCGTTTGTGCCTTTACTGCGATTACTGTTTGTAAGTACCTGCTCTCTTTCTCTCGCTTGCTCACTCACCAATGCTTTCGCGCTCTCGCTGACCTCGCTCGAGTTCGTCACGAGCATACGCTTTTCCGCACGGCTTACGCGCTTTTCAGGTGGCTTATACGCTGCGACGCTGCTGTATATCTCCTTCTTTTACTGAATAAAGTGTGTGTTGTAACCTTAACTATCGCCTTGGCTTATTTTCTGTATTTTGCATGCATTATCGTTCTACTTGCCGCTTCGCGTATTTCAGCGACCCAGCCGCCTCCGCAGGCATGCATTTCGCTTCTCGAAGTGCGTGCAAACTGACTAGCCATCGCCTCTGCAGAACCAGGTACAGAGATACCAAACCGCTCGCGTTCGGGAGCAAACGAGTACGCCCGTCGGCTACTTGATTATAACGAGGATCGTCGGTCGCATTGCGCTGCGGTTGCAGCTGGCCCGGTTATATTACAAAGACGTGCTCAGAATGCTCGAAGAAATCGGGAAAAGAGGCAGGGAGCAAATAAAGCAGGCCGTTATTCCTCCCGATCCTCCGAAGGCCTCGAATCTTCTTGCGAAACCGCCAGCAGCAAATAATATTATGCCACTGAACGACGAGGATGATACGTCCATGATTGATTGTAGTCGGTGGTGGCTCCAAGTTGGGATTGGTGGTTTTAGTCTTCGAGCTCTATGTGACTTAGGAGCGGCACGCACAGCAATTGGGCCAATCGGTATCCAGATTGCTTCCGCATGTGGTCAATCGATCACGCCGTATAAAGGCTCTGGTGCAAAACTCGCGAACGGTCAACTCGTGCCGATATATGGCTACGTAGATCTCCCGTTCGAAGTACTCGGCCGTCGCCGACAATTGAAGGTTCTGATTATGAGGGATCTAGACTCTGAGTGCATACTTGGCACAAATTTCCTGCGTGCATTTAACGCAGTGCTAATGCCCAGAGAAAACAGCCTTCGCATAGAGGGTGAGTCAGAGCCCATTCCATTAGAATTGTCAGCTCTGACAGAGGGAGTGGCGAACGCGCTTGCCGCTGTAGGTTTAGCGGATGTTACGCAAGTTCAACGAAATCATTTGGAAGAAGTTTTAGATCGTTGGCTCCCCAGTAACGAGAAGCCCCTCGGTTGCACCACGCTTATTAAGCACGCCATCGAGGTAGGGAGTGCGCGGCCCATCAAGCAACGCTACTACCCGGTTTCCCGGAAAATTGAAGAAGAAATGCACGCTCAAGTCTATAAAATGTTAAAGGCAGGAATAATACGCCGTGCTAAGGACAGCGAATGGTCAAGCCCTGTCGTGATGGTGCGTAAGGCAAATGGGACCTACAGATTCTGCGCAGACTATCGCAAACTCAACGCTGTCTCAAAGGCCAGTGCGTACCCGCTTCCATATATGGATTCGATCCTCAACAAGCTGCAGAACGCTAAATATATATCGACAATCGATCTCATCAGCGCGTATCACCAGATCCCGATGCGCGAAGAGGACATGCACTTGACTGCTTTCACCGTGCCTGGCCTAGGACTGTTCGAATTTACTCGAATGCCGTATGGCGTAGTCGGAGGTCCAAGCACGTTTCAACAACTCAGTGACAAAATTATAGGGCCTGAGTTGGAACCTCATGCCTTCTCATATTTAGACGATATAATTATTACAACCAGCACATTTGAAGATCACCTGCACTGGCTAGAAGTGGTCTTGAAGCGGATACGCGAGGCTGGATTGACTATCAATCGCGAGAAGAGCAAGTTCTGCTGTAGCGAAGTAAAATATCTGGGTGTCGTAGTAAATCGCGACGGTTATCGCCCTGACCCGGATAAAATAGCTCCGATAATGAACTATCCGGCTCCTAAGAACTTACGCCGCTTCTTAGGTTTGGCTTCTTGGTACCGGAAGTTCTTGGACAACTTCGCGACTATCGCTGAGCCATTGGTTCAGTTAACTAGGAAAGATGTCAAGTATCGCTGGGAGGAGCCGCAGCAAATCGCTTTCGAGCAGGTAAAGGCGTTGCTCGCCTCTGCTCCGGTCCTGCACGGTCCGGCATTTGACCAACCATTCGCGATACAGACAGATGCGAGTGACACTGGGATCGGAGCAGTGCTCACTCAGACTATTGACGGCGAAGAGCGCGTACTCAACTTTGCGAGCCGCACTCTTACGAAAGCCGAAAGGAATTACTCAGTCACTGAGCGCGAATGCTTCGCTGTGGTGTGGGCCATTCAACGTTTTAGAGTCTACGTAGGAGGATATAGCTTCCAGGTAATTACTGACCACAGCAGTCTTAAGTGGCTGTGTAACCTGCGAAATCCGAACGGCCGGTTAGCTCGGTGGGCCTTAGAGCTGCAAGCTTATGATCTTGAAATCGTGCACAGTAAGGGCTCAATGCACTGTGTACCAGATGCCCTATCCCGTATGTACGAGGACGAAGAGAGCGAAACGCAAATAGCTTGCGACGGGGCAACAGCATCAGCTGTGTCCCCGACGCCATGACCAGGAAGGCCAGGCGCACACACACACATACACGCACAGAGAAGCCAATCCGGTGGCTGATGGCTGACTAGCAGCCAATACGTAGGGCACCAAGTACACACACACACTCGCGAAGGCCCGGTCGTGAGACACTGCGAGAATGAACACGCCTCCTGGCCACGGCGACGGCCGGGAGGTGGAACGCGCGAGAGAGATGTAGCGAGAGCGACCGCGTGGCGCAGAATGACGCGCGCGCACCGCTCTCGCGCAACAGCCGGCTAGGCACGCGGTGGGGAGTCGCGCGCGAGAGAAAGAGAAGGTGCGCTCGCCTCGCTGTACGCTACAGCGGGTAAGTACGACTGGCGCGCGTTACCAGCGGTAAGCTGCTGGTCTCGTGACGAGCTCTGACGGGCGCAATCGATCATAAAGGGAAAATCGATTCTCCCGCGTTGGCTCGTCGCGATATGGGTGCGCTAACGATCAGCGCAGCACCACCAGCAAGGAGGGCGCGCGTGAGAGGTCCTGTGGCTTTGCCGAGGTGATCTGCTGGGGAGAAAATCCCCACAGCTCACTTCTTCAGCTGCAGCCGCCCAGGACTATCACTGGAATCCTCCCAGACGACTGCGAGCCATTTTGGAAGCGTGAGAAAAGCCAGGCAGCGAGTGCTAGCACAGAGAATAGCGAGAGAGCGAGAGAGAGAGAGAGAGAGCGAGACGACAGGAAAGTCTTCTATAAGTAAAGCTTCGAGGTGAGCCGCTATTAATATTATCACCGCGAGTTCGCGAAATTTATAGTTAGATTCACCGCGATTCCTACTAACCCTTGGTGGTAGTCCTGAGCAGCGACGTGGCGTGTTTAGTCCGCCGCTGCTTTTCCTTCCTCTACTTATCGTGTGACGAGCAGATTGTCCTGCTCACGCCGTGAAGACGACGCGGCCTAGAGCCCGTCAACCTCGTTGCGCCGAAGTATTTCGCGAGTGTTGTCCTGTACTAGTTGGGAGATATCGCGTCGCGCTGATTTCGCGAGTAATAGTAGAATTGGCGTCGCGCAGCAAACACCGGAAGGGATTTTCGCGGTTTCAGGCGCGATTCGCGGCAGGAGATAGCAGAGCGTGGTTGCAGAACCGAGCCAAGCGACTCGGTTTCGTGTCACTCTCGCGTTTTCAGATAACAGCACGAAGCAGAGTGGAGCAGCAGGGAGACGGCTAAAGTCCGTGCTCCCCTTCAATATAATAAACTAAATAAATTGATACATATACATATATATTTTTGCCTATTTAATTGTAACCCGACAGATCCTCGCAGACATTTCCTATACCGTCCCTCCCGGGATATAAGAGTCCTGAGGAAGAGATCGAATAGTTTGTTGATTTGGGAGGCTCACGCTTTAAAATATTCTCTTGAATAATCCCAACATCACAATGGCGCCCAACGTGGGGCCTCTCTAACGGAAATTCCCCATAAAGTCTGCGAGAAACTGTCTGGTTGTGCACGTGTGCGAATAAAATTTTGTCACTCGGGGGGAGATTTGGGCATTAAGAAGCACTGATAGCCGATATAGACAGGCTGTCGTGCAGGGAAAATTAATTAAACGCGCGAAGCAAAATTTTTCTTTCTAAACGCGCCTAAGGTCAAGTTGTTTGCGCCGTAGCGAGCGTTATAGACAGCCGCTGCGAGTGTATACAATAACACCTCGGCCGTTGACGAATAGTCCGGTCGCGACGCGTAAACACGAGCGCGCTAGAGCTGAGCCGCGAGTAGGTAAACAAACAAGAGTATAGGCGCGAAGCGAGCGATATTGACCGCCGCTGAGCGACGGCTGGGATAGACCAGTCAGGTAAATAAACAAGAGTATAGGAGGAAGCGAGCGATAGTGACCGCCGCTGAGCAACGGTTGGGATAGATCAGTTAGAAAATTTTTCCTGTAGGCTCGTTTATCGCAATAGAGTTTAACAAAATGAAGAAAGGGAAAAGCGGGATGCAGGAGGAGTATGCGCGGAAAATGCGGACAATATTAGGAGGCTCGAGGGATTTAAGAGCAAGATTACGCGAAATTAGGAGATTACCGGAATTAGAAGTAACGCGACTCCTGGCAGGAAAAAGTAAAAAGTTTAGTGTAACAGGCACCCCAGCGGAGAAGGCGGAGCGGCTTTTCCGGGCGGAGTTGTTAGCGTACGGTGCAGAAGGAGATGTACCATGGTACCCAGAGAGAGACGAGAATTCGGGGGAAAGTCAGGAATCGAACTTTAGAGAGGCCTTGGTGATGAGTTCGTCGGAGGATGAATCAATGGACGAAACAGTAGCTCGCACCCAGGAATACGGCAAGGGATCAGGACAACCGGGAGGAGGGAGGAAGGAAATTAACTTGCTGGGGAATGTGACCCCCAAGCAGGTTAGAGACAAGAATCCCTTCGACTTTAACCCCGAGGCCACAGTGACGGCTACGGGGATAAACCCGCAAGGTCCTATCCGGCAGCAACCGGCTGACGACGACCCGGTGCAGCGTCAGTTGCAAGACCTGCAGTTAGCCTACGACAGGATGGATCTAGGTGATAGGCGGAAAGATAGACTGCCGCCGCGGCAGAACCAGAAGCCAGCAGAAATAGTTAACGGTGCGCGTCATAACGAAAAGCCGTCCAAATTTCACAAAAGATTGAATATTGATCTTCCGGAGACACCGACGACGTCCCAGGAGAAAAGTTCTTCCCGCGGCGGGAGCGCTAGTAACGTGCAGCAAGACGCAGCACTGGATCTGGTGGGGGCTGGGGCAACGGCGGAAAATAATTTAAATAAAGAACCGTCTGTCTCCAGGGATGCGGACAAAGAGAAGAGCAGGGAAGAACGTAGGGATGGACCTAGGACTAGGTCCAAGGAGCGGTCAAATAGACGACCCTCCACGGACAAGAAAGGAAGTAAAGAGGGACGTAGGGATAGATCTCGAACTAGGTCCAAGGAGCGGTCAAAGAGACGACACTCCACGGACAAAGAAGAGAATAAAAAGGGATATATGGATAGGACTCGGTCTAGGTCTAAGGAGCGGTCAAAGAGACGACACTCCGTGGACAAAAGGGGAAGTAGAGAGAGATACATGGATAGATCTCGGTCTAGGTCTGGGGAACGGTCGAAAAAACGACACTCCGCGGACAGAGAGAAGGACAGGGAGAGATCCAGTCGCGAGAAAGATAGGCGTCGCCACCACCGAGGTAGGTCGACGAGTGGCAGACGCCATGATAGGCGAGAAGTTAGGGATAAGGGAAAGAGGGATAAAGAGAGAAGACGCAGAAGTGAGAGTAGATCGAGTGAGTCAAGTAACTCGAGCAGTTCAGAGCGTAGCATAATCTCGCGGAGGAGTGAGCGAAGCCACCGACGACGCAGTCACTCTAGCCGACGCTCGTCGCGTGGCATGAGCTCGAGAGAGGAGTCGTTAGAGTCGCGGCATAGTCGAAGGTATAGGAGTAGGCCGAGACACCACCGCCACCATCACCGGTACCGCACTTCTAGCTCCGAAAGCTCCGGTAGTTTATCAAGTAGGAGCGGCAGAAACGTGTCAGGCGGAGGTAGGAGGTGGACAGGGCTCTCAAAATCATTACAAACTTGGAGTCAGCGGTTCTCGGGTAGAGAGGGACGGTCCGCGGCGGAAGATTTTATAGAGAGAATGGATGATTGTCGGAAAAGCGAAAGGGTGGACGACCGACAAATGCTCAGAGCCATCGCGTGCATGTTGACAGGCGACGCGGCGAGATGGTATAGAGTGAAACGTCGCGAAGTCCGATCATGGAAAGAATGGAGAAACGCGTTCCGCCACCGGTTTGTGGGAGAGATCAGACAGGCAGACGTGCACGCAGACATGTTGAGACGTACGCAGGGATCAGGAGAGTCGATCACGGCGTTCATAGACTGCTTCAAATATGTGGTAGACCACTTGAAGCGGCCTCCATCGCGTAGAGAGCAGGTGGAGTTAGTGTACGAGAGAATCAGGCCGGAATATCGTAACTTCATGGCGTCCCGGGAAATCTGTTCTCTCGAAGATATAGAGCACTACGGGAGGAAGTATGAACGCCATAGAGAGTTGAACGAGCGCTGGGAGCCACCCCCGG
Organism: Muscidifurax raptorellus; assembly: GCA_020010945.3. NCBI lineage: Eukaryota > Metazoa > Arthropoda > Insecta > Hymenoptera > Pteromalidae > Muscidifurax > Muscidifurax raptorellus. The sequence goes on along the minus strand of JAHUUD020000016.1, from coordinate 1,633,204 downwards.
CGAAAGAGAAAATGAAACTTCCGGGGTCGGCATATGTCCCTCCGGAAGGAACGAAAAAACAAGTAAACGCCGCGTCGGAGGCGAAGGCAGTTGATCATGGGCCTCGAAATTCGAAACCAGCACCCAAGGCGGTCGTAGCCAGTGAGCCGGCTCCCGCCAAGCAATCAGCGAGCGAAGCAGCAGCCGTGGTTCCGCGTACCCAGGGCAACCAAGACGGTGCGATCAGGATCGGGAACCAGACGTGGGGGAGTGGCGAAACAGGCCAGCGGCGGAACCCGCAAACAGAACCGCGGAACGGGAATTATCATCCCGAACGGCAGAACCCATCCAGGGGACTGCCAGGACCGCCGGGGGCGTTTAATGACTCTAACCGCCGAAGAGGCTGTTTCACGTGCGGGAAAGAGGGACACTTGGCACATGCTTGCCCTTCAAACGCGTGCTTCGCTTGCGGAGAGAACGGGCACAGAGCCGCAGCGTGCCCAAAGAGACAGGCCGCGCGGCGATACTGCCAACTCTGCAATAAAGAAGGGGTGACGGTCCGCGAGTGCCCCAACTGCGACATTTTGCGTCGACTAGGGGTGGGAAACGGGGTGGCGGGTGCCCAGTTCGGTTCCCAGAAACCCGCCAACCCTTAGGAACCGAACCATCCTTAGGAAGAGAGACAGCGAGGCAGCCTCCACTGCTGACGCTAGGTGATATACCAGAGCAGAAAATAGAAATGGGGCGTCCGGATACGAAAGCGAGTGAGGAAGTTAACGACCGTTCCCAAGGTACAGTCGGAAGCAAGGAGGTAGGAGTAGGAGAGTCGTTCTCGTGGCCGATAGGGAAAGGAAACCCTATCAGAACAGAACAAAAAGGGAGAAGTTACGAGAGCAGAGATAACAGTGTAAGCGATAGGTTAGACGATGGGTCCACAGGAGTCATCAGGAAGGGGAGAGTGAGAGAGTTAGAAACAATAGCAGAAGAAGGTCCAGTATCGGACAATAGAGCGAGCAGTGTGAGTAACGCGGCACAACCATTAGGCGAGCCAAGAGAGGGGGAGATATCAGTGGGTGGAGAGTTACGTTTAGGGAGGGTGAGCTTAGAATCAGAGAGCGACAGACTGAATAGGCTGATCCGCAAAGCGCTCGGCAAAGAACTCCTCGCGGAGGAGCAGGAGGCAGAGAGTGGGGACGAGAACACTAGGAAAATGGCTGAACGCGACTGCCAAGGGCACGCCCTTCCTACCCAGGAATCTGACGGCGACAAAGTGCGCAAAGTTGACAGCCACTTTCGAGTCGTTGGTGTGGGTGATAGAGCGGCATTAGTGGGCACTAATTTCGCTCTAGGGGGGGGTGGGCCTGGCCAAAGGCCAGATGTGATTGGAGGCCAACTGCTCGCAGAACCTCCACCATCTGCGGCAGCGGTCACCCATGATAGTAGAACCTTCTGGAAGATCAGACTAGGAGGACAAGACCATATTGCCCTTTTAGATACGGGTGCGCAAGTGTCAATAATACGCCACTCGGTAGCGAAAAGATACAGAGATAGGTACCAGCCGATTAACATGCTACTGCACGCGTATGACGGAGTAGCACAGACGGTGAAAGGCACTCTGAAACTAAATATAGGGGTAGATGGGACGGAGGAGACGATCCCATTTAAGGTGGTTGATCGGGCGAGTCATGACCTGATACTGGGAGTCGACGCTCTCAAGAAATGGGGAATCCAGTTCGACCTCGAGACGAACAGTTGGAGGATTCCAGGCAGACCGTGGCACGCCTTCGACGATGAGCTGGGAGACCACGCGAAAGGCATAAGCGCCGCCTGCGCGGGTCTCTCAGAACTGAGTCAGGAGGAGCACGATCGGCTCCTGGAGGTGGTAAAACGTTTTCTCCCCGAGGAACCACCGAAAGAACTAAAAGCCACCTCCCTGACGAAGCATAGGATAGTTTGGAAGGGGACGAAACCAGTTAGGCATAAGTTTCGCCGATGGTCGCCACATAAACTCCAGATAGCATGGAAAGAAATCGAGGAGATGAGACGCGCGGGGATAATCGAGGAATCGGATAGCGATTTTGTTAGCGCACCCGTGATCGTGAAAAAGGAGGATGGCGAGGAAAGATTCTGCATCGATTTTAGTGATTTGAACGAATTTACGGTCAAAGATGGGTATCCGTTGCCGCCCATGGACGGGATATTAGACAAACTTAGGAACGCGCGGTATATTACAAAAATTGACTTGCGGAAAGCGTTCTTCCAGATCGAAATGGAGGAGGAGAGTAAGAAGTATACGGCGTTCGCGATCCCAGGCTCAGGGTTATGGCAATTTAAACGAATGCCGTTCGGGCTAACCAACAGCCCCGCCACCTTCCAGCGACTGGTGGACAAGCTGTTTGGTCCGGAATTCGAACCCTACGTGTTTGGATATCTAGATGACATTATCGTGGTCACTGAAACGTTCGACGATCACTTGAAGTGGGTGGAAGTAGTGCTCCGTAGAATCACCGAGGCAGGGCTAACGGTAAACCGCAAGAAGTGTGAGTTCGGGTGTTCCCAGGTTCGGTATTTAGGATACCTGTTAGACCGCGAAGGGCTGCGGCCCGATCCTGAGCGGATATCTGCGGTTATTGACTACCCCGCACCCAAAGAGGTGAGGCAATTGAGACGCTTCCTAGGGATGGCGGGGTGGTACGGTAGATTTATCCCTCACGACGCAGAAATTAAGGTTCCCCTGTTGAAGCTGATGAGGAAGGGTTGCGCGTGGCAGTGGGGAGAGGAACAACAAACGGCTTTCGAAGCGTTGAAGGAGGCTTTGACAAGGGCTCCGGTGCTGGCGAGACCCGACTTCAGCCGCCCTTTCACGGTGCAGTGCGACGCATCTGACTACGCGGTTGGAGCGGTGCTCACCCAGGAGCTAGAGGACGGCGAACACCCTATAGTTTACCTAAGCCGGGTCCTTACTCCTGCGGAGAGGAATTATACCACCACCGAGCGGGAGTGTCTAGCGATGTTATTTGCCATCCGGAAACTGCGGCCTTACCTGGAAGGGTACCAGTTTACCGTGATAACAGACCATAGCGCCCTACGCTGGTTGCAGAACCTCAAGGACCCGACGGGCCGTCTCGCCCGCTGGGCCCTGGAGATGCAGCAGTGGGACTTTGAGGTCAAACATCGCCCGGGAGCGAGTCACCACGTGCCAGATGCACTCTCGCGTAGCCAAGGGGAAACGGCCGTTGGGGTCAACGCGTTCGAGACTATCGAGGATGCGTGGTATCTAAAGCGGAGGGACGAAGTCCTCGCTTTTCCCCAGAAGTATCGGGGGTGGAAGGTGGAGGATGACATGCTTTATAAGTACCGCAAGGACCCTCTCCTGGATCCGATCACTAACGCACAAGAGGGGTGGAGGCTAGTCGTGCCGATCGAGTATAGACCTCGCGTGCTGAGCGACTTACATCGCGAAGCATCGTCGGGACACCTGGGAGTTGAGAAAACTTACGATAGGGTAGCCAGGGAATACTATTGGGCAGGTATGTGGTACGACGTCCACCACTACGTGGAGGAGTGTGACGAGTGCCAGCAATATAAGGTCGTACAGACTGGGAAGGCGGGGCCAATGGGACAACGGTTGATAGAACGGCCGTGGGCGGTAGTCGCGGCGGATTTGATGGAGTTCCCGAAAAGTAAGAGCCAGCACAAGTACCTAATCGTCTTCCAGGACTTGTTCACCCGGTGGGTGGAGGTTAAACCAATAAGGAAGGCAACGGGCCAGGCGGTGGCTAAAGCTTTCGAAGAACTCATTCTCTTCCGCTGGGAGACCCCGGACTTCCTCTTGACGGATAATGGGAGGGAATTCATAAACAACACCCTTAAGCAGACGCTGGAGGAGTACGGGGTGAGACATGTGACGACTCCCCCGTACCACCCGCAGGCTAACCCGGTCGAGCGTAGTAATCGGACGTTGAAGACCATGATCGCGACCTTTGTCGGGGCCGATCACCGCACGTGGGACCAGCACTTGCATGAGTTCCGCCATGCGGTGAATACGGCAACCCAGTCCAGTACTAAAGTATCCCCCGCGTTTCTGAATTTCGGGCGGCAACCGCAGCCAGTAAAGAGTCTACGCCGAGAAGTGGAGGTACGCGGCCCGAAGTTCACCCTGGATAAGGTCGAGTGGGAAAATCGGGCAAGGCGGCTCGAGGCCTTGAGGGAATTGGTGGTTCGCCACCTCGACGAGGCGTTTGAAAAGCAGGCGCGCCACTACAACCGCGGGAAGCGGGTGGTGGAGTTCGAGGTAGGGGACATGGTGCGCCGGAAGTTGCACACCCTGTCCAAGGGGGCGGAAGGGAAGTGTAATAAGTTGGACGCGAACTATGGACCTCCGTGCAGGATCCTGAAGAAGCTCTCGCCGCTAATCTACGAAGTAGAGGTTAGTGATAAGCGACAGAGCGGGAAAGTGCACGTGAGTGAGCTGCGGCGCTACGTGGCGCCGCGGAACCGGCCCGCGAACACGTAAATGTGGTGGCAGTAAGTGTTGCACGTTATCCCCTATGTGTGTTGTCGTTCCCTTTATTAACAATAGAAGACATTACAGGATGTCAAGACAAATGGAAGCGCGTGAGGCCATCAACCGGCGGGAGGAAGAAAGACGGCGACGTCCGGTTACGGACGTAACCGCCACGATAAGACGCCTCGTTTCGCCGACGGAGGTGGGTGGAGAGCCGCACTGGCCGCGGCCAGCATCGGAGGCACCGACCATTCCGCGCCGTCAACCACCCGCGACCCTAGCCACTCCGCCCGATGAAGAGGAGGAGAGCGAGGAGGCAGCGAGCCAACGAGCGGTAGCTGAGCTTGAGGCGCTGGTGGGGGAGGAACCGGCGTCTCCACCCAGCCAGTGGGTATCCATACGTCCCCCGCCCTTGGCCGACTTGCGGGCTAAGTTGGAAAGGAGGGCCCAAGAGGGCCAGGAAGAAGAGCGGCCCAGGCTCCGCGGGCCGAATGGTAAAAAAAGGCGGTATAACCCGCACCGCCACATTGAACTCGACGATGTGGAGTCGGGCCCGTCGAGTCGTCGTCGGAACGACAGTTCCCCGGAGCCCGGCGTTCCGATCTCCCGTTCCACGGTCGAAGTGGAATTTCGACCCACCCCGTGGACGGGAGACGGGACCGAGCAGAACGGAGGAGGGCCTAGCTCTCAGGTGAGAATTCGTCTGGTGCGGCGTAGACAGCACAGACGGAGCCTTAATAACAGAGTTTTGTTGCAGGTGGAGACACCAACCTCCGCACCGACCGAGGAGAGAGAGGTGGAGCGTGAGGAGCTGGGTCGAAGGACCGGCGCGGTGCCACGCACCCCAGCCTCCGGTGCTTCCGGATCACGGCGCTCCAGGTCGCGAAAGAACGCGATCCGCCTGGAGGGAGCTATGTTCGGGGGGTTAGCCCCGATCAGGACGGACCACACGGTCGATCCGCCCAAGAGGGCATGTTTTAACTGCTGGGCCATGGGACACGGCCAGCGAGCTTGCGCTCAACCCGCCAGCCAGTTCTGCGGCAACTGCGGGAGAAAAGGGGTATCGGTGGAGGATTGTCCCCGATGTGAGGCAGCCTACCACCGATACTTAGAAAACAGGACCGACGATGCCCGGGTGGAGCTGGCCCGGAAGAGGGAGGCTCGCCGAACCCTGTTTCCAGGTAAGGAGCCCAGAGTAAGTGTTTTTGGGAGATTGGGGCAGCGGTTATAGGGTTACCCTGTTTCCAGGAGAGGCACCCCCGATTCCGGCGGAGCCAGCCACCGCTCCCGCCCCGCCAGCCGCCCTGACAGGGTCCTCGAGCCAGTCTGACTGGGACGAGGAGCTGTCAGGCACGGCCGTCGCAGCCCCTATAGAGACCGGCGAGAGGGTAACCCCGGCCACCAATGAGCCATCTATGGCCTTGGCTCTGGTGGCCTGGAGGAGGCCATCACCGCCCCCGATGAGGGAGGAGGAGAGAGAGAGACAGGCACCGCCTCCAGCGTTGCTGGCACTGCCACCACCGGGCTTCGAGGAGGCTCTACCACCCCGCCCCGCCTTGTTGGCAATTATGCCACCACCACCACCTTCGCCAGAGCGAGTGGACGCGCCGCAGCCACCGTCCCCGCCACCGAGACATGAGGCGCCGCCACCTGAGGCCCCCATACCGGCACCGCGCCTCTGGAGGGGCATCCTGGGTAGGCTCCAGGGCTCACCACCGCCCTACAGACCCCGGGATCTGACACCGGACCGATACCGGTTTCCGGTGAGGACGGTCCCTCCCGTGGTGGCCGAGGCCGACTCAACATCTGGGGCTCCGGTCTCCGGAAGCCGGCGGGACAGGGTGTCCCCCCCCGTTATCGGTAAGACCCCTCCCTACGGGTGAGGTGAGATAGGGTAGAGTACAATGTCTTAATGTTTCAGAATTGGATGCTCCACCGATGCGAGGGCGAGGAAGAGGGTTGCGCCAGGGACCACCGGCCCGGGTTGGGGCTGAGCCACGGGTGATATTAGTGGACCTGGTCCACCAGGATCCAGAGCCAGCGTCACCGCCGCGACCAGCCGCACACTCTCCGCCACGCCGGAGCAGAAGCCGGGAGAGCCGGACCAGCCGTCGCCGACGCCGTATTGGGGCGATCAGGAGGCGCAGCAGCAGCGGCAGTAGCAACAGCAATCGCAGCAGGAGCAGCCACAGCAACGATACCGGTGATAGCGAGTCGTCGGGGGATGACTCTCGTCCTCCGACCCGGCGAGCCGCATGCCCCCGGTACCAGGCTGTCCTCCGGCAGCTGCGAGATCAGGAGATGGGGGAGGCACGCCAGAGGGAGCTGGCGGATGCCTGTTGGACGATCATGGGTTGTCCCAACCCCCTTCGCCAGCAGTTGTTGCGCACTATGCGAGGGGGGCAGAGGCGGCCCCTGTAGTTTAATAGTTTAATAATAATAAAAAAAAAAAAAAAAAAAGAGAAAAAGAAAAAAGATGAGAGAGTTAACCTTCTTTGAACTTCCCTTTAGGAAACCCGTCATCCCGGGGGGGTATGTCGTGTTTGGGGGGGGTAATGCGACGGGGCAACAGCATCAGCTGTGTCCCCGACGCCATGACCAGGAAGGCCAGGCGCACACACACACATACACGCACAGAGAAGCCAATCCGGTGGCTGATGGCTGACTAGCAGCCAATACGTAGGGCACCAAGTACACACACACACTCGCGAAGGCCCGGTCGTGAGACACTGCGAGAATGAACACGCCTCCTGGCCACGGCGACGGCCGGGAGGTGGAACGCGCGAGAGAGATGTAGCGAGAGCGACCGCGTGGCGCAGAATGACGCGCGCGCACCGCTCTCGCGCAACAGCCGGCTAGGCACGCGGTGGGGAGTCGCGCGCGAGAGAAAGAGAAGGTGCGCTCGCCTCGCTGTACGCTACAGCGGGTAAGTACGACTGGCGCGCGTTACCAGCGGTAAGCTGCTGGTCTCGTGACGAGCTCTGACGGGCGCAATCGATCATAAAGGGAAAATCGATTCTCCCGCGTTGGCTCGTCGCGATATGGGTGCGCTAACGATCAGCGCAGCACCACCAGCAAGGAGGGCGCGCGTGAGAGGTCCTGTGGCTTTGCCGAGGTGATCTGCTGGGGAGAAAATCCCCACAGCTCACTTCTTCAGCTGCAGCCGCCCAGGACTATCACTGGAATCCTCCCAGACGACTGCGAGCCATTTTGGAAGCGTGAGAAAAGCCAGGCAGCGAGTGCTAGCACAGAGAATAGCGAGAGAGCGAGAGAGAGAGAGAGAGAGCGAGACGACAGGAAAGTCTTCTATAAGTAAAGCTTCGAGGTGAGCCGCTATTAATATTATCACCGCGAGTTCGCGAAATTTATAGTTAGATTCACCGCGATTCCTACTAACCCTTGGTGGTAGTCCTGAGCAGCGACGTGGCGTGTTTAGTCCGCCGCTGCTTTTCCTTCCTCTACTTATCGTGTGACGAGCAGATTGTCCTGCTCACGCCGTGAAGACGACGCGGCCTAGAGCCCGTCAACCTCGTTGCGCCGAAGTATTTCGCGAGTGTTGTCCTGTACTAGTTGGGAGATATCGCGTCGCGCTGATTTCGCGAGTAATAGTAGAATTGGCGTCGCGCAGCAAACACCGGAAGGGATTTTCGCGGTTTCAGGCGCGATTCGCGGCAGGAGATAGCAGAGCGTGGTTGCAGAACCGAGCCAAGCGACTCGGTTTCGTGTCACTCTCGCGTTTTCAGATAACAGCACGAAGCAGAGTGGAGCAGCAGGGAGACGGCTAAAGTCCGTGCTCCCCTTCAATATAATAAACTAAATAAATTGATACATATACATATATATTTTTGCCTATTTAATTGTAACCCGACAGATCCTCGCAGACATTTCCTATACCGTCCCTCCCGGGATATAAGAGTCCTGAGGAAGAGATCGAATAGTTTGTTGATTTGGGAGGCTCACGCTTTAAAATATTCTCTTGAATAATCCCAACATCACAAGCTTCATTAGATGATAAAGAATACACTTCCCAAGATGCGTGGTATAATCAAATGAAAGCTCAGGTGTTACAGGATCCAACTCACTATCCCTATTGGAAAGTGGTCGGAAATAGGCTGTATCACCTGCGCGCTGATCCACTTTTAGAGGACATCTTAGAAGACCGCGAATAATGGAAATTGGTGCTGTTGTCCGAGAAAATTAAAGAAGTGCTGCGCGAATCGCATGATGAGCCTACGGCTGGTCACCTAGGTCGACGAAAGACTCATGAGCGTATAGCAAGGTATTTTTACTGGAAGAACATGCACAAAGATATTAGTAAAAATGTACGAGAGTGCACCGTGTGTCAACAGACGATAGTAGAGCAAATGCTTCCTGCTGGTTTGATGGGCAAGCACAAGGACGCGGGTCCGTGGGAAGTAGTCGCTGGTGACATTATGGGACCGTTTCCCCGCTCTAAACACGGCTATACGCACATCCTCATTTTCATGGATACTTTTACCCGTTGGATCGAGATCATTCCAATTCGGAAGGTAGACGGAGCGACCATTCGCAGGGAGCTGAAGGAACGAATTTTTCTACGTTTCGGAGTGCTAGAGATTTTTCTATCCGATAATGACACCGAGTTCAGAAATAAATTGCTGGACAAGTTCCTTACTGAGGCGCCCTATATTAGCGCCCAACGTGGGGCCCCAACGGGGTACCCAACACCGTGCTAGAGGAGCTGCGAGTGGCACGCGTTGCGCGGGCGCGCATCCTTGGGCAAGCAATACCCTCTAGATTTGTCTGTGGGCTGGAGGGAGTAGCTCGAGGACGAGAGTGCCCAGAGAGGGAGAAGCACCGGGGGATCACGGGCAAGGGAAAGTGCGACATCGCAAAATAGGGTATCGCCCTATACCTTTTTCCCCACCTCCTTCCTGTATGGTTATAAGGAGAAAAATAATAAAAAAGGGAAATAAATGAATAAAATGAATATGACTAAAATAATTTCCCTATCTTCCTTTCCAGAATTTTTTTTTATTTTTCTATTTATTTATTTATTTATTTTTTTTGAACATGCATGCTGGTGAGATGAGTTTGATAGAGAGCTGGTACGCCTTTCGGCTACCCAGCGTCTGGGAGAGGGGTGTGACGAGAGCAATAGCCCTTGTCTAGCCCAGCATGCTCCTGTAGGCTAAGTTATAGATATGTGTGTACAGGAGAGACAGCGGAGACGAGCCAGAGGTGAGTAGAGTGGGGAGAAAGAGAGAGCAACGCGACACGCGATTAGCGAAACAGATACGTTTCGACTACCGTTGAGTCAACTCCTTGGACATTGGATCTAGAGATAATTGTGTGCGATTTCGAGAGACCGACGCGAGAACTGGAGCCAGTGTTTTCCTGCCTGCGATACGTGCCCGTTTGTGCCTTTACTGCGATTACTGTTTGTAAGTACCTGCTCTCTTTGTTTCGCTTGCTCACTCACCAATGCTTTCGCGCTCTCGCTGACCTCGCTCGAGTTCGTCACGAGCATACGCTTTTCCGCACGACTTACGCGCTTTTCAGGTTGCTTATACGCTGCGACGCTGCTGTAAATCTCCTTCTTTTACTGAATAAAGTGTGTGTTGTAACGTTAACTATCGCCTTGGCTTATTTTCCGTATTTTGCATGCATTATCGTTCTACTTGCCGCTTCGCGTATTTCAGCGATCCAGCCGCCTCCGCGGGCACGCATTTCGCTTCTCAAAGTGCGTGCAAACTGACTAGCCGTCGCCTCTGCAGAACCAGGTACAGAGATACCAAACCGCTCGCCTTCGCGAGCAAACGAGTACGCCCGTCGGCTACTTGATTATAACAAGAATCGTCGGTCGCATTGCACGCAGCTAATGACTGCGCGACCGTCGCATAAATAACAATGCGTTCATCCCGTTATATTGGCGCCCAAACGTTTGGAAAAGTCCTAATGTACCCTACTGAAAAATCAAACACCGAAAAGCACTATCCACACGATTCCAGAACAATGTACGGCCCAATCGGGCTGAAAATTTTTTGACGTACTCTTAAAAGCAGTAGATTTTTGCAAGAGAATTTAAATGAATAGAAAACTTTTTAAAAATAAAACAAGTAAAAAATTTAGTTGTTTTAGCTTATTTTTTATTATTTTTGACTTGTTTTATTTTTAAAAAGTGTTCTATTCATTTAAATTAAATTTCTTCCATTTGTACCAAAATCAGTGCTCTTAAG